>JAKSXO010000028.1:4094543-4840005 GCA_024509115.1 Crotalus helleri
TTTTTTGCAGAGTTTTTGGTAATTTTGGAATAAGATAGCGGGCTGATCTCCCCGACTAGTCCTCCAAGGAAAAATTAATTACAAAATTCCAAATTAATTAAGTGAAAAGGGAGGGAAGCCAAGAAACTATCTTGAAGTAAAAAAAAAAGAAAAAAAGAGAAGAAGAAAATATGGGAAATAGTCAGAGTAATTTAAAGAAACAGATTAAATCTAAATGTACTCCTCTGCAATGTGTTTGAAAAATTGGGATGTTTGAAACCTCAAGTGGCTGTTAAGTTTAACCCTGTCAGACAACGTCTGGTGGTGCTTTGTGTTGATGTGTGGCCAACTTATTTTATGGGCCTGGGCTACAACCTTGGCCTTGACTTGGATGTTATTAATAACCTTACAGATGTTCTTGCTATACAAGAGCGGGCGGATAAAGAATTATATGCAGGCTTTTTCTTTAATTTGAGCATCCGACAAGACATTTTAAAACAATGTGACCTGTTAGTCCCTCCAGAGGTTTTGAATTTGGTCTGTCCAGTCCACCCAAAAATAAATAAGTTTCAAAAGAAAGCAATTCAACCTTGTCCTGAACCTGAAGATTACCCACCACCTTATGTGATCCCGACTGCTCCTGCTGCTGCATCTGAAGCTCCACCCCTGAGCTCAGCTGCTTCTTCCCCCACAGCCCCCTCTGTCTCTTCTCCGTCCTTGCATTCAGCTGCTGCTTCCCCCGCAGCCCCTCCTCTCTCCGTCTCTGAAGACGAAGATCCTGATGAGGGATTGTCCTCTGCTGCACGGATTCAAAGCCCTTCTCACCCAAGACAGGGCAAAGTTTATGCTAAAAAAAAATCACTTGGCGGAGAAGACAATATGCCCGCTGTGACAGGTGCCAGCAGCAAATGGAAAAATGGTTCTGGTTCACACCCCATTTACCACCAGTGACCTTTTTAACTGGAAAGCTAACTTGCCACCATTTAGAGAATCCCCCCAGCAGTACGTTGATTTATTTCAAAGGATTTTTGCCACCCACAAGCCAACAGTCCCTGATATAGACACTTTGTTATCTGGATTTTTGGGGGCTGAGGACAAATGCCAGGTTTTGAAAAAAGCCTTGGAGGAATATACTAGGGGATGGAAGGAAGCCACCAATGATGGACAAAGAGACATTGAACAGTGGCCAGCACCTGAAATTGTTTTTGTTCCAAGTTTTGAATGTGATGTTAACACTGATGGGGGATATGGTACCTTACTGAATTTTCACAAAGCCATTCTCCATGGCATTAGAACTGGAGTCCCCAAGACTGTTAATTACTACAGAGTGAATCAGATTTTCCAGAGAGCACAAGAGAGTCCTACTGATTTTATCAACCGATTAAAAGATGGATTTTGTTGTTATACAGACATTGATCCTGATAGCCCAGCCAGTGAACCACTTTTGAAAATGGCTTTTGTTGCACAAAGCGCCCCGATATCAGCGCAAATTGCAAAAACTTGTTTCACCCAGTGCTCAAACTTTTGAACTCTTAATACAAACTGCTTTCGGAGTTTACGCCCAGAGGGAGGAGGCTGCAGAGGGGAAGGAGGAAGATAACATGAGGAAGCATGCCCAACTTTTGGCCGTTGCTCTCCAGCCTCATCAGGCTACCCTGGGGCGAGACCAGTGTGCCCTTTCCAAAGCATGAGGCCACTGGAAAAGTGTATGTCCAAAGAATCAGGGCCGCAGACGGGGACAAAGCCAAGTGCCCTGGAGAGGAAGGGGAGGATTTTCATCCAATAGCAGGGGACCTCCCCCATCCCGGCTGTCACCACAGGCTGAACTGTTCCATCCTACAATGCAGATGTATGCTATAATGGCTATCCCTCCCAATACTGATGTGGCTCCAGAAGTCTTGTTTCCTCCACCGAACCTCTCTTGGAGTTGCAGGTAGGGGGAAGGAACAAAGTTTTTCTTGTAGATACTGGGGCAACTTACAGTGTCTTGCAGCATGCCCCTAAAGACTGTTTGAGTTCTCAGACTACTCCTATTGTTGGTGTCAGTGGGAAAACTGAAATGGCTCCCTGCACCACCCCTTTGTGTGTGACTCCAAGCCAACGGCCCAAAGTTCAACACTCATTTCATGTCAAGGTGTAATCAATCAGACCGGTCTGTCTGAAAAACTTCCTCTCTCTCTCTCTCTCTCTCTCTCTCTCTCTCTCTCTCTCTCTCTCTCTCTCTCTCTCTCTCTCTCTCTCTCTCTCTCTCTCTCTCTCTCTCCTCTCTCTCTCTCTCTCTCTCTATATATATATATATATATATATATATATATATATATATATATATATCCTTAATGATTATAAAAATACGAATCCCGGGGAATATTTGTTCAATGATGCAATCTTCGATCTCCGGGAAGAGTATACTCCAGTTATTTATTGTTAAAACCACATTTAAAACAATAAAAACAGTTATATACAAAAATTAAAACAACTTAGCTTTCGCTGGTCCTCTGCCAGCGTCCTCAGAGTGGGGCTTAGGGGGTGGGAAGTTCTTTTTATCCCCTTGCTGATCCAATTGCCTACTCATTGCCCTCGTGACAGGGCCACTCTTCCATACGGGTGTTAATCAATGACCACCATAGACGTATCAACACCTGGTCACCTATGATACGAAGATGCCAGGAGCTCTGTCGATCCACGCTGACACAGCAGCACTACAGGATCCTCAGCTCACACATATACGAGGCCACGAATAGGGCACGTCGGAATAAGACCGAAACGCTCCACAGGAAGATGGAGACCCTGAGACAAATGCACAATCGTAATCAGAACTCCAGATTGGTCCACAATTTATCATCAAGAGACCTCACAGATGAAGAAACCAGATTATTACAATGGATGCGGGCCTCAATTTGGGGGATGCCCAGCCCATTGACTTTATTGCAGCCGTAGAACCTGTGAAATCCTCACAAGCCGTAGAACCAACTATACAAGGTATGGCCACTAGTGAGACAGAGAAGAATGCCATAAGACAAGTTACGGGATTGCTTACAGGCCACAAACAACACCATGTACTACCGGCAGGGGAGAGAAAGGCCCTGGAAGAGCTGCGCAAGGACAAATCCATCGTGGTCCTGCCAGCAGATAAGGGAAGGGCCACAGTTGTCATGGACAGAGCCGAGTATTATGGCAAGGCCCAGACCCTACTGGATGACAACAGTGCCTATAAAGCAATTAAGACTGACCCCACAATGTCCATGAAAAATCAACTCAACAAGATCATAGATGGACTTAAGAAACGTGGAGGAATAAATGAAGAAGATTGAGAGATATACGGCCAAGGTACTCGGCTATGGCGAGATTTTATGGCCTACCTAAAATACATAAGGAAGGGACACCATTGAGACCCATTGTGGCACTTAGGGGCACACCCATGTTTGGTCTGGCTAAATGGCTAAGTTGAAGGTTACAACACCTAGTGGAGGACAACACAACCACTGTGAAATCCTCACAAGAATTCTTACAGAGGCTAAAGAGGATGAGGATACGGGATGATGAGATTATGATCTCATTCGACGTAACATCACTATTCACGTCCATCCCGCAAGAATTGGCCATGACGACTATAAAAGACCTACTACAACTGAAAGGACTACGGAGTCAAAGTTCCCTTGGGATAGAAGATGTTGTCAGGTTATTACAGCTATGCTTGAAAACGTACTTCATGTTCCAAGGAACAATATATGAACAAATTAAGGGTACGCTGATGGGATCTCCTATTTCGGGGGGTCATTGCAGAGGCGGTCCTACAGTGTTTGGAAAGCAGGGCCATGGCCGACTACCAACCAGAGTTTTGGGCCAGGTATGTGGACGATACTTTTGTCATCGTCAAACGGGCAAGAAAAACTGCCCTTATGGAGAAACTCAACTCAATATTCCCGGATATACAATTCACAGCAGGGAGGAGGCCAATGGCAGCTTGGCCTTCCTAGATGTTTTGGTTACACGTCAAACCAATGGTGCCCTCCATACGACAGTGTACAGAAAAGCCACTCACACCGACAGGATGTTGCACTATATGAGCAATCACCCAGCAGCCCATAAGATTTCATGCGTTAGAACATTATTTGCACGTATAGACACGCACTGTAACACCAGGAGGGCTAAGCAGAGGGAGCGTGCACATCTTTATCAAGTATGTAAGTGGAATGGCTACCCAACTAGCTTCATTCGGAGGTATAGCAAACGTCAAGAAACCCGCAGGGCACCGAATGATCCAGGGACAATGGTCCGAACAACAATACCGTATGTCCAGGGAGTATCAGAAGCAACAGCGCTCATATTGGCACCTTACAATATTAAAGTTGCTCACCAGCCTGATCAAACACTCCGGATGAAAGTCATGCGCCCTAAAGAGCCATTGCCGAAGGAAGAAAGATCAGCGGTCGTATACAGAGTGCATTGCAAAGACTGCCAATGTAATTATACGGGGGAGACAGCCAAACGAATAAAAACAAGGATACATGAACATAAATTGGCTGTCAGAAGGCAGGAGCAATACTCTCAAATATGGACGCACATGATCAATACCGGACATTCTTTTGATTTTAAGGAGGCAGAAGCCATTGCCCAGGACGCCTCCAAAGGAGGACGCTTATTAAAGGAGGCCTGGTTCTCCAACACAGACTCCATCAACCGATGTATAGAACTGCCCCCGGCGTACCAGGCACTAAGAGTGCAGGAAGAGCATGTCAAGAGACGGATGCCGATTGTCAGAGGCGAAACCAGGACTGGTGGGGGGGGGGTATTCACTACATGACTAGACACAGGGAGGATCCCATAGACACATCACAGGTGGGGACAGATGAGGGAATATTAGGGTCACAGATAGGTAAGGGTAGTAAAGGAAGAGGAGGTGGATATGATGGAGGATTGCAAGGAGAGGGGGACCAGGGAAGACTCTTGGGAACATCGGAATTGATCGTATGGCCCAGAATACGGGGGAGGGGTATGCCTGACCCCAGGGGACTGATCAAAAGAGAGGGGGAGAGAGAAAAGAACAGAAAAGATGAGGCACATAAGATTGGAAGCATATTCACGGGTGGAGAGGGGATATTTGAGAAGGGAGTAAGAATGGAGGAGAATAGTCAGGAACAGCAGGTAGAGCTGCAGATTAGAGGGGGGGGGAACAGGAGAGAGTGGAGTTGATAGGTATGGAAAAGGGCAGGCAGGAATAATAGGTAGGAAAGCAGTTTGGGGGGGGGAAGTTTGGGAAGGAGAGTCTAATAGGAACACAGGTCGGTAGATGGGAACAGTACGTAGGACAGCAGGCAAGGGAAGGAAGAATGCTGGAAGAAACAGCAAACAGAGCAGTGGATTGGAGAGGGGGGGGAGGAAACAGGAGAGGGGGGGACTGATAGGAAAGGAGAAGGGCAGATAAGAATAGAAGGCAGGACGGCAGATTGGGGGGGAGGAAAGCTTAAGAAGGAGGGTTTAACAGGAATGGATGTTGGCATGTGGGAACAGCATGTAGGATGGCAGGTCAGAGGAGGAGGAATGCTAGAAAAGAGAGGATGTACAGAAATGGATGAACAACAGGCAAGTCAGCAGATGATGGGGAAGACATTGGAGAGGGCAAGATGGACAGTGGGGGAGGAGGGTAAACAGGAACAACAGGTAGAGCAGCGGATCAGGAAGGAAAAGATATTGAGGAAGAGAACATCAATAAGAATGGTTGATGAAAGGCAGGAGCAACATGTTCATCAACAGGTGGGAGGGTTGAAGGAAGGGGGGGAAGGATGACAGGAATGGACAACAAAGGGTGTATGAATCGGCAGGCTGGGAGAGGAGGGGGGTTGGAGGAGGGAGTTGTAATAGGAACTGGCAATGGTATGCAAAAACGGCAGGCAGATCAGCAGCCCAGGAGCGTGCTACTGATAACAGCACAGGGAGGGGGAGACAGCACAAGGATGACAAAGCAGGAAAATACAATGTTAGAGTGCAAAAAAGAGAGGGCGGAATAGGCAAGGCTGTCACAGGCAATCAGGAAGAGTGGCCCTGTCACGAGGGCAATGAGTAGGCAATTGGATCAGCAAGGGGATAAAAAGAACTTCCCACCCCCTAAGCCCCACTCTGAGGACGCTGGCAGAGGACCAGCGAAAGCTAAGTTGTTTTAATTTTTGTATATAACTGTTTTTATTGTTTTAAATGTGGTTTTAACAATAAATAACTGGAGTATACTCTTCCCGGAGATCGAAGATTGCATCATTGATATATATATATATATATATATATATATATATATATATATATATATATATATATATATATATATATATATATATATATATATATATATATATATATATATATATATATATATATATATATATATATATATATATATATATATATATATATACATATATATATACATATACATATACATATACATATACATATACATATACATATACATATACATATACATATACATATACATATACATATACATATACATATACATATACATATACATATACATATACATATACATATACATATACATATACATATACATATACATATACATATACATATATATATATATATATATATATATATATATATGTTTTCTGAGGTTTTCGCGGGTATTTGTATGTAGGTCTTTGGTTGTTCGGGTTTTCTCCCACGTAAAATTGGAAGTGTCTTGGCGACGTTTCGACGAAGTCCCATTCGTCATCTTCAGGCTGGTGCTTTCAGCTTCGTGCCTCGAGCAGCAGTGTGTGGTCTTGGCTGTTTCTTCCTTTTAACTGCCAGTGGAGGTATGAACTGATTGGGTGGGAGCTTGGCTGTGTTCTGATTGGGTGGAGGTGTGTTCTGATTGGTTAGGGGCTTGGCTGTGCTCTGATTGGCTGGGGGGTTGGCTGTGCTCTGATTGGCTGGGGGGTTGGCTGTGCTCTGATTGGCTGGGGGAGTGTTCTGTTTGGTTGTGCTCAGGTTAGTCTGAGTTGCAGAGGGATTCAAGATTTTGGGCTGCCCTGCCATTCCTTGGCTTCGCGTTCGTGGTCGTGCTTCCTCTTCATGGAGGGTGTCAGTTTGCTTCATGTATGGATTGGGGGGGTTTAAAGTGGCTAATGATGCAGCTGTGGTCTGGCTTCTGGTTTGTGGTCGTGCCTCATAGTCAGTGTGGCTTTGGGTTTGTTTTTTGCGTGGATGTTTGGTGGTGACATCCTGTGTGGTTTTTGTGAGTGTGGGTCTGGTATCATTTTTTGTGTTAGGGAGTCGTTTGTCAATGAGGGCGGGTTTCCAAATGGCTGGTAGGCGGGAGGTATCATCTCGCTTGTTCATGCTGTGTGGGCGTTTTTCTATCTCGATGGCTTCTCTGATTATTCTGTTATTAAAATGTTCACTTTTGGCAATGGTTCTGGTATTTTTAAAGTCAATTTCATGTCCTGTAGCTTTAAGGTGTTGGACCAGGGAAGATGTTGGTTCCTCTTTTTTGACTGAGTTCTTATGTTCTTCAATGCGTGCACTTATTCTTCTGTTGGTTTGTCCGATGTATGTGGTGGGACAAGTGGTGCATGGGATTTCGTATACTCCTTGATTTTCTAATTCAATTTTATCTTTGGGGTTTCTAAGGATGGTGGATATTTTTCTGTTTGTGCAGAATGCTGTTTTGATGTTGTGTTTATGGAGGATCTTACTGATTCTGTCTGTGATGCCTTTTATGTATGGGAGGATGGCTTTGCCGTTTTCTTGTTCTTTGTCTTGGATTTTAGTGGGGGTTTCTTTTTGGATTAGGTTTGTAATCTTATTTCTATGGAATCCATTGGATGTTAGTACATTGGTGAGAGTGTGTAGTTCGGGTTTTAGGTGTTGTTCGTCAGCTAAGCGTTTTGTTCTGGAGATGAGTGTCTTGGCTACAGAGTTGATCTGTGCTGGGTGGTGGTGTGAGAGAGCGTGCAGATAGCGGTTTGTGTGTGTTTTCTTCTGGTAGATGGTGTGTCCTAGGGAGCCATTGGATTTCTTGTAGACTAAGACATCCAGGAAGGGAAGTTGGTTGTTAGTTTCTGTTTCCATGGTGAACTGTATTTTGGGGTGTAGGCTGTTGAGGTGTGTGAGGAAGTTGTCCAGTTTTTCTTTCCCATGTGGCCAGATTATGAAGGTGTCGTCTACGTATCTGAGCCAGAGTTTGGGTTTGTGATCAGATTTTTCTAGAGCTTGGGTTTCAAAGTGTTCCATGTAGAGGTTGGCAATGACAGGTGAGAGGGGTGATCCCATGGGTGCTCCTTCTGTTTGTTTGTATTTTTGTCCATTATAGATGAAGTATGTGTTGGATAGGCAGTGGTTGGTCAGATCTAAGATGTGTTTGGGGGGGTTATATTTGTTTTGGATAGCTGTCAAGGCTTCTTTGATAGGCACTTGGGTGAAGAGGGATATGACATCGAAGCTCACTAGTAGGTCGCTGGGCTGTAAGTTTTGTTTCTTTATGATCTCTATAAACTGGAATGAGTTTTTTACGTGTGAGGTGATGGATTCTGCATAGGGCTGTAGTTGTTTGGCGAGAAATTTGGCTAGGTTTTGTAGAGGTGAGCCTATGGAGCTGACTATAGGTCTGAGTGGGGTTCCTTCCTTGTGTATCTTGGGGAGACCATAGAGTTTGGGGCATCTGGATGATTTCTCTCTGGGAATGATTCTTTGCTGGATCTCTTCGCTAATGGGGGAGGCTTTTATTTTGGATCTGGTGGTTTTTTCCAGGTAGGTGGTGGGATCTGTATTTAGGGGTTTGTAAAAACTGGACAACTTCCTCACACACCTCAACAGCCTACACCCCAAAATACAGTTCACCATGGAAACAGAAACTAACAACCAACTTCCCTTCCTGGATGTCTTAGTCTACAAGAAATCCAATGGCTCCCTAGGACACACCATCTACCAGAAGAAAACACACACAAACCGCTATCTGCACGCTCTCTCACACCACCACCCAGCACAGATCAACTCTGTAGCCAAGACACTCATCTCCAGAACAAAACGCTTAGCTGACGAACAACACCTAAAACCCGAACTACACACTCTCACCAATGTACTAACATCCAATGGATTCCATAGAAATAAGATTACAAACCTAATCCAAAAAGAAACCCCCACTAAAATCCAAGACAAAGAACAAGAAAACGGCAAAGCCATCCTCCCATACATAAAAGGCATCACAGACAGAATCAGTAAGATCCTCCATAAACACAACATCAAAACAGCATTCTGCACAAACAGAAAAATATCCACCATCCTTAGAAACCCCAAAGATAAAATTGAATTAGAAAATCAAGGAGTATACGAAATCCCATGCACCACTTGTCCCACCACATACATCGGACAAACCAACAGAAGAATAAGTGCACGCATTGAAGAACATAAGAACTCAGTCAAAAAAGAGGAACCAACATCTTCCCTGGTCCAACACCTTAAAGCTACAGGACATGAAATTGACTTTAAAAATACCAGAACCATTGCCAAAAGTGAACATTTTAATAACAGAATAATCAGAGAAGCCATCGAGATAGAAAAACGCCCACACAGCATGAACAAGCGAGATGATACCTCCCGCCTACCAGCCATTTGGAAACCCGCCCTCATTGACAAACGACTCCCTAACACAAAAAATGATACCAGACCCACACTCACAAAAACCACACAGGATGTCACCACCAAACATCCACGCAAAAAACAAACTCAAAGCCACACTGACTATGAGGCACGACCACAAACCAGAAGCCAGACCACAGCTGCATCATTAGCCACTTTAAACCCCCCCAATCCATACATGAAGCAAACTGACACCCTCCATGAAGAGGAAGCACAACCACGAACGCGAAGCCAAGGAATGGCAGGGCAGCCCAAAATCTTGAATCCCTCTGCAACTCAGACTAACCTGAGCACAACCAAACAGAACACTCCCCCAGCCAATCAGAGCACAGCCAACCCCCCAGCCAATCAGAGCACAGCCAACCCCCCAGCCAATCAGAGCACAGCCAAGCCCCTAACCAATCAGAACACACCTCCACCCAATCAGAACACAGCCAAGCTCCCACCCAATCAGTTCATACCTCCACTGGCAGTTAAAAGGAAGAAACAGCCAAGACCACACACTGCTGCTCGAGGCACGAAGCTGAAAGCACCAGCCTGAAGATGACGAATGGGACTTCGTCGAAACGTCGCCAAGACACTTCCAATTTTACGTGGGAGAAAACCCGAACAACCAAAGACCTACATATATATATATATATATATATATATATATATATATATATATATATATATATATATATATATATATATATATATATATATATATATATATATATATATATATATATATATATATATATATATATATATATATATATATATATATATATATATATATATATATATATATATATATATATATATATATATATATATATATATATATATATATATATATATATATATATATATATATATATGATTAAGAAAATTAAAAACATGAACCCTGGGAATATTCATGGCAAAGAATAAAATGACCACCAGGGTAAAGGTAAAACTATAAAAGTTTATTTAAAAAGCGCCAAGCTTTCGCCGTCACCTGCCGGCATCCTCAGGGCTAATGTGTCAGGAAGTGTGAGAGTCTTTTATAGGTGTATCAAAGCCTGCGCACGGCTCTTCGACCTCGTTACCGGGCCGGCTTGATTCAATTGCATAGGATTGGTTGGTTCTTTCCTGTTCCTTTCAGTTACGTGTCTCTCTTCATCCGTCCTACCTTCCTTTGGGGTGGATGGATAAAGGTCTCTATTGTTTCGGTAGTCTCTATGTTTCAATTCCTTCCCCCCGGGTTCGGGTAGCAGTATGCATTTCATATTCCTTTCACAATCATCGTTTACTTGATTGCTCCTTTTACGATGGCTTTCTCTACTTTCACTTTCTACACAACTCTCATCCGGATAATCTTGTAAGTTGTTGCGAATTGGTTGTAATCTAATGCTGGTCTGGGGTTGGGAAGTAAGTTGTTTAGTTACGGGGGGGGGGTTGTCTAGCTGTCGTTGTGCTTAATTGTTTTGCGTAAGTCATACTGCGGGTAATTGATCTGGAGAGGGGGGTGGTGGCAAGATCACATTCCCCTTGATTGCTCCAGTGTTTTTCTCCTGTTTTCTTTCTCTCTCCTACGTTGCTGATGTCTGTGCATGTCCCACAGGGATCCTCAGGATTTACATCGTGAACCTCCCCCCTCCGTCTTCCCCTTCGTTCCAGTCTATTCTTTTCTTTCTCCCCAAAGACATTCACGGGTCCGTCGTTAGTTGCACTTTGTAGTTCACACTGTTTTATGCACGTCATGCTACGGGTAACTAGTCCGGGGGGGGGCAGCAATAGTGAGACTACATTCCCCTTGGTTATTATAGCACTTTTCTCCCATTTTCATTTTCTTTCTTGCGTTGCTGGTGTCTGCGCGAGTCTCACGGAGATCTTCGGAGTTCGTAGGTGGGGGGTGTGATGGTCCGGTCTTTTGCGCTCCGTCGTCCTCACGAGTCTCCCCCCTCCATCTTCCCCTCCATTCCAATCTATTCTTTTCTTTCTCCCTAGTGGCATTCCTGGGTCTATCGTTAGTTACGCCTTGCAGCTCCCACTCCCCCCCCAGTATGGTTATCTCGGCCGGGCGAGGGGATCTTTCCTCTCTTTCCGAATCGGCTAGTGCGTTCCTTTCTGTATGCGGATAGATCGTCGTATTCAGGAATTCCTCTCCCCTTTCACTAGCTGTATCTTCCTTTGCATTAGTCACAGTGCCTCGGCTGTTCGTAGTATCGGGGTTCCGGATCTTAACTTTCACCACTTCTTTGGTTCTTTGGGGCTGCGGTAACCTTGCTGGTGTCACCGGGATATTCCACGATTGGCTTTCCTCCTTTGGATTGATCTGGATCAATTGGGGGATCTGCTCTTTCTCTTGGATGTTGTTAAGGTTGTTACTGGGTCGTCGGGGGTATTGCCGTTGGTTGCTTGCACTCCATGATCTTAAGGCTACATATGCTGGACACAGGTCAACATGTCGGTTGATGGAATTACTATCTGAAAGCCATGCCTCCTTAAGTAGGCGGCCTCCCTTGGTATTGTCACTCGCCAATACGCTAATCTCATTAAAGTTGAATCTATGGTCCCATTCAGCCATGTGTGCCCATATCTGGGAGTACTGATCTCCCCTTCTCACTGCTAGCTTATGTTCATGGACCCTGGTCTTAATTCGTTTAGCTGTCTCCCCAACATAATTGCACTGGCAGTCCATACAGTCGATCTTATAGACGGCTGCCGATCTTTCAATGTTGGGGAGCGGGTCCTTAGGGCGCATTATAGCCGCCCACACTGTTTGATTTGGTCTATGGGCCACTTGGATTTGGTATGGTGCCAAGATCCTTGCTGTGGCTTCTGAGACATTATGGATATAGGGGAGGGTAATCCGTGTGGTTGTCTGAGGTGTAGATTCCTGGGGTGTGGGGTTACTCCGGGTTCCAAATGGCTTGCCAACTCGATTAACAAACTTGGCCGGGTACCCGTTACGTTTACACACCTGGAAGAGATGATTTCTCTCTTCCCTCTTAGCTTTGGCAGTGCTGCAGTGTGACTCCACACGTTTAAACAGGGTCCTGACACAGCTGACTTTATGGGCTATCGGATGGTTACTCTCGAAATGCAAGATCCTATCCGTGTATGTTGGTTTCCGGTATACCTTAGTGGTCAGACATCCGTCCAATTGGCGCTGTACCAATACATCCAGAAACGCTAGACTGCCCTGATTTTCCTCCTCCATAGTGAACTGGATGTCTGGGTATACCGAATTCAAAATGCCCATAAAGTCAGACTTGTGTCGCTTCTTGATGACAACAAACGTGTCGTCCACATAGCGGGCCCAAAACTTTGGCTGGTATTGGGCCATCGCTATGTGTTCCAGTTGTTGGAGCACCACCTCTGCAATCACACTGGAGATCGGCGACCCCATCGGTGTTCCCTTAATCTGTTCATATATGGTACCCTGAAAGGTGAAGTAGGTATTGAGACAGACTCCCATCAATTTTATGAGATCTTCCGTCCGGAGGGAGTCTTGCTGTTGTCTCTGGTCTCCCTGATTTAACCGGTCTCTTAAGATCGTAACCGCGAGTTCTTGCGGGATGGAAGTGAATAAGGAGACTACATCAAAGGAGACCATGATCTCATCCTCTTCCACCCTCAGGGTCTCAATTTTGCTGAGGAATTCCTCCGCCGATCTCACAGTGGTATTGCTATCGTTCGCCAAGTGGCCAATGCGTATGCTCAGCCACTTGGCGAGTTCAAAAGTGGGTGTGCCCCTAAATGCGACAATGGGACGGAGGGGGACGTTGGATTTATGTATTTTTTGGTAGGCCATAAAAACTGGCAAGTGATGAGTCGCCAGGGCGTACCCTTCTCAATACATCCTCCCCCATCCTCCCATTACGTTTGAAGTCATCAAGGAGTTTATTAGTGCGGTTCTTTAACGTAGTGGAGGGATCTTTGTTAACTACTCTATAGGCAGCACCGTCTTGAAGTAAGTCCAAAGCTTTACTTACATACACCTCTTTATCTAAGACAACCGTTGCCCTCCCCTTGTCGGCTGGGAGGATGACAATGGTGTCATCTTTCTTAAGCTGACTCAGGGCTACTCTTTCTTTTGTTGATAACGTTTGGTAGCGCCTATGGCTCATGACTAGACCTGTGACTTGCTGTCTAACCAAGTTCTTGGTTTCCTCTCCTACTCCCATGCGAAGTAGGGCGGACTCTAACGCTGCCACAAAATCTAGCGTACTCGCATCCGTAAGATTATAACCTATATCCCGTTGCAGTAGGGCAAGTTGTGGTTGGCTTAGTGCTTTAGAGGACAAGTTGTGCACCACTCTCCCCGATGAAGTATTATTATGGGACTCACGTAATAAGTTCATTCTCTTTAGGAACTTCTCAGTCATGTGCCGGGTCGTCTGGGCCATGGTTTGTCGGATGTGTTGGTCCAGCATCTTAAAGTGTTGATTGCTCAGTTCTATATTACAAGCATCCCGATGCTCCTGGATCCACCTCTTTAGGTTCCGTATTCTCCTATGCTGGTCGTTGATCAGCGCGTATAACATGCGTCGTTGGAATTGACGAACTGCTTGCCGGCATTCCAAGGAATCCACCGTGGGTCTTCTTCTTAACGAGTTCGGCGTCAGTTTCTCTTTAATACATCCATGAAGGAATGCTAGCTTGCAGTAGTTAGTTGAGACTCTCCGTGCGAGCTTCTCCCATTTCCTGGCTCTGAGCAAAACTGCTCTATTGTATTCACGATTAAGAAAATTAAAAACATGAACCCTGGGAATATTCATGGCAAAGAATAAAATGACCACCAGGGTAAAGGTAAAACTATAAAAGTTTATTTAAAAAGCGCCAAGCTTTCGCCGTCACCTGCCGGCATCCTCAGGGCTAATGTGTCAGGAAGTGTGAGAGTCTTTTATAGGTGTATCAAAGCCTGCGCACGGCTCTTCGACCTCGTTACCGGGCCGGCTTGATTCAATTGCATAGGATTGGTTGGTTCTTTCCTGTTCCTTTCAGTTACGTGTCTCTCTTCATCCGTCCTACCTTCCTTTGGGGTGGATGGATAAAGGTCTCTATTGTTTCGGTAGTCTCTATGTTTCAATTCCTTCCCCCCGGGTTCGGGTAGCAGTATGCATTTCATATTCCTTTCACAATCATCGTTTACTTGATTGCTCCTTTTACGATGGCTTTCTCTACTTTCACTTTCTACACAACTCTCATCTGGATAATCTTGTAAGTTGTTGCGAATTGGTTGTAATCTAATGCTGGTCTGGGGTTGGGAAGTAAGTTGTTTAGTTACGGGGGGGGTTGTCTAGCTGTCGTTGTGCTTAATTGTTTTGCGTAAGTCATACTGCGGGTAATTGATCTGGAGAGGGGGGTGGTGGCAAGATCACATTCCCCTTGATTGCTCCACTGTTTTTCTCCTGTTTTCTTTCTCTCTCCTACGTTGCTGATGTCTGTGCATGTCCCACAGGGATCCTCAGGATTTACAACGTGAACCTCCCCCCTCCGTCTTCCCCTTCGTTCCAGTCTATTCTTTTCTTTCTCCCCAAAGATATTCACGGGTCCGTCGTTAGTTGCACTTTGTAGTTCACACTGTTTTATGCACGTCATGCTACGGGTAACTAGTCCGGGGGGGGGGGCAGCAATAGTGAGACTACATTCCCCTTGGTTATTATAGCACTTTTCTCCCATTTTCATTTTCTTTCTTGCGTTGCAGGTGTCTCCGCGAGTCTCACGGAGGTCTTCGGAGTTCGTAGGTGGGGGGTGTGATGGTCCGGTCTTTTGCGCTCCATCGTCCTCATGAGTCTCCCCCCTCCGTCTTCCCCTCCATTCCAATCTATTCTTTTCTTTCTCCCTAGTGGCATTCCGGGGTCTATCGTTAGTTACACCTTGCAGCTCCCACTCCCCCCCCAGTATGGTTATCTCGGCCGGCATTAGATTACAACCCCAGACCAGCATTAGATTACAACCAATTCGCAACAACTTACAAGATTATCCAGATGAGAGTTGTGTAGAAAGTGAAAGTAGAGAAAGCCATCGTAAAAGGAGCAATCAAGTAAACGATGATTGTGAAAGGAATATGAAATGCATACTGCTACCCGAACCCGGGGGGAAGGAATTGAAACATAGAGACTACCGAAACAATAGAGACCTTTATCCATCCACCCCAAAGGAAGGTAGGACGGATGAAGAGAGACACGTAACTGAAAGGAACAGGAAAGAACCAACCAATCCTATGCAATTGAATCAAGCCGGCCCGGTAACGAGGTCGAAGAGCCGTGCGCAGGCTTTGATACACCTATAAAAGACTCTCACACTTCCTGACACATTAGCCCTGAGGATGCCGGCAGGTGACGGCGAAAGCTTGGCGCTTTTTAAATAAACTTTTATAGTTTTACCTTTACCCTGGTGGTCATTTTATTCTTTGCCATATATATATATATATATATATATATATAAATATACTTGACTAAAAACCGCCGAGCTTTCGTTGGGGACTCCAAACATCATCAGGGCTAAAAGCCAGTAAACAACGATGACTCAAATAGGTTTGGCTGACATTTGCACCCGGGTCTTGGACCGCATCACTGGCCCTGGCTGGTCAATTTGTGTTCCAGATGTTTCTTTGTTACTCTCTTTGCGTTTCCTTCTATCGTTCTTCTATGTTCATTCCGCTTTCTCCTTTTTCTCTTCCCCCCCTTTTTTCTATCGTGCAGTCCTCACTGTCGCCATCCAAGGTCTTCTTGCTGGATCTTCCGAGTTCTCCACTGCTGTTGTCAGGCTTCAAAGGTGGGGGTCTATCGGGATGGTGTTGGTGAAGACGCGGGTCCCCCATCGGCGGGCGCTTGCATGTATTCGGCAGCGGCGAACTCCTCAGTTGTTCGTCGAAATGGCACTGCCGTTGGTTGAGTGCTATAGAGATGTTCCTGGTGCGCCGGGGGTTGATTAAGACCCCGTGTACTTGTTCAGGGTGGGGATCAGGTACCTCGTCACAGCTACAATCCTGTAGGCATCGGCCAAACCGCTTATGGCGATTGGAGTGGTAGTTAGAATCCCATTTCCTCAATGCTTGTTGCGCTGGATGTAAATTGATATGACAGTTGATTGAGTCTCTGTTAGAGAACCAAGCCTCTTTCAATAGCCTGGGGGGGGGGGGGAAAGGGGGGGAAGAGAAAAAGGAGAAAGCGGAATGAACATCCATACGCGCTGCGGGAAGGGGGGAAGTAACTTTTCACCTGGATCTGTGAAGGGACAAACAATCACAGATAAAGGGTATTCCCACCAGCAGCTTAACTCCCCCCAGGACGGGTATTTTAAACCCGTCTTGAGTAGAAACGATAGCCATCAGCAGCAAAAGACGGTGGATATAGGAGGGGGGAGTGGGAGTATGGAGGCTCGGGCACACAACGTTTGCACACGCACTATTCGCAAGAGAAACATCGATAACGGCAATAGCGAGGAACATATGACATAGAGGGGGGGAGATGGAGGAGAGAGAGGTGGAGTAAACACTCGCTCGCGCAGTAAACAGATAGAACAACGGAAGACAGTGGACATAGAGAACTCCAGGGTGGGGAATGAGTGTATGGGTGCCCAAACATATAACGTCTGCATAAACATTACTCGTAGGAATAAGGAGGAAAGAAAAGAGGACATAGAACAGAGGGAAAACATCGATTCGCAGTCAAAAGAAACACGAAGAAATAACTGGAATCCCAGTGAGATTTATAGCAGTGGTAGAGGAGAATTAAACACCCCCGAAGTAGACAACAGGAAGGGGAATGAGGTGAGAGCTAATGTCATTAGAAGAAAGGAGGATGAAAGGGTGTCAATAGATTTGAGTGTTAGTAATGAAGCAGTAGGAGGAGTGATCCGGAAGAACGATAGAAGGAAACGCAAAGAGAGTAACAAAGAAACATCTGGAACACAAATTGACCGGCCAGGACCAGTGACGCGGTCCAGGAGCCGGGTGCAAATGTCAGCCAAACCCATTTAAGTCATCATTGTTTACTGGCTTCTTAGCCCTGATGATGTTTGGAGTTCCCAAACGAAAGCTCGGCAGCTTTTAGTAAAGTATATTTTTATACCTAAATTCTCCTGGTGATCGTATTTTATTTATATTATATATATATATAAATAAAAGTTTTTATATATATAATATATATATAAACTCCTTATCTGCGGTGGGTCCAGATGAAACACTGTCTCCCTCCCTTTCACAGTGTGCCCGGGTGATCGTGCCGTT
The DNA here is from genome assembly GCA_024509115.1 of Crotalus helleri. NCBI lineage: Eukaryota > Metazoa > Chordata > Lepidosauria > Squamata > Viperidae > Crotalus > Crotalus helleri. The sequence continues at coordinate 4,112,365 of JAKSXO010000028.1, forward strand.
CTCTCGTTCTTCTCCTCCCCCCCTTTTTTCTTCGCACGATCTTCGTTACTGTCCTCCACAACGTCGGGCTGCAAAATCCTCTTGCTGGATCTTCTAAACTCTCCATTGATGTCATCGAGCTTCAAGGGTGGGGGTCCATCAAGGTGATATTGGGGAAGGCATGGGTCCTCCATCAGTGAGTGGTTACATGTGCTTGGCAATGGTAGACCCCCCAGTTGTTCGTCACAATGACGTTGGCATTGATCGAGCATTACGAAGGTGTTCCTGGTGTGTCGGGGGTTAGCCAAGGCTCCATGTACCTGTTCAGGGTGGAGGTCAGGTACTTCGTCATGATTGCAGCCATGTAAGCATCGGTCAGACCGCTTATGATGGTTAGAATGGTAGTTGGAATCCCATTTCCTCAATGCTCGTTGCGCTGGGTGTAAATCAATGTGACGATTGACTGAGTCTTTGTTAGAATACCAAGCCTCTTTCAGTAGCTGGCCTCGTTTGGTGGCATCCTCAGACATAATGTGAGCATTCACAAAGTTAAATTGGTGGCCATGTTGTGCCATATAATTGAGAATGCTGTTCGCCCCTTCTTATGGCTAGCTTATGCTTGTGCAGGCAAGTTCTTAAACGCTTAGCTGTTTCACCCACATAATTGCCATCGCAGTTCTTGCAATTGATTTTATAGACTACTGCTGATCTATCCATGGCAAGAAGTGGGTCCTTAGGGCGCATGACTTTGGACCGTAATGTCTGATTGGGTCTGTGGGCCACTTCTATCCCATGGGGGGCCAGCAATCTGGCTGTTGCTTCTGAGACGTTATTAATATATGGTAGAGAGACACGCGTTTTTTGCAATGGTGTTTCCTCTCTCCTTTGGTTATCTCGGGGCTGGGGTGTGATACCATAGTGTCTGATAAACCTCAAAGGGTACCCATTACGTTGGCAGATACGGAAGAGGTGTTTTCTTTCTTCCTTTTTAAACTCCTCAGTGCTGCAGTGGGAGTCCACGCGCTTAAACAATGTTTTAATGCAGCTAGCCTTATGGGACACTGGGTGGTTGCTCCTATAGTGGAGTATTCTGTCCATGTGGGTGGATTTACGGAACACCCCTGTATGTAACAACCCATCCGGTTGGCGATATATTGACACGTCCAGGAAGGCCAAATGGCCTTGTTTTTCTTCCTCCACTGTAAACTGAATGTCGGAGCAGATCGAATTTAGTGTTCTCATAAAGGTAGCTACATGTTGTTTTTTAACAACCGCAAACGTGTCGTCCACATACCGAACCCAAAATTTGGGTTGGTATAAGGCCATAGCCCTGCGTTCTAACTGTTGGAGTACTATTTCTGCTATAGTGCTAGAAAAGGGGGGGAGGAGAAGAACGAGAGAACGGCATGATCGCCCAGGCACACTGTGAAAGGGAGGGAGACAGTGTTTCATCTGGACCCACCGCAGATAAGGAGTATCTCCACCAATGACTTAGCCCCCCCGGGACGAATATTCCGAAACTGTCTCGAAAATGGATACAAGAGGGGGGAGTGAGAGCGCGGGGATCCCGAGCGTGGGGATTCGGATGCGTAGTGCCTACTTGAATGCTGTTCACAGCGGCAGTGGCGAAGAGCGTGTGACATGGAGGGGGGAGGATGGAGAGAGAGGTGGAGTAAACACCCGATTGCATAATAAACAGATGGAACGGTGGAAAGTGGTGAACACGGAGAACATCAGGGTGAGGGAGGAGCGCATGGGTGCCCAAACGTGTAGCGCCCGTATGAATGTCACTTGCGATGGTGGGGGGGGGTGAGAGGAGAGGATCTGGAGCAGAGGGAGGGTGCTGCCCCGTGGTCGAGAGAAACACGGGGATGTGGCTGTGATCCCAGAGAGGGTTGTAATACTGACAGAGGAGAATTGGACGCCCCCGGGGTGGACAATGAAAAGGGGAATGGGATGAGAGTTAATACTATGGGAGGAAAGAAGGATGAAGGGGTCTTGGAGGAGATGAGTGTCAGCAATAAAATGGTAGAAGGAGTGATCCGGAAGAATGATAGAAGGAAATGCAAGGAGAGTAACAAAGAAACATCTGGAACACAAATTGACCAGCCGGGACCAGTGACGCGGTCCAGGAGCCGGGTGCAAATGTCAGCCAAACCCATTTAAGTCATCATTGTTTACTGGCTTCTTAGCCCTGATGATGTTTGGAGTTCCCAAACGAAAGCTCAGCAGCTTTTAGTAAAGTATATTTTTATACCTATATTCTCCTGGTGGTCGCATTTTTATTTATACTATAAACATGCCCAGGAGTCGTATTTTTATGGAAATTTTTCAATATATATATATATATATATATATATGGCCTAGAGGTAAATACATCTGCCTAACATGCACACAGCCCAGGCTCGAATCTCAGAAGGGTAAGTGTGGCTGAAGAGAGTTAAGAAACTCGAAATAGCTATCCCATTCTCCCTTAATTCTTTGTTAGCAATCCAAATTTTATAATATAAATGATGTCGCAGTTGCGACTGCTGCCTGTGGATGGCTCTAGATTGAGCTGATACAGGCAAAAGAAAAAAGAAAAAGAAAGAAGATTTCTTTCTCCCATATTTGGGCCGACAGGGTGCATCAAGAAACACTCAAGGTAAATCTCCTCCCCCTGTCTCTTCCCTCCCTGATACAGCTGATAAAGTGAGAAGGAGCCTGTGGCCTAGAGGTAAATACAGCTGCCTAACATGCACACAGCCCAGGCTCGAATCTCAGAAGGGTAAGTGTGGCTGAAGAGAGTTAAGAAACTTGAAATAGCTATCCCATTCTCTTTTATAATATATATATATATATATATATATATATATATATATATATATATATATATATATATATATATATATATATATATATATATATATATATATATATATATATATATATATATATATATATATATATATATATATATATATATATATATATATATATATATATATATATATATATATATATATATATATATATATGTTGGCTGTGCTCTGATTGGCTGGGGGGTTGGCTGTGCTCAGACTAACCTGAGCACAACCAAACAGAACACTCCCCCAGCCAATCAGAGCACAGCCAACCCCCCAGCCAATCAGAGCACAGCCACGCCCCTAACCAATCAGAACACACCTCCACCCAATCAGAACACAGCCAAGCTCCAACCCAATCAGTTCATACCCCCACTGGCAGTTAAAAGGAAGAAACAGCTAAGACCACACATTGCTCCTCGAAGCACGAAGCTGAAAGCACCAGCCTGAAGATGACAAATGGGACTTCGTCGAAACGTCGCCAAGACACTTCCAATTTTACGCGGGAGAAAACCTGAACAACCAAAGACATATATATATATGTGTGTGTGTGTGTGTGTGTTTGTGTCCACCCAGAACATTATGCATGGGCTTGGAATGGTGAGAAAAATAGGAGATGGTTAAAGGGCCCTATAAAAACCACATGTTTGGTTGGAATCACCTCATGATTTTTCTCGCTTCTTGCAGGACAAGCCATATGCCTAAATAAATGTTGTTTTAATAGTATTTGTGTATATATGTTTGTCTGTGTTGTTCTGTGTTATTTCCAAGACTTGGACGAGGGTCAAAACCCTCTCTGATAACAACACACAAAAAGGCCTTATTTAAAAATAAATAGTTTGCCTGGAGAAAGTATGAAATGAAATATTTGTATGTGGAATTGTTTATGCAAGCAGTTAGCATGGAAGTGAATGAGTTAATTTGTAGATACCCGAGTGTGTGTTAGCCCTCAAACCCCACCCCCTACCCACTCCCTCCCAGGCTGTGAAAGAAATTGTAAACTGCAGATTTTATTGTTGTAAAAGTAAATTGAAAAGCAATAGCAAGTGTTTGCATGAGAAGAGTTTCATGGAGGATGTGTGAGAGAATTTATGGCAAATGCATGTGAAGGAGAGAAAACAATTTTTTTTTAGTGGTGAGATTTTTGTAAACACCCCCCCCCCCCCCGTTTCTTTCGTTTTGCCGTTGGCTGTGTTGCTTTAAGAGCAAGAGAGACAGAAGGAAGAGGGGGGGCTGCTCATTTTTAACTTTTTTTTCTCTGCTTGGAATTCTGCTTTGGGAGTGGTGGAGTGGATGTGAAATTTAAATTGTTTAGTTAGACCTATATATCCATCAACCAAAAGACATGACTCTGGGTTGTTTTGATTAGATATATAAATGTTTAACCTACTTAATGGAAATTTGTTTCCATCTGAATGGAATTTGATTAAATTGGAATTTGACTAACTTTATATTAAAAGCAATACTAGAGTTTGATATAAATCTATTTCAGTAACAGAATATCTTATTAAGTTTGTTTATTTTTTTGTGAAGTTAAAATGAAGAAGTTGAGAAAAATTTTGGGATTATAAATAGCTATGTTGTTTTGACTAAAGATTTGTATGCAAAACTGTTAGAAAAAGAGTTTATGTTAACAAATACAAACAGAGCTTGGTGAATGTTCTTTTGTTGGCTCTTCACTAGGTACTTTGTTTGTAAATATGGGCAAAGTAATGGCTTGGAGGAGGTTTTGACTCGGAACTGGGGGGAAAGAGGCAGCCAGTGGCATTTTTGCCTAAAATTCACATTTGGGGACGTTTTGGTGGTTAGCATTTCTTATCAAGTGTGGGCAATTTTAAATCAGAAAGCCAAAAGGAGGTATACACTTGTAGATACCAGATGTAATTGTGGAAGAAAGAAAAAAAAAAGTAGAAGTTAGACCAAAGTGGTGGAAGGGAAGTGAAGGTATGGATAATAGAAGGAAGAAGCAGGAAAGTTGTTTTTAAGTGGGTGTGCACAGACTTGTGAATTGCATGCATTAAGCAGGGAGACTGCCATTAACGTGGTCAGCCCAACATGTGAATTGTATGCCTTAACACAAGCCTTAGAATGTTGAAGGAACAAGAATGTACTATAGAAATATGAATAGAGAGAACAATGAAGAAATGGAAGAAAGTGGGAGGTGGATGTTGCAAGATTGGAGGATATTGAAAAGAAAGAAAGAAAGAAAGAAAGAAAGAAAGAAAGAAAGAAAGAAAGAAAGAAAGAAAGAAAGAAAGAAAGAAAGAAGAGAAAGAAAGAAGAGAAAGAAAGCAATAGCTAGGACACAGAAGCAGCCACTGAAGGGGGGGTCGCAAGGGATGATAGATACTTTTTAAAAACAGGATGGTTGTATTTATACTTTAGCTAAACAAATCTGTGATAAATACAAGTAAATAAAATGCTTTACAACATTTAGTGGTGAGGCCATTTCAATATAGGCCTTAATTGGAAAGCTATCTTTGTCCCTTTGAAATGATGTATGGGAGGCTTTTGTTACATGAAGGTTCAAGACTGTCAATGAAGAAGAGAAGAAAGTTACTCAGTATTTACATAATCTGGCACAGGTTTTGTCTTCTATCTCAGTACAGGCCCAGGCTGCCATACCACCTGTCTCTGGCTATTGTTGTTCCTGGAGAGTGGGTTCAAGTGAAAAGAACTGTCACATTGAAATACCAGTCCTCAGTGGTCTCAACCATGCCAGGTCCTCCTGATTTAAGGAATCAAGGTGTGAGTCCATGGAAAGTCCCATCATATCCTCTCCAGTGACAAGCTCCGCAGCTGGATGGCCTGAAAATGAAATTTCAACCTGCCTCACCTGTTGAACTGTTTCCATCTAAGTAGGAGAAGAACCTCAATGGATTGGAGTACTGTGGAAATCGTGTTCCTAGAACCTGGACTATGTATTGCAATATTTTTCTTCTGCTACTGTTGTTTCCCTCGTACCTTCTTTGGTAGAAGGAAGGACCATAGGCCCAATACTTTAAGGAATAAATGGGAGTTGTGTTTATCACAAGACTACATATTCCACTTGCAAAGGGGCAACAGGGTCACTTGTTATGCTCCTGTCAATACAGTGCAGCTTTACCCACAACTTTAAATCTGGACATATGGAGGAACATACAGACATTACCTTTTGGGGAAGAATAACACGAGATTTATGGACAAGTGCCAGAATCTTCTTTGATGCATGTAAAGCTACTGACTATAGTCAAGCTAAATGGACTAAGTATGGAGACAGGCCTACACATTAAAGGCAAAATATGTTTGCACATCCTACCCAACCTCGCACATTCAAAGGATTCCTGCAACCTGGTGTGCTTCATGATAACCAGACCAACGGTTTTTTCAGCATCATTTGAACTCGCTATCAATTGCACCAGATACAAATATGGGTTCAAGTTGATTTTCATGAACTGGAAACCACAACTGAGATTCCCTCAGTATCAAAGACTCTTATTATTATTATTATGGATCATCGCACAGTCAGCCAGATGTTCAGACTGGATTTGGCATTTTGTCTACCTATCGAGTCCTTACCCAGGACCTGGGATAGGCAGATGTGGATGTTTGATGGTATTACAGGTATCGTGGCAGGATGGAAGTAGTTCCTAGTAAGGCCGCCTTTTGCAATTGACTAATAGAGAATTTGTCAATGCCAATGGTGTTCAAGTGGTGCTCCAGTTGTTTTGGGATTGCACCCAAGGAGCCTATTACTATTGGTACTACCCTTGCTTGCTTTTGCCACAGTCTTTCTATTTCTATTTGTAGGTCTTTGTATTTTGTTATCTTCTCCAGTTCTTTCTCGTCTATTCTGCTGTCTCCAGGCACTGCCACGTCCACTATCCAGACTTTTTTGTCTTTCTTATTGACATAACACCCCAGACTTAACAATTGTCGATAAGAAAGATTATTATTATTATTATTATTATTATTATTATTATTATTATTATTATTAATCTGGCCCTAAAGAATTGTTTCATTTTTAAATGTGAAGCTTGAGAGAACATCACTTCTTATTTTAATTTGACTTGGAAAGGACCGTCCAACCAAATGGGCCCTCTATTTTGTCATTGTGGCCCTAAATTGTATTAGACCCCAGTCTGACATTACATATAAGGAATATGTCAAAGAAGTCACTGACAGTATGCGAGAGTTGGCTCATGTCCCTGCCCAGACATGGACAGGAGCAATGGATGTTGGAGGATGGTTTTTGGGAATGTTTGATACTTGGAAATGGATATTGTTCATTGTGGTTTTGGCCTTAGAAGGGTTGTTGTGTTTATCATGCCTTATCCCGCTTAGAGAATTGTTAGATCTGCTATATCTGGACCAACTTTTATTGCCACTCCTATCTATAATGATAGACCAGCTAAAGCAATGATTTTGCAACCTTTCCCTTCTGACTATATTCCCCTCTTATTTAAGAGTCCCTAAGCCTATTCGGCTTTTATATTAAAAAGGGAGGAGTGAGGGGATTTTATTGTGCTTATGATTTTAGTATGTTTATGTTTGACATTAGCATTTATTTTATATATAGTAACCATTTTATATTGATACTTATAGTGTTATCATGTAATCATTGTTTTGTTATTTTGTAATCATTATTTTGTAGTTAATTGCTTGATCAGATGCTTTATATATATATATATATATTGGAAACGTAAGGGCTTCATGCTTTAGGCATAGGTGATTGCTTATATGAAAAGAGCACAGTAAGGGGAGGGGGAAAGGAGTTACGGATGGAGCCTGGGTTGCTGTGTATGAGTCATCATCTAAGAATTGTTTTTTTTTGTGCCATCTTATGCCTGGTACCAATACCTGATCTTTTTGTTCTGAAAAGGTATAAAAGGTGGAAGACATCTTTCCTGGTTGTTGCCTTCATCTCTCTACCAGCCACGAAGAGAGATGGGGTCACCCAACTCTGTTTTGATCAAAATAAAAGTTGTTTGCTTGCTGAAACCTCGGCTCAGGAGTTTCTTTGGCTCTTTTAAATTCCTGAGTAATGCTGGGGCAATTGTGAGGGTAAGTGGAAAACCTTACAGAGTTTTGCCCCATTTTGTGTTCTTTCTTGCCAAAGTTGTTAAGTGAATCATTGTACTTAAGTTAGTAACATAGTTGTTAAGTGAATCTGGCTTTCCCATTGACTTTGCTTTTTCAGAAGGTCACAAAAGGTGATCACAAAAGGTGATCACATGAGCCTGGGACATAGCAACCATCATAAATATGAACCAGCCAAGCATCTGAATTTTGATAATGTGACCATGGGGATGCTGCAACTGTCATAACTGCAAAAAAAGTCACTTTATTCAGTGCCATTGTAACTTTGAACGGTCACTAAATGAATGGTTGTAAGTTGAGGACAACCGGTATTGTTAAACATGCAACATATCGTACCAAATATCCAACCCAAACCTGCATGGGATTTTACTTACACAAAATGTTGGCTATAGTTACCCGGAACAGCTGAGTTAGGCACATACATAGGAAATATGTTCATGCCATCTATGTGGATTTCTGGATACCAGATACTGAGGCAAGTTGCTGCCTTCATCCCTTTGTGAGTGCCTCAACGTTTCTGCTAAGGCAGTGTTTCTCAAGCTTGGCAACTTTTAAGACATGTGGACTTAAACTCCCAGAATTCCTTAGCCTGTATACTGACTGGGGAATTCTGGAAGTTGAAATTCATGCAACTTAAAAGTTGCCAAGCTTGAGAAATATTGGGCTAAGGAGATTAGCCTTTGGTGTAAACCAATGATAGTTTACACAGTTTGATCGTCTTTCATGTGTAGAAATTTCATTCAAAGGAAGAGTGTTATAATAAGGTACCTCACTTGGGTTGATACATTGTTTTAAAGCTAGCCATAATGTGATTTGTATGGCTTGGGTTAAGGAACACAGCCTACAGTAAAGTTTTTTCAACAAACATACAGGAAATGATCTTTTAACAGAGTCAGATTTTATTTGATGAATGAAGGCGAACATACGTGTCCCAGCATAATGTTGCAGGATCCAATCTGGGTCGGTCACCGGGATCAGAGGGTTTAGTCTTCCAAGCTTTTGGACTCGTGCTGGAGTCCATACTCAGGGAACTTCATTTTATTTATTTTGTTTGTTTATTTCTTCGTACTTGTGACTTTCTTATTACTTGTGGGGATTCTGAGTTGCTCCTGAAAAGGAGAAGATTAAAAACAAAAATCAGTTGATGAAATGAAAATCAATCAGTCCGTGAATCACTGTTGAGGGTAGCAAGGCCTTACTTGTACCTAAATTCCCTTCTTAAGAGTCATTGTCAACTGCAGGAAATCAGAAGCCCAGGCAGTTCAGGTGAATACATGTAGGTTTATTATATATTAAAGCTCTCTACAAAAATCTGGACTACTAACTGTCAAAGCGAGTTGGCAGTAGATATTAATGGAATTCAACGTGGGCTGGACTTAGTTCTCTTGTAGGCACAAAGGGACTTGAGACTGATGACTCATTTGACACTGCCCACCCCCACTCCCTCAGGCTCAACTTGGTCATCTCCTACATCCATGTTTTTATTCCAAAGATGTAGTTAAAATGTGAGTGATCTGGAAATCCTCCAGTAAGCTGTTCCAAAGGTGGGGCCATCACTGAAAAGGGTAAAGCCCAGGATTTCTGAAGATGGCATTCCCTTGATGGGGGAGCCCTTAACAATGTCATGGAATGTGTGGATGACCTTGAGATGACACCTAGGAAAGTATTAGATAAGAGAGGGAGGAGCTCCAAGTGACTTAAGGTCAGAGAAAGAAAGTTATGTCATGAACTGCAGTCCACTCATTAAAATAATTGAGTTATCACAAATAAAATAAATGCCTTAAGCATTAGCATCAGGTATGAACCCAGCCAAAATGCTTGAGCACCTAATAACAAATTTAAATTTTTTGCACTATAATTTATGGAACACTCTTAGATCTGGGACTGGAAAATAAAAATAAATAGACTTCTAGCTGAATTCAGTTTCTGGTAACTATATAAATATTGTCAATTCTTGGCAGCAGTAATGGAAGAATTCTGTCAATGCTTTCTTCCAGGATGTTGTTCAGCTTCCTGGTCTAACAAATAGCCATGGGGCTTCTTTCCAAATACTAAACTGATCCATCCAAGTCAATGGCTACATGCGTTACAGGTAGTTCTTCGACTTACAATCATTCATTGAGCAACCATTTGAAATTACAACAGCACTGAAAAAGTGACCTACTTGCACTTATGACTGTTGCAGCATCCCCACAGTTACATGATCAAGATTCAGGCTTTTGGCAACCAGCATGGATTTACAATATATGCAACAGCCTGGGGTCATGTGATCACCATTCCCAATCTTCCCAACTGGCTTCTGACAAGCAAAGTCAATGAGGGAAGCCAGATTCACTTAATAACCGCAGTGATTCACTTAACAACCCTGGCAAAAAAGCTTGTATAATTGTGTATGACTCACTTAAGAGCAGCCTTGCTTAACAACAGAAATTCTGGTCCCAATTGTGATTGTAACTGAAGGACTACCTGCACATTCAGATAGTTTTGTATTTGCACCCTCTATATTGTTCCATTTTATGAACAACTCAATCCTACCTGTGCATGCCGGTAGGAAGACTCAAATCCAGGAAGCCCCTCCTGGCACTTGCACAACATCTCCCCAACAACTTTAACATCACTTCCCAACGGAAAGCCAAATAGATCACTGAACGCCCAGACATAGGAAGACATATAAATGACTCCACAAAAAAAGATGCCAGGCTTTGAATTACCACGTCAACAATGGGCAATCCTGAATAGGATTCTCACCTCACATGGTGTCTGCCGGGACTGTATAAATGGGGCACAGTATCCTCCCCTCAGTGGCACTGTGGGGTCCCACGTCAAAATGTAGATCACATCATGACTGGCTATAAACTAAGGGCATCTACCATTTCCAGTACCTGATTTTTTTTTAAAATTTAAACAATGCTGCACTTCAATGATTAGATGGCCTAGACATTAATATTGGAACATAGATGTTTTTGACATTTATGTTTTATTGGGTTCTACTAATCTAGTTGAAATGTTAATTTATATTGCTAGTCCATGTATAGTATGCTAGACACTAAATAAATAAATAAATTGTTCCATCAATTGTATGTACATTTCTTTATAAAATACTGGATGGCAATCCTATCAAGATAGCTATGCAAATTCCCCATGACATTCCAAGGAATTTCATAGAAGAGAATACATGTAGATCAGGTATGAACTAAAAGTTACCTAGTCAGCTAATAAAACATCTGCTAGAAAACAACCAAGCTCAAAGAGAATCAAGGTATTTTTTCATCTCAGGGGATAATGAGTAAATCATGGCCAGAGAAAGCCCTCTAGTGGACAAAGGGTGAACTTCACTGAAGTACCCACGCACACAGGAGAGCGCACCCAGTGGTGCCTCCACCACAGACAGCACCCCAGTAGCTGATCTGCAAGTAGCGACCCCTAGTGGTTAAAGAGCGAAGTTCATCAAATTCGCTCCAAAATAGCTAGGAAGTTTTCTGAACCTGTCCTAGCTATGGCAGAGTGACTCCTAGATTTAGAAGAAGAGGTTCAACCAACCAGCCTAGACGAGACACCCCAACTAGTCGGCCAAGGAGAAATGCTGCAAACAGCCAACCTTGACCTGTACATAGAGGCTCATGCTCAAGCCTCAGTGAGGCCAAAGATGTCCCAGGTTCCCTATGACCTGAGGCAACAAAGAAGGCCTACAGAAGCCATGCACTCACATCTGATGGAAAGATGGGAGACAAACTACAAGTGCCATGAAAGACACTGGGAGAAATTACGCAAACTTTACCAAGGGCTTAAGGAGGAGCTCTCCCCCGAAAGTGTGCACATATTGGAAGAAGATAAGGAAGACGCCTTTGTGCAATGGATGGGCTCCAAACGGCAACTTGAAGACATTCAGGAGCAATTAGGAGACCCAACAGTCGATAGCAAGATGCAAAGCCTCAAGCTAAAAAACAAGGAATGTAAGAAGTTTCTAGACAGCAGACCAGTCGAGAGGGCAGAGTCTGAAGTTTCCCACCATTCACATGCACCATCCCAGCGATCACATGTGGCTCCATCTCACGCCTCTGGAAAAGCCTCACCCTTTTGCCACAACTTACTACGAGCCCAGGCATACTCCAGCGTGTCACAACAATCTCACGTTACAGGCCCCTCCCGCCATTCAAAAGCATCTTCTTGTCATAGCCAAGCATCCCGAGTTTCAAAGGCAGAGCAAGCAATCATTGATGCTGTAGCTGCCAATGCAGTCTTTCGCATGTTACAAGAGGAGCAGCGGAGAAAGAAGGAATTGGCGGCGATGGAAATCGAAGAAGCTGAGATGGAGGCCAAACTAGAAGCTGAAGCAGCTCAAATGGAGGCCGAACGAGAAGCTGAAGCAGCTCAAATGGAGGCCAAACAAAAAGCTGAAGTAGCTCAAATGGAGGCCAAACGAAAAGCTGAAGCAGCTCAAATGGAGGCCAAACGAAAAGCTGCAGCAGCTAAAATGAAGGCCAAAATAAAGGCCACTCAAGAAGAGCTCGAGCTTGTACAAAGCCAACGAGAAGTGGCAGACAAAACGGCAAGAGTGAAAGGCCTTCAGAGAACACTCCAACACACTGCTTTCTTGCCCAATAGGGAACATCTGGAGAATAAAGATCGGCATAGCTGTGTGCAGGCCTATGTGGACAACCAAAGCGCGTTTCAAAGTGAACAGGTGAGAGTGCCACAGCTATCCACAAGCCCCCCAAGACTGAGTAGACAAAGAGAAGAATCTCAACGGCCAGATGTGCTGATCAGCCAGAGAGTTGACGTCGCAACATCTAGGTCACAAGATCTTCCCACCGTTGCTGCCCCATTGAACCCATCGAACCATACCACTGATGGCAACCAGATGGGTCCACCTACTGCAGCGACGGCCCCACAGCAGGACCAGCTGCCACTCGGGGATGAGATTGCAAGAACTCGAGCCAGACTAGAGTCCCTGCTGTGCCAACAAGAAACAGCTTCCCAAGGAACCGCTACCAGAACTGACCACAGAGGAGAATCTCGACCACCAGCTGTGCCAGCCTACCAGGGAGCCAGCTACGCACCACCCGAAAGACAAGAAACCCTCCAACAAGTAAGCACACAAGAACTCAGGTCCCCTCAGCTCAACGCCAGAGCAGAGGAATTCAGACCAAGCCAACAAGGTCCCTCGCATGTGACATGGCAAGATACCCTCAGCGGACAACATGCTGAAGAAAGTTACCAGCCAGACATGGCGCACGCCCCTGCTCCCGGAAGCGATGCACCACCTCCACCAAACTACAGCCCATACATGGGATCGATGTATCCTCCAACACTCGGTGGAAGAAAGTCGGACATGGCATCCAGAGGCGTAAGAAAATTGTCTGACAAACCAGGGAAGGACTATTTAGTGTGGAAGCAACTTTTCAAGCAAGCCCTCCGTGGCGAGAGGTTACACCCTGGGGAAGAGCTCGGGCTTATGACGGCATGGCTAGGTCCAGAATCCTCAAAGGTAGTGGAGGTGATCTTCACATCACGTTTAAGTGACCTACCCACCGCCCTTCTACGAGCCTGGGAAACGCTCGACAAGCACTATGGGGCACCTTCTTTGACACAGTCCTCATTCCTACAGGAGCTCTACGATTTCCCTAACATAAATATCAACAATCCTAGTCAGATTTGGAGATTCTCCATCTTACTAGACCAGCTCCGGGCAGCACAAGAAAGTGGCACCATGCCTGGACTTGCCCGCCTTGAGCAGTTTGACACACAGAACATTATCACTCAAAAACTACCAAGACAGTTGAAAGATAAATGGTTCGACATAACCCAGTCCCACAGGAAACAGTACCCCAGCAACCCTCCGCCTTTTGCTGATCTTGCAGATTTTGTTTCTGATCAATCAGATATGTACAATGACCCCAATTACCTTGCCATCCATGAACCACGTTTCATGACGCCAAAACGGACCAATCACAACTTTGGCACTAATAGAAGTTCCTTCCAAGCCACAAAGGACAGGACTCCTATTTCAGTGTACAAAACAGAGATCACGACATGGCCAAAGAAGACTTCAGACGAACAAATGCCGAGGAGTATTCATTCCAAACCTCGCCCACCAAGAAAAGGCCTGACTCATCCAATTCATAAATCTTCACACTCTCTAAACAATTGCAGAGAATTTGAGAAAAAATCCCTGGATGATCAAAAGGCCCTACTCAAAGAGCATAGGATATGCTTCAAATGCTGTGACTCTGTAGATCACATGGCCGAAGATTGCGCAGTTAGGGTGAAATGCCACCTGTGTAACAGTGACAAGCACCCGGCAGCCTTGCATTTAGAATCTAAGAAACCCTCTGAGGAGACACAACAAGTGACTTTGACCCCTCCTACAATGACAGAGACTTAACGTGACTCCAAAGAACACCCAGATATGTACAGGACATACTACACAGATATATGTGGCGACTCACCATGCCCTCCTTCATGCTCACCCGTCTGTCTTGCAAAAGTCTACCCCGACGGGCAACCTGAAAGGGCTGTAAAGATGTATGCCATACTAGACGCACACAGCAAGGTCACAATAGCTAAGCCCACCTTTTTCGACCTCTTCGACCTACCGAGTGAACTAAAGCATTTCGCAATAAATACGTGCATAGTACCAATGCATACGGCGGGGAGGAAAATTACAGGTCTTTGCATAGAATCGATAGACGGAAGTTCACATTTCCTGTTACCATCAGTGTTGGAATGGGAGACCTTACCAGATGTTTGCAGAGAAATTTCAACACCAGAGGCAGCAAGAAAAATACCTCACTTAGTGCACATAGCCGATTTAATCCCTCCTCTAGATCCTGAAGCTGAAATCCTACTCATGGTGGGACGAGATGCCCCAGAGTCCATTGGTTCCGAAGAAATAATCAAAGGTCCACCAGGAACCCCAGTAGCCATTAAGATGGAACTTGGATGGGCCATAGGAGGGATGGTTCGTGTTGATCAACCTCAAACCCCAACCCAGGTGAGCATCTCAAAAACCTCTATTCCCAGTAATGGAAGAGCACCTCACCTAAAACCACACCTAGAACACTGCACACTTGTGACAACCAAACCTGTTTTGGAAGCAACAGTGTTCCAGACCAGTAAGAATTACAACAACTTAGCCTTGTCCATAGAGGACAAACAATGTCTGCAGCTACGCGTGTTCTCCCTGAGCACCACACACTGGGATGAGCCACGTCTACCAGAACAGAAACAAGACTGGGAGTCGTGGAGTGTACTCCCAAGATGTCTCCAGAGTATGCAAGTGCAGTGCACGTATGTCTCCAGCTCACCTGCCACCATACAAAGGAAAGAATTGTACACTTCCTCAGATGTGCCAACGAAGGTAAGCGCAGCCTTAAGATACATCACAGTCTACAGCAGGGACAGCTACACTTACGTCGTTTTGATTGCAACCATAAGATACACCAGAGTCTACAGCAGGGAGAGCTGCAGTCTTGGTGTCTTCTTTGGGAAAGCGAGACTAACAATACAACAAGGCCACACCGTACCAAGGTTAGAACTATGGGGTACCACTTTGGCTGTAAAGCTCACCAACTTGACAGCGAAGACGTCATGCCTTGAACTACAGTCTACCACCTTCTACGCAGACAGCAAGGTGATGTCAAGCTACATCTGCAAACAAAGCAGACACTTCTACGTCTATGTAGGCAACAGAGTAAAAAGATTGAAACATCTTTAAGCCCTGAACAATGGCAACATGTGCCAACAGATAAGAACCTTGTGAATCAAGTTAAGTGGCCCAACCTCGCCACACAGTTAACAGAATTGATCTGGCCAGAAGGTCCTGAGTTCTTGGTTTGTCCAAACAGCCAGATGCCACAGAGACCACAACGCTATATGCTTCCAGCTCCAGATCAACATGCCAGCCTTCAACCTCAGACACCCAGTAAATTTCAAACGATCAGCTTCAAACCCTCCTCTAAGCGGAGACACCTGAGATTGGACATAGTTTTGATCATCTTGATCACTTGTTTTAGCATCCCAAGAATTAACCTTTTAGGAGCCTGCAAGGACTTACAGACTATTGAAGATATTTGCCATGATCCAGTGATTGACATATGTCTGAAGGTCAAAAATTATCCTCCCCACGCATCTCACATGGGCGAAGCATGGGAGCACATGATTGGCGTACCCCGCAAAATCATGGACTCTGTGTCATCAAAGACACCCCATGCCCACACATGAAGTCTTCACCACCCTCATGACAGCAGTAGCAGCCATTTTCAATGCTCCATCGGTGGTTCCAGACCCTTCGGTTCCTGAATCTGCTCCTGTTGTTCCTGAGTCTTCAGCTCCTGCTAATGTGCCTGATTTTCCAGCTCCTGCTGATGTTCCTGATTCTCCAGCTCCTGCTGATGTTCCTGATTTTCCAGCTCCTGCTGTTCCTGTTTTTCCAGCTCATGCAGTTTCTGAGTTTCCTGTGCTTCCAGGTTCTTTGGTTCCTGAGCATCCTGTGAATCCAGGTTCCTTTGTTCCTGAGAAATTTTGGGTTCCAGTTTTTCTGTTCCAGATTTGGTTCCAGTTTCTTTTACAGGAAGAAGACCTTGTCTCACTGAGAGACAAGAACGCATACCAGAACTATTGGCCCATGGGACTTGTGCACCAGGCCCCACCCAGTTTTGATGAACTAGTTCGCCAAGCTGAGGTCCAGATCGTGAAGCCACGTGAGCCAGATTGTGACTCAAAGACTCTTGCACCAGGCTGATCACCGATTTGGTCCTGTTGCTGAGAAAGATCAAACTAGAAGATTGAACCTCAAACTATGTATTGTGCTTATGCATTGTTTGATGTAACACTTGCTTATCTATGTTATAATTGTGCATGTTTTTATATTTACCTTATAGTTATGCATGTTTTTATCTATTTTAGTCACTAATTAGTTAGCAATAAGAATTGCATGCTTAATGCTACATTTCTTTTGCTTATTACAGTTAGTTAGTAGTGGAAATTTAAATTTCCAAGCGGGGAGTGTTCCGGATCATTGTAACCCTGACTAGAGCATGTAGAGCTGTATGTTAGAATGTTTGGCATTTATTGGGTTAAGTGCTATCTCCTTATGAGATGGCTTATGGGTAATGTAGTTTAGCTAGTCAGCTATCTCATGTTAACAGATCTGTGGGAGGAGCCACTAAAGTTCATCACAGGATATACTGGCTAAGTGCCAGTTTGGAATGTTCTTTGTCTGAGATAAGCATGGGGCCATTGGATGACTCAGATGGACCCATTCCACGTAAGAAGTTGATGTGGAGGAACTAATGAATTTACCTAATGAAGATGAACAGATGTGCAATATCCAGACGGAATCTACAAATAGCAAGTATTGCTTTCTGACTGAATAAATATCTGTTTTGGAATCATCTTTATTTGAGTTTATCTGTCTGTGATTGGATTATAAAGGCATTTTGATTCATGTCACAGAACACTCACCTTTACTAGAGATACACAACATCAGAAATTTCGACACTGGGGACTAAAAAGAAGAAGAAGACATGATTTAAGGATCATTGAAATAAATGCAATTATTCTGACAGCATAGAAATATTGTGGCCTTATAAATCATTTATATTATGTATAAATAATTTATACATAACAGCATATCTACTGTATAAAACTAAGAAATATACTTAGTCCAATAATATGTATACATTTATTGATTGAATCAATTTTTTATTTTTGTTACAATAGATGTATAACTTATTGAACACAATGTGACTTTTTTTGTTTGTTTGAAAGAAGCTGACAGGCAAAAATGTACAATGAAAAAGTAATTTTGTAAGTAAAACTACAAAAAAATGTCATTTTTAATTCTGGTCTATGTCCTCTACTGTGGCAAATGCACAAAGCACCCATTTTCGGGGGGGGGGGAGAAGCTCAGAAAAGGAGGGAAGCAAGACCCAAAATATTCATTTTTGCCCCATAAAATTTCTCTATTCAGTCTCATTTTCTGAATTTGAAGAACTATTATAATCACCAGTTTTATACTTCTTTGAAGTACTGAGACAGATTTGTCCATGCTTTCACATGTTAATTTATTCTTGATTGGATGTTTTTCCAAATATAGAACACATCTACCATTTTATGTATAATTTAAAACAGAAAATATTTAGTAAATATAGCATTTCCTAATCTATTTTTTTCAGCTTTTCTATATAAAGAGCACATAGAATGTGAGCAGAATACATCATTTTACAGCAGTCATCAGATCTACCATAAAATTGCACTCCAACATTCTAAACTTTCTATATAATATGGGAAAATGTTGAATTTATTCGCATTTGTAAGTTGAATTTTTGCACATTACACCTCAGTGGTAGTTTATGGCTGAATGTTTGTGTTAAATAACATACCTCCTGACAAGATCACAATCTCCTGCTCCTATGACACTAAAATTCTGGATTTCTCTGAGCAATAATCTGCTTCTAGAAGGTGGTGCAAAAACTGGGAGGAAAATAGGCTAGACATTTCCTCTGACCCAACATGTATGACTAACATCTTTCACAGTTGCCTATCATAATTGTGACTTGATTGGCTAGCGTAGGGGAAAACAGGCTCCCTTCTCACTACATGATTAGGCACTCTAGAGCCCATATATTTGATCTACGTACTACATTTGGGTCTACAAGGGCTTGTTGTCTTTTATTCAAAAACAGAAGAACTGAGGTCATGTGTGTTCTTTTAAAATGAAGACCTGGGACCTGGAGCCTGGTAGACTAAGGATTAATCTATAACACATCCAAAATATGTATCAGTGCTGTTGATTTTCTGGAGAAATGGACAGAAGCCTCTGGGGACCGTGAAAGAGAAGGTTGGTGACTTCTGCAGGAAAGAACTGGAAAGTAGAATAGAATAGAGCAGGAATGGACCTCGGAGGTCTTCTAATCCAGGGCTTTTCAACCTTTTCACCAATTGTACCACTTTTAGGATATGGCAATATTCGAGTACCACCTAGCAAGGTGTCAAAACCTTGATGACCAAAAAAAAAAAAACCTGTTGAAAGTTGCAATTGCACTGAAATGACTTA
The DNA here is from genome assembly GCA_024509115.1 of Crotalus helleri. Classification (NCBI taxonomy): domain Eukaryota; kingdom Metazoa; phylum Chordata; class Lepidosauria; order Squamata; family Viperidae; genus Crotalus; species Crotalus helleri. The sequence continues at coordinate 4,131,325 of JAKSXO010000028.1, forward strand.
TGACCATTTTTCACATTTATGACCATTGCAGCATGCCCAGTGTTGTGTCCTGGGCCTGATGAGGAAACTCAGCAGGCCCAGAATTGTTGCAAATGGTCCTGGGCATTCTAAAAGCTGCCTGGGACCAGACAGAGCGGCGCCAGCCTTGCGCACATGCGCAAGGCGCGAAGAAAGAAGAACTCTTATTGGTTCACTCTGTCCGGGTTTCAAGCCCTATAAAAAGGCCTGCGTGCCTTTTGCTCTTGCTTGGAGTTGGAGTAGGAGAATAAAGCATTGTTAGTTGTCACCATGTGTCTTCATCATTTGCACACGAACGAAGGATTTAACACTGGCAACGAGGATGGGATCCTTTGCAAGCTGAAACAAAAAATTTAAGGACTTACCCTGGAAGTCCTGAAGAGGGAACAATGGCATCTGAATCAGCATCCCAGCCTGCCAGTATAGTGTCACTGGAGGGTGAGCTTAGCTAAAGGACCCTTTCCCCAAACAGCAGCTTGCAGAGGAAGTGAGTGGTGAAGATTGTAAACTTTACGATGTCGAAGATTGGCCGCTTGACTGATTTCGATGTCTCCCACCCAGACAGATGGAATTCCTACGTAGCACGGGTGGAGAACTACTTCTGCATTGCAGGTGTGCCCCAATACTCCCAGTCCTCTGTGGCCGAGGTGCCAGAGTCAGGGGCCGCCTCTATGGCAAACCGCATCTCAGGTGAAGGTACCAGAGTCCCCAGCCAACACAGGGTGGGTTTCTGCACATCGCGCAGGAGCATTCTGAAAACAGGGACACACAAGCCCCTTAAGAAGAAACTTTCCATTAACGTAAGGTTGCAAGGGGTCCCTTACAGATGGAGTTGGACACTGGGTCTGCTCTTTCCATTATTTCAATTAATACCTTCAAAAGGATTTGCAGCAATAGTGGCCTTCGAGTTAAACTCAGGCCATTGAATCTAATACTCACTGATTTTCAAAATTCTATGGTGTGTGTTAAGGGGGAGGCCACCCTTAAGGTACAGTATAAGGATTTTGAAGGTTCCCTAGATGTGGTGGTTGTTGGGGGTGAACGTACGAGTCTTATTGGACTCGACTGGTTTGAAGCTCTGGGAAACCAGGTAACTGGGCTGCACAGCTTGCAAACGCTGGGCCTTGCAGAGGTTTGCAAGGAGTTTGCAGATGTGTTTAGTTCAGAACTAGGAACCTACAAGGGGCCTCCCATTTCGCTACGGTTAGACCCAACCATCACGCCCATCAGGGTTAAGCCTAGGACGGTACCTTTTGCCCTCAAGGGTAAGATAGATGCTGAACTGGACAAATTGCTCCAGCAGGGCATTTTAGAACCTGTGGATTCTAGTCCATGGGAAACTCCCGTAGTAATGCCTCTAAAGGCTAATGGGGAAATACGTATATGTGCAGACTACAAGTGTACACTGAATAAGGCGTTGCAACAGCACGCTTATCCAGTCCCTGTTGTAAGCCACATCCTGGCCTCCCTCAAGGGGGTGGCACATTTTTGCGAAACTTGACCTGGCACAGGCCTATCAACAGCTACCTGTTGATGAGGCAGCTGCAGAGACCCAGACTATTGTAACTCACAGGGGGGCCTTCAAGGTCAAGAGACTGCAATTTGGGGTCAATGTAGCCCCTGGCATATTACAAAGTGTCATGGAGAGCACACTTCAAGGTATTCCTGGGGTCTGTCCCTACTTCGATGACGTCCTCATTGCTGGGGAGTCATCTCAAAATTTAGCAGAAAGATTAAGGGCTGTCTTGCTTCGTTTTCGAAAAGCAGGCCTTAAACTAAAGCAGGATAAATGCAAGATAGGAGTCACTTCCACTGACTTCTTAGGTTTCAGGATTGATGCCCAAGACATTCACCCTGCTGAAGCTAAACTACAAGCTATTCAACAGGCCCCAAGCCCCAAGTCCAAGAGTGAGCTGCAAGCCTTCTTGGGGCTCTTAAATTTTTACCATGCATTTCTCCCACACAAAGCTGCAGTGGCAGAGCCATTACATAGGCTCTTAGACAAGCAGGCTCCTTGGCAGTGGACTAAAGTCCATGACAAGAGCTTCAATGAGGTTAAGGCCTTGCTCACTTCTAATGCTGTTTTAGCGCATTTCAATGAGCAACTGCCTGTTTGCATCGCATGCGATGCATCTCCTTATGGGGTGGGAGCAGTACTTAGCCCTCTGAAGGCTGATGGGACACAAGTCTCTGTGGCCTATTATTCAAGGACTCTGTCATCTGCAGAGCGGAATTATGCTCAGATTGACAGAGAAGCCTTGGCCATAGTGGCTGGCATAAAGAAATTTCATGATTTCTTATATGGCCGCCACTTCATGGTCTAAACAGACCACAAGCCTCTGTTGGGTTTGTTTACTACTAACAAACAGACACCACATATCATTTTTCCTCATATGCTGAGATGGTCCATTTTCCTGTCAGCATATGACTACACTCTTGTTCACAAACCTGGAAAAGAAATGGGCCATGCAGATGGCCTAAGCAGATTGCCTTTAACTCAGGTAGAAGCAGACCCTGCTCCTGCCATAAATATTCTTTCCATTCAGGAGTTGCCTGAATCTCCCCTCAATGCTAGGGACGTGGCTGCTGAAACTGCCACTGATCACACGCTTACACGCGTGCTGACATGGGTGTTGTCAGGATGGCCTGACACGTGTCCAGATGTGACATTTCAAAGTTTTTGGCAAAGGAGACACGCACTGTCTACCTTTAATGGGTGCCTTTTATGGGGTATCAGGGTAGTCATCCCAGCCTCATTGAGGTCTAGAGTCTTGATCTCTCTGCATGAGGGACATCCTGGGATAGTCAGGATGAAAGCGCTTGCACGCAGCCATCTTTGGTGGCCTGGGCTTGATAAAGCTATCGAGGCTCAGGTGCACGGGTGCCAAGTGTGCCACAATCACGGCCTGAAATGCCTCAGGTCCCTGTACATAAGTGGGAGGAGACACACACCCCTTGGTCAAGGGTACATTTAGATTATGCTGGGCCCTTCCAGGGGCAATTCTTCCTTATCCTTGTTGATAGCTATTCCAAGTGGCTAGAGGTTGTTCCTGTTTCCTCCACTACTACTGCCAGGACTATCCAGGTGTTGAGAGGAATTTTTGCATCACACGGAATTCCAGATGTTCTGGTTTCAGATAACGGCCCTCAATTTACCTCTTCTGAGTTCCAGGCTTTTCTTCAGGCCAACCTGATCCAGCATGCAATGTCAGCTCCCTTTCACCCTTCCACCAACGGGCAAGCTGAAAGGATGGTGCGCACCACCAAGGACGCACTCCAAAAACTCATGTTCGGTAGCTGGCATCACAGGTTAGCTGACTTTCTTCTTGCACACTGCACCACACCTTGCACAACCACTGGGAAGAGCCCAGCTGAACTCCGCTGGGGTCACAGACTCATTACTAAATTGGACAGGTTGCACCCAGACCGTGTGGCTTCACAGGTGTCACAACCGCGGGCACCAAGGAGACTACAGTTGGGTGATCCGGTCTGGGCTAGGAACTACGCTCCTGGTCATCTGTGGGTTCCTGCTGTCATCTGGAAGATCTCTGGACCTCTCTCATACGAAGTGACCTTGGGAGATGGCCGTGTCCTGCGGCGTCACATTGATCAACTGCGCTGGCGGTTGTCCCCTGTGGATTCCGCCCCTGCCTCCATTCTCGGGGGGGAGAGGGCCCAGGAACCACGTTGCACTTCAGGTCAACCTTCTGAGACACAATCTCACTGTTCCTGGGACATACTGCAGGTTGCTAGGGATTTCCCAGGGGAGGTGCCAGGGCATCCCCAGAGTTCAGCTATTGTGCCGAACAGGGAGTCATGCGTATCCGCAAGAGCTCCAAACAGGAATTCACCTGAGGCGCGGTTTGCCATAGAGGCAGCCCCTGACTCTGGCACCTCGGCCACAGAGGACTGGGAGTATTGGGGCACACCTGCAATGCAGGTCACGTCCAAGACTGGTCGCAGGCTCGAGGGACTAAGTTCCCTGGAGCCATCCAGGGTAGTTGGGGAATCCTCAGCTAATTCAGAGGGTTGGGGAATTTCAGCTGCTCTCACGGAGCCTGGGGAGAGCTCTGGCAATTCTGCTGGCACGCCTCACCAGGGGTCACCTGCAAAATTTGTGCATAAAAGTCCTGGTCTAGCAAGCCCAACAAACGGGCTGGTAGGCCAGGCGCCCTTAAGAACAAGTCCTGGTCTGCCTAGCTGGGCAGGTGAGCTGACAGGCCAGGCACCCTCCCTAACCTTGCGTAGGTCACAATGGGCTAAGGCCCCTCCTAAGCACCTAGGTGAATATGTGAGGTTCTTGTCAGTACAAGGGACCTTACAGGTCTAGGTTGAGGAGATGGGACCTATGTGGGGTAGAAGATAGACACACGAAGTCCACATTAGAGAGTGGGTTGGTTAGCTAACTCTATTAGTTATAAGAAGGGTGTCTTCATGTGAGCAGACTATTATTTTCTTTTAATTTATTTTATTATTATTGTAAAGAAATTTGGAATTGTGTGTGTTCTATCCAGGGGTGAGGGGTGTTGTGTCCTGGGCCTGATGAGGAAACTCAGCAGGCCCAGAATTGTTGCAAATGGTCTCGGGCATTCTAAAAGCTGCCCGGGACCAGACAGAGTGGTGCCAGCCTTGTGCGCATACGCAAGGCGCGAAGAAAGAAGAACTCTTATTGGTTCACTCTGTCCGGGGTTCAAGCTCTATAAAAAGGCCTGCATGACTTTTGCTTTTGCTTGGAGTTGGAGTAGGAGAATAAAGCATTGATTAGTTGTCACCATGTGTCTTCATCATTCGCACGCAAACGAAGGATTTAACACCCAGGGTCATGTGATTTATATTTGGATGCTTGGCAACTGATTCATATTTATGATGGTCACAGTGTTCCAGGGTCATGTGATCTCCTTTTGCAACCTTTTGACAAGCAAAGTCAATGGCAGGGCTGCTGGTGGCCAAGTGCTAAGGCAGGACTTCCCTCCCTCCCTCTTTCTCATTCCCATCTCCTTCTGAAGGAAGAATTTGAATCCCCCCCACCTGTTGAGTCCTTGGCGAAAAGCAGACACGAGAAGCAGTTGTAGTTCTCAGGTTTTCTTTTATTCTGTGTTCAGCTTACAGGTGAAGGCTTCAGCAACGCCCGAAACCTCCCAGCCTCTTATATAGGCAATCCCCGGGTCAATGTGTTACTTTTCCCGCGCCAGCACCCGCGCATGCGCACAGGCGCTGGCGACAGCCTGTCTGGTCCCGGGCAGCTTGCACCTGCCCGGGACTGCCTGCAAACGCCCCGAGCCCGTTTGCAAGGCTCGGGACATAACACCCCTTTCCCCCGGGTTAAGACTACTACCAACATACAATTAGTTCTTGAAACAGTGTTCTACTCCCCAGTGCTCCTACTGTTCACTGGCTTTTGTTTAGCCAGCAATGTTATGTAATCCTCTAAGTACTTAGGAGATTTCCTTACTCTCTGTGACCTTCTCAGCTCTGGGTTTCTGATAGGTGTTCCCTGACTGGAGGGAGACGTGAGCCTGTTCTCCTTATCATGCCTTGGTGCCTTCCAAGGACTGTGCCCCAATGCCTGGCCTGCTTGTTTGCCCACCGGGCTCGTCAGGCCAGGGCTTCTGTCACTTTGTGACCTGGTTGACCTGCCTAGCTGTAGGCCCTCGGGCCTCTTGAAGTGATAGCCACTGCTGGGCGTCTCTGTAGAACCTCCTAGGTCCGTCCAAGACCTGTCAGGAGGCTGTCCATCCCCTAAACCCCGTTCTGTGTCCGGGCTTATGTAGGTTTCTGTGCCTTCCCCAAACTCAGTTACTCCCTGATTTGGGCTAGAGGTGTTGTAGTCGGGACTTGGTTCCTCGACCACCTCCCTGTATGTTTGACCCCCTGTAGGACTTGGGGTAAGGTCAGGCCAACTCTGGGGATTATGTGCCAGCTCTCTTGCAGGGTATGATTTATTGGGATGCTCCCGGGTATCCTCCCTGACTGGAGTAGGCGTGAATGCCTGGTAGTTGGATAGGCTCTTAGAATTCCTGTTTGGGGCACTCGCGGAATCTTGGAATGGGCCGTTTGTGGCTGCATCATTGGAGGTGGGCAGCAGCTCGTGCCCCTCCCTTTGCTCTAAAGGGTCCCCCTCCCCCCTGGAAAAGACCCAGGGGTCTCATCTGGAAGATCCCGCCTAGGGCAGAGATGGTCAATGTGCCGACGCAGGACACGACCGTTGTCCAGGGCTACCTCGTAGGATAGAGGACCTGTGACCCTGGAAATAGAAGCGGGGACCCATGTATGACCAGGCCCGTAATTGCGAGTCCAAACCGGGGCACCCACAAGTAATTGTCTAGGTGCCCGAGGATGTGAGGTAGATGAAGGCAGTCTGTCCGGATGCAACTGGTCAAGTTTTGTAGTAAGCTTACGCCCCCAGCGAAGTTCAGCTGGGCTTCTCCCTGTAGAAGTGGACGGTGTGGTGCGGTAAGAAAGGAGAAAGTCAGCCAACCTGTGATGCCAGTCCCCATAGGTGAGTCTTTTCAAGGCGTCCTTTGTGATGCGGACCATGCGTTCAGCCATACCGTTGGTGGACGGGTGGAAGGGTGCAGACATGGCATGACGAATCATGTTAGCCTGTAAGAAAGCTTGGAATTCGGAGGAAGTAAATTGAGGGCCGTTGTCAGACACAATGATATCTGGAAGCCCGTGTGTAGCAAAAATCCCCCTCAGTACCTGAATAGTCTTTGCAGTGGTGGTGGATGAGACAGGTACAACCTCAAGCCATTTTGAATGACTGTCAACGAGGACCAAGAAGAACTGGCCCTGAAAGGGCCCAGCGTAGTCAATGTGCACCCTAGACCATGGGGACTGTGCATCCTCCCATCTATGCACAGGAGCTTGGGGCATCTCTGGGCGAGAGCGCTGGCACAGGTGGCATGCATGCACCTTAGCCTCAATGTCCTTATCTAAACCAGGCCACCACAAGTGGCTGCGCGCAAGGGCCTTCATGCGAACAATGCCAGGATGACCCTCGTGGAGGGACTCTAAGATCCTAGTCCTCATTGAGGTGGGAATGACAACTCTGTTTCCCCAAAGCAGACAACCCTGAGAAGTGGACAACTCGTTCCTTTTGGACCAGAAACTCTGAAACTCAGGACTAGGGCAGTGCTCAGGCCATCCAGACAAAACCCAAGAAAGGACACGTGAAAGTGTGTGATCTGTGCCTGTTTCAGCGGTGACATCCCTGGCATTCAGAGGGGACTCGGGCAAGGCTTGGATGGATAGAATGTTGACAGCTGGCGCAGGGTCAGCTTCTACTACTGGCAGGGGCAATCTACTGAGGCCATCAGCATGGCCCATTTCTTTCCCAGGCTTGTGTAGTAAGGAAAAATCATATGCAGACAGAAAAATAGACCACCTAAGCATTCTAGGGGAAATGATTTGGGGAGTTTGTTTACGTGTGGTAAACAGTCCCAGCAGAGGCTTATGGTCAGTGAAGACCGTGAAATGCCTGCCATACAAGAAATCATGGAATTTTTTAATTCCAGCAACAACAGCCAGAGCCTCCCTGTCTATCTGAGCGTAGTTGCGCTCAGCAGAAGACAGTGTTCTGGAGTAATATGCAACAGGAACCTGAGTTCCATCAGACCTGAGGTGGCTCAGGACGGCTCCTACCCCGTAAGGGGAAGCATCACAAGCGATGCACACAGGAAGAGACTCATTGAAGTGTGCAAGTACACTGTTAGAAGTGAGTAAGGCCTTGACCTCATTGAAACTAGCCTCGTGTGTTTGTGACCATTGCCACACTGCTTGTTTGTCTAATAGCCTGTGAAGAGGCTCAGCTACACTAGCTTTATGTGGAAGAAAGGAATTGTAGAAATTCAGGAGGCCCAGAAAGGCCTGAAGTTCGGCCTTAGACTTTGGCCTAGGTGCTTCTAAAATGGCAGTTAGTTTGGATTCAGCAGGGTGAATCCCAGCAGCATCAATTTTGAATCCCAGAAATTCAGTAGAAGGCACCCGAATTTTGCATTTGTCTTTTTTGAGCTTGAGGCCTGTTTTCCTGAATCTTAACAGAACAGCCCTTAGCCTTTCAGCTAGAATGTGTGTGGAGTCTCCTGCAATTAAGACATCATCAAAGTAGGGGCAAACCCCCGGTATCCCCCGTAGTGTGTTTTCCATTACGCTTTGGAAAATCCCAGGAGCGACATTCACTCCAAACTGTAGCCTTTTTACCTTAAAGGCTCCCCTGTGGGTCACAATAGTCTGAGCTATAGCAGCATCATCATCAACAGGCAGCTGTTGATACGCTTGAGCTAGGTCAAGCTTTGCAAAAACGCACCCCCCCTTGAGGGAGGCCAGAATATGACTGACCACAGGAACAGGATAGGCATGTTGCTGCAATGCCTTGTTAAGAGTGCACAAATGCGAATGTCCCCATTCGCCTTCAGAGGCGTGACAATGGGGGTCTCCCAAGGGCTGGAATCAACAGGTTCTAGGATTCCCTGTTGGATCAGTTTGTCTAACTCAGTGTCAATTTTACTCTTTAAAGCAAAAGGGACCCTTCTTGCTTTAATTCTAATGGGCGTGACAGTGGGGTCTAGTTTTAAGGACACAGGGGGTCCCTTGAATGTGCCCAGCTGGGGGCTGAAGACATCTGCAAATTCTTTGCAGACTTCCTGTAGGTCGAGTGTTTGTAAGCTGTTGAGCCCCGTGACGTGTATCCCCAAGGCTTCAAACCAATCGAGTCCTATGAGACTCGTTCGTTCACCCCCTACTACTAATATGTCTAGTGGACCTTCAAAATTCTTATACTGTACGTTAAGGGTGGCCTCCCCCTTAACACACACTCTCGAATTTTGAAAGTCTGTTAACACAATGTCAGAAGGCCTTAATTTAGCCTGAGTTCCACTGCCGGAACAAATCTTCCTAAATGTATGTAAGGATATGATTGAAAGGGCAGACCCCGTGTCTAGTTCCATAGTTAATGGAATCCCTTGTAGCTTCACCTTGAGTGACAGCTTTTTCTTGATGGGCTTGTGTGTGCCTGTCCTGAAGATGCTTCTTCGCGAAGCGCAAAAACCTACCCTATTCTGGCTGGGGACCCTGGTACCTTTCAGGCGCAGTTCTTCCTGAGGTTGTACCTTTCGTCGGCCCAGACACACAGCTGCAATATGTCCTTGTTTCCCGCACGCCCGGCAAATAGCGGAGCGGAACTTGCAGTCGGTTCTCCTGTGGCGACCTCCACAGCCGATGCACTTGAGGGGAGCTGCAGAGCTTCCTTTCTGATTCCCTTCCTTCGTGGGGTGGAGACGGTCGACTTCCTCGTCCGGATCCTCCTCGGAGTTCCCTTGGACGTCCTCTTGATGCACGGATGCAACATCTGGACTGTTCCTGATCGGCCGCATGTTTTTGACGGCGCCGCCTGCTGCTTCTTCTGCGGTGACCTCTCTTAAGGCATCTTGGAAGGACAAGTCTTCTTTGGCGAAAAGCCTCTGTTGTAGATCTCGATGCCTTAAGCCGCACACGAATCGGTCCCTCAGTCGTTCTTCGAGGTCCTTGAACTCGCAGTGCTTGGTGGCCTTCCTCAACGCGGCGATGTATTCTTTGGCCGACTCTCCGGATCGTTGATCCCTCTGCTCGAAGGTGTGGCGCCATGCGATGACGGACATCTTGGGCTGGAAGTGCTCCTTCAATAGCTTCTTTAGATCTGCTTAGCTGACAGACTCTAATGGGACAGGCGCTGCAAGGTTCTCTGCGATTTCGAAGGCGTCTTGACCGCAGACACAAAGCAGGGTGGCAGCCTTCAAGCTATCTTCCCTCACTTGGTTTACCTTGAGGTAATTTTCCACCCTGGCTACGTAGGACTCCCACTGCTCTGGATGTGAGACGTCGAATTCCGAAAGCCTTCCGACTTTTGCCATTTTCAGGAGACGGGTCTATCAGCCAGCCTACCCCCGAATGCGCACTGGATTGGCGGGTAGCTGCCGAGTCAACGCCGTTCCGCCGCTCAGGACTCACTTGGGTAAGCTTACACCTCTTCCTTTCCAGGCGATGTAAGGCATCCCATCCTCGTCGCCAGTGTTGAGTCCTTGGCGAAAAGCAGACACGAGAAGCAGTTGTAGTTCTCAGGTTTTCTTTTATTCTGTGTTCAGCTTACAGGTGAAGGCTTCAGCAACGCCCGAAACCTCCCAGCCTCTTATATAGGCAATCCCCGGGTCAATGTGTTACTTTTCCCGCGCCAGCACCCGCGCATGCACACAGGCGCTGGCGACAGCCTGTCTGGTCCCGGGCAGCTTGCACCTGCCCGGGACTGCCTGCAAATGCCCCGAGCCCATTTGCAAGGCTCGGGACATAACACCACCCATATTTTCTCTCTTCCATATATTCATCAAAGAAGGAAAAGCCTCCAGAGACAGAAAAGACAAGCTGCTGAGTGAACTAGCTTAAAAAGGCACATTCAGGAATAGCCAACACTCCAGAAGACAGGCTTAGCATACAGGAGGATCTGGACAGACTTGAACACTGGGCGCCATCTAACAAAATGAAATTCAATGGTGAAAAAAGTAAGGTTCTACATTTAGGCAAGAAAAACCAAATGTACAGGTATAGTACAGGGGGTACCTTGCTCAATAGTAGTAACTGTGAGAGGGATCTTGGAGTCCTAGTGGACAATCATTTAAATATGAGCCAGCAGTGTGCTGCAGCTGCCAAAAAAGCCAACACAGTGCTAGGCTGCATTAACAGAGGGATAGAGTATTAATACCACTTTACAATGCCTTGGTAAGGCCACACTTGGAATACTGCATCCAGTTTTGGTCACCACGATGTAAAAAAGATGTTGAGACTCTAGAAAGAGTACAGAGAAGAGCAACAAAGATGATTAGGGGACTGGAGGCTAAAACATATAAGGAACAGTTGCTGGAATTGGGTATGTCTAGTTCAGGGATAGGCAACTTTTGCTTTTATGACTCGAGGACTTCAACTCCCAGAATTCCTGAGCCAGCCATGCTGAGGGGAAAGGGAGAGGTTTCCAAGCTGAGCCATGCTGACTCAGGAATTCTGGGAGTTGAACTCCACAGCTCATAAAAGAGCCAAGGTTGCCTACCCCTGGTCTAGTTTAATGAAGAGAAGGACGAGGGGGGACATGATAGCAGTGTTCCAATATCTCAGGGGCTGCCACAAAGAAGAGGGAGTCAAGCTATTTTCCAAAACGCCTGAAGGCAGGACAAGGAGCAATGGGTGGAAACTAACCAAAGAGAACTAACTAACTAACTAACCTAGAACTAAGGAGAAACTTCCTGACAGTTAGAACAAATAACCAGTGGAACAACCTGCCTCCAGAAGCGGTGAATGCACCAACACTGGAAGTTTTTAAGAAGAAACTGGACAGCCATTTGTCTGAAATGGTATAGGGTTTCTGCCTGAGCAGGGGGTTGGACTAGATGACCACCAAGGTTCCTTCCAACTTTATCATCATCATCATCATTATTATTATTATTATTAATTAGCTACTGGCTAGAAAGGAAAGTTAAGCAGCCGGCACTTAAGGAAGAAAAAAAATGTAGTAAGTACTGGCTGCCGGCTAAGGCAGCCTTGCCAAATGGCTCCATTCTTAAGTAAAGGAATGCTACAGGCAAAATCCATTCAGGAGAAAAATACTTCAAAATCCCTTGCAACAAAACTTACAGCTAACAATAGCAGAGCAATAGAAGCTAACAGCAGCCATCAGCCAAATAGAAATTGCCAAACACTCCTTAAGAACAGAAAGCCCACATTGCACAAATCCCAGGACTTCAAAGTCACAAAAGCACATAAGAATCCTTCCACTCTCCATCTCCCTGCCTCACCTCCAGCCATTGCTGCCTTTTTTCACTCCTCTTGGAGGTCCACCCCTCCCCCACTGCATTTCTTGCCTATTTGCTGCTGCCAGCACAGGTGGCTGCCACAGCAGTTGTAGATCAGCTCATGGCCAGCCTGCTTGATCTCGTCTCCTCTCCCCCCACCCTCCTCCTCCTCCTTCTTTCCCTTCAGTGCAGCTAGAGCTGACTCTGCCTCCTCCCAAGGCTGCTGCTTTTTTTTTCTCTCCCTCTCCCACCCAAACTGCCTCCTTTTATAGCCTCTCCTGTCTCCCTCCCCCCCTCTTCCTCCTCCTCTCTCATGGGGGAGGGTGAGCAAGAAGTGAGCCTGGGGCCTTTGCCTTGCCCCAGCCACTCTGCTGCTGCAGAGGACTCTCTCACAGTAAGTCCTTGCCTGCACTGGCTGTTTCCCTCCCCCACTACACTTGGCTAGGCAGGGCTGTGGACCACCTGCCACTTGTTAATGTACCACAAGTGGTACGCATACCACCGGTTGAAAAGCCCTGTTCTAATCCACCCCCCTCCTCAAGCAAAAGAACCTATACCAGTGGTGGCGAACCTATGGCATACATGCCAGAGGTGGCACTCAGAGCCTTCTCTGTGGGCATGCACGCTGCCACCGCCAGCAGCTCGTGCAGGTCCATTAGGCTGCCACCGCCACCTGGAGCAGCAGCCCCACCCAGCACAAAGGAGGTGAAACGGCCAGCTAGCAAGCTCAAGCAGAGGTGGTATAGCACACCCACACCCAGCAAGCCAAAGGCCACCCTAAGCGGGGAAAGCCGGATCACCATCAGCGCAATGGCCCCCCCAGTCCCAGCTAGGATTGCATGCCTCCCTTCCATCTCTGATGTGCCTGGGCGGCCATGACGCCAATGGGGATCCGGCTTTCCCCACTCGGGGTGGCCTTTTGCCTCTGGCCCTAGGTGTGCTTTACCACTCTACGCAGGGCTTCCTAGCTGACTGCTTTGCCTCCTTCATGCTGGGCGGGTCTGCAGATCTGGGTGGCATCCTAATGGACCTGTGCGAGTAGTTGGTGGCCGCGGTAGGTGTGTGAGGGGAATGCACCCGCGGTGAGCGCACGGGGGCTGATAGCATCTGGCAGCAGGGGCTGTGTAGCCCGCTGTGAATACTGGGCCAGTCCTCCAGCAGCAGCGCTGCAGCGGCACCAGCAGCACATGGAGTCAGGGGTTACATCTCTCTTTGATCAATTTCCAACCATTGTTTCTTGTCCTGCCCTCTGATGCTTTGGTGAATAATGTGACCCCCTCTTAAAGTAAATATATACTAGGAGATGACTTTTTTTTAAAAAAAAAAAATGAGTGTTCTGTTTCTAAATACTTTGCATAATAAAATATACATATCTGTATAGCTGCATTGCTCAGATACAAGTAATAGAGTAGCGTGAAAATATTTATCCAGAAATTATTCCTTTCAGTAGCACACATTGCATCATTAGGTTACTTTTTTGCTTGCTGATCTTTATATTAAGAGGATTTTAAAGAAAAAAAAATGATTAAACAGAGTATAAATAAAGTGAAATTCATGATGGTCTCATTCTAGTCCAGGGTGATTGAAGAAGTTTGCAAATATAACATAAATAAGGTTGTTTTTTTCCTAAACTACACTGAGGGATTTTCAGAATATTATTTTTCTCCAAACTAAGGCAGCTATGAGACCAAATTTAAGATTGTCACCAGCTGTATCTTTTTTTTAATTGCACACAGAAAGGTTTCCAGCTATTTTTAGAAAGATCTAGCAGGGGACAGCAAATCAGCCAATGACCAGTGGGGAAGCTTCCCTAAAAATATGTCTGGTGCAATTCTTTTTGCAAATTTCTTTTAAAACTGCAAACTGAATAATTAATAGCAAGAACTTTTGGATTATACCACCTCTCAGTTGCACCAGTGGCATCTTCTGTAAAGCTACAAGAATGGGGCTGTTAAAATTCAGGTGACCACTAGATGGCAGCAATGAGATACAGAAAAGTCTAACTTCTTGCTGTCACCTAGTGCAAGTAGTGTTCATCTAGATCAGGCATGTCAAACTCTCGATGTCTTGTGACGTCGCGCGACGTATCGGAGCTTTTTCGCCATTGTTGGCAATGGGGTGGGCGCAGCTCTGGTATGATGAAACCGGCCCGCGGGCCAGCAGTTTGACACCCCTGATCTAGATGTTGGCGGTCTATGGGTTGTTAAGTGAAACAGTTGCTAAGTAAAACCACAACTGTGCTTATGATCTTGAGTTTTCCATTGCTTTAGAGATGTATGAAGGTTGTAAATGTGAGGATTGGCCATAAGGTTTTCATCACCATTGTAACTGCAAACAGGCAGTGCACATGGGAGTCATTAAATAAGAACTATTTGTTAGACCTAGTCTTCTCTGAAATCATCCTCTTGAATATTCAAAGACCTTCTTAATGATTTTTAATTGGGAAAGCCCACCTTCTATCTCCCCTATATCTTCTGAGCCACTTTTCAATAATCTTCCAAAGACTCTGGAAACTATGTTACTGAAAGCAAATACCCTGGGCAGAGGCACGATTTAGCACTGATCTTTCAAATAAATAAAATTTCATATTCTGGATCGTATAACTCTACGTAACCCTAACTAGAGAGCATGTATCTGTATGTTAGAATATCTGGCATTTATTGGGTTAAGTGCTGTCTCCTTAAGAGATGGATTATGGGAAATGTAGTTTAGCTAGTCAGTCATCCCATGTTAATGGGTCAGTGGGAGGAGTTTCTAAAGGGCATTGGGAGACTTCCTGGACACAAGCCAGTTTGGAATGCCTTTGTTCATCCAGCCTCATGTCTCCTAGCCACACGGCTTGGAGGTCCTATGCCAACATGTGATGCTTATGCAGAAGAAGAGGGGAAAATCCATTATCAAATTACCTGTGGAATGAACCAATATTGCTGAAATATACTTTTGAACGTATCTCTATATAACTGTGAGTTATTGTTTAGGATTCCCAAAATAAAGCAATATTTTCTGTTTATTCCTCTGAGTTATCTGTCTGTCCTGGATAGGACTAAGGCCGTCTGTTCTGTCTGGGGCATTACATTTCACATTAAGGCTTCAGATAGGTCTAAGACACCTAAAAGCACAGACATCTGCATGGGAGGTCAAAAAAAGACAAGCTGATGTCTGTGGCTGCCAGATTAAAATTCTGCCCCCTGTGACATGAATGTGCCATAGCCACCAACTTGACTTTTGCAACACTCCTCACACTGGTATATGCCCTTGCAGGCTAAAAGAGGCATGCAATTCACTTAAAAAAAATACAGCTTCTAATGACAAAAAAAGTTGCTTGTTTCTGATATGCAACAATTAAGCTACACAATGCTGGTTAGTAGGTGTTTCATGTATCAGCTGTAGTAGCAACAGCTCAGCTTCTCCAGTGTTCAGTGCAGAAAACACTATGGGCATTTACAAACCATTTAGTTTATTTATCACTTAAATAACAGAATAACCGAGTTGGAAGACACTTTGGAGGTCTTCTAGTCCAAACCCTGCTCAAGCAGGAAACCCTATATCATTTCAGACAAATAATTGTCCACTCTCTCAAAATATCCCAAGGAGTTCAAGTAGATGTACTCTTCATATACAGTTTGCCTTTCCATCATACTATTCCCTTTTGGGGGTAAGCAACATTGAATATGCCCTTCGAATGGGATGGGAAATAGTAAGCCAAATACAGATATGGTCATAATGGAACCTGCCCATTATAGTTGCACGTTGCGACAGCTATTAAGTAAAGCGTGTCAGTTAACATGTCTCATCCCTCTCTACTGAATGCAGTTGTTAAACAAACATGCAGGTCGTTAAGTGGAGCACAGGGTACCTCAGGGTTAGTGGAGGCCCTTAGAGACCTAGCAAAGGCCTAGGTCCATCTGCCCCAGCCCTCCGAAGGCCTTCCCCACCCCCATTCTCCACTTCCTAACCTTTGGGTCCCCAAAGGCCTTTTCTTACCCATACCAGGTTCTCCAGGCCTTAGGCCTGATACCCACCCCACCAGGCCAAACATCCTCCTCCTCACTTAACTTTTGAAGACTTCTGAGGCCTTCCAGACAGCTGGAACTGATCACTGGAATGGATTGGGCCTCAAAGAGTTCCAAAAGATTGTGCAGACTGCATTAGTGAAGCAGAATAGGTCACTTTGTCCCTTGGCCACATGGTGTGATTCTGGAAGCAGCCGCCATGTTTCCAGCAGTGGAATTGTATTCTGGTATCGCAGCCGCTCTGGAAATGTGCCATGCGGCCAAGGGACAAACCGCTCCATTTTGTTGCCTTACTGCAATCTGCACAGCACTGCAGAAGCTTTCTGCAGCTTTCTGCAAATCTGCGCAACCTTGTCAAGGCAAAAAAATAGACAGGTTTGTCCCATGGCCACCATTTTTTCCTGCCTCCCCCCCAAGTGGGGAAGACAAAATGGCACCAGCTTCTGGGTTGCTGCCATTTGGCCCAGGAAGAAACCACTCCATTTTGTTGCCTTAAGGTCTGCACAACACTGCAGAAAGCTTCTGAAAGCTGCAGAAAGCTTCTGCAGCACTGTGCAGATTGCATTAAGGCAGCAAAATGGAGCAGTCTGTCCTGCGCCCACCGTTTTGTCCCCTCCCCAAGTGGGCAGGACAAAATGGCAGCTACTTCTGAGGTGCTACCATGCAGCTTAGTGATGCGTGACCTGCCTTTCTTCTGCAACAGGAGGTATGGAGATCTTCAGAAGGTGTGGTATGGGTGATGGGTATATAGAGAGCAAGCGCTTGCAGGGTCTTGGAAGGGTGGGATGGGAGGGGAGAGATCAGGGCACTGCAGCATCTGTGCGGTCAATTATAAGGGCAAATTACTTTGAAATGAGAATATATGTAGCTTCATTAAATGACCAGTCATATCTCGAGGACTACCTGCATATTGAGACATCAGATGAGAAAAGTAAATATAATTTATTTTATACTACCATGTTTCCCTGAAAACAAGACCTATCCCGAAAATAAGCCCTAGCTTGATTTTTATGTGTGAACCTAATATAAGTGCTACCACAAAAATAAGCCCTACTTAAGACCCCGCCCACTTCGTCCCACCATCTGGTTGTACGAGGTAGGGCAAGGTGCATGCGTAAAAATCAAGCTAGGGCGGGGGGGAGGGCTGGAACTGCCCCACATGCCCTGCACCCGCTTACCTCAGGATCGCTACAGCCAGGCCTCCCACGCCCTGACAATTAAAAGTGGAACAGCTTGTCTGCAGACGTTGTGGGTGCTTCATCACTGGAGGTTTTTAAGAAGAGACTGGACAGTCACTTGTCTGAAATGGTATAGGATCTCCTGCTTGAGCAGGGGACTGGACTAGAAGACCTCCAAGGTCTCTTCCAGCTCTATTCTGATTCTGAATAGTTGTTAGAAAGAACCAACTCTTGCCATGCAGACTGCAGGGGGTTTCTCCCCCAAATGAAAAGGAACATGTAAATGAAGATTCAATCATCCAGGCCAAAAGTATCTTAAAAGGTTAAATCAGAGCATCTGTGCCAAAGGTTGGGCAAGATGATTCCTCATTTTTTTTCATTGTGTAATAATAATGTAATAACATTACCTGCATTGTTAATTAAATATACAGTTCATTTTGACAGTATACAGGAACTATTAAGATGTTGATGTATAAAAACGTTCTGTCATAATACATTAGTATTGCCAAAAACAAAAAAAGGCTCAAAGGCAGTAGAGAAATGAATGAGAGGAAAGTGAAAAGAAACAATACAAAAAATGTTTCGGCATTTTCTTCACCGTAAATTCACGATAAACCCGATCATTTAAACCTTGTGAATGATTTGGTACAATATACATAATATACATAATACACACACATTTTACACATCGCACGTGTGTTGTTGTTGTTGTTAATTGCGAAGTCGTGTCCGACCCATCGCGACCCCATGGACAACGTTCCTCCAGGTCTTCCTGTCCTCTACCAGCTTCTGGAGTCCATTTAAGTTCACACCTACTGCTTCAGTGACTCCATCCAGCCATCTCATTCTCTGTCGTCCCCTTCTTCTATTGCCCTCAATCTTTCCCAGCATTAGGCCCTTTTCCAGTGAGTCCTTCCTTCTCATTAGGTGGCCAAAGTATTTGAGTTTCAACTTCAGGATCTGGCCTTCTAAAGAGCAGTCAGGGTTGATCTCTTCTAGGACTGACCGGTTTGAACGCCTTGCAGTCCAAGGGACTCGCAGGAGTCTTCTCCAGCACCATAATTCAAAGGCCTCAATTCTTTGGCGCTCAGCCTTTCTTATGGTCCAACTTTCACAGCCATACATTGCAACTGGGAAAACCATGGCCTGGACTATACGCACTTTTGTTGGCAGGGTGATGTCTCTGCTTTTTAGTATGCTGTCTAGATTTGCCATAGCTTTCCTCCCCAGGAGCAAGCGTCTTTTAATTTCTTGACTGCAGTCCCCATCTGAGGTGATCTTGGAGCCCAGAAAAATAAAATCTGTCACTACCTCCATTTCTTCCCCATCTATTTGCCAGGAATTGAGAGGGCCGGATGCCATGATTTTGGTTTTCTTAATGTTGAGTTTCAAGCCTACTTTTGCACTCTCCTTCTTCACCCGCATCAAGAGGCTCTTTAGTTCCTCTTCACTTTCTGCCATTAGAGTGGTATCATCTGCATATCTTAGGTTGTTGATATTTCTCCCGGCAATCTTAATTCCAACTTTTGATTCATCTAGCTCTGCCTTTCTCATGATGTGCTCTGCATATAAGTTAAATAGGCAGGGCGACAGTATACAGCCTTGCCGGACTCCTTTTCCAATTTTGAACCAATCAGTGGTTCCGTGTCCAGTTCTCACTGTTGCTTCTTGACCCGCATATAGGTTTCTCAAGAGACAAATGAGATGGTCTGGTACTCCCATCTCTTTAAGAACTTGCCACAATTTGTTGTGATCCACACAATCAAAGGCTTTAGCATAGTCAATGAAGCAGAAGTAGATGTTTTTCTGGAACTCCCTAGCTTTCTCCATGATCCAGCGTATGTTGGCAATTTGATCTCTAGTTCCTCTGCCTCTTCGAAATCCTGCCTGTACTTCTGGTAGTCCTCGATCTACATACTGCTGGAGTCTAGCTTGTAGGATTTTAAGCATAACTTTACTAGCATGTGAAATGAGTGCAATGGTGCGATAGTTTGAACATTCTTTGGCATTGCCTTTCTTTGGAATTGGAATGTAAACTGACCTTTTCCAATCCTGTGGCCACTGTTGAGTTTTCCAAATTTGCTGGCAAATTGAGTGTAGCACTTTTATTGCATCATCTTTTAAGATTTTGAATAGCTCAGCTGGAATACTGTCACCTCCACTAGCTTTGTTGTTGCTCAGATTTTCTAAGGCCCATTTCACTTCACATTCTAGGATGTCTGGTTCGAGGTCAGTGACCATCTCATTGTGGTTATCTGGGACGTTAAGCTCATTCTTGTATAGTTCTTCTGTGTAGTTTTGCCATCTCTTCTTAATCTCTTCTGCCTCTGTTAGGTCTCTGCCATTTTGGTCCTTTATCATGCCCATCTTTGCATGAAACGTTCCCTTCATATCTCCAATTTTCTTGAAGAGATCTCTGGTCCTCCCTATTCTGTTGTTTTCTTCTATTTCTTTGCACTGTTCATTTAAGAAGGCATTCTTATCTTTTCTAGCTACTCTCTGGAATTCTGCATTCAATTGGGTGTATCTTTCTCTTTCTCCCTTGCCTTTCGCTTCCCTTCTTTCCTCAGCTATTTGCAAAGCTTCCTCAGACAGCCATTTTGCTTTCTTGCATTTCTTTTTCTTTGGGATGGTTTTAGTTGCTACCTCTTGTACAATGTTGCGAACTTCCATCCATAGTTCTTCAGGCACTCTGTCTATCAGATCTAATTCCTTAAATCTATTTGTCACCTCTACTGTATATTCATCAGGAATATGATTTAGTTCATACCTGAGTGGCCTAGTGCTTTTCCCTACTTTTTTCAATTTAAGCCTAAATTTTGCAACGAGAAGCTCATGATCTGAGCCACAGTCAGCTCCTGGTCTTGTTTTTACTGACTGTATACAGCTTCTCCATCTTTGGCTGCAGAGCACATAGTCAATCTGATTTCTATGTTGACCGTCTGGTGATGTCCATGTGTAGAGCCGTCTCTTGGGTTGTTGGAAAAGAGTGTTTGTTATGACCATTGTATTCTCTTGACAAAATTCTATTAGCCTGTGCCCTGCTTCATTTTGTACTCCAAGGCCAAACTTGCCTGTTATTCCGGTTATCTTTTGGCTTCCTACCTTAGCATTCCAATCCCCCATGATGATAAGGACATCATTTTTTGGTGTTAATTCTATAAGGTGCTGTAGGGCTTCATAAAACTGGTCAATTTCATCCTCTTCAGCACCAGTGGTTGGGGCATAGATTTGGACTATTGTGATATTGAATGGTTTGCCTTGGATTCGAATTGAGATCATTCTGTCATTTTGGGGATTGTATCCCAGTATTGCTTTTCCTATTCTTTTATTGACTATGAAGGCTACTCCATTTCTTCTGAGGGATTCTTGCCCACAGTAGTATACCTGATGGTCATCTGAGTTAAATTCACCCATTCCTGTCCATTTTAGTTCGCTGATTCCTAAGATGTCAATGTTCAGTCTTGTCATCTCTTTTTTGACTAGTCTAGCTTGCCTTGATTCATGGATCTTACATTCCAGGTTCCTATGGAGAAAAAATCTTTACAGCATCGGACTTTCCTTTCACCACCAGATATATCCACAGCTGAGCGTCCTTTCGGCTTTGGCCCAGTCGCTTCATTCTTTCTGGCGCTACTAGTACTAGCCCTCTGCTCTTCCCCAGTAGCATATTGGACACCTTCCGACCTGAGGGGCTCATCTTCCAGTGTCATATCTTTTTGCCTTTTAGTACTGTCCATGGGGTTTTCATGGCAAAGATACTGGAGTGGTTTGCCATTTCCTTCTCCAGTGGATCACATTTTGTCACGTGTGTAACCGCATGTTATTGGAAGCAGGACCAGATGTTTTGCCCTCGTAAAGACTCGCGAGTCGTGGGGATTAGATGAACCTGCACAGGTAGCCTTGTTAAAACCACACTTTGCGTACTTCTTCCACCAGAATGGCACCGGCTGAGAATAATGGGAGCTAAAGCCCAGTTCATTTGGAGAACACCGCGCTAGGGGATGATGTTTTGAGAAAGCGGTTAGAAAACGAGAAAACCCTTTTGTCGGAATACAGAACACGCTTAGAACGGAATGCCTACTCGGCGATGACGTCATTCCCCTCCTCTGGGGGGGAGAGATCCAGCTGTTAAAGACGAAGGAGCCGTAACGCCGAGAGGTACTTTCGTCATTAGCCAGTTTCTCTATCACACAAAAAGCCAACGTTCATTGGCTGTTATTCTTTGAAGCAAATCGCCGACAATAGGCCAGGCGTGAAAAATGTCTTATTTCTACTGGCTGGTAGGGAGAGAAGGCGGAGCTATTCACAAGGCATATAAAAGCAGACTCTCCAGAGTCCTCTCTTCCTTTTTTTTTTCGTGGTTGTCGTTGGCGTGTGAGGTGGGAGGTAAGGGAACTTTTATCTTGCCAGACTAGGACTGGCGTTACCGAGTCGAACCGGGTAAATGGAGCCGCGGCGGCGGTGGTGGTGGTTAGCGATCGAAGAGTTCGTTAAGAGAGGGGTCTCGCGGCCTACGCCTACAAGCGGTGGAGCGCATGCGCTTCTGGAGCTTGGCGCCCCAGCCTCCATTTTCTACCCGTCCCCCGCTTCCTGCACGTGCGTCGGCCTCAGAAGCGGCCCTGTGCATTTCGCAGGCGAGCTCAGCAGGGATTTCCCGCTCCGGCATCGTGGCCATCCTACCCTTCAGGAGTTGCTGAATGGCAGCTGAACAGCCGCTCCCGCCAGCACATATGAGAATGAGGGATAATAGGAGTTGCCCGCATGTTCCCCCTTCTCGGGCCTGGGTTTTTTAGGTGGTCAATAGGTTAATTAGTTCATGCACCTTTATCGATGTCCTTCCCTGGAATTAGTGATTCCTCTTTTGACGCTGAAACTTGGTTTCTTAAATGTGGAACTCTTACTTTGGGAATGGATTCTCAAACTTGAATTAAAAAGCCTAGATATCCTCAAGTGCCCTCTCCCATCTTACTAAGGGCAACAACTTAGAAAAAGAGAAACTAAACCCTATTTCTGAGATAACTCTTTAAACTTTGGGGGAAGTGGGAGATTTTGTATTATCAAATTTATATGCCCCGTCCTCTGACATAACTGACTCTGAAGTGACTCTGGACGATATACAATAAAGACATTATACAAGTCCACCTAAAAGCGTTTAAAAATAAAGTAAGATCATGGAGGAATGTCTGATGTAAGTTTTATGAGTGGCTGAATGCTGATGATTCTTTACATGCAATGTATAGGCAGCTAAGGCCTTGCCCACTCAGCAAACTGATGGTTTTTGAAGTGTTAATATATTGCAGTACAGTTTTCCTCCCTTGAGAACATATCTAAGACTGCAGATTAAATGAATACTGAATTTAATACAAAATGGATTTGAGGTAGTGCAAAATAAACCTAGGTATGAAAATGGGAGAAGGTGGCTCCGGTTTGTTAAACTACATATATTCCATTCCCTTAACTGGGATGTTTTACTTCCTATTAATTCAGTAAATTAGTGAATACTTTATAAACAAAGCTTTATAAGGACCATGAAAGCTAGGTTTTTTTAACTTTCATTTGTTCTGTGGGGTCTTTTCCATTCCATCCATTTAAGATCCTATCCTTCCCTAATTTGGAAATGGGACATCACCATGTTTATCCAGAATTAATGGTAATTAATGTGTTACATGTGAGTTGAAACCATCTGTTTAAAGTTTAAACATTCTGTTTGGTTTGGTGTCTTGTGTGGAAATTTTTCCCACCTCCCTCAGAAGTAATGTCTAGCTAGTCAAAGAAAGGGGAAAGTAAATTATGGCTTCTGGTGTGAAGCAGAGGAGAATAAATTGGTGAGGTGAGACAGATCTATAAAAGGCTGGTGCAGTTCACTGTTGTATAAAAAGGTATTCACAATTAAGAATTAATGTCAACTGAAAGATGAATTTGGTTTATTAAATAGCCATGGAGATAATTAGGTAGTGTTAAATGATACTGGATGAGACTGCCACTTACAATGGAAGCTCTATCAGTTGAGTCTGCCACAAATTTGAGTGGTATATAGATAGTAATATATCTGGTGATTTCATTCTGTTTATAGGGCTTGCATTTGTTTAAAATGTTATATTGTTTGTCCATAGGCTTGGCCTCTGTCTCTTTAGACTAGAATGCCAGTTGCCAGGAGTTGGGTATGTCGGAAGACTTATGTCACCCCCAGGCGGCCTTTTGAAAAATCACGCCTTGATCAGGAGTTGAAACTTATTGGTAAGATTTATTCATTTATTTGTCTTGATTCTAGATAAATTGTGCCTTGTGAAGTAAAACAATCTGTTAAATGAATGGATAATACAACTATGAAGAGCTATAAATAAATTCATAGCTGCTGTCAAGTGAAAGCAATGGAATAGCTCGCCAACTGGAGTTGTGGATTTTTTTATAGCTGGAGGTTTTCAAGAAAAGTTGGATAACCATTTGTCCAGGATGGTAGTGAAGGATTCCTGCTTTGAGCCAGGGATTGGAGCAGAAGACTTCCAAGGTCCCTTCCAGCCATATGATTCTATAAAATAAGTCCCAGGACTGTTTTGTGTTTCTGTCATCTTCCAAAGTGCCACAATGATTGAGAAAAGAAATACTCCTCTTTAGTTGGGAAATGAATTCTCCAACTGAAAAATTAAAACAAAAAGATCTCATTTTAATGGGATAAATTGGAAGGGATGATATCTACTTTAACCAACAAAGATTCAAATTGAATTCTGTCCAGAAGGAGAATGGGTTTTTTAGAAAAATATAAAGGAGAATTGGAGGCCCCTAAGAGACTTTTGCATGAAATGGAAATAAAATGCATTTGTAATTTTGATGGTTTGGGGAAAATAATAGATAATAGTGAGGGTTTTTTCTAGTCATAGGGTAATATGTGTGTGTATATGTATGTATATATGACTATACAAATAACTTAAGGTAGTGAACATACCTAATACTCCTTCCTCCTATTTTTCCCCCTAACAACAACCCAGTGAGGTGGGTTGGAGTGAGATGACTGGCTGGAGGTCATCCAGCTGGTTTTCATGCCTAAAGTGGGACTAGACCTCACAGCCTCCTAGTTTCTATGCCAGCACCTTAACCACTACACCAATTTGGCTGTCATAACTTTGTGATATACAATCCAAAGGAAATTGGAAACCCTGTTTTTTCTTTCTGATTCCTCCTGCACTATTTTCCTTATTGTTTCTGTTCTGTATTAGTTTATATTAGTTTTTATGTATTTTGTAAAACTTTTAATAAAAAATTTATACCAAACTGCCAGGAGGGAAGAGGTATGCTAATCAAGAGCAAGTTTTTCCAGAGGAATGGGGCTAATCCCAAGAAGACCTTACAGAATCTGTCCTTGATTGAACAGCTGTGATCCTTAAAGTAACTGCATTTTAAAAGTTTTGGAATTCTTTTTCTAGGTGAATATGGGCTGCGGAACAAGCGTGAGGTATGGCGAGTGAAGTTCACTTTGGCCAAGATCCGCAAAGCTGCCCGAGAGTTGCTCACCCTGGATGAGAAAGATCAGCGGCGCCTTTTTGAAGGTAATATGGCAAAACTAGACATTGAACAACAGCTTTGGTGCAGTTGCTTTCGGACCTATGACTCACTCAAAGAAGCCTGCTGAGTACCTTGATATATTTAACTTTTTTTCCTCATGCCAGCTCTGTAAGTCACTAATCTGATTATAAGATTGGTGGTGTGTGTTATAAGATTATACAAAGGCCTGGTTTCCACAACATGTTAAATGGGGTCAAGGCAGGAGAGTTAATGTGTGATGGAAATACCAAAAAAGGATTAATGGAGCCAATTTACCACTGATAGTTGAATTTAGTTGTAAACAAACCTAGTTATGACAGGTTTAAACTATACCCTTTTCTAACTTGCATATGTCAATTATGAAGTTCACTACCAAGGTAAGAAATACCAAGCCAGTAGTGTGCCAGCCTGAGTAATAAGAAAGGGGTTAGTAATGAAAACACATTATTACTTACCTTGTGTAAGAGCTTGCTAAGATACTGGGCTCTTTCTGAGATAAATGGGTAGGGATTCTGTAGTATCAGTTTTTTTGAGTCAGTTAAGGTGGTTGAGAATTGACAGAACAGTCCAATTGGACTAAATATGTTCTGTGAACAAGGCTGCCATTGATGTTGAGGTGTGATTTGAACTTTAATCTCAAGGTCTCTGCTCAGTTGGAAACACACAGTTATTGATAATACTTTCCACAATCTACCCCTTATGCTGTTCTTGTCCCAATACCATTTCTATATCCTGGGATTGCTTCATTTGTATTTCTTTGCATGGCCAGTTAACTGATGGTTGTATCTTTTTCAATACTGCACCCATAAACGTGCTAATCTGGACATTGTCTCTTTTAACCTTATATGGAAAGACCAATTTGCTGACGTCTCTCAAATTTCTCTCAGGCAATGCCTTGCTGCGCCGTTTGGTCAGAATTGGGGTGCTCGATGAGGGCAAAATGAAACTGGATTACATCCTGGGTCTGAAAATTGAGGATTTCCTGGAGCGTCGTCTCCAAACCCAGGTCTTCAAACTGGGCCTGGCTAAGTCCATCCATCATGCTCGTGTGCTTATCCGCCAGAGACACATCCGGTATGCTGCTGAGAGCCAAAGTTTGGGGAATGTGAAATTTTTTTTTTAACCAACAAAACAAAACAAAGCAAAACATAACACATACACACACAGTATATATTCCTCCCCCCTTTTTTTAACAGCGATTACATAACGGTAATCTTCTATTATTTACATTTCACCCCTTATTCTTCTTTAGAATATTTGTCCTTATTGCCCCGTTGTTTCTTATTTACATTTTTCTTCCTTCATATTCTACTTCTTACTAAGAATAATTCATATTATTATTATACATTATTATACCGTATATTCCAGCGTATAGGGCGACCCGGCGTATAAGACGACCCCCGAGTTCGACGCCGGGTCGCAAGACGATCACGCCGAGTCGCATATAAGACGACTTTCTAGGCATGCGACTTGGCATCGATTGTCTTATACGCCGGAAACTACGTTATTTCCGGCGTATAAGACGACTTTCTAGGCATGCGACTCGGCGTCGATCATCTTATACGCCGGAAATAACGTTATTTCCGGCATATAAGATGATCGACGCCGAGTCGCATGCCTAGAAAGTCGTCTTATACGCCAGAAACTACCTTATTTCCGGCGTATAAGACGACTCGGCGTATAAGACGACCCCCGAGTTCGGAGGCTGTTTCATCGCTCTCAAAAGTCGTCTTATACGCCGGAATATACGGTACACATATTTTCACTTGACCTTTCCATATTTATTCTCCTCTATTATTTCTAGTCTCCAACCTGTCATACCACTTGTTACATGTTAGATAGTACTCTGTGTCTTCCTTTTCTTTTATCTCTTTTGTTAATTTGTCCATCTCAGCACAGTCCAGGATTTTTCTTATCACTTCTTCCTCTGATGGTATATTCTCATTTTTCCAGCAATGTGCATATGCTATTCTTGCTGCCGTTATTATATGTAAAATTAAGTACCATATTTCTTTACTATATTTTCTGTTTAAAATACCCAACAAAAAGATCTCTGGTTTCCAGTCTATGGGTTGGTCTTATTATTTCTTCGATCCATTTTCTTATTGTAGTCCAATATTTTTTCGCAACTGGGCATGTCCACCATAAATGATAATATGTTCTATGTACTTTTTTACATTTCCAGCACGTTGGCGAATTGTTCTGGAACATCTTGGCAAGCTTTGCTGGTGGAAGATGCCATCTGTAAAACATCTTCAACTGGTTTTCCTTGAATGCTGCCGACATAGTCAATTTTATATTTATTTCCCATATTTTTCCCATTTCTCCAATTCTATATTATATCCAAAATTTTTTGCCCATCTAATCATTGTGTCTTTGACAACCTCGTCTTCCATTTTATATCTCAGTAGGTATTTGTATAAATTGCTAATTAATTTTATTTCTGTTCCACGTATAATTTTATCCAATTCTTGCGGCTCTTTTTGTATTTCATATAATTTTTTGTCCTCTGTATATTTAGATTGAATTTGTGTAAATGTCCACCAGTCAATCTCTCTGCCAATATCTTGTTCCAATTCTTGTTTTGTTTTCAAATTGCCCTGTTCATTTACTAATTCCTTGTATCTAATTATCTTATTTATATCCAGTAGGTTTGGGTATTTCAGAGCTTCTGTTGGGGATAACCACATTGGAATTTTTATATAATGTTTTTGTTTTATTTTTTCCCAAGTCTGTAGCAATGCATTCCTAACTATGTGTCTTTGAAAGTATCTGTGTATTTTATGTTTTTCGTCCCATAGGAATGCATGCCACCCTGCTTGCAAGTCATGTCCTTCTATTGTTAAAACTCTAGTATTTTTCAAATCCATCCAATCTTTTAGCCAAGTTAAGCTCGATGCTTGGTAGTATATTTCCCACTCTGGTAACGCCAATCCCCCTTTATCTTTCATATCTTGCAAGAGTTTTAATTTAATCCTGGGTTTTTTCCTTTGCCATATAAATTTAGTGACCAATTTATTTAATTCTTGAAAGAATGTTTTCCCTAATTTTATTGGAATAACCTGGAACAGAAATAATATTTTTGGCAATACATTCATTTTGACCGTAGCGGTCCTCCCTAAAAATGAAATTTGCAAATTTTCCCAATTTTCTAAATCTTTTTTTATCTGGTGTAATATTTTATCATAATTGTCCTCCTTAATTGAGGAACATTTCGCTGTAAGCCAGATCCCTAAATATTTTATTTTCTTGGTTATACTTATCTTAGTTTTATCTTCCAGTTCACTTTCCTGTGCCTTTGTAAGATTTTTTGTTATTAATTTGGATTTATTCTTATTAATCTTAAGTCCGGCTACCTCACCAAATTCTTCTATTTTTTGAATCAATTTAAAGCCGGTTTCTAATGGATCTTCCAAAATAAATACCAAATCATCAGCGAAGACCTGGACCTTATATTCTTCCTTCTTAATTTTTAAACCCTTTATTTCTTGGTCCTCTCTAATTTTTGTAAGGAGTATTTCTAATGATAAAATAAATAGAAGAGGGGAGAGTGGGCATCCTTGTCTTACTCCTGTGGTTATATCAATTTTTTCTGTCAGGGGAATGTGAATTTTAAGATACCTGTGAACTGCTGACATTGGGTGTCAGCATCAGAACACATGCCTCTGAAGTAATATTTGCAATATCTTTTATGTGTAGCTTGTGCAGCGATAACTGTGGCCCCAGTCCCGGCCCTGGCTTGGGCCTTCATATACCACCAACCCTTTTGTGGATTGAAACCTTGGATAGCTCAGTAGAATAGCAGTGTCAAAACAACTGTCAAAGATTTTGGCAAGGTTCACTGCGGCTTGGCCATACACCTTGTGAAGGTCTGCCACATGGGTGGCCAAGGTAACACCAAGTATTGCTCCTACTTAGCAAGCACAGCAGTAACCTAATATGATCCTTCTGTACAAGTAAATTGACACGGGTTGGAGGAATTTTTTTCTGTCTTCAGTTGCTGAATTCCAGTAAGCAACCCCAGCAAAAAAAAGTTGGCAAGAGTCATCGTTTGACTTTTGGGTGGACTACAAATTTCCCATTTCCTTAATTATATTTTACCACAAGCTGGAATTAGGTAGGTTTTAACCTATTATAGGCAGCAACAGCAACTTCCACATATAAATCAGTTTCTTCCATGGTGTGCTGGTGTGTTGGCTACTTCTGAAATATAGTTCCATATCTGTTTTGTAAATTAGTATAGGATTTTATTGTACCGAATATTTATGGTATATTTATGGGGAGATAAAGGCCATGATAGGTTCTGTTTGCTTGCAAATTACAACTGGTACTTCAATGCTTTTCCTGCACTATCTTGCTTGCGCTGGCAAGGCAATTTTAAATGGTTTGGAGGGGGCAGGCAGGCAGGTTGGGGGAATAAAACAGATTAAAATTACAAAGCATAAAATTTGGTCATTGCTAAGCGAGTTTCTTGCCTGAATAGGTTACTGTCGAGTTAGCAGTAACACCATTCTGATTGCTCTATAGGTCGTAACGATTTCTCCTTTAAAGAGAGAAACTCTAATAGAGAATATTCATGGCTCAAGGTTGAAATGGGTCCTTGTGATGTTTCCTAGTTTGGGTAATGAAATATTTGCAAGAAAACAACCAAGCTTGGAGAGCACAAAGGATCCCTGAGTGAAATTATGTTCCAAATGGATCCAGAAACCTCTTGCAGTCACTCTATACATAACCCTGAAGTTAGTGGCCGTTGGGGCTTTGACTTCTGAATGTTGAGGGTACTGAGGCTGTGAGCTCAGGAAATATTTGTAGAGCTTGTTTGTTTTGTCAAATATTTCCCACGAGTTCCAGATGAGATTATTTATTCACTAATCATTTCCTTTCTCCCTTTTAGTGTAAGGAAGCAAGTGGTGAACATCCCTTCCTTCATTGTTCGGCTAGACTCCCAAAAGCACATTGACTTCTCCCTCCGTTCACCTTATGGTGGCGGCCGACCAGGCCGTGTCAAGAGGAAGAACGCCAAGAAGAGCCAGGGTGGTGCTGGTGGTGGAGATGATGAAGAGGAAGATTAAAGTGTAAACTGTGGCTTTCCTGCCACATAAACTGGTGGGCCTTTGAGCCTATCTTACTAGCATCATCCAATAAAAAGTATTTGTGGGTAAAATACTATAGTTCCATGGTGTCAAGAGAATTATGAACATGTGGTAACCTGAACGTGTTTTTTCTTGCCTCTGCTCATCCGACAATGAGAGCTTTGTGAATTGATTGTTGACTTCACACTTCCCAGATTGAGATGTTTGCTTCTTGGCACAAGAGAATGGAATATGAGAAGGGAATAGAGAGGAAGTTTGGCGATGCAAATGAGCTGGGAGAGGTGACAGGCATGGCTGTTTGAGAATGCTACATGGGCACAATTCTTTCGCTTACATTACTTACTCAATACGCTCCAAGGCATAATTTCAAGGGATTGGTTTCTTCCCTTTCACCTCATTCTTTCCCTGTTTGTCTTTGTCTTGCCAAATTTAAACTGAACTGGAAAGAGGCCATTTCCGATGCGGGCTTTGATCATCGTTCCCTGCACCCTCAATACTTCTCTCTACTTTGCCCGCCCAAATGGAATTATTTCTAGAATGGATGTACACATACACTCTGTACTCCTTTTCCTCTAAGAGGTTATTGATAAGGTCTTGCAGATGAAAATAGTGCAAAGGTGAACAATTAATAAAAATAGGGGAAATAAGCTAAGCTCTGTCCCAAAGGTAGATTTCTGAGGAGATAAAAAGCTAATTTTTTACCTCTTGCAAGCTTTTGTTACTTTCACTCAGGAAGCAAGAAAGCAAACTGGCCTCTTGATAAAAACACATCCTTTTACCTATTGTTGGAGAGGAATTGGCTGGGCTTCCCAGTAGGATCTGGGAAGAGGTCTGGCTTGCCTGTAAGAAATCATAAATGAACTCAAAAGCAAAATAATCAAGTCAGTTTGCAGATGATCAAGGTTTATTTGAGAGCAGGAGGTTTTAAAAACATTACATTTGGGACTAAAAATTGAATACTTCTTAAGAGTGGAGTATCATTGAACTGCTACCTTAGTGAAAGTTTTGCATGAAATGCACAAAACTGCCATCTACAATCACATTTTCTAACCTTTGTGCTACACGTTTGAGATTTTGGTTTTCTATGAATTGCCCCTTTACTATGAAACCTCTGTTTCCTCAGAGACTAGTATCTTCCTCGCCTTTGAGTGGTATATCTGCTGGCTGCCTATAAAAACACTCAAGTCACTGAACTTTTTTTTCTTTCTCGTAACTGATTTCTGAGTCAGCATTCTTGAAAGCTGTCATGTTACAGTAATGACCTTTACTAAAGGCAGTGACTGGAAGTGGGGGAAGGAGAGGTCAGGATCACACAGTGGGCAAATTGGAAATAGAGGAGAGGACTGCTGGGGATTTGGTGCAGTGTGGCTTATTGCTCAAAATCTGCCTTCAGACTGGCCTTGGGGCTATCTTCTAGCGAAAGAAGGCTGTTGGTTGTAGATTCAAACATTACTGTGTGTACAATCTTCTTGTCCGCCTGAGTTTGTAGAGAAAGATCCATAATAGTTGGGAGCTAACTACAATCTTGTTGACTTCACTACCGGGCGGTGCTGCTGCAGACTTCATAGATGTTCCTTGTGCAGTTAGCAGAGCTATTTGTCACGGGATCATTTTGCACAAACTTGTGCACCTTTCAACAACTTTC
Source organism: Crotalus helleri (assembly GCA_024509115.1). Lineage (NCBI taxonomy): Eukaryota > Metazoa > Chordata > Lepidosauria > Squamata > Viperidae > Crotalus > Crotalus helleri. Next base: position 4,162,627 of record JAKSXO010000028.1, read on the forward strand.
AACTAAAGATGAGAACAAGTGGGAGGTGCTTAAGGCAGCTTTGCCTATGGATAGAATAAAAACTTACTTCTATCTGTGCACAAGAAGCTTTTGAAATATGGAAGTGGCTAACTTGGAAAAATGGGGAGGGGATTATTATACAGGATACACATCTCCAGATCGTTGACTAACCTCCGCCAATCCCTTTTTTCAGATAATTTTCAGTAGCTTCTGGAAGGCTCATTATAAATAGCTCCACAATGAAAAGGTTGGCTTAGCTGTCAGATGGTTTATTCCAAGAAATTGGGGTGCATCAGCAATAAACTATCTACAATCAGCTCTGCTCATCCATTCTAACAGGGAAGGCCCCCAACTCTGCACTCACTAAAAAGTCTTAAAACTGGTGCTTTGGTGCTTCCTTTTAGCTGCAGATTGAGTTCAATAATGCCTGGGGGACCGGCAGCCTCTGCAGCTGAGCCCTGGTGTCACCTCTGCCCTGCACGCTGGTTCGTACAGCCTGCTGACACAGCTCCTGCAAGGTGGGCACCTTGCAACGGAGTGGCTGCGAGAGGGCCAAAAGCACTGGAGGTTGACCCTCACTCTCCAAGTAGCAGGGACCCCCTTCTACAGCCCCAAGGCAGAGATAATACTCAACTAACTGGACCACGCAACTGAAGGTTGGGGGATGGCCAGTTTCTGGCAAGGCCTCCAGGTGGAAAGCGGAGTCCTGCTGCTGAATACGCAGGTTGGTGATGCCTGTCCTGGTGCGGACACTCAAAGTGAAGAGGTGATGATGGTCAGAGGAATCTCTCACCAGGAAGACACCAGGAGGCTGGGAAGTCAAGAGCCACTTGGCTTCAGCCCCTGACAGGCTGCCCCAGTAGAAGCCACTGGCCTCCAATCGTTCCAAGACACTTTCCACCCACTCAAACTCTCCACAGAAACTCTTGAAGTGGTAGGAAGGGACGGCAGGGCCTGTCATGGCCACCACGACTGGTGTAGATGCCGGCGGGCAGCAACAGCACAGGGGGACCATTGCGCCACCAATTGACTAGTGGACAGCTTGATCGCTTATCAGAGCTGCATCTGAAAAGGAAGATAAAGTCAATTCACAGAAAGGCGCCTGAACACCACTTGCATCAAGGGTGTTAACCTAGTTTGGCCTGGTGAGTCAAAATATTAGGTACAGGCAAATCCTCAACTTATAACATTCATTTAATGACTGTTCAAAATGAAAATGGCACTGGGAAAAATGATTTGCTTAATTATGGCAAAAAAAAGGTCATAAAATAGGGCACGATTCGCTTAACTGAGTCATGGTGGTGCAGTAGTTGGAATGCAGTATTGCAAGCTAATTCTGCTGATGGCCGATTGCCAGCAGTTTGATTCTCACTGGCTCAAGGTTTGACTCAGGCTTCCATCTTTCCGAGGTCGGTAAAATGAGGTCCCAGATTGTTGGGGGCAATAGGCTGACTCTGTAAACCGCTTAGAGAGGGCTGTAAAGCAGAGTTCCCCAACCTTCCCAGGTTGGTGGCCCAGGGGGAGGGGGGAAAGAGGAGATGGTTTTGTGAAAGGGGCAGGCGTGTGTGTGCATGCATGAGCACCCATTGCTTGCACGAGTGAGGCCGTGAGCGCCTGTGACCCTCATGCAAATGGTGAAGTAGGCCACCTGAGTGATGCCAATGGGTGTGGAGCCTTCATGGAATTGCAGGATGTTTTCTGCCCTGTGTTCCTGCCCTGAAGGGACACAGGGCAGAAAACATCCTGCAATTCCATGAAGGCTCCACACCCATTGGCACCACTCAGGTGACCTTGAGGATACAGATAAAACCTCCAGGTGACCTCATTGACTTTCTAAAAGAAGGCAAATGACCAGCTGTCTGCAAGGAATATAAATCCTCCTATTCCCCACCATCCGGTCAGAGCTGAAGAAGCTTCTTGGATGAGAAGCGAAACGTCTTCAAAGAAAAAACAAGGAAGTCCAGTTGCCTCCTGAAAAAGCACCTTTGGGACAACCGTGACCTGAATGACTGAGAATCTCCATAGACCAGACATGTCAAACTTGCGACATCACGTGACGTCACACAATGTATCAGGACTGTTTTGCCATTGCTGGCAATGGGGTGGGCGTGGCTTCTGCGTGACGCGTCCGGCCCGTGGGCTGGCAGTTTGACACCCCTGCCATAGACCGTTCAAACTAGGCTTTCCTCTTGATCTCAAATTCTTTGTTGACTGACTTTAAAAAGCTGCTTAAGCTTCAGTTGGCCCTCAAACAAAGAATAGATCACCCACAGTATTTTTTTCCAGTTCATTTATCTCTGACAAGGTTTACTTGAAAAAAAAAATTAGATAACTTTTATCCAGCTCAGCAGGTTTAGCAAAAAGTATTGGGTAAATAGCCTAGAACTGCTAAGTACCCAAATCCCAAACATTTTAAATATTTTTTACTGATAGTTTATTGCATGGAGTGTATCCAAGCATCACACTACAAGGTACCATTTCTTGTAAAGAGCCTGAACTGAGTTGTCTAAGACTGGAATTAAAAAGTTGTCCCAAAATATGGAATTTGACGTTTTATGGAGAATTTTTGGCTCTGTTGAGCCTGGGGTTCAGGGAAGAGAATTACTCTAACTAGACAGAAATAAATTACCACTCTGATGCTAAAGAGTATATATATTCCTTGGTCATTTTTGAAATGCCCTTTTAGTGTATATATGAAACAAGGAAGCAGCCCTAGGTGAATTGCACAGGTTCTCACAAATTATTTACCACAAATTATTTGCAATGTTTCCAGTAAACATAGAAGGCAAAATATGGTGAACAAGGTTCTTTGGAGAATCATGGTGGATAAGAAATCCTTGATCTTGGTGCTTAGAGCCTCTATGCCAGCTTCTTCAGCATGACTATACAGGTAGTCCTCAACTAATGGCCACAAAGGGAACCAGAATTTCCATTGCTAAGAAAGGTGATTGTTAATTGTCATATCTGATTTTATAACCTTTTTTTGCCACAGTTGTTAAGTGAATCTCTGCCACTGTTAAGTGAATCATGCAGTCATTAAGCAAATGCAGCTCCCCCTATTCTGATTTTATTTATTTATTTATTTTATTATTTTATTTTTAAAATTTATAAGCCGCCCCACTCCCGAAGGACTCTGGGCGGCTAACAATAAAAAACACATAAAACATAACAAACAACAATACAAAAACAATCATCCAGGGGTAAGGTTTTATAAACCCCAGGCCTGCCGGAAAAACCAGGTCTTAAGTAGCTTACGGAAGACCAACAGGGCGGGAGCGGTCCTAATCTCCGGGGGGAGCTGATTCCAAAGCGTGGGCGCCATCACAGAGAAGGCCCTCCTCCGCGGCCCCGCCAAATGGCACTGCTTGGCCGACGGGGCCCGAAGGAGGCCCAGCCTGTGGGATCTAACCGGACGTAGGGAACTATGAGGTAGTAGGCGGTCTCGCAAATAGCCTGGCCCTGAGCCATATAGGGCTTTAAAGGTAATGACCAACACCTTGAATTGGACCCGGAGACCAATAGGCAACCAGTGCAGCTCACGGAGGATAGGTGTAACGTGGGTGTATCGAGGAGCACCCACTATCACTCGCTTATCGGAAGCCAGCTATGAAGCTCACAAGTGGCAATCACGTGACTTCGGGATGCTGCAACTTTATAAATACATACTGGTTGCAAAGCAGCTGAATTTTTATCATGTGACCCTGGGAATGCTGTGATAGTTGTGTGAGGACCCATCGTAAATCACTTTTTCAGTGCCATTATAATTTTGAATGGTTGCTAAATAAACGGTTGTAAGTCGAGGACTACCTGTAAAGCACTAGGATGGGTTTGATTTGTTAATTTCATGTATTTTTAAACTACCCATACAGATCTATCTCAAAGAAACCTGAGCTTCTCAAAGTGCAGATTCATTCCTGCAAGAAAACCAGCCCACCTTGCAAAATTCATAGAAGAGATGAGCCAAAATGTTTGCTTCTTAAACTGACAAACAGAAGAACTAGGTTCCCTTCAGGGATGGTGATGGGGAAGAACAGAGGAACAGGCAAGTGTGGCTAAACATCACTCCCCCCACAGATCCTATAAAGAAATATAAGAAACCTTCAGGAAACCTTGCAGCTCTGTTCTAGTTCTGGAATTCGCTTTTAGAACATAAAATCATAGCGTTGGAAGGGACCTTGGAGGTCTTCTAGTCCAACCCCCTGCTCAAGCAGGAGACTCTATACCTTTCTGGACAAATGGCTGTCCAGTCTCTTCTTAAAAACTTCCAGTGTTGGAGCACCCAGAATTGATGGAGTTTTTTTTCCCCCAAGACCAATCTCTTGTAGGGAGCAGTTTAAGGTAATCAGATTTGTAGGCAATTGCTCTAACCAGACGATCAGACATGGAAGTCAGAGGATTCAGTTTGAAATAAATTATAATTATTTCATTAATAAATTATTAATTATAATTGATGAATAGTACACCACCCTAAATCTTGCCTCTTGAGTCTCTGGATAGAAGGCTTTATCTATCCCACACTTCAAATGTTCCCATGTAATCAGTTCAGTAAATAAGAATTAGGCTTGTCCCATTGCTACCATGGTTTGTTTATTAATCTTTGGCAGGAAGAATATATGATCAATTTTTTTTGTCTGTTTCCCTACAAAGATACCACAATACAGTAAAAGGAGATGGTCAACTGCAACTCTAAAAACTAATCTCAGATTCATAAGGGGGAAAATATTTTTGGGACTATATCACTAGAAAGCAGTAAGTTGAAGTAGATGGCATATTTGACAGCTCATATTCATTAACATTTCCCTGCATTTAGAAACCTAGAGTCTCTGTAATATTGGAGAAAGAGGTAAATCTACAACTGTACTTATACAGTAACTGCTGTAAAGATCAGAAGCCACCTCTTTATCTTTTTCTTTCTTTTCTATTTTTCTTCTTCTCTTTTTGTACTTTAGTTCTCTCTTTTGTTTCTTCCTTCAGTACTTTTTACGTGGGAAACTACAGTTTTCTAGGCCACATTTCTTCAAAGTGTTTCCTACTGTGATGTTTCCTTCTAGGCTGAGATAGAATGGCTCAAAATGCCCCAGGTAGCTTCATGCTTAAGGCAAGACTAGAATTCACAGTCTCCTGGTTCCTAACATGGTGCCTTAAACTGCTACACAAAACATGAGAAGAGAACATTACAGGTAGTCCTTGACTTATGACCACAGTTGAGGTCCAAATTTCTGTTGTTAAGTGATACATTTGTTAAGTGAGTTTTGCCCCATTTTACGACCCTTCTTGCCTCCTTTGTTAAGTGAATCACTTCAGTTGATAAGTTAGTAACATGACTGTTAAGTGAATCTGGCTTCCCCATTGACTTTGCTTGTCAGAAGGTCGCAAAAAGTGATCACATGACCCTGGGACGCAGCAACGGTCATAAATGTGAACCAGTTGGAGATGCAGCAAAGGTCGTAACTGTGAAAAACGGTCATAAGTCACATTTTTCAGTGCTGTTGTAACTTTGAATGCTCACTAAATGAACTTTCGTAAGTTGAGGACTACCTGCATGAAAAAGCTTACATAAAACTCTTTTTAACTAATCTGTGAATAATACTTTACTGAGCACAGAGAAAATTTAGCCCAGTTGAAAAGTCACACTCTCATAGCGGTAAGATTCTAACATCCTGTTCAGAGATTCCTCCTGAAAAACCCAAGTGAGTTATTGCTTCTGTGCAAAGGCAGTCCCATGTGAGGGTTTTTGTTTTGGTTAAAAAGAAAAAATGCCCTGAAGTAGCCTCACACAGGAAAATGTGACCCATTTTAAGGGGAGTAGCATCTGAACTCAAACTTGTCAACTTTAGACCATTCCCAAACTACATCGTAGAAGGAATCCACTTAGCTGCCAGCAGGGTTAAACAGGCTGGTCCAGTAGATGCAACACATAGGATATGAACTCTGGGAAATGAACTCTCTGCTAGTCTCTCCCAATTCCAAAATCCTCTGAATTATCTTCTGCTCAGATAAGCAAATCCTGGACAGAAATCAACCACCCCCAGCACAGTTCAGTTGTGCAACAGAAAATAAGGAGACCAGACAAAAGGGGCCTCCTAAGTACATTAGTAGAGGTGGTCCTAGTTCAGCCCTTGTCATCTCCATTGAGAAACGGACTGAGTTGCAAGTAGCAGAGATCAAGAACTGACATTAACAGGCTAAATAAATCAATAGCTTGTACTGATGTACAAGCAACTGGTGACAGCTCCTACAGCCTGAAGTACCTCCCCTCAGAGGAGACTCTTCATCTCTGAATGAGTCACTCTTCTTGTCTGCCAATAATACCAGGAGGTGCATCCTTCTTTATCTTACATTTTGTGTATTAAGAGGAAATTTCCACCACTGTGAGCCAGTTTGGTCTAGTAGTGATTAAGGCACTAGGCTAGAAAGGGGGAGACCATGAGTTCAAGTCCCTTCTTAGCCATGAAAGCTAGCTGGGTGACTTTGAGTCACTCTCCCTCAGCCCAACCTACTTCACAGGGTTGTTGTGGGGAGGGGAAATAGGAGGAGAAAGTTGTGTTGGATCTCTTCACTGCCTATTATTTGCAAAAATAATAAAGGTGGAATAAAAATAATAAAATAAATTTTAGGATACAATTAAACTAACTTCTCTTGAACAAAGTAGTCTTGTCACCTTTCTGTAAGAATCCATTATAAATATCTACCCCATCACTTTTAGATCCATCTCATTTCTACATTCTATAATTCTCAACTCAAAGAAGCTACAGTAGATACCTCCTTGTTGTTGAATGAGGGGTCTTTGGTGCTCTCTGATCTTGGTTGTTTTCTTGAACACGTTTCATTACCCAGAGTAGATAACATCACTAGTCATTAGCACTGTTATCTAGTTTGGGCAATGAAACATCTGCAGAAAACCAACCAAGCTGAGAGAGTACCAAGGACCTCTCAATTCATGTTCTCCTTCATTGCTGTTGAAGATGAGTTTTGTATCTCCAAAAGCCATTTCTCTCTATGAACGTTTCTGGCAACTGAGTTTTTCCAACTAGCTTTACTCTAGGTCAGGGTTTCCCAACCTTGGTGACTTTAAGACATGTGGACTTCAACTCCCAGAATTCCATGCTGGCTAGGGAATTCTGGAAGTTGAAGTCCACATGTCTTAAAGTCGCCAAGGTTGGGAAACCCTGACCTAGGTCATCTCCCACTTTCTTTTATAATGCTGTGTTTTAGGGATGAAGTCAAATTCACAATTCATGGACTTGTTAGGAGACTGAGTGTCGAAGAAGGGTAACTTGACATCCAACACATTGGGTGGGCATCATATTGGGAAAAGCAGAAATAAAGCAACACAACTACAAAACCATCTTCCTGGCTCAGTCTAGCAAATTAACTAATTTATTGGTGTCCTGAAGGCACCTTGATTTAAATATATGTTTCTATATGATGGAGAGAAGAACATTTTTGTCATTACAGAAGGTTTAACAAAAATATATATATAACATCAGCTGAGAGAGAATTCTTAAACCCTGTATGTTTCAACAGAATGAGAATACAATCGGACTCACCTTTTGAGCATCTGCTTGGATTATTTAAATCCTACTGTACTAGCTTGGACTGGGCTGTGACTTTAAACAAAAATTGCACACTTTTTCTGGACCAAAGGCCACTCTGCTCTTTGCGCACATAAAGGTAATCTCCGACGTACAACCTGTTGGAGTTATTGGATTATCTGGCCTGCTAGGCTGAGTCATCAGCTGCAGTAGGCCAAGGTATAAGGAAGTCGGAAGTAAAAAAGGTTGGGAGAATACCAAGAAGTGCCGTGCGGTGCAAAGGAAGGTGCTTGGTGCGTTGTTGGTGCCGGGTGTAACAGCTGTATAGGGGTGTGAGCAAAACAAAGCTGTAGCACGTGCAATATGCTAATATGCTGTGTTATAACAAATGTGATTGGTGTAAGGTGGTCACCAGGTGCATATAAACCCGCCTTCTGGTAACACAATAAAAGGGATGCTTCGGCTTTGTTCGGGGCTCCCATCCCGAGGAAACCACGTGTTCGTGTCTGTTCTTCTACACTCATGGGAGACCCGCTGGGCGCGTGAAAACCCACAACTGGTGACCCCGACGTGATTCATGTTTCTGAGCGCATCTCTTGGTACCCTCTTACTCACTCGGCGGAAGAGCCTACTGCAACTCAGGGCCGGTCGTCAGGACTAGACGAAGCACCCTCCCAAAACATTACCGTGAGTATGGGGGCAGGATTCTCTAAGCCTCAGGTTGTGCACCTCTCAGAACTTAGGGAATTGACCAAGTCATCTATAATTGTTTTGAAAAACAATGGGAAAAATTTGCCCCTTCCCACTAAAGGGGATTTGATCCTCCTCTTAAAATATGTATATCAAAATTGTCTTGTATATCCCGAAGGAGGATCCCTAAAAGTGTCGGTGTGGGTTAAATTGGGAAAGTATTTTCATGAACCTCCTCGAGCCCCTCCAAAAATTTTGTCTACATGGCGAATTGTAATTGAATGTCTCCAAATCCATGAAGATGCCATGAAAACAGAGAAGGGGAGGGTAGACCCCCCTGCCTGCCTATAACTCTGAAAAGCCCGTAGACCCCCCGCCTGCCTATGACTCTGAAAAGCCCGATGATTTAAAAAAGGGACAGAGTGCAAAAGAAAAATCCTCCTTGGCAGTTTATCAAGCCGATGTGCCTTTTGAGCCGTCCGCGCCAATGAAGGAGGGAGAAAAAGAACAAAGGAGCATTAACGTGCTGCCTTCCCCTGCCAGCGCCATCTCCAGGGCACTGGCCGAAGCTCATGAAAAAGGGGAACTGCAACCTGAAGAATATCAATTTTGCGCGCCTGTTTTTATTGATCCAACCACAGGCAATCGCAGATATGAAACAATCCCCATGAAAACTATTAGAGAAATAAAACAAGCAGCATCAAGCTATGGGATTTCTAGCCATTATACCTTGGGTCTGATAGGTCACATGGCCTCTACCTTTTATTTGTTGCCTGAAGATTGGAAAGGGCTATTCCATATGATTTTAACGTCTTCACAATATGTGGTTTGGGAATCGGAATGGAAAAAAGAATGTCAAAAGATCGTTTTAGCTTGGCAGGGCCGTAATCAGCCAACAGTAGACCAGCTAACAGGGAATGGAAATTTTAGTTACCTGGGCGCTCAACAAGCCATGAATCCTTTGTTTTATTCTCATGCAGCCCTCGCCGCAAAAGCTGCCCTGACTCGGGTCGATGATCCGCAGAGGGGAACAAAAGGCTCTTTTGTAAAGATTTTTCAAGGGTCTAATCAGCCCTATGGGGAATTTGTGGATCAGTTACAAAAGGCCATATCTAGGGAAATCACAAATGGCATAGCCCAAGAGGAATTGTTGAAAAAACTTGCCTTTGAAAATGCCAATGAGGACTGTAGACGGGTCCTGCAGCCCTTAATGAGCAAACCTGATGCAGGATTGGCAGACTATATTCAAGCCTGTAGAATTGTGGGGACCAATGCATTTAACATGGAAACTTTGGCTATGGCCTTACAAAGAGCAGGAAGTAATAATGGGCAACCTGCGGGTAAAGCTGGTAACTGTTTTAATTGCGGGAAGCCTGGTCATTTTAAAAATCAGTGCCGGGCCCCGGGGGGGGGCGCTAATAAAAGCAGGGGAGTGGGAGCCAGACCAAAAACCGTTTGCCCGCGCTGTAAAAAGGGGTTTCACTGGGCAAACCAGTGTCGCTCCAACCCTATGCCCGCTGATTCCCAGAAACCGGGAAACTAGAGCTGGGGCATTCAGCTAGCCCCGCCTCAAAGGCTGAATCTTATCATTTTGTCCTGGTGTCCTCCGAGACAATAACCACAGGCTTATCCGGGCTGTCGTATTTTTTGCCAATCCGGCCGTCTGTCCCCTTTCCCCCTGATTGTGACACCCCTCTGTTGGTGTTTCCTCACTGTGACTTTATTATGCAGGGAGTAACGGCTATGCCATTTTTGAAAGACCCAGCTGACTTTATATCAGTCGCTTTGGCATTTACCCCTAACACTCCCATGACTGTGCTCGAGGGAACGGTAGTGGCAACTGCCGTCCCTGTGCCCCAACAACCACAAGTTTTGGCAATTGAGCAAGAAATTCAAAAGTTCCACCCCTCTATGGCCTTTCAAGTCAACGGACGCTCCTTTTTTGGTGTTCTAGATACCGGAGCTGACGTATCGGTCATAAGAGAGGAGGAGTGGCCCTCTGAGTGGCAGACCGACAGCGCACCGTCGGTTCGGGGAGTGGGAGGAGTCCAGCACGCATGCGTGAGCAAACACTGGCTTTCCGTGACCTCGGAAGAAACATCAGTCACTGCTCACATTAAACCTGTCATTCTTCCGCTTCATATTAATCTGTGGGGTCGGGACTTGATGAGTCAGTTCAATGCAAAATTAATTTTGGATTAAGATGTCTCAGTTAATAAAGTTAAACCTCTTGACTGACACCCCAGTTTGGGTGGATCAGTGGCCTTTAACCAGAGAAAAACTAACCGCTCTGGTGCAATTGGTAGATCAACAATTAGAGTTAAAACGCATTGAACCCTCATTGAGTCCTTATAATACTCCGGTGTTTGTCATAAAGAAAAAAATGTGGAAAATGGAGAATTTTGAACGATCTAAGAGTTGTCAATAAGATCATTCGCCCCATGGGGGCGCTCCAATGCGGTTTACCTAATCCCAATTTGATACCAAAAGACTATGACCTTATGGTTATAGATTTAAAAGATGCATTTTTCTCTATTCCACTACACCCAGAGGACAAACACTTATTTGCCTTTACTGTGCCCGAAATGAATAACTCCAAGCCCACGGCCAGATATCAATGGACTGTCTTGCCTCAAGGGATGCTAAACAGTCCTACAATGTGTCAATATGTTGTCAATCAGGTTTTAAGACCATATTGGGACAAGTTTCCTCATTTTAAAATTTACCATTATATGGATGATATCTTAGTGGCAGCTCCAGGGCCCTCAGGTACGGTCTCAGCAACCTTGCCTGTTCTAACCTCCATTTTTCAAACAAATGGGTTTTTTATTTCACCTGAAAAAATTCAGTTTAAACACCCCTTTCTGTACTTGGGCCACAAGCTTTTGGCCTCACACGCCGAGCCTCAGCTTTCTAAGTTGTGTCTTCCGCCATGCCCAACCTTAGTCCAACTTCAACAATATTTAGGATCAATTAATTGGGTCCGTCTCTATATGGGACTAACCACCTCTCAATTGGCTCCATTGTTCTCTGCTCTTACGCAGGGAAAAAATCCAGGAGATAAGATCGTGTTAAATCAACAACAACTTAAAACTTGTGACATCATTCAGCATGCATTGTCAAAAGTATGGGTCGATCGTGTTCAGCCCGATATGCCTTTTTCTATGTTAATTTTTAACACCGTTGACCTTCCTACGGCAGCTTTGGCCCAGATCGTGTCTAATATAAAAATGATGATTGTAGAATGGATCCACTTATCTCACACCCCGAAGAACACCATTTCACAGAAACATACGCTCTTTGCTCAGCTTATAACAAAATCTCGCTTTAGGGCAAAGGCTTTAGGGGGTGTTGAACCGTCCTTTTTATATGTCCCTTGTTCGCTAACGGCTTGGGAAAGTTTGTTGGCCAACTATGAATCTTTGCAGCAAGCACTTGCTGATTGGCCAGGAGAAGTGTCTTGTCACCCACCATCAGATCCTCGCATTTTTTTATTAAAAACAGTCCCATTTAAATGGCAATCTCCTTGTGCTCCTTTCCCTTTAAAAGAAGCAATAACGGTGTTTGCCGACGGCAGCAAGACTCATGGAGCCTGTGCTTGGAAAGAGGAGGGGAAGTGGCGTACAAAAATCACCCCCCCCCCAGACGTCGGCTCAGCGCTCTGAGCTAGTGGCGGCCACAATGGCATTTTTTCATTTTAAAGATCAACCCTTTAATCTGATTCTGGACAGTTTATATGTTACCCAAATTGTCAAAACCATTTTTGACTCTTATTTGGCACCGAATGTCTCTATGGATCTGTTAACATTATTTTTGGACTTGCAACATCTCGTAAACAATCGGAAGCACCCATTTTTTGTTGCCCATATTCGTAGCCATCAGCCTTTTCCAGGCCCACTCCAAGAAGGCAATGATGTTGCCGATGCTGCCGCCTCACAAACACCTCTTAATATGCCACTCACCTTTTTAATCCCCTGGGAAAGTCATTCCTATTTCCATCAGAATAAGAAAGCATTAATCAAACAATTTAATCTTTCAGCTGCTGAAGCTGCTGCCATCGTTCAGCAATGTCCAACCTGTAGCAAGCAAGCACACTCAATACTACTTGGAGTAAATCCTCGTGGCTTGGAGAGCTGTCAAATTTGGCAAATGGATGTTACTCAATATCCTCCCTTTGCCCCGTGGAAACATCTTCATGTTTCTATTGATACATATTCTGGCTTCATTATGGCTTCCCCCCAGAGGGGTGAGGCCACTAAACATGTTATCAATCACTGTATTTGGTCATTTGCATTGTTGGGACGCCCCAAAGAACTTAAGACAGACAACGGACCTGCTTATATTAGCTCTGCTTTTGCAGAATTCTGTACAAAATGGTCCATTGTTCATAAGTTTGGCATTCCGTATAATAGCCAAGGTCAAGCCTTGGTTGAGCGAGCAAATCAAACATTAAAAACAGCTCTCAATCGATATTTAAATGAAAAGGGGAAAATCGCCCCTGGCCTCCCAGCAGTGCAAAACATCCTTAACTTGTGCCTTTATACATTGAACTTTTTAAATCTGACGGGTGATCCATCATCAACAGCTGCCTCTCGTCATTTTTCAACAGTCCCTCCCCCTACGTCAAGACCTCCAGTTTACTATCGACGGCTTCCAGACCCCACGTGGAAAGGTCCTGCAGAGCTTATTACCTGGGGGAGAGGCTACGCTGCGGTAGATGATCATGGCAAAATCATTTGGACTTCAGCTCGCTGTGTTCGTCCTTATTTGGTTCAATCTCCACCATCCTAACCAGACGTCGGACGACCATGGACCCTGGGCCCACAACTCTTTTATGAAAGATGTGCAGAATATTTCTCGTCTTTTGAACAAGGCTGAGTGTTGGATGTGCATGCATATCCCAACCTTGGAGGAGGGGGGACTTTTTATGCATGCGGTGCCTTTTAATACAACTGGTTGGAAACAATTTCCCTGGTCTAGAGGGACCCTTTCCAATGCTATGGTGAATTATACGGTATACACAATAGGAAGCAGAATCCAGGAAAAGGCGTTTTGTTGGGAATATAAGAACACCGCTAAAAACTCTGTTTTAGTAGGCAGATACCCATATTGTGACATCACATTTCAACTTTCAAACAACATGACTAGACCACATCCCTTTAAGAAAATTCCTCTTTTTGAATCCCTTGATGATTTTTCTGAATATATGTGTACCTATCAAATAACCGGATGCTCGCTATCAACAGGATGTCACCCCGGCAACACAGACACGATGTCCACACTCTTCCTTTGCAGTCTTGTAAGAGCCATGGTTCGCCAAACTGTGCAAAGCTCCAGCATGACTACAAATATATTAAGTAACGTCTGGATGCTTTGTGGCCGGCGGGCATATCAACGTATACCTTCACGGTGGTCCGGCCGTTGTACGTTGGGCTTTCTTGCTCCCTCAGTTTTTGTGTCAGATCAGCCACCTTCAGGCCGTTTGCGCAATCGAAGAGATCTAGAAAATGGCCTGGGAGGACCCGGCAATACAGGAACGCAAGTTGCACGATCTATTATTCCATCTCTGGGGGTAGCCATGAATTACAGAGACATCTATGCATTAAATAACTGGACTAGGCACATGTTCAATGCTACCATTCAGACTACCAAATTGTTAAACAAGGAAGTGGCAGAAATACGAGAGATTGTTCTGCAAAATCGTTATGCTTTGGACATTATCCTTGCCTCGAAAGGAGGAGTATGTGCCTTAATCCATTCTCATTGTTGTGTTTATATCTCTGATTATAAAGCCAATATCACAGGTACCATTGAGCATATGGAAGACATGGTTCGTCATAATCCGTTACAATCCGACGGATCTGGCGCAATAAACATTTGGGATGCCCTATGGTCTTGGCTACCCGACGGAACCTGGCTGCGATCATTGGTTTCTGGTATTATAACTATTGTGGTTATTTTAGTTTTGATATGTTGTTGTATTCAATGTTTGCCCTCTTTGTTTATGATGTTTAAAAATTTTCCCTCAGGAACTGTCACCCATCAACAGGTCAATTTAGTAACTACACCTATCACTGCAGTTCAGCTACCCCTGCTAACCAAACCGGCCTTCACCTTACCAAGCGATACTGAGGATGACTTCCGCCAAGTGAGTAAGAGGGTACCAAGAGACGCGCTCAGAAACATGAATCACGTCGGGGTCACCAGTTGTGGGTTTTCACGCGCCCAGCGGGTCTCCCATGAGTGTAGAAGAACAGACACGAACACGTGGTTTCCTCGGGATGGGAGCCCCGAACAAAGCCGAAGCATCCCTTTTATTGTGTTACCAGAAGGCGGGTTTATATGCACCTGGTGACCACCTTACACCAATCACATTTGTTATAACACAGCATATTAGCATATTGCACGTGCTACAGCTTTGTTTTGCTCACACCCCTATACAGCTGTTACACCCGGCACCAACAACGCACCAAACACCTTCCTTTGCACCGCACGGCACTTCTTGGTATTCTCCCAACCTTTTTTACTTCCGACTTCCTTATACCTTGGCCTACTGCAGCTGATGACTCAGCCTAGCAGGCCAGATAATCCAATAACTCCAACACAACCATTCATTTAGTTTATTTTCGTTATTTTTTTTTATTTTAACTATTTTTTTTAAAGTACTTTTTTATTAAATTTTTGAAATTTTACAAAAACAAAACAACCCATCCCCAAACCTCCCCAACACTCCCATTCCCTCCCCCGATCTTCCCAGAGCTGAGCATAGGCTTAATTAAAAAATTTTCAAAAAATCTTAAAACAAAAAAAACTATAAACCATGAATAAATCTAGATACTAAATACATTAATTAAACAAATTATAACATAATTAGCAATAATATACATATAAAAAAAACGTAAATACCAAAAGAATACTTAAAAGAGAAAAGAGTAAAAAAAAAGGAAAAAAGGAAAAAATAAAAGAAAATATAATAAAAATAGAGAATAAAAATACATAAAAATAAAATATAAGATATTTTAAATTTTAAATATAAGTTATTGAAAAACTTATGGTTAGCGTCGATGATGGCGGCTACATTGTAGCCGTCCTCCTGGGACAGCGTGAGAACCGCGGAGCACAGCAATCACCAGCTGTCCCACGGCTCGAAATCCCCCTCCAGGGCGAAGGGAGGGGGGAGAGAACCACCCGAATAGAGGTAGAGCATCTCAAACCCCCCAGGGATTTTTTTTTGGGGGGTGGAAAGAGAGCTCCCTCGGAGTTCGGGTTGCCTCCGCCTCCCAGCTGTCTTTGTTTCCTTTGGGAACAAAGCGAAACGCCGCTACCATCTCCGCGCTTAAAGGGATTGGGTGAGTGATTTTTTCTTAAAAAAGCGGACAGAGCTGGATAAAGGATTGGACTTATTGAGTTTTATTTGCTTTTTAGTTTAGGCTGATCTTTTTTTTTTGTTTTTTTGTTTGTGTGGAGAGTGAAAGTAAAATGGCGATTTGAAAGTTTTTTCCGGAGAAAAAAAAAGTGAGTTAAACGGAACGTTATGGATTTTAAACTTTTTCTCTTTTTCTGAAGGTGGTTTTGTGTTTTTGAAACATCTTTTAAACTCTCCTTTGTTTTTTTTTATTCTTTGAGGATTTTTTTTATTGTTTTTTTTTTTAAGAAGGAAGAAAGAGGAAATAAGAATCTTTTTTTAAAATGGCTTCAAAAAGGCAAGCAGCTTCTACAGTTCCTAAGGTGGCTTCTTCTCCTGCGATTCTACTGGTACAACAACCTAAAGCTACACCACCATCTTCTCCTCCTCTGCCAGTAATATCTGTACAAGATATGAAAGATATAATGGGAAATGCAGTAACTCAAATCAGAGGGGAAATGAAAGAGCTTCTAGATCAGAATAAAACTGAAATCAGAGGGGAAGTGAAGAACCTGTTAGAGCAGAATAACACTATTTTGAGGCAAGATATAGTTATGGCTCTATCAGGACTTGCTTCTGTGGTTGAGAAGCTTGACTCCAGAGTTGAAGAGGTTGCAGATAAGGTTGACATCTTGGAAGATAAGTTTGAAGGCATGGAAAAAAAGATGGAAACTTCACAAGATGACATTGTTATGTCTCAATATAGGGAAATGGAGTATGCTTTAAGAATCAGAGGTCTGAAAGAGGATATGCATCAAGATCTGATAGAGATTGTGGTGAATGACTTTGCTCTCATTTTGAAGAGGGAGAAAGAGGGAATACTTAGAGAAGTGGAAAAAGTATACAGAGTCAACTCTTGGGTCGCAAAACAGAAAAACTTACCAAGAGATGTGGTGATTTATTTTGCAAAGAGATCTCTACGTAATGAAATTATACAAGCTTTCTACAATAAGAGGTTTCAGATTGCTGCTCAAGATGTCATTATTTTAAAGGAGGTCCCATCTAAAATTCTAAGAAAGAGAAAAGATTTTGCTTTCTTAGCCAATGAACTTAAAAAAAGGATGATGCCATTCAGATGGGAGATTTCGATGGGTATTGTTCTGAGCCATGCGGGGACGCGTTACAGACTTAATACAGTCACTAAAGCAAAGGAGTTTTACAGTTCGGTCCTGGGAGCAGGCTCACCATCATTTATGATGCAGAAAGTTATGGATGTTAAAGAGGTGGAACAGCAGTCTGAAGGACTAGGTGCGATGGTGGTTGGAGAGTTACAGTCGGAGTGGTCGCGACAAGCAGAGATTAAAGAGCAAAGAATGACCTGTGCAGCGCATAGACGCAAGGAAAAGGAACAACAGAGGAAAGAAGTTAAAGAATCTCTTCAAGAAAGTGCTTTGTTGCCGGTGGGAGGAGCAAGACCCAAGAGTTCTGCAGCACATTCTTCAATGGCAGATCTTCAAGCAGTCTTCTCCAGGCTTCTGGTTAAGGGAGATGGTAAAGCTCCTGACTTGGAATGCTAATGGCCTTAATTCCCCTCAGAAGAGAAAGAAAATCTTTCATTATTTAAAGCAACATAATAATGATATTATTTGTTTGCAGAAAACACATATTATAGCTAAAGATCAAAAATACTTAGTCAATGCTCGTTTGGGATCTCATTTTGTATCTTCTGCTCCTGGGAAAAAAGGGGGTGTAGTTATTTATGTTAAGCAAAACTTATCAGCCTGTTTGGTGGAATCTGATTCTCAAGGGAGATATGTTATGATTGAAGTTGGCTTATATGGTAAGAAAATACTTATAGTGGGACTGTATGCACCAAACCAACAACAGGAACAATTTTATAGATTATTACATCAGAAATTAACTTTGTTGGATTATAGATCTGTGATATTAATGGGTGACTGGAATGGTGTGTTAGATACACAAAGAGACAAAAAAGGATCTTCTATTACTTTTAAACAGGCTAAATTACCTAAAGCTTTTTTTGATCTGAAAGAGGACTGGGAGCTACGAGACTACTGGCGTGAATGCAATCAGGAGGAGAGAGACTTTACTTTCTTCTCAGATAGACATCAATCCTTCTCAAGAATTGACTTTTTTTTTATTACAACTGATTTATATTTTAGGGTGAAGAATGTTAAAATTTTTCCTAGGACATTGACGGATCATAGTCCAGTTTGGATGCAGTTGGTTGATGAAAGAGAGGAGAGGAGATCGTGGAGGATGAATGAAAATTTATTTAGACAAGAAAATAATGTTCAAAAATTAAAGGAGCATTTAAAGGATTATTTTGTTTTAAATATGCATAAGGGAACTTCAATGTCAATGGTATGGGATGCAGGTAAAGCCTTTATGCGTGGGATTCTGATACAAATGAATTATGCTCATAGACAAAAGCAGATTCAGAAACGTAAGGAATTGGAAGATGAGATTAAATCAAAAGAAAAAATTTTGATCTTAAATCCTACAGATGAAAAGGCTAAAGAATCTATAAAATTGCTTAAAACACAATTTAATATGTTGATGGCTGATCAAACTGCAACTAACTTATTGTATATGAAACAAAACACATTTTGTAATGCTAATAAACCAGGGAGATGGTTGGCTTATCAATTAAGAAAGAAACAGAGACAGAGAATTATAGATAAAATAAATTATAATGGTAAATTGGTATACCATAAGGACTTGATTAAGAAATCTTTTTTAGATTATTATCAAAAACTATATAAGAGTACTAAAATACAGGTTTTAGATATAGATAATTATCTAAATGGAGCCAACTTCCCTAAACTAACAGAAGATCAGAAACAAGAAATTAATGGTTTAATTACTAGTGAGGAAATTGAGACAGTGATTAAAGAATTAAAATTAGGTAAAGCACCGGGTACAGATGGTCTGACATCTATTTATTATAAAACTTTGGTACAAGAGATGATTCAACCTTTAAGAGAGCTTTTTAATAATATACTACAGGGTTTAGAGATTCCCCCGTCATGGGGTAGAGCCTTTATATCTTTAATCCCAAAAGAAGATCAAGATCTTACTTTACCAAAGAATTATAAACCTATATCTCTTTTAAATGTAGATTATAAGATTTTTGCAAAAATTTTAGCTAATAGGCTTATGAGGGTTTTGCATCAGGTTATACATAAGGACCAAACGGGTTT
Source organism: Crotalus helleri (assembly GCA_024509115.1). Taxonomy (NCBI): domain Eukaryota; kingdom Metazoa; phylum Chordata; class Lepidosauria; order Squamata; family Viperidae; genus Crotalus; species Crotalus helleri. The sequence continues at coordinate 4,181,421 of JAKSXO010000028.1, forward strand.
TATAACTGGAAGGTACATGAAGAATAATGTCAGACAAGTTATTAATTTATTAGAATATCTAGATAAAAATAACCAAGTTTCTGCAGGATTGATATTTCTAGACGCTGAAAAAGCTTTTGATCAAGTGAATTGGCAATTTATGTTAAGATTAATTGAGAAAATGAATTTTGGAGAAAAAATTTTACAAGCTCTTGGTGTCATTTATCAAAAACAAACGGCACAACTTATTGTTAATGGGGGTTTATCAGAGGTTTTTACAATAGAAAAGGGGACTAGACAGGGATGTTCATTGTCTCCACTGCTGTTTGTTTTAACTTTGGAAATTTTGCTGATTAAAATTAGAGAATCACAGGAAATAAAAGGAATAGAAGTTAATAAAAAAGAATATAAATTAAGAGCTTTTGCAGATGACTTGGTGGTTACCCTGTCCCAACCTACTTATTCGGTAGTAGAGTTATTACAATTGATATACCAATATGGACAGGTCTCGGGTTTTAAAATTAATAACAATAAGACTAAAATATTACCTAAAAATATGACTAATCTGGATAAGCAGACTTTGGTTAAGTTGACAGACTTTGAGGTTGTTGAAAAGGTAAAATATTTGGGGGTTATTTTATCTGTTTCTAATGCAAAATTGTACAAAAATAATTATGAAAGGTTGTGGGTCAGGATACAAAGAGACTTGAAAAATTGGGAGAAGTTGCAATTATCTCTTTTGGGAAGAATTGCGGTGATCAAAATGAATATTCTGCCAAAGTTCCTTTTTTTATTTCAAATGATACCTATCTTAAAGAATGAGACTAATTTAAATGAATGGCAGAAAGGTATCAATAAATTTATTTGGGCGGGGAAAAAACCAAGAGTAAAGCTTAAAATAATACAAGACATTCGCGAGAGAGGTGGACTCAAGGTACCGAATTTGAAATTGTACTATGATGCGGTGGTCTTAACATTAATTAGTGATTGGGTTAATTTAACAAATGTAGAAATACTCCTCTTGGAGGGTTGGGACTTACTTTTTGGATGGCATGCCTATTTAATTTTTAATAAAAAAGTTGATAGGGTTTTTAAATCTCATATTATAAGGATTTCTCTATTTCGGGTTTGGAGGAAATATTACAGAAGTGATTTTAAAATCCCATTATGGGCCATACCCTGGCATGCGATAGAGGGAATAAGAAGAGGAGTCAAGATGGATGGTGTTTCTTACGCACAATTACTTAGATGGGATGGTAAAAATTGGCATTTAAAATCTTTGGAAGATCTAGCACAAGAAAATATTATATATTCATGGTTTCAGTATAGACAAATAGTGGATAGATGGAAGTTAGATCGTAATGTGGGTTTACTTAGAGAAGATGAAAAATTTTTTAAACAAGTAAAAGACCAAAGACGAACCCATTTTAAGAGAATTTATGGGGTGCTAGTAGAACTGGATTCAGAGGCAGAACTAATTAAAGATTGTATGATTAAATGGGCACAAAATTTTGGTGAACCAGTTCTACTAGATACCTGGGAAATTATCTGGGTGAGGAATGTCAAATTTACACAAGCCCAGAACTTAAGGGAGAATTTTTATAAAATGTTTTATAGATGGCACCTTGATCCACAAAAAATGTCTCGTATGTACTGACTTACAGCCCAAATGTTGGAGATGTGGTTGTTTGGATGCTACTTACTATCATATTTGGTGGTCGTGTAAAAACATAAAAGCCTTTTGGATTAAGATATGGTGGAATATCCAAAGGATTTTTAGAAGGAGGGTAAAATTTACCCCACAATTGTTTTTGTTAGGTATTGTTACTGATTGTGATACTAAAGAGAACACATTGATGTTAAATTTAATTACAGCCACAAGGCTGTTAGTAGGGCAATGCTGGAAGAAGGAATCTTTGCCTACTTTGCAAGAGTGGTTTTTTAAAGTTTCTTATTTGGCGGAAATGGCAACGATTTCGGCTTTTTTGAAGGATCAATCGCAGGAGAAGTATTTTGTGGTATGGAAAAAATGGATAGATTTTATACAATATAAGTTGGATATTAACAACCATTCATTTAGTGATGGTTTGAAATTACACCGCCACTGAAAAAAGTGACTTATGACCATTTTTCACAATTATGATCCTTGCTGAATCCCTAAGTCATCAAAATTTGGACACTTGGCAACTGGCACATAGTTATGATGGTTGCAGTGTCCCGGGGTCATTTTCACTCTTTGTGACCTTCTGACAAGAAAAGTCAATGTGGAAGCCAGATTCAGTTAACAATCACGTTATCCGCTTAGCAACTGCAGTGGTTCACTTAATAACTGTGGTAAGAAAGGCCATAAAATGGGGCAAAATTCATTTAACAACTGTCTTGCTTAGCAATGAAAATTTTGGACTCAACTGTGGTCAAGGACTACTTGTATCCTATCTCACTAAATTTGCTATTATTTTCTTTACACTTAGAGTTGATATGATTCATTCTCAAGTTACATAGAAAATATTTTTTACTTTTAGGCAAGTTTAAAACGACCACTAAGGAACAATTTGGGGAAAGGATTCTCTACTTCAAATTGTGCTTTTCTGCACAATAATCAAGCAGCAGCTTCCTCAACACATTTTCTCTCTCAGCTGCAGCTGCAAGGGATGGAAACACAAGTACTTCTCCAGGCTAAATGGTGTTCTATGAATTGCTTAATTTTTGTTGTTGGTTTTTATTCTCTTCTCATAACTGCAGATGAGAAATAGCACGAAGAAAGAGGGCGTTGCTAGTGAATACAGTAATGAAAGAAATGGGAAAATCATGGCTGGTAGACAAAACTTTATTACAGTTTTCCTCTGGTGTTGGAAGCAAATAAACTTGCATGAAATCTACGTAAAATGCAGCTATTTTTACAACACAGAGACAGACTCAGGCGCACACACAGAAGACTATTCCTAGGCATGCCTGTGTTAGGTTTAAAAGTTGAGTGTGTGTCAAATATGAAAACTTGGCTATTTGCATTGTGGCAGTCCTAATCTTATAAAGCATAAACTTAAGCTTCGGCGGGGCTTAATCGTCGGGACGTTAAATTTGAATTTTGCCAGATTTCATACAAGCATCTGATTTTTCGAGTTATTGTTCTTATTCGGCAACCTAAAGGTAGTCTTCCATCTTCCCCCGTGTTAAAAAAAATTAAGCGCCAAAACCAGACTGGGGCTTCCCGCCACGATTTACCCCCCCAATAAACCAGCATTGAAAGAGTTTTCCATACTCCGGGCGCGGATCTCTTGTTTAAAGAGTGGCCGGAACGGGTTTTTCTTCTTCCCAACTTTCGTAGCCCCCTTCCCGGCTTGGAAAACAACCGCGCTCTCTCCCAAAGCCCCGGAGAGTTTTGCTAACCTTTGTTGGAGAGGAAAGCCGAGCGGTGCCTGGGTTTCTCCAAGGAGCTGGAGAGCGAAAGGGGGGGGGGGGGAAGCGAATCGATTTAAAGCGCGGACTCCGCTTCGCAGGCTGGGCTGCGAGAAGCGAGTCCGGCGCGATCTCCCCTTTCTCCCATCTTTCGGGCGGCGGCGGCAGGAGGATGGAGATGGAGGTGGGCAAAGGCGCACCGCGCGTCGGGATGGTCTCGGACGGAGAAAAGCTCCCCAGCTCGGACGGGGAAAGAGTAGAAAGAGGTGGAAGTTTACGGGGCTGGGGGGGGGGAGTGAAATGGAGGAGGAGGAGGGTGGAAAAACAGAGCCAATCTATTTTCTTTGTCCAAAGAATCGCGGCCCCGCTTTGGTTTCCTGGAAATGCGTGTGAACGTACGTGCGCGTTTCTGAAGCGAGAAGCGCCTTTCCCGTTAGCTGAGGAATCGGAGAAGGCGGGGGGGGGGGGTTGGTATCCGACGACTTCGGATACAATCTCGGTGCGGGGGGAGGGAGAGAGAGAGGGAGGGAGGGAGTACCTTAAAGGGCAGGCGCTCCCTCCCCCTCCCCTTTTGCTGCTGCTGCTGCTTCCCCCCTGGGTGATTCCTGGAAGTGTGAGGGACTGTTGGTAAGAAGGAGGGGAATGCGAGTTGGTTCCCGCCTCCGCCTATCTCTGCAGTGGAAGACGGGTTGGGTAAGGTGATCGGGCCTTTGGAGGGAGATCCCCCTCTCGCCCGAAGCGGCACACCTTTCCTTTTTAACCCTCTCGGTGCAAAGGGGGGCTCGTGCAAAAAGGTCAGGGAAGCGACCAATGGCAAGCTGCCCTCTCCCCTCCCGCCCCCCCAATTCACTCTTAAGTCACCTACTCTGGAAAGACACGTGCGAGCGAAAGGGGGCGGCGGCGGGGGGGTTGCCTTGGTCTGTATTGGGTGCATAGATGTATGCTGTGCCTTTATGTAACTCGGGCCTCCGTAGCCCGCATTTGCACCGTGTGAATGCGGGCAGTTTGGATCGGTGCACGAAAGGAGCACTTCGCGTGTGTGGATTCTCCGCGGGGAGAGCTCCGTAGCGGCGTTTCGGTTTGTAGACGACCCAGCTGCGGAACTGAAAGGCGCAATTCGAAGATCGCTGCTTGCATGATGTGTCATGCCCAGATTCACACAACACGCTAAGCTAAACCCTGAATCAGGATTGTTAATAATGCCATAGCTTGTGCAAAGACATCAGTCATGTTACAGCTTAATGGGATCGCCTGGCTCACAACCCGATGACCACCCCTGTGAACTATACGAGGGTGTTGTGCAAACTAATCAGGATGTGGTTTTGGACAAAGCCTCAGCCCCTGTCTGCCCCATCTTGAATGTGGAGATCATACATTGATTTTCTACTCTGAAAATGCTGTAAGGGTTAGGATAAACTGAACATGGAAGTGCTTTGAATTTTTAATAGAACTACCATCTACAAAATATTTTGTATTGTTACTACTATGATTCCCATTATTACTGTTACTTTGCAGTATTGACAGGGTAGCTAGAGAGCTGTGTGAAGGTTTGGTTCAAATATCTGAAGTTATCAGTTATCTGATCTTCACAACACAGTATAGTGCTTGGCTAAGTCTGGGGAGATCTGAATTACACACACTCACACTCCCAACTGTGTCCTGTGAAAAGCAAAGATAGACTCAGCTTGAATTGCTTGAAAGACAGGTGGGGAAAAGCATAATAAACAATTTGCAAACTCACTCCTGAGTTCACCGCACCAGCTTCTTTTTATGGCTTTAGGCTATTTTGTTGTAGAATTGAAAGACTTGAGTCAGCTCTTTCCAGGAAAGGGAAGTTTATTGCAGCAGGTTCAGAGAGCCATCATGGCTAAAGAATCTGAACCCAGATTGTACATTGATGACCATTTTTATAACCCTTCTGGTGGGGGTTATTTTCAGGTCACATTCCACACATGGTTACATTCTATAGGTCCTTATTCTAACATAGAAAAACTACTAGACAGATCTATAATCGATAGCTCCTCGTTTACATTGGAATGTTTTTAGCAATCAGCAATATATCAAGTGTTAAGCAATTTAGATACACCATGTGACAAGCAGTTAGTAATATATCATGTGCAGAGCTGGGAACAGGATGTCTGGCCATCCTAAATTTAAGAGTTGTCTTGTAAGCAAAACAAACCTCCCTTTCATACACATTCTTTGGTGGGCCATCTGCTTTTTACCCATATTCTTTGTCGGACCATCAGTATTTTTCCAGGTACCACTTTATTCCCCCCTGATGAGACTTATCTCATCTATGCAGATAAGTTTCATTCCATAACACTTGGGTCTGATGTATGTATGTTGTTATACTCTTGTCTCTGGAATTCCCACATGTGAAGAACCACCCTTTAGGTAACCATATGTTTGCATACCCAAAAGACACTGTTTGGAAAGATGTGCAATTTAGCTTTTCTTGGCTCACTTTCAGGCAATGAGGTGAAGGTGTATTCTGCTCACACCCTGTGATATGTGCACATTGTAAGTCTTCTGGAATGGCTACGTTAGGAGTATGTAAAGCTAAAGCATCAGTGGGTAGAAACTTGGAAATGTGACCCCAGCTGTACATTGTTTCATAGCCTATGTGTTCTTTAAACTCGTGGTGACTGAACTCCTTGGCTGCTGTGACAGGAACCCATACTGGTATTAAACATGTGGACAGCAGATTCTCCATGTCATATGCTTCAGAAAGGCAAAAATCAGTTGTGTTGGCTAGTTTAGCCAATTGGACCCACAAATTATATTGCATCCTTGACTCCAATGGATGGGGCATATCCTTATTCTGATGGGACCTTCTGCTTCGTTTTCTCTCTGGGCGCTTCCTCGGGGGTCGTTGGATAGTAACTCCTAATTCCCCCGGGATTACATGTACGATGCAAGTCCCCTTCCATCCCGTCTTCAACTGCGAGACTAGGGTGACCCGCTCCCATCCCCAGAATAAGGGAGGCCCACACTCCAGAGTAACAGGAGGAGGAGGCTTCTTATATGGGGCCTTTACACATATGCCTCTCCTAAGAATATACCCAACATACTGACAGGCTTCGGGATTGACAGGTTGTCTTGTCATACAGGCTTCTTTAACTATTCTGTCAAATGCTTGGGGAAATTGACAAGGATGAGGCCAGCTACCATTCCAGCATTCTGGGGAAAATCCAATAGGGGGTGACCTTTACAAGTGCCCGTGCCTATAGCATAAGATTGGATAAGGCGTGGAGCTTCTTCTGGCTTGCTCCATTGGCCTAAATTAGAAAGACAAACATTATTACATGCAACAATAGTACTATATAAAAGCAGAAGGAAGCCTTTCATCCTTTCTTCTCCCGTGCGTAGAAAGCCAGCTTCCGGGTGTGGCTTAGCAGGGGGTTGAATTTCAGCCAGACAGCCGTAGATATATGTGCAGGATACACTTATGCTAATACAATATCTGGTTTACAAACAATAAAATATTCATTAAACATACTAAACATGTTTAAGAGTGAGTTTGGTGGGAACCTTGGGGTCCCTGTTCACTGTCCACAGAGGTTCTGCAGCTGCTTTAACTCTGGTCCAGTGAATCCAAGATTTAGATTCTGCAATCTTTATTGCTAAAGGAGAGGCCATTATTACTTCATAAGGTCCTTTCCATCTCCCCTCCAGTTGTTCATGTTTCCAATGTTTTACCCACACCTTATCCCCTGGTTTAAAGGGATGACATCTTGTTATTAGTTTAGAAGGTGTTTGTTCAACAACATAGTCCCTAAGTTTTTCCACTTGCTTATTCAGTTCCCCCATACTCCCCCCTGATGGCCCTTTACAATGCATAACTGAAACCTTTGCTGGCTTTTGTACTGCATCGAGAAGATGCTTTATCAAGTGTCCATGTAACCCATGTTTGCCAGCCGAATCCCTGAATCCCCTCTCCTTATACACAGCACCATGAGCATGCAGAGTTAGAAAAGCATATTTACTATCAGTCCAAACATTCAAAGTTTCCCCTTCAGCTCTTTCCAATGCCCTAATTAATGCCCATAATTCTGCTACTTGAGTAATGCAGCTTGCTCCTAGCGGACTACTTTCCACCACTTCCTCATCATTCACAATCGCATATCCCAGCATCCTGAAGAGGAATATCAGACAAATCCGGACGGCTTGAATATACAGTTTCCAAAACTTGCAAGCAGTTGTGTTCTGAATCCACTTCTGTGGGCAATAGGGTGGCAGGGTTTAGCCGGTTAGACACCACTAATTTCACTTGAGGATTTTCAATCATCATCGCCTGATACTTAAAAAGCCTTTGACTGCTGATCCACAAATGCCCTTTATTATCCAAGATAGAATGAAGTGCATGAGGGGTGTGGACACTTATGGGACATGAGAAGGTCAATTTATTACAATCCTGTAAAAGGACTGCTATAGCAGCAAGAACCTTCAGGCAATGTGGCCAGCCTTGGGCAACCCCATCTAATTGCTTAGATAAGTAAGCCACCGGGCGTTGCCACTGTCCTAATTGTTGAGTTAACACCCCCAAGGCAACATTCTTCCTGGTATCAACATACAAATTGAAAGGCTTTTCTAAGTTAGGCAAGGCTAAAGCTGGAGCTGATGTGAGGGCTCGTTTCACTTCCCTAAAGGCATTCTTTTGTTCTCCCTCCCATTCAAAAGCAAACAACGGCTGGCTAGCCTTGTGAATAGGAATCGTGAAAAAAGCATCTTTCAAATCCACAACTGAAAACCACTTTGCTATGAACAAGTGTATACCTCCTTTAGGCTTCCTGATTAAAATTGTCCACACTTGATAAGAAATGCTAACCACCAAGATGTCCCCAAATGTCAATTTTAGATAAAAATGCCACTGGCTGCCTTTCCCCCCCCACGCACACACTTCTGGGTCAAAACCTTCTCCAACCTTTGTCCTTGTTTATAAATAAATTACCTAGCAAAGAACCAACAAAGGAGAGCTCACCAAACCCTGTTTGCATTTATTAACACAAGCTCTTTTTCTAACAGTTTTGCATACAAATCTTTACTCAAAACAGCATAGCTATTTATAATCCCAAAATTTTTCTCAACTTCGTTTTAACTTCACACAAAAAAAATAAACAAGTTTAATAAGATATTCTGAGTTACTGAAAGTTTTTTTTTCTAAACTCTAGTATTGTTTTTAATATAAAATTAGTCAAATTCCAATTTAATCAAATTCCATTCAGATGGAAACAGATTTCCATTAAATTTCCATTAAATAGGGAGAACATTTACAAATCTAAGCAAACTCTTTTGGTTGATATTAAACAATTTAAACTCAAAAATTTCCAAAAAAAAGTTGTCCGTGTCCAACAATTACTGACTCCTCTTTTGAATAGAAAAAATTGCAAAAGTGGGCATTAAATTTTCACAGCCACCCAACCTTTCTCAAACCTGAATTCTAAGCAGAGAAAAAGTTAAAAAGATCAACCCCCCCCCTTTTCTCCTCTCTCTCTATCTCTCTCAAAGCAACACAGCCAGAAAAAAGCAGGGGGGGAAAGGGGGTTGTGTCTGCAGATAGAGTTTGAAAAGGCATTAACACACTAACATTTGCAAAAGGGAGAGAGCAGAATAGGCAAGAAAATGGTATAGGATTTCCTGCCTGAGCAGGTAACTTTGGGCTGTTCTTAAGAGGGAGAGAAAAAATAAATAAATAAACAAACACATCTTTCTTCACTTTGTTTGTTGGCCAGACAAACAGAGTGAGGTTATTTTTTTTTTTGGTATCTTCTTTTCTCTTGAGGTTAGTAACAGTCATATTTACTTCACACACAAAGACTCTGCTTTCAAATCCACAACTGATCTTCCTGCTCCAGTATCCACCAAAAACGTTGTCTGTTTGCCCCCTATATTTAAAGTAACCAATGGCTCAGGGGGGGCTTCCTCCAAGCCAGGTCCTCGTCAATCTGACCAGTTAGTCCCTGCCAATCCAATTCCTTCAATCTCCCTGTCTCTATTCCAATCTCTCACTTCCTCAAACCATCTCTCACCTTCCTTGGACCATCTCTCACATTCCTTGGAGCCCCTCTCTGCCCTCTACCCATGAAGGGGGAGTGCATGGGGGGCCCACTGCCAACACCTCCACATCCTCTGCCTTCTCTTCCTCTCCAACCTCTACCTCGCATCTGCCTTCTTGGACATTCTCTTTGCCAATGACCTTCCTCCTTGCAATTAGCACACTGCTTGGGTCCCAGCATGATCCCTCCTTGCAATGCCACCGCCAACAACTCAATTTTCTTATGCATTCTAGCATCTCTTTCCTGTTTTTCCACCTTATCCCTATTAACAAACACTTTCCTAGCCACCTCCAACAATTCTGTAGTGTTCTTTCCTAATGCTCCTTCTAACCTCTGCAACTTCTTTCTTATATCTTCATAACTCTGTGCTATGAACCTCTCATTCAACATTCGCACATTGTCTGCACTCCTTGGATCAACCTGTGTATAAAGCTCATAAGCCTCAATCAGCCTTTGCAAAAAACTCTCCGGACTTCCATCTGCTTCCTGCATCACAAAAGACAGCTTTAACACATTCACTGAAGGCTTTCCAGCCTTGCGAAGAGTCTCTACTACTAAATTCTGATATTCCTTTAACAAGGTCATATGTGCTGGATTTTGTGCCTTCCATTCAGGGTCCTTTTCTGGTGCCCTGGCTTCCATCTCTGGCTGTATATCCCATACAGCCGGCAACCTATCCTTCAAACACTGCCTAACAGCAGCCTTCCACTTCTCCCTTTCCTCGGGAGTCAACAAAATATTCAACAATTGCTGTACATCCTGCCACGTCCTCTTTACTTACTTCTCCCCTCACATTTACAGAGAGACCTTCCAAATCCCCTTCCTCCTTGGGGGCTGACAGCCTCCCCCTTTCTGTTTTCGTCTCACAGCTGGCTGCCTTTCTTCGGACACAGCAGGGGCAATCAGCCCTTCCTCCGGCAGAGCGCCTGCTGCCGCAGCCGGCACTGGGGGGGGGAGGGGGAGAAAGGTGGAACGTAGGGAGGAGGTCTGAGAATCAACTCCTCTACCTCCATCCTTATCTCCTTCTTAGCATCTGACACCTTAGTTTCTGAAATCTTCACATCTTTCACTCTTTTAGTTTGTACTTGAAGCTTTTTTTTTCTTTGGGTCTAGCCACACACAAATGAACCATTTCAGCCTGACATTGCAATAACTCATCAGCTCGTCCTGCTACTGCATCCCCCCACTGATCTATATACTGAAATTGGTTAGGATAGTTTTCTTAAAAGTCCCCTCTGGGGGCCACCCCACATCCATACTACGCCCCCCCCATCCTAACACACTGCCAATGACCTACAGCGCCGGCGGTCACTAGTAGGGAATGCACTGGCTTAACCACCCACACAACCTAACACGGACTTCATTAGGATCGCCGTCCCGAGTCCAGGGGAGTGATCAGGCCCCCTCTTCTATCTTCAAGTGAGATAGGTACCATTACTTTAAACACATACTCGCCTGCCTTGTAGTTACACCCATCCTGGCCAGGAGTTGGTTCAGACTTCCTTTCCTTTCCCAAAGGGTTCTTGGACTGGCCTTCAGTACTGTCGGCTCTGCTGAGAAGCCACAGCTGTCTCCTGGAGGAAACACACCCCCATGGCGCCTGGAGAATTGTTCAGAGATGGCTTACCAGCAGGTCCGAAGGGTCCAGCCGTCCTCAGCGAAATATCGCCTCACTCAAGCTTTTCCTGGCCAATGCACCAGAAAATGTTGTAGAATTGAAAGACTTGAGTCAGCTCTTTCCAGGAAAGGGAAGTTTATTGCAGCAGGTTCAGAGAGCCATCATGGCTAAAGAATCTGAACCCAGATTGTACATTGATGACCATTTTTATAACCCTTCTGGCGGGGGTTATTTTCAGGTCACATTCCACACATGGTTACATTCTATAGGTCCTTATTCTAACATAGAAAAACTACTAGACAGATCTATAATCGATAGCTCCTCGTTTACATTGGAATGTTTTTAGCAATCAGCAATATATCAAGTGTTAAGCAATTTAGATACACCATGTGACAAGCAGTTAGTAATATATCATGTGCAGAGCTGGGAACAGGATGTCTGGCCATCCTAAATTTAAGAGTTGTCTTGTAAGCAAAACAAACCTCCCTTTCATACACATTCTTTGGTGGGCCATCTGCTTTTTACCCATATTCTTTGTCGGACCATCAGTATTTTTCCAGGTACCACTTTAATTTCAGTCCACTTTGATGCCCCTTTGAAAAGTAGACAGAGGCTAAAATCAATGCGCTTGAATATGACAGAGAGACAGAGAGAGAGAGAGTTACATATGTGCACTTGAAGCCAAATAAAGAGGACAATGCTCAAACAGGAGCATTTGAAAATAGCAAAAAGAATATGTGAAAATCAAAAATAGGTGAATATTTTGGAATAGCTGCAGGATTAAAAGCTTTTCCCATGCTCAACAGATGGCTGATCAAGTTTCCTGCAAAGGGGGACGGGGTAGGGGGGTGAAGGAAGTTAGCCCAAAGAAGGAAATATTAAAAAGGGCAGAAAAATATATTTTTCCTCAAAAGGACTTTTTAAAACCAAACCTGGCTCCAAATCTACCTCTCTGCCCCAAGCAAGACTTTAGCCCCATACAAATGCAGATGTAAAACCATCAGAAAGTTGGAGCCAGAGCAATCAAGAAGACAAAAGAGAAGATCTGCATACCCCACCCAAACTCTAGGAGTCAGCCCCATCACCTGGGAAGCAGGATATGATAATAGAATTAAACCACAGATATCAAGGCCTAGACAAACACTCAGAAACAGCCTCAAGGTTCATGCCACAGGAACAGGAAACTATTCCAAACAAAAGGCTAGGGGGGTTATAAAAACCTACTACACCATGTGCTCAGCCCTTCTCTCCTCTGCTCTTTCCTGAAGAACCATCTTTCTGCAATAAACTGTAACCTTCTTCCCAAAGCAGTCGCCATGTTTGCTTATTTATTCCCGGCTTGGATGAACCAGGATGAAGACTTTACTTCTAACAGGGGGGAGGCTCCTACACTTTGAGACCCATGGAGAGCAGATTGAGATTGCCTGCCACATCTCAACACTTCTCTATTTTATTAATGAGGACATTATTCTAAGCTGGAGTAGTTAGTGGGTCTTAGTCAGGGGACATATAACTCTGCATTTGTTTATACAAAACATAACTTGTTCCTGAGGTAAGTTAATGGTAGTTTAGTGTGGAAAATTGAAAGTAGAGAAAAAAAAAGACGTTGAATAACCATATATGTGCATAATTAAAAGATATCTCTTGAAAGGAGGTACAATTTAAAATTCCTTGACTGACATGTATACAATGAAGTTTTTTAGATGAAGTAGTACAATTGACCATTTTTGCACAAGTAAGATTTGTAGGAACAGCTACAATTGGTGTATGTAAAACAATAGCATCAAGGGGTAACATGTAAGAGGTGTTATGTGCTCCTGGCTACTTTCCTTCGTGACCAGAGGCAAGCTCGCCTGACCAATAACCAGCCAAGACACAGTGAAGGCCTTTTGTTTCGTTTATTGCGATAAGCGGGGAGAGAAGCTTTCAAAGCTTGGTTCTCTCCAAAGTTTTAACCCAAAATATCTCCTTCTTTTATTCATCCCTATCACCGGCCGCTACAGCCCTCCTCTTTCCCCATTGGCTGAGGTAGTATGAGGTTACACTCTTTCCGTCCGCCTATACACATTTCCTGATAACACACTAAATCATATTCACTTATACAATAAGAATAAGAAAAATTATTTTCTTATGGTTATTTTTAAACTCAAATATATTTATGTCCCCATTAAACAATAAGTTCTTTTCCTGCTTTTCAATTCAATTCATCATTTCAATTCATCATTCTCTTCTTATCTTATTTGGCCTGGTTTCCTACTTTCCTATACTTCCTGGCTAGCCATTTCCTTAAAAAAACTATTTATTTTATGACTTTCCTCTTCCTTTCTCAGACCCAGCTATTTTTGCCTATATGGTTATCTTACTTCCTTAATGTTATCTCTTTCTGACTCTCACCATCTGTATTTTTAACTGACTGAAGATTTATCATATTGATGTATATTTATCAATCCCCCCTGTATTTCTGTATACTCTGATGAATCTTCATTTTTGGCTATATTAGATAACATAAATTGAATCTGTAAATCTTCTCCAGAGATGTTTTTCGCTACTGACCCCAATGTTTTGGTGTAAAATGAAATACAGCAGGGTATACATTGGAGACAGACACAACACATAATACCTATCACAACTATAAACACTAGTCCTATAAATATTTGTTTTAACCATTCAAAATTGTGAAGCCAATTTGTTAACCAACTCCAATCACCCCACATATTTTCATACTTTTGTTCAGGAGCTTTGGCCACATTCCTGATTCCTTTTGCAATATCCATTCTGCTTCATGATTATCATCTACCTTTAAATTCCCACAAACAAATTTTACCTTTATTTCCCAGGCTGTTCTGGTGTGTTGTCTTCAGTAATATTAGAAGTAGAATCCACCCTTCATGATTATTACACAGTATTTCACACCCACAAATTGATCCACAATTACAACAATAACAATAACAATAATCACTAGCTATTACAGAGGTAACACATCTACCACCTAATTCTTACAATGTACAATTCTACATTTTCAGTTTCTAATGGTATGACTTCGGACTTAGTTATTCATTTTATTTGTAACAAACAACTTTTATTTCTCTGATGAGTCACCACCAACATCTTTGTTCTTCGTCTGGGGTCACCTGAAATTCTAAAAGAGATATTCAAAATAGGTAGGGGTTCTGGTCCACTACCCATTCAAGTCCTTTTAAACGTGGCTTTCAGTCCTTGTCCTGGAATAACCGTCCACCCTCTTTCAGGTCCAGTCACCACCTTTGCTCATGTGTAGTGAGTCCAACCCTTCTCAGCCCTCTGGACAGCAGATATAACAAGGAACTTCCTTTCTTTGGTTGTAGAAGTTCCTCCTTCCATTTCCGATTCAGCACCCACTGTCCCGGCTGGATCTTATGGACTGGAAATTCCAAAGGAGTTGTTTGCGCCACCAAGCCTTCCTGTCAAAGAGAAGACAGAGACCCCAGTACTTGTTCTACATTTAGCTATTTGTCTCCCTCCTTTGGGAGCCTTAACCCTTTATTAACCCTTTTACATATCAAACATCCCTCTGTAGCCCTTTGGGCTATCCCATAAATTCCAAGGGTAGCATAGAATTTCAAATACATTTCTATGCTTCAGTTCCCCAATGATTCCCCTCATATAGTTTTTGGATCACCATTCTTGCAGTACCTTGTAATAACCACAGAATCCCCTTAAGACCATTTTTGTTGTTTGGTAATTATAAATCTATATCCTTAATCCTTTTACTATCTATTTTCCTTTCCAATTCAACTATCAAATACATTTCTAGATATTTTACCTCCTTTCATACCAATTGGGCTTTATTTGCTAAACACCCTCAATCCTTTCTTCTGCCAAAAAGTTGCTTTCCCATTTCTTTATAATTCCCAGAATAAGTTCTTACAAAATTGGGAAGCTACATAAAAATGTATTTGCTTCCACATCTTAAAAGGGGAGGAAATAAAAGAAAGAAAAATATCATTTATCCTGTATCAGATAGACTACACTTGTCCATGGAAGCTCTATCAAAAATTGTCACATTTTTCTTTCTCCTCCCCCTTTCACCCTGATTAGATACCATGTTACAAAAATATAATTCAATAAACTTATTGTAAATAACACATTCAGGATTCTAAAAGGTAAAGCACATAGGCTCACCAATTAGCATTGGGCCAACATTTCTGGAATGTCTTTTGTCCAAGGCAAATAACATTCAAATCACTCTTGTGGCAGCACATCAAAGAACGCCAGGATAGCTAAGAAGACAAAAGATTGTCTCCCCCTTCCCCCACTCACCAAACCAGACAGAGTAAAAATTTATACAAAACTTTTGCTTGAAACAGCCCTCAGGAGGAAAATTGCCTTAACATTTACAAAAGTGGCTTGCCAATACCTTCCTCCTAGGGTTGAACAAAAATAAATCAGCCCCAAAACACTCAGCCAACCCTCATGGCTAAAGCAGGATTTGAACTCAAATCCAGCCTTGCAGCCTGTGGCTATAACCCTGAAACCAAATTGGATTTCTATAAAGATTTCCCTTCCCCTCCTTGGCTCCAAGGAAAAGGAAAACAAATTGGACACACACAGTATGCAGCAATTAATCATCTTTTCTGCAGTAGCAAGGAGTTCCAAAGACACATATTTATCAGATGTTAAATAAAGCATCATAAGATTGTTCCTTTGACAAGAATACCCTCAAATGCATTATTAAGGATAAATCCAAACTAAAATGCAAAGGAAAATCACTGAAGCATACCACACATACAAAAACAGAATATCAGAGTTGGATGGGACATTAGAGGTCCTCTAGCCCAACCCCTTACTGAAACAGGAAACTCTATCCATTTCAGACCCTATCAATTTCTAACCTCCTCCCAAAAACCTCCAATAATGAAGCATCCACAATTTCTGGAGACAATTATCCCACTGATTAATTATCCTTACAGTCAGGAAATTTTACCCAATTTCTGTTCTTTAAAAACACACATACACACAAACAAACATGCAGACAGAAACTGCCTCCCCCTCTCCTTTTTCTTCTTCTTCTTCTTTTCTGCATCTCTTACTTTTCCAAGGCAGAAATTCTTGGGTTAAAAAAGTAACAAACTAAACATTTTTAAAAGGATTGCTCAAAAATTTCACCCCCCTTCAATAGCCCTTCCACCATGGGTTTTAAACCCATTCTTCCTTCCAATGTAATATTATACTGTTTCTGGTGAATTACTTCACCAGGGTTCTTTAAAGTCACCTTTAAAGGATCCATGTGTACCCCTCTTCTATTGCCCTCTTGGGCCCATATAAGAGGGTCCACTTTTCCTTGAGCTTCCTCACTTAAGGCCATAATGTTTACCATTATTTCCCTTTCATTCCCCATAATAACAATCCTCAATTTACCAATTAAGTACCCCCTGGCCAAATTACAGCTCCATTTAACCAATACAAAGTTCAGGTCCTTTTACTACTGTCTGGGCCATAGCAGATTTAAATATTGTTGTTTCTACTACATGTCCATAATTCCCTGATCCTTAATCTTCCCTTTCCCAATTTGCATTCCTGGAGGTAAAAGTTCAGGGTAAATCTGGTGGTCCAGAATCCACCAAGTACACCCTTTCCTCCTCCAGGGATCCAACCTTTAAGGTTTATCAGGGGTTCCTAAACAGCTGGACCAAAAAACAGATTAGTCCCCTGACACCCCTAATCCTCAAAATTCACCAAATTTGCTAGTTCTTCCCCCTCCTTCCTCTTAAGGTACCATACTCATTTTCCCAGTGTCCTTCCTCCTTACAAAAGGCACATTTGTTTATTTATTTAAGGACTGGGGAAAATTTTTCTCCTAGAGATTTATATCCCCTGGTGCCAACTGGCTATCCTCACCCCCAGTCTGCCTTTCCTAATTTCCTGATTACTCTTCCCATCCTCTTTGCTGGCCTGTTTGCAATAATTGAGCCATGAATTTTATCTTATCTTACGTTTATCTCTCTCCTCTTCTCTCTTCGCATATACTTTCTGAGCCTCTTTTACCGCTAATAAATCTTCTACTGTCTTAGTTTTCCATCTGTCTAATTTCTGCATTTGTACCCTAATACCTTCCCATGCTTTCCATTGGTCCTAAAAACATTTCTGTTTTCCTACTTCAATAGGATCTTATATTAGTTTGGGCAATTCTTTCCTAGATTGCCTGATTTCAAAAGCTGTTAGGGAGGACAATCCCCCCCCCCCTCACCTTCCAAACTATAGGAACCTCAAGAAATACATAGCTTTCTACTTAACTCTTTCACACGAAATAGCAGATCAGAGTTCTCGCCTTTCATCCTGGCCAGGCATAAAACTTACCCCCAGCTCCTTTCTTTCTCTCTCTCTCTTTCTTCCATCTGATTATTTCCATTCTTTTAACACCTTCTATTGTCCTTCTAATTACTAAGAAACTACCCTTCTTCACCCTTTCTTGCTTTTACACCAGACACAAAAAATTCCAAATGCTTCACCCCAGGCAAAACAATCATTAAGACCTTGTTGTTTTGTATATTACTGTTAGAGGGTCTCTCCCTCCCCTCCCCCAGGTTTTTAGAAATGAGTCAATACAAACACACAAACACACAGACCATTAAACATCATTTCCACTTTAAATCTCCACTTTTACTCTTTTACGGCACTTGTAGCTTGTTCTCCAGGCAGTGGGGAAATACAAGGAGTGTTTCTGATAGACTTTAACCACTGCCTATCCATTCCCCATTGCTCTAAGCTAAGCTGAGAAGCCCAATTTAATTTATTGGCTGGCCAAACATGTACTTAGGCCAAATATATACTGTAATGTATCATCCTTCCTTTGTTCAAATGCCTTGTTTATTTATTTATTTTTTTATTAAAAAGTTTTATAAATTTTACAAAAAGAACAAAACAATACAATAACAAAAAACAACATATACAAAGAAAAAAAAACTAAACATTACACAACAAAACCCCCCTCCCCCCACCCCCACCCAAACACCCCCCCTTCCCCCCCTGAGCTTCCCAGAGCAGGATATAGGCTTAATTAAAAAACAGTTAAAAAATTATCTTTATAGAAAGAAAGAAAGAAAAGAAAAGAAAAAATATAACATTAACATATATATGTATATATATAAAAATAAAAATTATGAAAAAGCTATATGATATTTTTTTATATCCAATTTAAATTGTATAAATTTTATCCATTTATCCCAAAAAGCAAGAAATTTCTCTTGCGTTTGTTCCTTTAAAAAAGCCGAAATCTTTGCCATTTCCGCCAAATAAGACACTTTAAGAAACCATTCCTGCAATGTAGGCAAAGATTCCTTCTTCCAATATTGTCCTACTAACAGCCTCGCGGCTGTAATCAAATTTAACATCAATATAACCTCCTTTGTATCACAATCAGTAACTATACCCAACAAAAATAATTGCGGAGTAAATTTTACCCTCCTCCTAAAAATTCTCTGGATATTCCACCATATCTTAATCCAAAATGCTTTTATCTCTCTACACGACCACCAAATATGATAATAAGTAGCATCCATACAACCACATCTCCAACATTTAGGTTGTAAGTCAGGGTACATAAGAGACATTTTTTGTGGATCAAGGTGCCATCTATAAAACATTTTATAAAAATTCTCCCTTAAGTTCTGTGCTTGTGTAAATTTGACATTTCTCACCCAAATGGTTTCCCAGGTGTCCAATGAAACTGGCTCACCAAAATTCTGCGCCCATCTGATCATACAATCTTTAATTAGTTCCGTTTCTGAATCCAATTCAACTAAAACCCCATAAATCCTCTTAATGTGGGTTTGTCTTTGATCCTTCACTTGCTTAATAAGATTTTCATCTTCTCTAAGAAGACCCACCTTACAATCCACCTTCCATCTATCTACTAGTTGCCTATATTGGAACCAAGAATAAATAATATTTTCTTGTGCTAACTCTTCCCGTGATTTTAACTGCCAGTTTTGTCCATCCCATCTAAGTAGCTGTCTATAAGATACCATATCCATTTTAGCACCTCTTTTTATTCCTTCTATCGCATGCCAAGGTATAGCCCATAATGGTACTTTAAAATCACTTTTATAATATTTTCTCCAGGTCCTAAGTAAAGAGATTCTTAAAATATGAGCTTTAAAGACCCAATCCATTTTTTTATTAAATATTAAATAGGCATGCCACCCAAAAAGTAAATCCCATCCCTCTAAATGTAATATCTCAGGATTTGTCAAATTTACCCAATCACTAATTAGTGTTAAAACCACCGCATCATAGTATAATTTCAAATTCGGTACCTTGAGTCCACCCCTCTCACGGAAGTCTTGCATAATTTTAAGCTTAACCCTTGGCTTTTTCCCTGCCCAAATGAATTTATTGAGGCCTTTCTGCCATTCACTTAAATTAATCTCATTCTTCAAAATCGGTAACATTTGAAACAAAAAGAGAAATTTGGGTAGAATATTCATTTTTATCACTGCAATTCTTCCCATGAGGGATAATTGCAACTTCTCCCAATTCTTCAAGTCTTTCTGTACCCTAACCCACAACCTTTCATAATTATTTTTAAATAGTTTTGCGTTAGAAGCAGATAACATCACCCCCAAATATTTTACCTTATTAACAATTTCAAAACCCGTCAAATTAACCAAAGTCTGCTTCTCCTGACTAGTCATATTTTTAGATAAAATTTTAGTCTTATTAACATTAATCTTGAAACCCGAAACCACACCATAATAATGAATCAGTTGTAATAACTTTTCTGCAGAATGAGTAGGTTGCGACAGAGTAACCACCAAGTCATCCGCAAAAGCTCTTAATTTGTATTCTTTTTTATTAACTTCTATTCCTTTAATTTCCTGCGACTCTCGAATTTTGATCAACAATATTTCCAATACTCTGGTTTCTCTTCAGATCGTATAAATCTTTCGCCTTGTTTAAAGCATTGACTTAAAACACTTCAACATTCTCCCTAAAGGATTCCCATCTCCCTAAGGGGGTTCATTCCAGAATGTAAATACCTTTCCTCTTTTTTTTCCTTATTGGCCAGCACACTGGCCGGGGAGGCGTCCCTCCTCTTCAAACTCTTATTGCCCATTAACACCTCTCTGATATACAGATACCCCTCTGGTATCTTACCTGTCAGGCTGAGTTGAAGTCCTTCCTTAGGTCGGCCGACTTTCCCTTAGGTTTTCACTGGGTTCTGGCTTTCATCTCAGGATCTCCAATTCCTCCTTGTTTGAGCAGGGGCAATCCGACCTTTAGGGCTGGGAAAAACTTACCCAGGTGCGCACTCCCCTTTCGAATATCCCCGGCTGCCAAAGATGGAACGGATGCAAATCCCGGAGGAGCCCCCAAGGCTGTTATGTGCTCCTGGCTACTTTCCTTCGTGACCAGAGGCAAGCTCGCCTGACCAATAACCAGCCAAGACACAGTGAAGGCCTTTTGTTTCATTTATTGCAATAAGCGGGGAGAGAAGCTTTCAAAGCTTGGTTCTCTCCAAAGTTTTAACCCAAAATATCTCCTTCTTTTATTCATCCCTATCACTGGCCGCTACAGCCCTCCTTTTTCCCCATTGGCTGAGGTAGTATGAGGTTACACTCTTTCCGTCCGCCTATACACATTTCCTGATAACACACTAAATCATATTCACTTATACAATAAGAATAAGAAAAATTATTTTCTTATGGTTATTTTTAAACTCAAATATATTTATGTCCCCATTAAACAATAAGTTCTTTTCCTGCTTTTCAATTCAATTCATCATTTCAATTCATCATTCTCTTCTTATCTTATTTGGCCTGGTTTCCTACTTTCCTATACTTCCTGGCTAGCCATTTCCTTAAAAAAACTATTTATTTTATGACTTTCCTCTTCCTTTCTCAGACCCAGCTATTTTTGCCTATATGGTTATCTTACTTCCTTAATGTTATCTCTTTCTGACTCTCACCATCTGTATTTTTAACTGACTGAAGATTTATCATATTGATGTATATTTATCAGAGGTATGACCCTAGCTTGACATAGTTGCATAATGAAATTCATTGTCTGATAAAAAATTGCTTAAACCAGTATAATTTTTTTAAAACTGAAGCTGGAACACACAAAGGTATAAGACAGGTAGAGAGTAGATTTTCCATATCATATGATTCAGAAATACAAAAGTCTGTCACTTGTGTGACATTAGCTAATTGCACCCAAATATTATATTTCATCTGTGATTCTAAAGGATGAGTGGAAGAGCTTGAGCCCCCACACAGCAATTAAGAAGGAAAGAGAGGCAAAGAATGACTAAGGAATTTGCAGTCAAAACCACAAATATGGCAGCGCATAAATTCTCTGGTGTAGGTTCTTTTCCCTGTTGCCACAGAACCATCTGTGCTTTGGATGTTAGGTTTTTCACATCGCCCCAGGTTATTGGTCAACTGCGATGGCGAGAGCGAAAGGGACGTTGTGCTGTCTGAAGAGTCACCTGCTTCATTTCCAGTATTGGGTTCTGGACTTGATGCCATGACATCTTTGGCTGGCCGCACACACCGGGCTGGAATCCAGAGAGGGCCTGTAGGAGCAAGCAGAGCAAGCATAGCCTCGCCCCCAAGTTAGTAAGGGAATTGTATCTAACCAGGTTTTATCAGGCAATTGCTGATAACATACCAATGGATTAGGGAGCACAGCTTTCTGCTGAAAGTGACGCTGGTAGGCAGTAGTGTTTTGAAAAGAAATATTCAGCTGATTTAAAGTTATTAGGACTTTATTGACTTGATGATTTATCCATGCCAAATTAGGTACCCTTGATCCCTCCTTTTTTATTTGTTTGTGAAGGCAGTCCTTAAAGGACTGATGCATATGTGAGAAACAAAGGATAGCTGCTGTAAAGTTAAAAACAAAGCCATAAGATTGGGGTCGATCCTGGGCATGATGTAAGCACCTGGAAAATTAAAAATAAGTTGGCACACATAATGAGAGTCAGAAATTAAGTTAAAAGTCTGTTGAGAAAAGGTGTGGAAAGCTAAAATAGCAGCAGATAATTCTGAGTGTTGTGGTGAGGATTGCACTGCAGTGTAAGACACTTTCCAGGTTGTTTTCCTTTGGTCAATAAGTCAAATTCCAAGTTAATCAAATACCATTCAGATGGAAACAAATTTCTATTAAGTAGGTTAAACATTTACAAAACTTAAGTAAAACAATTCAGAGTCATTTCTTTAGGTTGATGGATATATAGGTCTAACTAAACAATTTAAACTCAACATTTTTTTCCCCCAAAATTGTCCAACAATTACTGTCTCTTCTTTTGAGTAAAACTTTGTAATCTGAAACTGCAAGAGTGGGGATTAAATTTCATCTCCATTCGCAAAGTGGAATTCTAAGCAGAGAGGAAAAAAAAGTTTTAAATGAACAGTTCCCCCCCCCTTCTTTCTGTCTCTCTTGCTCTTAAAGCAACACAGCCAGTTGAAAAACAAAAGAGACAGGAAAAGTTTTTGTTACAAACTTCTCACCACTAAAAATTAGTTTTCTCTCCTTGACATGCATTTTCCATAAATTCTCTCACACATTCTCCATGGGACTCTTCTCATGCAAACACTTACTATTACTTTTTCAATTACAACAATAAAATCTGCAGTTTTTTATTTCTTTTACAGCCTGGGAGAGAGTGGGTGGGGGGTGGGGTTTGAGGGCTAACACACACACTTAGGTATCAACAAATTAATTCATTCATTTTCATTCTAGCTGCTTGTATAAACAATTCCACATACAAATATTTCATTTCATACTTTCTCCAGGCAAACTATTTATTTTTAAATAAGGCCTTTTTGTATTGTTGTTATCAGAGAGGGTTTGACCCTCTTCCAAGTCTTGGAAATAACACAGAACAACACAGACAAACATATATACACAAATACTAATAAAACAACATTGATTTAGACATATGGCTTGTCCTGCAAGAAGCGAGAAAAATCATGAGATGATTCCAACCAAACGTGGTTTTTTTTATAGGGCCCTTTTAATCATCTCCTATTTTTCTCACCATTCCAACCCCAAGCATAATGTTCTGGGTGGCCACACACACATATACACATATACACACATATACATAAACAAAACACACATCAATTTGGGGTTTGAGGCTAAAACAGGCCTCCCCTTTTAATTAAAAAGGAGGAGAACATTTATGGTTACTTCCAACTTATCCCAGCAACTTCAAAAGACATTGGGGAAAGACTAAAAGGAATATTGAAGGTGTGAAGGGTGAGGGAAAAGTAGCAGCCTCCTCTCCTCACCTCTTGACAAAAGGGAATTGAATAGAGCCAGATTAAAAGGGGGAAAGGGGAAGAAAAAAAACTTGCTTTCAGTTCTTTGAATTTTCTTTTCTTTTTCTTCTGTGGCTTTAGTTGTTATCAGATAAACTAGCCAATCAGAGGTTTACAAAGTTTTTCAGTGTTGTCTTCTTAAAGATTATTTATACTTCTACACATCAACACAAAGCACCATCAGACATTGTCTTACAGGGTTCAACTTAACAGCTACTTGAAGTTTCAAAACATCCCAATTGTTCAAAACACATCACAGAGGAGTACATTTTAATTTAATTTGTTTCTTTAAATTCCTCTGACAATTCCCCATATATATTTTTTCTACTTCAAGATTGTTCCACTAATATTTTCCTTATTGGGGTGTATGATGGCTGTAAGGAGGCAAAAGCCTCCTTAGCCTCTTCAGAAGGAGCTGAAAATCCAATTAAAGATGCTTTCAGAGGCACAGTTTTTACTTTGATCCTAATCAGGTGTGGGGCTTGTAGTTAATTGTTACCCTGCTGAAGCATCTGAGCCAAATTTTTCCACTGCTTGATGGCATTGATGCCATTGATGTAATACCTGTACTGGAGCCCGAGATTCAAGATGTAACATATGCCCTATTTTTTCCCAATCTCGTAACCTAAGCGTCCAGCGCTTAGGATATCAAGGGGAATGTTTCCCTACCTCACCCACCAGCTTCCTTTTGTCTGTATCATTGACGGAAGAGTCTCTTATGGCAGGAGCCTCATCAATGATGGTTATGGAGCAAGCTGCACCGAATTCTGACATAAAAGAGCAAAGGATGACACGAGCTGCCCATAAACGTAAAGAAAAAGAGCAGTTGCAGAAGAGTGGTGAAAGTTTGGTTGTTACAGAGCCTGTGGGAGGGGCAAGACCAAAAAGATCTTCGACAGCAGATCTGCAGGCCATGCTCCAGAGGCTCCAGGCCGGTGGAGATGGTCAGGTTCCTGACCTGGAATGTTAATGGCTTAAACGTGCCCCAGAAACGAAGAAAGATTTTCCATTATTTGAAACAACATAATAATGATTTGATATGTTTGCAGGAGACTCATATAACTTTAAAGGATTCTAAATTCTTGATGAATTCCCGTCTGGGCACACATTTTACTGCTCCAGCCCCTGGGAAAAAAGGGGGAGTGGTAATTTATGTGAAGAAAACTTTTTCAGCTAAACTAATTGAGGCTGATTCTGAAGGAAGATATCTTTTTGTGGAATTATTATTACAAGGCCGAAAGGTTCTTATTGTTGGACTATATGCTCCCAATCAACAACAGAAACAATTTTATAAGTTGCTGCATGGCAAGATATCTCAGTTGGATTGTAAATCGGTAATTTTGATGGGTGACTGGAATGGGGTTTTAGACCCAACTATAGACAAAAGAAGTTCCTCTAAAACTTTTATTCAAACTAAACTACCTATGACTTTCTTTGATTTGAAGGAAGAACTGGAGCTTATTGATATTTGGCGAGAAAGGAATACAAGTGATAGAGACTTTACCTTTTATTCTGATAGACACCAGTCATTTTCAAGGATTGATTTTTTTTTGATTACTAGTGACTTCCTCCCTAGAGTGAGGAAGGTGAAAATTTTTCCTAGAACATTGTCAGATCATAGTCCTGTGTGGATGGAGTTATATTCGGAAGACGGGAATAGAAGATCCTGGAGATTGAATGAGAACTTATTTAATCGGGAGGAGTTCGTACAAAAGTGTAAAGAACATTTAAAGGACTTTTTTACTATAAATATGAATAAGGGAACATCGATGTCTATGGTGTGGGACGCTAGTAAAGCATATATGAGGGGAATTTTGATTCAATTGAATAAAGTTTTTAGGGAAAAAGGGTCACAAAGACGTAGAGAAATAGAAGAAGAGATCAAATCAAAAGAACAAGAGTTGGTTCTTAACCCTACTGATAATAATTTAAAGGTATCTATAAAGATGCTTAAGGAACAATTTAACATGTTGATGGCAGATCAGGTGGCTACCAATCTGTCGTACATGAGACATAATACTTTTTGCAATGCGAATAAGCCTGGGAGGTGGTTGGCTTATCAGTTACGAAAGAAACAGAAAGCTAGAATTATAGAGAAAGTAAAATATAAAGGTACTGAGGTTTTTCAGCAAGATTTGATTAGAAAAAGCTTTTTGGACTTTTACACAAAATTATATTCAAGTGATAATATAAGGGGTTTGGATATAGATAAATATTTACAATCAGTACATTTTCCTAGACTTTCAGAGGAACAACAAAATGGGATGAATAGTTTAATTACTGTGGAGGAAATTGGTTTAGCTATTAAGCAGTTAAAGGTTGGAAAGTCTCCTGGAACAGATGGACTGACTTCTAGGTATTATAAGATCTTATCTGAAGAAATGATAGAGCCATTAAAGGAACTCTTTAATAGTATTTTGTTGGGTATGCAAGTTCCTCCTTCTTGGAAAAGAGCCTTTATATCACTGATTCCGAAGGAAGATCAGGATCTTACAGAGCCTAAGAATTATAGGCCAATTTCATTATTGAATGTTGATTATAAGATCTTTACAAAAATTTTGGCAAATAGATTAATGCAGGTTATGAAAGACTTGATTCATAGTGATCAAGCAGGATTTATAACAGGGAGATATATGAAACATAATGTTAGACAAATTATTAACTTAATTGAGTACTTGGATAAGAATAATCAGATTCCTGTGGCTTTTATCTTTTTGAGTTTATTGCTTCTTATATACTTGTTACATACATAGGCTTTACCATTAAGTGCTGACAAAGGTTTCTTCACTGGAAAATGTCTTCATGTAAGCAACTATTTTCTAGTAACACATTACATGGTCAGAGATCAGGTAAAGAGCAAACAGGAGAAGGAACTAACAAAGACAGGAAGAGATAGGAGAAGGAACTAAGGATATTATCTGTTTAGATAGATAAGGCATTAAGTCAAAAGGGTATGAACTTCTGGCTGCTTCATTAGGACAAAGGGTATCAAAAGGTTATGAGGTTTGTGGGGGGGAAAGCATGGCAGTTTGCTGCGCGTGCAAATTCCCCCACAAATACATGCCAGTTGCCAAGCACCCAAATTTTGATCACATGACCCCCGTCATGGTTGCCATGGTGAAAACTGGCCGTAAGTCACTTTTTTCAGGACTGCAACTTCAAAAGGCCACTAAACGGTTGCAATTTGAGGACTACCTGTATTGCTAAGATAATGTTTCTGTGCAATCCCCAGGAGTCAAGACTGACTCAAAGACGGGACCACAGAAATACTCGTAAAAGCTGTACTGAAATGTTAAAACTTCTAAAATCAAATCAGTACATACGTTTGGATGTGCATGCCAGGAAAAGCATACTTGCTCTTATGCATACGACCACAGTTGGGACAAGAATTTCCACTGCTAAGCAAGGCAGTTGTTAAGTGAGTCACTTTCAATTTTACCACTGTTAAGCGAATCACCGCAGTTATTAAGTGAATCCTGTGGTCATTAAGCAAATCTGGCTTCCCCTAATGACTTTGCTTGTTAGAACCCAGCTGGGAAGGTTGCAAACAGTAATCACATGACCTCGGGATGCTGCAGCCATTGTTAAATACATGCTGGGTTTGATCACATGACCATGGGGAAGTTGCAACAGTTATAAGCATGAGGACCAGTCATAAGTCACTTTTTTTTAGTGCTATTGTAACTTCGAATGGTTGCTACCGGTAAATGAATGGTTGTAAGTTGAGGATTACCTGTATTTCTTTTGTATATCAATAAGGTTTTTCATCCCCTTTATGGATTACTGCCTTGTCGTGGCGAAGGGGCTTGTGTAACTCAATGAAGCTATAAGCTATGCCGTGCAGGGCCACCCAAGATAGACAGGTCATAGCAGAGAGTTCTGACAAAATGTGATCCACTGGAGAAGGAAATGGCAAACCCCTCCAGTATCTTTGCCATGAAAACCCCATGGACAGTACTAAAAGGCAAAAAGATATGACACTGGAAGATGAGCCCCTCAGGTCGGAAGGTGTCCAATATGCTACTGGGGAAGAGCAGAGGGCTAGTACTAGTAGCGCCAGAAAGAATGAAGTGACTGGGCCAAAGCTGAAAGGATGCTCAGCTGTGGATATATCTGGTGGTGAAAGGAAAGTCCGATGCTGTAAAGATCTTTTCTCCATAGGAACCTGGAATGTAAGATCCATGAATCAAGGCAAGCTAGACATAGTCAAAAAAGAGATGACAAGAATGAACATCGACATCTTAGGAATCAGCGAACTAAAATGGACAGGAATGGGTGAATTTAACTCAGATGACCATCAGGTATACTACTGTGGGCAAGAATCCCTCAGAAGAAATGGAGTAGCCTTCATAGTCAATAAAAGAATAGGAAAAGCAATACTGGGATACAATCCCCAAAATGACAGAATGATCTCAATTCGAATCCAAGGCAAACCATTCAATATCACAATAATCCAAATCTATGCCCCAACCACTAGTGCTGAAGAGGATGAAATAGACCGGTTCTATGAAGCCCTGCAGCACCTTATAGAATTAACATCAAAAAATGATGTCCTTATCATCATGGGGGATTGGAATGCTAAGGTAGGAAGCCAAAAGATAACCGGAATAACAGGCAAGTTTGGCCTTGGAGTACAAAATGAAGCAGGGCACAGGCTGATAGAATTTTGTCAAGAGAATAGGATGGTCATAACAAACACTCTTTTCCAACAACCCAAGAGACGGCTCTACACATGGACATCACCAGACGGTCAACATAGAAATCAGATTGACTATGTGCTCTGCAGCCAAAGATGGAGAAGCTCTATACAGACAGTAAAAACAAGACCAGGAGCTGACTGTGGCTCAGATCATGAGCTTCTCGTTGCAAAATTTAGGCTTAAATTGAAAAAAGTAGGGAAAAGCACTAGGCCACTCAGGTATGAACTAAATCATATTCCTGATGAATATACAGTAGAGGTGACAAATAGATTTAAGGAATTAGATCTGATAGACAGAGTGCCTGAAGAACTATGGATGGAAGTTCGCAACATTGTACAAGAGGTAGCAACTAAAACCATCCCAAAGAAAAAGAAATGCAAGAAAGCAAAATGGCTGTCTGAGGAAGCTTTGCAAATAGCTGAGGAAAGAAGGGAAGCAAAAGGCAAAGGAGAAAGAGAAAGATACACCCAATTGAATGCAGAATTCCAGAGAATAGCTAGAAGAGATAAGAATGCCTTCTTAAATGAACAGTGCAAAGAAATAGAAGAAAACAACAGAATAGGGAGGACCAGAGATCTCTTCAAGAAAATTGGAGATATGAAGGGAAAGTTTCATGCAAAGATGGGCATGATAAAGGACCAAAACGGCAGGGACCTAACAGAGGCAGAAGAGATTAAGAAGAGATGGCAAAACTACACAGAAGAACTATACAAGAATGAGCTTAACGTCCCAGATAACCACAATGAGATGGTCACTGACCTCGAACCAGACATCCTAGAATGTGAAGTGAAATGGGCCTTAGAAAATCTGAGCAACAACAAAGCTAGTGGAGGTGACAGTATTCCAGCTGAGCTATTCAAAATCTTAAAAGGCGATGCAGTAAAAGTGCTACACTCAATTTGCCAGCAAATTTGGAAAACTCAACAGTGGCCACAGGATTGGAAAAGGTCAGTTTACATTCCAATTCCAAAGAAAGGCAATGCCAAAGAATATTCAAACTATCACACCATTGCACTCATTTCACATGCTAGTAAAGTTATGCTTAAAATCCTACAAGCTAGACTCCAGTGTGGTGGTCTCCCATGGAGAATGAGACACGCACGCAGCAGGTATCTCGGGATGGGAGCCCAGAGCTGACTCCAGCACCCTCTTTTATTGTTACTAAGGTTTTTACATCATACAGCGTAAGCAAAAGACGTATATAGGGGTGGTTACAATATATCAAATAACAGACACTTTCCAGATGCAAGGCTACAGCAGGTGTTCTTATCAGAGTATGTCCAAATGTTTGATGAATGTATCCTGTGTCTAGAGCAGTCCGTTTGTTATCTCTGGGGCCCTTGTGGGAGATGCCCATGGACATTTTTGTGCAATTAATCCCACATCTCCTGCTTTTCTGTTTTTTCAATGTTACTCACTTCCAGTTCCAGAAGGGATCTTGATTCACTGATTAAGGCGTCCTTCCTAGTGGAGGGCGTAACATTTTTGCACATTTGCAGGAGGGAGGGAATACATTGAATGCAACAACATAGCAATACAAATAATATCAAAATGGTTACTATAATAGAAATCAAAGATTATAGCCAGGATCCATCTGGTAGCCAGGACCAAAGGGCACCCCAAATATCCATGGTGCCTGATCCATCGCTGCGTAAGGGATTATTTTGGAACAAAGATTCCATTTTCCTAGCTGTAACAGAAATATTAGGTTGAAAATCATGTATATACATACAACAATGAGAATGAATTAAAGCACATACACCGCCTTTTGCTGCTAAAATAATATCTAAAGCATACCGATTTTGCAAAACTACTTCCCTTATTTCCCCCATTTCTTGATTAATCATTTTAATGCTGTTGATTGTTTCATTAAACATATGAACAGTCCAATTGTTAAGCAAATGAAGGTCTCTATAGTTCATGGCAACTCCTAGATTGGGTAGAATCCCTCTGCTGATTTGAGGACTGATGTTTGTCCATTGATTGCTTCGATAAGTGTCATTTACCTTAGTAAGGTTGCTTTTGATGGATTTGCATTTCTTTGCTGAATTCCATCATTGAAAGGAATGGCATGAAAAATAAGGCCACCACGACTGTCACCAGGAATTTGCATGCAGATCCAACAGTTCATGACGTTAAGTGTAAGAGCAGTGCGCCTGGCATCCCGTACAAAAGCATTAAAAGCCCACAGTCCCTGATCCTCATATGCCTGGCTGAGGTGGTGTACTTTGAGCCATATAAGGATGAACACAACGAGCTGGAGTCCAAACGATCTCGCCATGGTCGTCTATTGCAGCATAGCCTCGACCCCAAATAATGAGGGAGGCAGGCCCTTTCCAGGTGGGATCAGGCAAATGTTGATAGTATACCTGGGGGCATGAAGAATCTGTGGGAGAAGCAGAAAAATGCCTGCTTGCGGCAGTTGAGCCAGGGGTGCCAGAAACATTCAAAAAGTTTAAGGTAAAAAGTACAAGATTAAGAGTGTTTTGTATCCCAGGCAAGCCGGGGGTATTTTCCCCTTTCTTTTTTGCATGCATGTCTAGAGCCCTTTTTACGGTCTGATTGGCTCGTTCCACGATCGCTTGACCAGTGGAGTTATATGGAATGCCATTGATTAAAAAAGGCATCACCAGTTTTTGGGGAATAATTTGCTTTGTTAGTGCCAATAAATCAAAGGAAGAATTGCCAGAGTGAGGTGCATATGCAGCCTCTAGAATGGGTGGTGCTGGACATGGTAATAAAACCAAGCGTGCCACCATATCCCCCCGGTTCATTGTGACAGGGAGATTGGTATAAAATTGGACTTTTAGGGTGTCTCTATACATGGGATCTATCAAACCTGGAAGCACAAACACTCCTTGTTCCCGAGCAACAGGTGTGGGAAGGATTATTGCCTCCGTTTCCGGAGGCAAGGGTCCAGAATAAAGAGTTTCAGCAACCGTGAGTAGGTTAGGAAAAGTAACAGAAAGAGCAGAAGCCAATTTTAAATCTATGCCAGAAAAACATTGCGAAGCAGAAGAAGTAAGGTCTGAAAAGGATGCAGCCTTTGGAGAGGGGTTAGCTGCAGACTCCTTTGTTAGTTTAACAGGGAACAACTCTGTCTCGGATAGTTCAGAAACGCTTAAATCACCATTGTTTAAAGCCTTTTGAAAAGCACCACCGGGCCGGGAGAGAGGAGGCAACGTGGCAGGAACAGAAGAGGCTATTTGCTGTTTATCAGGATCCATAGAATTTGCAGGGGCAGAAGGGTTAAAACCTGCTCCAGGGGGTAAGGGAGTGGCCAACATAACAGACGGATTTTTATACGGTGGAGGATCTAATAAAGGCTGATGAGGCGATTCAGCATAGGTTTGAATCAGAGTATAGGCAATTTTCCAAAGGCACAAAATCTCTGGGGGGGCTCTCGGAGACTGATGGAGAACAGTACCAATTTTCCTCCATGTATCTACTTTTAAGGTCCAGACTCCGGATAGGATGAGCAGTTAGCCCATACGTAAGCAAGCAATTTTACAGCCTCAGATTTAGAAAGGTGACGGGTTAATTTCTGTTCCTGATCAGTAAGATATTTTTTCCTGCCAAGTAGCCTCAGCTCTTCCACATGCTGCTTTTGAGCGTGAGACATTCCACCCCCCATACTTACGAAGAGAAGTCAGTTGCCAGCAACTTCGTCGGGTGCACCAAGCCTATTCCAGGCGATAAGTAAAGGGTCGGCAGGGACGTATCCCTCAGTGGATCACGTCGGGGTCACCAGATGTGGTGGTCTCCCATGGAGAATGAGACACGCACGCAGCAGGTATCTTGGGATGGGAGCCCAGAGCTGACTCCAGCACCCTCTTTTATTGTTACTAAGGTTTTTACATCATACAGCGTAAGCAAAAGACGTATATAGGGGTGGTTACAATATATCAAATAACAGACACTTTCCAGATGCAAGGCTACAGCAGGTGTTCTTATCAGAGTCTGTCCAAATGTTTGATGAATGTATCCTGTGTCTAGAGCGGTCCGTTTGCTATCTCTGGGGCCCTTGTGGGAGATGCCCATGGACATTTTTGTGCAATTAATCCCACACTCCAGCAGTATGTAGATCGAGAACTACCAGAAGTACAGGCAGGATTTCGAAGAGGCAGAGGAACTAGAGATCAAATTGCCAACATACGCTGGATCATGGAGAAAGCTAGGGAGTTCCAGAAAAACATCTACTTCTGCTTCATTGACTATGCTAAAGCCTTTGATTGTGTGGATCACAACAAATTGTGGCAAGTTCTTAAAGAGATGGGAATACCAGACCATCTTATCTGCCTCTTGAGAAACCTATATGCCTTTGTGTATTCTGAATAAATATTGCAATTTATGTATGGATATCAAATAGATGCATACATGCAAGAACTTCTATGTAGCATATATAAATTATATATGCCATATGAATTTACCAACTTGGTAATAACACCTAGCCATCTTTGCTTAGTTTTGGAAAACTGAGCAACTGGACAAGATGAAAATTGATCTGTCTGTGTCTATCTATCTCTATCGTATTATCATTCTATGATCTATCAAACTTATATGGCTCCCTGTCTCACAGAAAGTCACTCTGGGTGATGTACAACAATCCAGTAAAAACAGTAAATAAATAAGACAATCATTAGTGAAAACCATTAGATAATATTTTAAAAAATTAAAAATGATAACAGCAAAGTTACAGTAGGGAGAGTGAATAACAGATGGATGTTAATTATAAGGGAGCCACCTCACAAGTTCGCCTATCCACTAGGATTCCCGGGGCTGTTGGCATAACCAGGTTTTGAGGGACCTTCAGAAGTTTGGGAGTGATGAAGTCAACCTCATCTCCCGGAGAAGAAGTTTCCACTATCCCGGTGCCACAGAAGAAAAAGCCTGCAACTTGCAGTACCAAGTATCAGCACCCATAACATATCATTCTACTAGACTGGAAAGTTTTAAGCAGCATCTTAGAAGAAACTAATACACAGTACCCAAGTAATCGAGAGAAGTTGGACTTGACCTGAAAGAGAATTTCCTTGTCATGTCTGAACTGTGAGGAGCATGCTCCTGTGTCAGTCCTATTAAGAGGATATACCACAGTCATGGTATGAAAGGGGGCACTGTCTCTAGTACAGTGGTCTCCCACCTTTCTGGCTCCACAGACTGGCAGCAGCAGTAAGCAGCAGCGGTGGCGAGGAGGGTGGAGGGGATGTTTCACACGTGCAGCCTAGCTCCTGCACATGCACAAATGAAGCTTTGCACAGTTGCCCATCACTTGCGCAGCCCAGTTTCCAACGGGCCACAGACTGATACCAGACCATGGTCCAGGGGTTGGGGACCCCTGCTCTAGTGCAGGGCTTTTCAACCAGTGGTACGGGTACCACCTGTGGTACATTGGCACCTGGCAGGTGGTACACAACTATCCTAGAAAAGTGGTAGCGGGGGAGGGGAATGAGCTGAACCAGTGGCAGCACTGCACAAGTCTGAGCAAGAGACGGCTGGAGCTGCAGGGCTGTCAGGGCTCAGTGGAAGCACCAGGATCAGTGCCGCTTTCCAGCTGATTGGCGCTTCTTTGGGACTGTCAGGGCTCAGTGGAAGCACCAGGATCAGCGCCAGGCTCCAGCTGGAGCTCAGCGCTAATGCTGGCCCTTCTGCTGAGCCCTGAAGAAGCACCAATCAGCTGGAATGTTGCCTTATCTCCAGGGTCTTGTGATTTACATTCAGATGCGTGGCAACTGGTTCATATTTATGACGGTCACAGTGTCCCAGGGTCATGTGAAGTGACCAAAACCTGCTGCAACCACCCATCAGACGGGGGGGGAATAAAAACCACACACACCCCACCCCACCCCCGCTGCCAATCCTCAACAGAAATGCTCACAGCAATGGAAACTTCGGACAGGAGGAAGAGCGCCACCAGGTGGGCAGGCAGGTGTCTTGCTCGGCTGTGGCTTGGGGGGGCACTTTTTTCAGTGCCATTGTAACTTTGAATAGTCACTAAGTGAACTGTTGTAAGTCGAGGACTACCTGTACTTCATCACTTTTTTCCTTTTTTTGGGGGGGTCATCAAGTTTTTGACACCTTGCTAGGCGACTGGTGGTACTTGGATATTGCTGTATCCTAAAAGTGGTACAATGGGTGAAAAAGTTGAAAAGCCCTGCTCTAGTGAACTCAATAATTATATTGTTATGGGTGCAGGTAAATATATAAATATATATTGTTTTTGTTTTCTTTCAGTTGTGACCTATTCTTAGAGACTCTCTGGACAAGTCCCTATAGCAGTGGTGGCGAACCTATGGCACGCGTGCCACAGGCGGCACTCAGAGCCCTGTCTGTGGGCACGTTCACCATGCCCCAGAGATGGTTACTGTCCCTCTTCAACCAGCCGCCCACTAACTCACCGAGGTCCCACATGGCTGGATGCATCCCAGCACCCATACGCTCGCTGGCCTCTGTGTACAGGGGCCGATGGTGTCAGGCAGCAGCCGCTCTGGCCCCTGCCTCACCTTGCCCTGTGACAGTGGCACCCCCACCCTGCCTTGCCTTGCCTCGCCTCACCCCTGCCCACCGCCCCACCTGCCAGAGACCCCCTGTATCTCCCCCAACCCTGCCCGGCCCCCACAGGCATCCCTCCCCACGAGCAACATTGAGGTGATCATGCCCACCTTGGCCACACCCACCCAATCTGCCATGACCACCACAGCCAGGCCTATCCAGTGGGCCATGCCCACCTGGCACCCGGTGATAAATAAGTGGGGTTTGGGTTGCAGTTTGGGCACTCGGTCTCTAAAAGGTTCGCCATCACTGCCCTATAGTTTTCTTGGCAAGGTTTTTCAAAAGTGGTTTGCCATTGCCTCTTTCTTAGGGCTGAGAGAAAGTGAGTGGATGAAAGTCGCCCTACTGGCTTTGTGCCCCAGATGGGACTAGAATTCCCAGTCTCCCAGTTTCTAGCCTGATGCCTTAACCACTACACCAAACTGGCTTTCACGTTCTGCAATACACAGTGATAAATCTGTGTGGAGAATTGACACGTTTGCAGTGCGTGTGCATCAAATTACTGTTTTTTGATTCCTGTTAGTGAAGCACTTTGAATGACGAAAGAATCTAACTTCTGTTTGAAATGCTCATCTGAAGGGTAAGCTTTAGTGGAAGAATATTGTGTTGTCTCTAGTGTGTAGAGATGAGAGACAGGCGAAAGTCGTGTGCGGAAAACTGCGTCCCCCAACGCTTGTGCCTTTGTTCTGCATCTATCTTCTCCCTCCCCCACATCACCATGGTGACGTGACAGTACGCAGGTCTGTGTGACCTTGCCAGTTTGATAAGGCTAGCCGGTGAACAACAAGTTTCCCTGTTTATGGCCTCTAGCTTTTTACTCTTGAGGATTGGTAAAGGAGGTTAGCCAATGAAATGCTGTTGCCATGCTGTATCTTTTGCTATTTGTAAACCTCTATTTAAACAATAAAGGCTGCGTAGTAAGGGGCCATTTCTTTGCACCCTTCAATGACTAAGGAGTGATTACTACAGCTGGCGCCCTCAGCAGGGACATTTTGTTTTGGGACCCCTACGGGAAGAAGCAGCTGCCAACATACTTACCATCGTCTGGAACAGACCCCTAGGTGCACTTTCGTCTTACGAGACCCCTCAGTGAGTAAGTATGGGCTGTAAATTATCTCACCCTCAGCAAAAGCATGTACAGGAGTTCAGACTCCTGCTACAGAAATCAGGCCTGGCAACGCTTGAAATGAACATAAGGAAGCTGATTGGGGAGATAAGAAAACAGTGTTCTTCGAATCTTAAGCATTGGACGCTTAGGCTAAAAGATAGAGCATAAATTACATCTTGAACCTTGGGCTTCAGTATTACATCTATTATGTATTCAGTCCTGTCCGGCAAGGAAGAAAAAAAATGGACCCATCAACTAAGTAAAATTTATTCCTCCTAAAAACATCTTTAAATGGATTTTCAGCTTCTTCTGAAGAGGCTAATTCTTTGTTGATTAGTTAGACATAACTCAAAATTTACTCCCTCAGAACAAAGTCTTTTGAGCAATCGGAATGCTCTGCAATATATTAAGTTAGCCGTCAGACAAATGTCTGGTTGTGTTTTGTGTTTTGTGTTATGTGTGTGGCCACTCAGAACATTATGCTTGGGCTTGGAATGGTGAGAAAAATGGGAAATGATTAGGGCCCTCAAAACCACTTTTTGGTTGAAATCACCTTGTCATTTTTCTCGCTTCTTGCAAGACAAGTTATATGTCTAAATAAATGTTGTTGTAACAGTATCTGTGTATATATGTTTGTCTGTGTTGTTCTGTGTTATTCCAAGACTTGGAAGAGGCTCAAAGCCCTCTCTGATAACAACAATACAAAAAGGCCTTGTTAAGAATATATGGTTTGCCTGGAGAAAGTATGAAATGAAATAATTGTATGTGGAATGGTTTTATGCAAACAGTCAGTATGGAATTGAATGAGTTAATTTGTTGAAGTGTGTGTTAGCCTTCAAAACCCACCCATTTTTTCCCTAACTGTGAAAATAATAGTAAATATTTGTATGAGAAGAATTTCATGGAGAATGTATGGAAGAATTTATTGAAAAATGCATAGGAAGGAGATGAAGCTATTTTTTGGTGGTGAGATTCCCCCCCCCCCCCCCCCCCCCCCCCCCGTCTCTTTCGGCTGGCTGCATTGCTTAAAGAGCCAGATACAGGAAGGAGGGGGGGGGAACTGTTCGTTTGAAATTTTTTTTCCTCTGCTTGGAATTGTAATCTGAGAAGAGTGGAGTGAATCTGAAACTTGACATTCACCTATGCAGTTTCGGCAAATAAATTTTTTTACTCAAAAGAGAAACAGTAATGTTGGACAATATTCTTTATATCCAACAACCAAAAGAACTAACTGAATTACATTGTTATAGATTTATACATATTTAACCTATTTATATACAAATTGTTTCCATCTGAATGGACTTTGCTTAAATTGAAGCACCAAAGATACAAGTTAATTGGCTTTCAGAAAATATAAAATGATTTAGGATTGCAATAAGTCCCAGAAAAAAAAATATATAGTTGCACAAATTGATGACATCATGAATACTCAATTTGTGGACAGAATTTCACACTTTTGATTTTTTCCTACTAGTAAATTACCTAATGGAGTATTAACTGTAATAGAAGTGCAGAAAGTATATTGAATTGAATAATATTTACCTATCATATCCCATCCCAAAATGTTTTATTTTTTATCCAGGTGGTTGTTAAAATGATAACCTTAGGACGCACAAGAGCTTGCAGTCGAAAAGGAACTGATTAATTAATATTGTTTTCAAAAATAACTTATCTCTTTAATGTGCTTTAATTGACTATATAGGCTGTATTTCATATCATTTGCCTAATGATCTTTGACTTGCTTGTTTAATGACTTTTTCCTTTCCAGTCCAGCCACTATTTTCTTCCTTTTTCTCCCTTGCCACAAGTTATTGCTTTTTCTGATGGAGGGTGAATGAGAGGAGCAATTGTTTACAAGGATGATACCTGGAAAGTGTCCTACACTGCAATGCAACCCTTATCACAATGCTCAGAATTATTGTAGCTTTTAAAATCTTTTCTCAACAGTCTTTTAACTTAATCTCTGACTCTCATTATGTGTGCCAACTTACTGTTACTTCTTCAGGTGCTTACATCACGCCCAGGATTGACCCCAATCTTATGACTTTGTTTTTAACTTTGCAGCAGCTGCTC
This sequence comes from Crotalus helleri, assembly GCA_024509115.1. NCBI lineage: Eukaryota > Metazoa > Chordata > Lepidosauria > Squamata > Viperidae > Crotalus > Crotalus helleri. Next base: position 4,219,211 of record JAKSXO010000028.1, read on the forward strand.
CATAACTGAAAGCATTTATAATTTTGTTATCTCATAAACACAATCACTCCTCCCTTCCTGGGCCTAATTTTTTTTTGTATGTTTTTTTTATGTCTTTTATGTGGTTTTGCCTCTAATCAACTATGACAAATGGACATTATCCACGTTTTCTTTTTTTGGCTTCTTACAAATGTATATTCATAAATAGGTATTTAGGAACAATTTCCCCCACCTCTATGAGGGGAAACAGGTTCACATGTTATTTTTCATCTTTTTTTGGACAATTTTATACAACCTGAAATATTGTTTTTACTCATGGTCTTCTCTATAATTCCACGGGTCAAGCTGTCGTGGAACATGTTAATTGGTCTTTCAAGGACTGCCTTCACAAACAAATAAAAAAGGACGGATTATCTAGGATACCCAATTTGTCGTGGGTAATATAACAGGTTCAAAAAGTATTATTTACATTACACCAATTGAATATTTCCATTCCAAATTTGACTGCTTAACAGAGACACTCTCAACAGAAAACAAGCTTGCCTCCACCTCTGGCATATTATCGGGCATTACCAGACAAAGCATGGTTGGGACCAGTCCCTCTGATCACTTGGGGGCGGGGCTACGCTGCTGTGCTTGCTCCAACAGGACCTTTGCGGATTCCAGCGCGTTGTGATCACCCAGCCAGGGATGTCGTTGCACCAGTCCCTGGACCCAGTCCCAGAAATGGCAAGGGTGACTCTACAGATGGCACAGCAAGTAATCCAATCCTGACATGCCAGGCAGCCAGTGACGTGGGGAGATGTAAAGAACTTGATCCCCGAGAACCTGTGTGCTGCCATTTTTGCGGTTTTAACTGCAAATTTCTTATCCATCATTTGTTTATGTCTGATCGTTAACATCTGCCCTTTGACAACTGTAACTGTCATCTCACTTAAACAATCATTCGAACAACGAATGAAGCAAAATCTAACATCACACAAAATGATTTCTTTTGTTTATCTGAAATGTATTATATATAATTTGCTTTCTACATGTTTAGTCTTTGTTTGCACCCCTTCTGCAGTAATTCAAAACTTCACTGACTCTGGGAGGTTATTGCTTAAAAAACCTCACTGTCATCGCATTGGCTCACCTGCTTTAAATTGCACAGCTTTAATAGAGACTTCCTTTCATTTTGGACATGCTTGGCTACTGCAAGGAGGGTTTTTTTACGTGTGGTCAAGAAACTTTAAATTATATTCCTGCTAATATTAGTGAAGCGCAATGTTGCCTCAGCCAGCTGATTCCTGTTTTGCTTTCCAAACAACAAGTTCACATGAACCATTCTTCACGTGGTGTCACACTAGACAACACTTGTGACTCTGAGAAAACCTTACTTTGTAGCATTGGCTATATCTCCAGTGGGCGTGCCAGGACTTGCTGTTCGTGCCCACCTCAACATTAATGCTATTACATGAAATTTGGCAAAGACAATTAATACTACTTCTTCAACTATTTCAGCGATCAACCATGAACTGCAAAATTTGAGAACTATTTTGCAAAAGCACGCTGCAATTGATTATTTGCTTCTACACCAGCATTTGGGTTGTAAACGTTTGGAGGAAATGTATTGTTTCAATATTTCTGATAATTCATGAACCATCCAGCACCAGATTTAAATTTTACACAATTTGGCCTCTGATTTGAAAATTGGTACCTTAGGATCTTTATGGGTGCTGTTTATGTAATGTATTTCTTTCATTTTGCAATATATGTATTAGAGCTTTAAATCCCAGTAGATCCTCTCTCACATTGCCTCAGGGTCAAGTTTTGGCCCTATATTAACAACTGCAAGGATGCTCCTCTCCTAATTATAATCCTTTTATTAACCCCGCTTATGGCGATATTTCGTCTAACAAAACAAAAAGGAGTGAGATGTAGAGATGAGAGACAGGCGAAAGTCGTGTGCGGAAAACTGCGCCCCCCAACGCTTGTGCCTTTGTTCTGCATCTACTCCCCCCCCCCACATCACCATGGTGACGTGACAGTACGCAGGTCTGTGTGACCTTGCCAGTTTGATAAGGCTAGCCGGTGAACAACAAGTTTCCCTGTTTATGGCCTCTAGCTTTTTACTCTTGATGATTGGTAAAGGAGGTTAGCCAATGAAATGCTGTTGCCATGCTGTATCTTTTGCTATTTGTAAACCTCTATTTAAACAATAAAGGCTGCATAGTAAGGGGCCATTTCTTTGCACCCTTCAATGACTAAGGAGTGATTACTACACTAGTGCAGTTAAAGAAACACGTGGCCTGTACAATGGAGTGATGCTTTTGAATGTAGAATCACGGTTATTTCTCTGAAGTGTGTTTATACCTGTACCTCTGCAGCTGAATGTGCAAGGGAGAATGAGGGTGTAAGTGTGTCCATTAGGAAAACAGGAGGAGAGAGGGGGTGGTTAGAGTTTCTGTATTTTATTAATACTCAGTCCTGCCCCAGCTCACTCATTCAAGATACCCAGCCTCCAAAAGCTATTGATGCATCAGAAATCTCCAACGGGCCTTGGCATCTGGAAGGAACTTGGCTTTCTCCTGCCCCTTCTGGCCAGGAACCCAGGCATCCTGGCACTCTGCTGTGTTTCTCTTCCTGGCTTGGGTGGTGTTTATGAGCTAATCATGTGCAGTCAGGGCTTTAAGCTGTTCCTGGCAGGTCTGAAGTTGCCGGTAAAGGCACCGGTTTCCTAGCCGTGATGGGGGGGGGGAGAGAAGTGAGTGCGTGATGGAATGCTAAACAGCTAATAGCCACATGGAGAAGCGGCCACAATCCTTGGGGCTTTGGAAAAAGCCTGGCAGGCTGTGCATGTGTGTGTGTGCGTGCACAAGGGGAGGGGTAGAAAGCATAAAGCTGGGAACTCAAAACAGGCAGAATTTTCCTACCCATACCTATTTGAAGACTGAATCTGGATTGATTCAGATTCCAAAGCTCCTGAGATGTTGGAATATGTAATACCTGATCACAAAAGGATGCACAAAATTCTTTGCTCTTGTGCAGTAATGTCAGGTCACAGCTCCCCTCATCTTTGGCAACATCATATAGCATGTAGTCATTGGGAGGCCTTCAAACTGGTGGGTGGCTTCTAAATCAATCTTCATGCATCTAAGAGGGTAACACTTTGGGACAGTCTTCCTCTCATGCTGATGTACCTAAGCCTATGTCAACAGATAATCTTACCTAGAGGCGTCATGAAGGTGTAGTCTGTGTGTGTGTGTGTGTGTGAGAGAGAGAGAGAGAGAGAGAAGGTGTGATGACCCAGGGCCCCGAACAGAGGCAAAGCAATTAGCTGGTCAGAATAATTGTCTTTGTAAGCACTGCCAACGTTCACCCAACAGCCCCCACATATGCTGGCACAAGTTCAATAAAACAGTCAATGGAGTTAAACAGTTCTTTAAAGTAAAACAGATAACAAAGTATGTTCTTTTCAACGCCCAGCTTGCCTGTAACCTGTAAACTGCAAAACTGAAGACAGCAAGGAGAACTCAGCAGGAAACAAACTTGATCCAAAATACAAAGAGTCCAGATACAAGAGCACACTATCTCAAGATTTCACATTTGTTCCCGGCAAATGCCCCACCCCACAGCGTCTCCTTAAATACCTACTCCCCAGGTGTGCCTTGTGAAGTGGGGCGTGACGCTCTCCTCCCGAGCAAGTGAGCCTGCCTCCGATGTTCCCTCCTCCTCTCTGTTCTCCTTGCTCTGGGATCCTGTGGGGAGGGGCCTTGCTCCTCACCTGAGCTCTGCCTTCCCTGTCCCAAACTTGAAGGGCCCTGGCCTGCTTCAGCCTGCTCCTCCCCACAGTCCTCCGAAACCACAGACACCCCCTCCTGGGCCTTAACAGGGTACTCCATGTCGTCCTCAGAATCAGGCTCGGAAGGAGGCATGACAGAAGGCCTGAGGGATCCCATAGAGCAGGGATCCCCAACCCGTCCAGCCTGTTTGGGGCCGTGCAAGTGACAGGTGGTTGTGCTTATGTGTGCATAGCTCCATTTGCACACCTGCTGCTGGCACAAATGAAGTTGCGCTGTCACTCACACAGAACTATCTCCTCATTCCCCCCCCCCACCGGTCCACCAAGCCAGAAAAGTTGGGGACCGCTGCCATAGAGCAAAGTTAAAGTGTAGACCTCTCTCTCTCTGTCTCTCCACCCTATTAATATAGCTGGACTGGTCCTGGAGGAAAAGGAGAATCACTGCAGCCCTGGGCCTCTCATTCCCAACCTTCTGAGGTGATTCAGGAGGATATCATCTTTGATGGCTTTGAAACTGGCAAGAAATCCAAAGAGGAGTGGGATGGATGCACCATCTTGGTCCTACCATAGCTCATTCATAAGACCGATCACTGTTACCTCAGTACTGTACCCAGGCTTGAAATCCAGCAGGGAGGTATTTAAATAATCCGTTTTCTCCAGAGCCCTCTGAAGTTGCAGCCAAGGTGTCAGAAATTGTCCAACACTACTTCCTTCAATGCAGGCAGAATCACCTCCTCCCTGAGGGATGAATTCATCCCTGCTTGAACCCAGCTACCTGGCAACTCCTATCTGCCTGACTCAACCAAGAAAGATATGTCTCTCATGAACACCTGACCAAACTCACAGCTCTGGGATCCCTAATCACTTCCTCAAACCTAACAGGATTAAACTCTTCCCAGGTAACTATACCAGGTTGTGCCTCAAGCAGTTTAACAGGACCTGTGCAGCTGGAATCCGTATTAAAGCAAGTCAGAGTGGTGCTGTCCATGAACAGTCCTCATTGTTTCCCTTCTGATGAACTTCTGACCCATTTTTCCCTAAAAGAGACTGATTTACCTTAAATGGGGCCACAGGATGGCAATATATGAACCTAATAACAGTAAAAGAATAACTACGTATGTTATGTTGCTCTTATTGCAGGGGTAGGCAACCTTGGCTCTTTTACGACTTGTGGACTTCAACTCCTGAGCTATGCTGGCTCAGGAATTCTGGGAGTTGAAGTCCACGAGTCATAAAAGAGCCAAGGTTGCCTATCCTTGTCTTATTGCAACGTAATACAGGTAGTCCTCAATTTACAAGCATTCATTTAGTGACCATATGAAGTCACAATGGCCCTGAAGAAAGTGAACGAGTCCTCATACTTCTAACCATCACGTGGGGAAGCCAGATTTGTTTAACAACCATGTTATTCATTGAACAACTGAAATGATCTGCTTAACGACTGTGGCAAAAAGGTTTGTAAAATCGGCTGCCGTGCACTTAATAACTGCCTTGCTTACCAGTGGGAATTCTGGTTCCAACTGTAGTCGTAAGTCGAGATCTGTGTTCAGTCAGATTTGGTTTCATCTTTCTCCGCTGGTGCTCTGTGCATCACTTCTGCTCAGCACCACTTCGGCAGAACCGGTAGCTAATTTTTTGTTGCCCAGGCCCAGAATGGACTTCCAGAAGCAGCATCCACACAGAGAACCGGTTGTTCACATATTTGAATCCCACCATTGCTTCTGCTGCTTTATCTCCTGGACCTCCTCCAGGAACCAGGGCACCCTCTGGAACTTGTGTGCAGAAAGAGGCAGCCCAGGGGCAATCTGATCCAAAGCCCCTGCCCACTTTTCACTCTAAAAGGTGATTAAGGCTTCTGTTGCATTGTGACTAGATTCTACAGAATTTCCCAAGTGCCCTCCAAAATCCAAGAGGGTCCACCAGGTACTCCAGATACATAAATGAAATGGGTCCTACTGTAAAGGAGTAGCACATTGGCTTGAAGAAGATGTACCACAATCATTGGGAAAGTATGAACTCAGCCCAGAAAACCAGGAAGATTGGAGAAAGAAACTCAAGACTGCCCCTTCCTGATTCTCTTTCGTATAAGAGGGGGAAAGGGGGCAACATCATATTTTTAATATTTTGTTGTTTTTGTTGTTCAGTCGCTAAGTCGTGTTAGACTCTTCATGAGCACACCAGGGCCCCTTGTCCTCCCCTGTCTCCTGGAGTTTGGGCAAATTCATATTCATTGTCTCAATGACACTATTTAAACATCTCATCCTCTGCTGTCCCTTTCTCCTTTTGTCTTCAATCTTTCCCAACTCATGGAGTCCTCTCTTCTCATTAGGTGGCCAAAGTATTTGAACTTCAGCTGTTGTTATTGTATGCATATATTATAGGTAGAATTCTAGGTATTTCTTCTGGAATCTGTTTCCTGACCTCCAATATTGGAAGTTTTTAAGAAGAGACTGGACAACCATTAGTCTAAAATGGTATAGGGCATCCAGATTTAATCAATCACTTCTTAGCCAGCTTGCTTGCCAGAGCTCTGGGGCAATTCTGCTCGCTCACTCAGTGGAACTTCAGGTCCAGTCAAGTTAGCATTACTGCTCCCCTCTTACCATAACATGCCATACAAAGTAATCTTGCATCACTTCCCAACAGCTGATTAGAAGCTTTGCTTTTGTGGCTGATCACAGCTGAATTCCAGATCCAGCCAGTTCATTCCCTTTCCAGCATTTAGCATGTCAACTGAGCTGTCTACTCAATAAAGAGTGGTTAAGCAAACCTAACATCGCACAGTGGGTGAACATTTCAGCTTTGAAAGTGCAAATAGTTGGTGCAGGAATATGCACCAACATGTTCCTCTGATTGATCGTTACATCTCATCTGTGCTTGGAGCTACATTTTTTTTTTTAAAAAATCTCAGGACAATGGGGTTATAGCCAAATCTGAATTATCTCCATTAGAACTTTGGTACAATGGACCTGGGTGACTTTACAAGGGAAACTTTATGCTCATGCATCAATGAGCGGCTTCAAGCTACCAATTTAATTTCCTATAAAGTGCTAGAAGGAAGCTACGACAAGCACATTTTGGAAAGTGCACATGTATTACTTCTCCTGCGGGAGCTGCATTGGTTGCCGATTTGCTTCTGGGTGCAATTCAAGGTGCTGTTTGTCATCTTTAAAGCCCTTCATGGCTTGGGACCAGGTTTTCTGAGGGACTATCTCTTGCCAGTCACATCCACCAGACCCACTAGAGCGGGGAGGCAAGGAATGTTGCTGGTCCCGTCCCCTAAGAAGATACATCTGGCAGGACCCAGAAGAAGGGCCTTCTCCGTGGTGGCTCTCCCCCTCTGGAACATCATCCCTCCAGAAAGTAGACTGGTCCCCACACTGACACTCTTTCGGAAGTCCCAGAAGACATGGTTTTGCCAGGGGGCCTGGGGAACCCAGAGCGGGATGGAGCCCATTAAATGGCTGGTATGAATGTGTATTTTTATTTCTTTTATATTGTGCTTTTATTTCATGTAAGCCACCTTGAGTTGCCATGTGTGAGGAGGCGACAATATAAAATTTCTAAATAAATACATAAATAGTCCTTGACAATCATTCATTTGTACTTGACATTAAATGGCACTGAACCAAGTGACTTGTGACCAGTTTTCATGACCGTTGCAGCATCCCCATGTCACATGATTCCAATTCAATTGCTTGGCAACTGGCATGTGTTTATGACAGTTGTCCTGTCCTGGGATCATGTGATCATCATTTGTAAGCTTCCCAGCTGGCTTCCAACAAGCAAACTCAAGGGGGAAAGCCAGATTCGCTTAATTACTGGATGATTCAATTAACAACTGCAGGGATTCACTTACCTGTGGCAAGAAATTGGGGCAAAACTCACTTAATAACTATTTTGCTTAGCAGTGAAAATTTTGACTCAATTGTGATCATAAGTCGGCGACCAACTGTAAACGGTTGACGGTTAGTCAACAGGTTATTTTAAGGGTAGATAGCCCTGCTTAAATGTTGGGTTTAATTATAGCGGTGTCCCATAACTCTTGTATGCTCCAGTTCCAAGATCTTCTTTTAGATGTCACCTCTTTAAGATTCCATAGCAGAAGATAACGCTTTAGGTGCCATAATGTCATCCCAATCCTTCTTCCTTGGGTAGCAGCTGGAGTAGCTGCCTTCTAAAATTCAGTTTCCAAATTTGAAGGAAGAATTAAAAGGGAAAGGTTGATTTACGCATGCTGAAATCATTTTTAGAGATAGGGTTAGCTGAGATAGTATTTTATCATTTTGGATGCGGTCATATATACAGTACCACTCAGAAAGTTGTTTGCCTCTTTAGTAAAATATATTAAAGTAAATCAACACATAAGTAATAAAAAAAACTTACAGAGGAGGAGTGTAGAGGGAAAACAAGCCTTTAGTTGTATAGGCTGCTGGTACTCCAAAATCAATTCTTGAAGTGTGTGTGTGACAGACAGAGAGTTCTCTATAGCAGTGTTTCTCAATCTGGGCAACTTTAAGAGGGGTAGACTTCAACTCCCAAAATTCTGGGAGCAAAGCTGGCTGGGGAATTCTGGGAGTTGAAGTCCACCCCTTAAAGTTGCCCAGGTTGAGAAACACTGCTGTATAGTAAAGTACAGGTAGTCCTTGACTTAGAACAGTTCATTTAGTGACCGTTTAACGTTACAATGGCATTTACTTATGACCATTTTTCACACTTAGGACCATTATAGCATCCCTGTGGTCATGTGATCAAAATTAAGATGCTTGGGAATTGATTCACATTTATAACCATTGCATGTCCCGGGGTCATGTGATCACCTTTTGCAACCTTCTGACAAACAAATTCAATGGGAAAGCCAAATTGACTTAACTAACAACTGTGTTACTAACTGAACAACTGCAGTGATTCACTTAACAAATGTAGCAAGATAGGTCGTACAAGGGGGCAACATTCACTTAACAAATGTCTCACTTAGCAACAGAATATTTGGGCTCAATTGCGGTTGTAAGTCAAGGACTACCTATACTGAGTTTGTCTCAAACTCAGATTTTGGTTTCTGATGGATCAGATCACACTGGAAATACCGTATCTTCATCATGTTTTCTTTATTTACTGAAGTCAAGCAAGCCAGCGACAAATATGAGGAAGAGGCTTTTTCCTTTACTCAATTATCCCTCTTCATTTTCTTCCTTGGCTTCTTTTTCTTAAACCAAACAGAAATAGCTATGGATATACAATGGGTTGCAAAGCATGTATAGATCTGCTTGTTTTGTAATGTCAGCAGCTGCATCTGTATCTGACTTTTACTGCAGATTTGCATTTTTAGAAATACTGGGGAAGTTGGGGGGGGGGAAGGTTTATTACCAAATATACTGAGGTTATTTCCACGGTTGCTTGCCTGAATTATGCCTCAGCTGAGCACATTAATACACAACAAAAGAGATCCCTAGAGCAGGGCTTTTCCGTACCACTTGTGGTACATTAACAAGTGGCAGGTGGTCCACAGCCCTGCCTAGCCAAGTGTAGTGGGGGAGGGAAAGAGCCAGCCCTCTTTCCCTCCCCCACTGAGAGAGTCCTCTGCAGCAGCAGAGTGGCTGGGGCAAGGCAAAGGCCCCAGGCTCACTTCTTGCTCACCCTCCCCCATGAGAGGAGAGGAGGAGGAGGGGGACGGAGACAGGAGAGGCTATAAAAGGAGGCAGTTTGGGTGGGAGAGGGAGAGAAAAAAAGCAGCAGCCTTGGGAGGAGGCAGAGTCAGCTCTAGCTGCACTGAAGAAGAAGAAGAAGAAGAAGAAGAAGAAGAAGAAGAAGAAGAAGAAGAAGAAGAAGAAGAAGAAGAAGAAGAAGAAGAAGAAGAAGAAGAAGAAGAAGAAGAAGAAGAAGAAGAAGAAGAAGAAGAAGAAGAAGAAGAAGAAGAAGAAGAAGAAGAAGAAGAAGAAGAAGAAGAAGAAGAAGAAGAAGAAGGAGGAGGAGGAGGAGAGGAGAGGAGATCAAGCAGGCTGGCCATGAGCTGATCTACAACTGCTGTGGCAGCCACCTGTGCTGGCAGCAGCAAACAGGCAAGAAATGCAGTGGGGGAGGGGTGGACCTCCAAGAGGAGTGAAAAAAGGCAGCAATGGCTGGAGGTGAGGCAGGGAGATGGAGAGTGGAAGGATTCTTATGTGCTTTTGTGACTTTGAGGTCCTGGGATTTGTGCAATATGGGCTTTCTGTTCTTAAGGAGTGTTTGGCAATTTCTATTTGGCTGATGGCTGCTGTTAGCTTCTATTGCTCTGCTATTGTTAGCTGTAAGTTTTGTTGCAAGGGATTTTGAAGTATTTTTCTCCTGAATGGATTTTGCCTGTAGCATTCCTTTACTCAAGAATGGAGCCATTTGGCAAGGCTGCCTTAGCCGGCAGCCAGTACTTACTACATTTTTTTTCTTCCTTAAGTGCTGGCTGCTTAACTTTCCTTTCTAGTCACTAACTAATTCTTAAAGGGGAATGTACCTTTTTAAGCTACTGTAGTTCACTCAGCAGCTTGTCTTTTCTGTCTCTGGAGGCTTTTCCTTCTTTGATGAATATATGGAAGAGAGAAAATATGGCTGGGGGGGGGGTTCAAATTCTTCCTTCAGAAGGAGATGAGAATGAGAAAGAGGGAGGGAGGGAGGGAAGTCCTGCCTTAGCCCTTGGCCACCAGCAGCCCTGCCATTGACTTTGCTTGTCAAAAGGTTGCAAAAGGGGATCACATGACCCTGGAACACTGTGACCATCATAAATATGAATCAGTTGCCAAGCATCCAAATATAAATCACATGACCCTGGGCATGCTGCAATGGTCATAAATGTGAAAAATGGTCATAAGTCATTTCAGTGCAATTGCAACTTTCAACAGGTTTTTTGTTTTTTTTGGTCAAGTTTTTGACACCTTGCTAGGTGGTACTCAAATATTGCCATATCCTAAAAGTGGTACAATTGGTGAAAAGGTTGAAAAGCCCTGATCTATGCAACATCTATACAACTTTATCAAAAAGTGCCTGGCCATTCAACCTAATGTAGGACAACCAACACAAGCTTCAAAAAGGATAATACTGCCCTACATCAAAAACAAAATCAGAAACCACTAAAAGACTATGGGTGCTGTGTCAATTGAGGTTTTTAAAAAGAGACTGGACAGCCATTTGTCTGGAATGGCACAGAGTCTCCTGCTTGAGCAGGGGTTTGGACTAGAAGACCTTCAAGGTCCCTTCCAACTCTCTTAATCTGTTAGATCAAGCCAAGTCCCAAAAATGCTAGAGGCAGTGCTTTTTTTTGTAAAAAAAAAAAAAAGTGCTGGAACTCACACATGTCATACAACCCGCCTTGCCTACCCTACAAGGTTCCATCCAAAAAAGATGCTGGAACTCCGTTCTGGGTGTTCTATGACAAAAAAAAGCCCTGGCTAGAGGATTCCTGGAAATTTGGCACTTAGACGAATCAGCCATCAATAGGCACATAGAGATAAACAACATCTATGTATCATTCAAAAGAGACGATCAAAAAGCCAAAAAGGAAACAAAAAGACTTAAATCCCTCCTCAGGTACAATCAACACTCAGATAAGCAGAAATTAACATCAAGATTAACACTACACCAACAATCAAGAAACAATCAAGAAATTACCAGCTCAGAAAAACAAACTTAACAGTAAACAAAAGCCCAATCAAGGAAACACCAAGTCCATTCCCACCAGTACTGACAGGGCAAGCCACAATTATATAAAAGGAGAACAAATTCACATGCTAGCACTGATGACATTACCTAATTTGGTAATGAAACATCTGCAAGAAAATAACCAAGCTCAGAGAGAGCCAAGGACCTTACTGTTCAACCCTGAGCTATACATATTCGTTTCTATTGATTCTACATGGAGGGAAGTGTGTAGTGGGGTGCCCCAGGGCTCTGTTCTGGGCCCAGTGCTCTTCAACATCTTCATCAATGATTTGGATGAGGGGATAGATGGGGAACTCATCAAATTTGCAGACAACACCAAGCTGGCAGGAATAGCCAACACTCCAGAAGACAGGCTTAGCATACAGGAGGATCTGGACAGACTTGAAAACTGGGCGCTATCAACAAAATGAAATTCAGTGGTGAAAAAAGCAAGGTTCTACATTTAGGCAAGAAAAACCAAATGTACAGGTATAGTATAGGGGGTACCTTGCTCAATAGTAGTAACTGTGAGAGGGATCTCGGAGTCCTAGTGGACAATCACTTAAATATTAAGCCAGCAGTGTGCTGCAGCTGCCAAAAAAGCCAACACAGTGCTAGGCTGCATTAACAGAGGGATAGAATCAAGATCACGTGAAGCGTTAATATCACTTTATAAAGCCTTGGTAAGGCCACACTTGGAATACTGCATCCAGTTTTGGTCACCACGATGTACAAAAAGATGTTGAGACTCTAGAAAGAGTACAGAGAAGAGCAACAAAGATGATTAGGGGACTGGAGGCTAAAACATACAAGGAACGGTTGCTGGAATTGGGTATGTCTAGTTCAGTGGTTCTCAACCTATGGGTCGGGACCCCATTTGGGGTCGAACGACCATTTCACGGGGGTCGCCAAACAAGGCTGTCCGCCATTTTTTTCCCCTTTTCTTTGGCCACGCCCCTGGCACCCGGTGATGTATAAGTGGTTGGGGGTCACCACAACATGGGGAACTGTATTATGGGGTCGCGTCATTAGAAAGGTTGAGAACCACTGGCTCTAGTTTAATGAAGAGAAAGACGAGGGGTGACATGATAGCAGTGTTCCGATATCTCAGGGGTTGCCACAAAGAAGAGGGAGTCAAGCTATTCTCCAAAGCGCCTGAAGGCAGGACAAGAAGCAACAGATGGAAACTAATCAAGGAGAGAAGCAACCTAGAACTAAGGAGAAACTTCCTGACAGTTAGAACAATTAATCAGTGGAACAACCTGCCTCCAGAAGCGGTGAATGCTCCAACACTGGAAGTTTTTAAGAAGAAACTGGACAGCCATTTGTCCGAAATGGTATAGGGTTTCCTGCCTGAGCAGGGGGTTGGACTAGATGACCTCCAAGGTCCCTTCCAACATTATTATTATTATTATTATTATTATTATTATTATTATTATTATATTATTATTATTATTATTATATTATTATATTATTATTATTATTAGTATTATTATTATTATTACTGCTACTATTATTATCCATAGTTAAGCAATGTAACTGCTTATGAATTAGAAAAGGGATATTTAAACCATTAAATATGGACAGAGTAGCAAGCCAAATTAAAATATCTCAGAAAGATGGTTACCTAGTCTTGGGGGAAAGCCCTCCAGTGAAAGGGGGCTCACTGCCTCTGTCTGGAGTAACTGGTTCCTGCCAGAGTACTGAATTCCTTTGCAATCCAGTCTGTTAGACACAAAATAGTCACAAATTGAAATCCACTCTATTTGAGTTACAAATAGAAAATAAGTTTATTAGACTTCACAACAAAGTTTAAAAGGTAACGGTTTGCAAAGCGTGGTGGATTCAGGAAGGCAAACAATGCAATGTAGCCAAGCCCTGAACCACACCCCAAATTCCAAAATCACATATTATTATATATCCTATCGCGACGCCCCATTCCCTCCCCCATGGCCCCATTGGCTTAGGCTTTGGAAGTTACAATCTATCAGAAGCGCCTAAACAGAATACATTATCTCCGCCCCTGTTTGCTTACATTATACTAATAAGATCCCTCCCCTACTATCCTGTTTACTCAGACCATATATGTACATGCTTATCACTTCTAAAAGAGAGATGTCTCCCATCTTCTACACCTGTTAGATCCAGTAGGGGTACCAGGTACCAACAGGTACTTAAAAACAATTCCTAGATCAGTGGTTTTCAACCTGTGGGTCGGGACCCCATTTGGGGTCGAACGACCATTTCATGGGGGTCGCCAAACAATGCAGTCCGCCATTTTTTTCCCCCTTTTCCTTAGCTGTGCTACTCCCTTTTATTCTATTGGCTTTTGAAAGCCAATAGAATAGACTCTCTTGAATAGAGTCTAATTCTATTGGCTTTCAAAAGCCAATAGGAATTGTCCAGGCTGTCTCTGCCCTGCTGAGCCCGCCAAAAGTCCCATTCTGCAAACGGTGCTGCACCAGTTGAGTAGTCCTCGACTTACAACCGGTTGTGTAGTCCTCGACGTACGACCGGTTGGGGGTCGCGGCATTAAAAAGGTTGAGAACCACTGTCCTAGATGGTGACTCACACTGGGCCCCACAGTAACTCCTGTTCTCCCCCCTTCCTCCACCTGAGGCTTGTATGTTCCCTATATACTCAAAGCATCTACTCAGGCAATTGATTATACGATAATAATTATAAAATATAAAATATGATTATATGAGGATAATACTAAAAGTATATATTTTTATTTTTAAATATTCTCACTACTTCCAGTTTTTTCCACAATCCACCCTTTTTCTTTTTACCCATTCTTTAAAAATAAAACATTAAAATTTTTCCAAATTTCTTTGTATTTCTAAGGTCTTTTCATATTCTACAAAATTAGTTTCTTCATTGATTTGTGTAAGGTTATACATTTTTCTCCCTAGTGATTCCTTCTGATTACTGTGTATTATTCCTTCTACAGTACTTTGGACAATATTCTTAATGAGAGGGATGAGACAGGGTAAAAACACTAATCCCATAATGATTATTATAAGCATGAATAAAGCTTGCTTCCAGTTTCTAAAAATTCCCCCTAAAAAGCCCCTTCATCTAAAAGACCAGTCCAAATCTGGACTGGAACATGTACAAGTTGTCTCATTTCAGTGGTTAATTGCTTCACCACTGTATCTGTTTCATCTATTTGTAAGCAACAATTAGTTAAATTAAACTTCCCACATACCCCTCCTTCTTTAGCTAATATATAATCTAATGCTAATCTATTTTGATACACAGCCACTCTAAGCTTATCAGTAGTTTTTGCCAAAATATTTAAAGCAGTATCTATTTTTCTTCCAACTAATTCTAATACAGCCTGTAATCTTATTATTCTGTTTAACATATAAATGGGTGTTCTATATCCCCAAGATCCATCTTCGGCCCAAGTAGCAGGCCCATAGACACACACGATCTTTTCTGGTGTCCACTCATTTCCTCTCATTGTTTCAACATTACATGGAATATCTATCCCAAATCCATAACTTACTACTTCAGCATGGTTCTTCGTGATTTCCAACTCCATCGCATTAGTTCCGTATATTCTGTTAAATTTGGTAATACCACTACATCCTGGATAACCCCCTCCAGTGTAATCACACACACAACTCCACCCTGAACATTTAACAGATCCCCCACAAGGTGACCATTGATTGGGGTTCCCATTTGCAAAGTTCAAATTAGTTGGACATGTATATTTATGATTTTGTTTATATGCTGAGATCCAACTAGAGTCCCCACACTTTGTGGCGAGAGGAGATAAACTTAATATTGTACAGGCATCAAACCGCATTAAAGCCTTTTCTGTCCCTTTTTCTAATATTTTTGTGGAATTCACATATATTAATCTTCCTTCACCTTCAGGTCTCTGTCTTGCTCCTGTTTTAGCTAGACCTACATATATACTAAAATTGAAATATGTTGGCATTGATGGATCATATTGTATCTTCTTGTCTTCTCCCTTACAAACTGAATATTGTGTGTTATTTAATTGACACATAGATTGAAATATACATTCCCTAGGTGCTTGGGTATGATATACCAAGGTTTTAATTACTGTGTTTCCTTTGGTGGCATTCGTAATGCAGGCTTCACATCCTTCTGTTTTTGTTGCTCTCCTATATCGTTCTCTAGAAAGGGAGAGATAGATAACCATGGACAAATATACAACACTGAGGATTTGCATTTTAGTCACTCTCATTGTTCATCCTGGACTAGTTATCTTTTAAAGTATATAGTATATTCCTCAAAAGGTTTCAATTTCCAGAATGTTCTTCACATCTGGTACATCTTACACAGTCAATACAATGGAAACAGCAACAACAATCAGTATGGCATGGGATTTTGGGCACAAGACAAAGGAAAACAGCAAACCCTAATTCCACCCAGTCATATAGATCTGGTTTGGACATTCGATTACTGTCTGTAAGGACCCACCCCACTTTGCATCTTAAGAAGACAGAACTCTTGGAATAATTCTTCCAACAGGAATCCTTTATTAAGAGAAAATGGTTGCAGGCGTTCTAGACAGGACTTGGGGTCCAAGCTCTCCAATTCAAGGTTTTAAGGGTTTCCCCAGTAGCCCCACCCAATCAACCCCCTCTTTCAGCGACAGTCTCAGGCATTACACTTCCACCCGCTTTTCATTACTGCCCGGCTGGATGGAGACTTCAAAGAAACTACATGAAAGGAAAACGGCCCCATTCTTATGGTTAGTTCTTTTGCAATACACACATTCAGTTCCTTAGAAGTATACTGAAGGAAGTGAGGGCCATAAAGCCCCTTTGTTCTCCCCCTTCTCTCCCTCTTATGGCAGAATCCAGAGAAGGCAGAATTGGGGTTTTCTATATTTGATAACTAAAGATGAAATATAATTGGATTCTGACATCCGGCCCCCTCAAAAATAAGAGAGATCCACCTGGAAGAAACAAAACAGGTATAAAAGTTAGTCAGGCTTGTTAGGGTACTCTGTGTGAAACTTCTTCAATAGCTTCGGGGCTCTGACATAACGTTTATGGACCCACTCGTTTTATGAGGCAGGGAGGTGTTTCCAGGCAACTAGGTACTGAGTTGCTCCATGATATCTCCTAGAATCAAGGATTTCCTTTATTTCGAAGTGTTGTTTGCCCTCTACCATGATTGGAGGTGGTGGTGGGGGGATTTTTGGCCGTAATGCTGACTGATGCTCTCTTTTCAGGAAGCTGCAATGAAAAATTGGGTGTATTTGCCTGAGATTTTTTGGTAATTCTAATTCTACTGTTACTGGGTTTATGATTCTTTTAATTGGAAAAGGCCCTATATATTTTGGTCCAAGTTTTTTACAGGGTTGTAGAGACTTTAGGTATTTTGTAGATAGGTACACCATTTCACCTATAATGAATGGTGTAGGCTCAATCCTTTTTTTATTGGCTTGTGCTTTGTATGCCTGCCTAGCTTCATCTAGTGCTTTTCTAACTATTGGCCAGGTGTTTTGTAGTTTTTCCATCCATTCTTTCAGTGATGGGATCATTGGTTCGTTTGGGGTTAATTCTGGCATGGGGCTGAAACTTTGACCGTTGGCTATTTGAAAAGGAGTGTAGCCTGTGCTGGAGTGGACTCATTATTGTAGGCAACTTCTGCAAAAGGGAGTAAGTCCGTCCAATCACTCTGTTGGAAATTTAAAAAACATCTCAAATATTGCTCAAGTACTGAATGACAACGTTCCATTTGTCCATCTGTCTGAGGGTGATGGCTAGATGTCAGTCCCTGAGTGGTCCCTAAGAGGGATAAAAATTCCTTCCAAAATGCAGACGTAAACTGCACTCCCCTATCGGAGATGATGTGTTGGGGTGCCCCGTGCAATCTGTAAATGTGCTGGATGAAAAGTTTTGCTAAGGCCTTTGCAGTGGGAATCTTTTGGCAAGGGATAAAGTGCACCTGTTTGGAAAACAAGTCCGTGACTGTCCAGATAACAGTATTCCCATTGCTTTCTGGCAATTCCACTATAAAATCCATGGCTATTTCCCTCCAGGGGGCTGAGGGATTTGCCACTGGTTGTAATAGCCCTGGCGATTTCCCTTGCAACCTCTTTGCAGATGCACATGTTGGGCAGCTGGCAACATAACTTTCTATGTCCTTTTTTCTTGATGGCCACCAAAATTGCCGTTTAATTAAGTGTAAAGTTTTTACAAATCCAAAATGCCCTGCTGATTTTGTGTCATGGCAAAGCTGCATGAAAGTGATTCTTTGGGTTGTTGGTACATATAACTTTTCCCCTACCCAAGGCAACCCGTCTCTCATTGTGCACACATTTTTGTTTTTCTGGAACCATTCATCTGTTTCCAAACTTTTTCTGAATTCAATTCCAGTTTGGCTGTCCAGTTGTGGTTTTAATTTGGCTTGGGTTCTTGTGGTTACTGGTGCTGCCAGTTGTGACTCTGCCATTATTGGTCTAGAGTCTGTGGTTCGTGCGCTGTTATATTGAGGCATGCGAGATAGTGCATCTGCCAGGAAGTTCTTTCTCCCTGGTAAATGTTTGAGCTTAAATGGGAACTGGTGAAAATGCTGGGACCAGCGGGCTTGTTTGGGATTGAGTTTCCTGGACGTTTTCAGGGCTTCCAAATTTTTGTGATCAACCCACACCTGGAAGGGTATTTTGTTGCCTTCCAGGAACTGTCGCCACATGAGTAATGCCCAACATATCCCATAAGCCTCCTTCTCCCATACGGGCCAGCGCTGTTCTGCTTCCGTGAGTTTCTTGGATGTATATGCACAGGGTTGCAATACTCCATCATCATTTTCTTGTAATAGAACAGCCCCCACTGCCACATCACTTGCATCTGCCTGTATTACGAAGGGCTTGTCCATGTCTGGGTGCCTTAGTACTGGTTCAGCAGAAAAAAGTCTCTTTAGTCTCTCAAACGCTGCTTGGCACTCCATTGTCCATGTTAGTGGCTGGCTAGGTTTTACTGAGGATGCTCCCTTCGTTTTCAGTAAGTTAGTGATGGGCAAGGCTATCTGGGCAAATGAGGGGATGAATTGGCGGTAAAAGTTTGCAAAACCCAGGAAACTTTGTAGTTGCTTTCTTGTGCGGGGTGGTGCCCAATCTAATACTGCTTTGACCTTCTCTGGGTCCATTTCAATGCCCTGGGGGGATATGCGATAACCTAGGTAGTCTATCCTTTCCTGGTGGAATTCGCATTTTGAGAGTTTGGCATATAGGTGGGTGGCTCACAGCTTCTTTAAAACCGCTCTGACAAGGTTGACATGTTCCTCTTTTGTTTCAGTGAAGATAAGAATGTCGTCCAAGTAAACAAGGACCCCCTTAAACAGGTGCTCCCTTAGAACGTCATTGATTAATTGCATAAAGACTGCAGGGCCCCCTTGTAATCCAAATGGCAAGACTTTGAATTGATAGCACCCCATGGGGCAGTTAAATGCAGTCTTCCATTTGTCCCCTTCCTTAATTCTCACGCGATAGTAAGCTTCCCTTAGGTCTAGTTTAGAAAACATTTTCCCTTTCGATAGGTGTGACAGCATGTCTTTCATGAGGGGCAGAGGGTATAGGTTGCTTTCACTGATTGTATTCAGGGCCCTATAATCCACGCATAAACGTAAAGAGCCATCCTTCTTCTCTCTAAAAAGGACTGGGGCAGCCACTTTAGGCTTGGCTGGCTCAATGAAACCTCTCTCTAGGTTTTTTTTAATGAATCTTTCCATTTCCTCCTTCTCCTTTGGGCTCATGGAGTATAATCTGGGCTTCGGGAGTTTTGCCCCAGGTTTGAATTCAATGGTACAGTCTGTGGGTTGGTGGGGGGGGAGCTCATTCGCCCTCTCCTCACTGAAAACTTCAGCAAGGTCTCTATATTCCTCTGGTATTTCTGTTAATCTTTTTTCCTCTCCTATGGATGCTTTTTCTATTCTTGATTCTGGTAGCCTCCCTTGGGGTTTTAAGTCCATAGGGTCCCCCTTCGGGAATTTGATTTCTGTCGTCCTCCAATTTACCCAGGGGTTCCATTTTTTCAACCATTCCATCCCTAGAATCGTTGGGCATTCCATGCCTGGGGTCACCACAAACGTTATGTCCTCTTCATGTTTGCCCAGGGAGAGGTGTATTGGTAGAGTGGCTAGGGTAGCTGGCACCCCCCCTGCTACGGATCCATCTAACTGGCCAAATGAGATTGGTTGTTCCAGTCTCCTCGATGGGATGCCCAGATTACCCACTAGTGTTGGGCTAATGAGGCAGCGGGTGCAGCCAGAGTCTATTAAGGCTTTCACCTTCACAGCTTCGGGCATGGGGGGGGGGGATTAATATAGTCACTGTCTTGAGGATGGGTGTGATGTGTCCACTTACCAGGGGTTCGCCCTCCGAGCTGTCATCTGAGGCATCCACCGGCCCTGTGGTGTAGGCTGGAGTTCTTTCCCCTTGGTGAGCAGAAGTGGGGAGTTCCGCAATTTCCATCATTCTCATGGCAGTTTCTTTTGGCTTAGCTGAAGACTTTCCGGATTTGTTGATTGGGGATCTGTCTGGGTTGTGCTGGGGGGCCTTTGAGCGGCATTCTACAGCTCGATGCCCTTCTCTTCCGCACTTGAAACACCCCATTTGCTTCTTGGCTGTAGCCGATGATTTCACCGGTTCGTGTGTCAGCTCAGGCGGGGGGCGGCTCCATTGTTTTCCTCGGCGGTGTCTTTTCAATATGTCGATCTCTGCTTCCTCTGCCAAGATGTACCATTCCTCAAGTTGGTGTGGGTCCCCTCGGGGCAGGCAAGTGTCATATAGATCATAATTTAGTCCGTCTTTGAAATGGCTAAGGAGGATGTCTTCTGGCCAATTCAGTTTGCTGGCAATGGCCCGGAATTCTTGTGTATATTCAGCCACCGGGCGTTTGCCTTGCCTCATCGTTTTTATCCTTTCACGGGCTTTGCGATCAGCCAGGGGGTCTTCAAATCGTCTTCTCAGAGAGGACATGAAACGGTTGAAGTTACTGAGTTCTGGGGCATTGGAGTCATGCAAGTTCACCACCCAATCTGCAGCCGGTCCATCCAGGGCAGATTGCACGATCCGGATGCGGGCTTTGTCGCTGGGAATGTCCTGCCTGTATTCCTCCATGTAGCTGAGGACTTGGGTTAGGAAAAACCCCAAGCGTGTTGGCTCCCCTTTGAATTTCACCTCCAACGGCGGACATCTTGGAATGGATCGGTGCCTCCGTTGTTGGTGGTAGTGTCTTCCGTCCAGACTGCCATCTGTGGTCCGGTAGGGGGTGGGGACTACTGGATCGGTGTCTCTCCCTTTGCGGCTCCAGGAGCTGGGGCGGCCGTAGGGCTCAGGATTCTCCTCTCTTAGGGAGCTGAGAGTTCTCTTCATCAGGTCAATAGCTTTCTCTAGGATCCAGTCTGAGTACGGTGCCCAGCTTTCTCCCTCTTCACTTGCATGCAGGGATTTCTCCATCTCCTGCTTCCATTCTGGTTGCTTGGTCCCCCGTCTCAGGGTCACCTTTCTTGATTCCTTTCCCCACTCACTTTTCTTTCCAACGCCCATTGACCAGCGAGGCTTGTGGTCCCGTGTCTCCACCACTTCTTCTCCTGAGGAATCTGACCTCTCAGATCCCAACATCTGGCAAGGTTCCAATTTGGTCAGCGGCTCTCTTTCCAGGGAGTTTTCCCCCTCTCTTGCTCCATTGTCTGACATGATAAATTTTTGCAAAATCCCCCGGCAAGGGTCTCCCTTCCAGGTGGATTAATTTTGCAAGTCCTGTCTAATGTAAGGACCCACCCCACTTTGCATCTTAAGAAGACAGAACTCTTGGAATAATTCTTCCAACAGGAATCCTTTATTAAGAGAAAATGGTTGCAGGCATTCTAGACAGGACTTGGGGTCCAAGCTCTCCAATTCAAGGTTTTAAGGGTTTCCCCAGTAGCCCCACCCAATCAACCCCCTCTTTCAGCGACAGTCTCAGGCATTACACTTCTACCCCCTTTTCATTACTGCCCGGCTGGATGGAGACTTCAAAAAAACTACATGAAAGGAAAACGGCCCCATTCTTATGGTTAGTTCTTTTGCAATACACACATTCAGTTCCTTAGAAGTATACTGAAGGAAGTGAGGGCCATAAAGCCCCTTTGTTCTCCCCCTTCTCTCCCTCTTATGGCAGAATCCAGAGAAGGCAGAATTGGGGTTTTCTATATTTGATAACTAAAGATGAAATATAATTGGATTTTGACACTGTCGCTTGAGAGTGATCTTTAAAGGTTCTGGATTTGGAACACAGGTCCACTGTTCTTTTGGTTCAGCTACTGGTCCCTTCACTCGTGTGTAGTGGGTCCACCCTTTTTCTTTCGTCCAGACTGCGGTTTCAGAGGTCAGCAACACTGTAATGGTCCTTCCCACTTAGGTTGCAGTTTTTCCTCCTTCCATGTTCGGATCAGGAACCATTGTCCCACTTCAAACTTGTGGACAGGAAATTTCAAAGGGGGTGTTTGGATCAGCAAGCCTTGTTTTCTGAGATAAGACAAAGCAGAAAACAGCCCCAGTATCTAATTCTTTATAAACATGTCATTAGTTTTCATATTGTGGAATTTCCTACTTGAGATAATTTAAAATCAACTTGAATGCATTGAAATAGCCTCACCATTAGATGTATAGAGCATTTTATGTATTTGTCTACATATCATATAACCAACCACATATTAACCATAGAAAAGTACAGTATCAATTATCCCTCTCCTAGCCATTCCTTTTGTCCATATTTACAAACACATTGCTTAGTAAAGAGCCAACAAAGGAGCACTCACCAAACCCTGCTTGAGTTTGTTTGCATGCAAATCTTTATTCAAAACAACATAGCTCATTTATAATCCCAAAATTTTTCTCAACTCCTTCATTTTAAACAAGGGTTGAATTACCATTCCTTCAAGTCTCCTAGATATTATGTTGTTATCAGTCTCCTAGATATTATGTTGTTATCAGTGTGTCCTGCACACAGACATAAAAACATAAAAAATAAAACAACAACAGTATAGGTGTATTCAAGTTCTTCTCATATTTCATTACTATAAGAATGGGTATTAAATTTCACATCCACCCCACCTTCCTCCCAAAGCAGAATTCCAAGCGAAGAAAAAAAAAGTTAAAACAAGCAGCCCCCCCCCCTTTTCTTTCTGTCTCTCACTCTTAAAGCAACACAGCCAGCTGAAAACGAAAGGGGGGGAATAGCTTTCTCTCCTTCACATGAATTTGCCATAAATTCTCTCACACATTCTCCATGGAACTCTTCTCATGCAAACACTTGCTAAAACAATAAAATCTGCAGTTTAGATGGGGGAGAAACTCACTCACACACACACACACAGAGAGACAGGATCAGCATATCCACACATTCACTTCCATTCAAACTGCTTGTATAAACACTTTCACATAGAGATATTTCATTTCATACTTTCTCTTGACAAATCAATAACTATTATTATAATTTCAAGGAGCTGTTCAAAAGCCAATGAGCTCCTTTCCCTCCCCTAGTAAAAACTATCCTCTTCTTCCCACAGTGAGTAAACTTGCTGTTCTCTTGCGCGTTTAGGGCAATCTTTTTTTAAAAGTGGCCCTTCATTCCACATCCAAAGCACGTTCTCTCCCTATTCTGGTATCCACCTCGAAATCCTCCAAATCCCCTTCCTCTACTCCCATTAACATACTGGTTCCTTTCATCCCTCCTATATCTTGTCTCAAAGGGACTCTTCTTATCCCCAAACTCTCTTCTAGGAGGTTTTTCCTGCTTCATCACTTGCTGTACTGTTGCTACCATCATCTTACTTTCTGCCTTACTTTCTCTGTATCCCTCTGAACATACACTTTCCTCCTTCTCTGGCTGTTGTTGGGGCCAGGTTCCAATTCCTCCCACCAAACAAAGCAACACAAATTCACCACATCTTCTTTAGTCAAATTTAATCTATCAATTATCTTATTATAAGGCGACTTACCCCAATTACTTAGTAGGAGTCCTAAAGGACTCCCTGTATCTATGCTCAACCTAGGATTCTTCCTAGTTTTCTTCACACATTTCCTTCTGGGAACACTCCAAGAATTGCCCATACTGGTTTACCGTACTGTTATCTTATCCTTACCAACCTAATGAGACCAACATTCGCTTCACCAAGCTCCTGCTTCTCCCTTTTTCTCCACCAATCCTCTCATGAGGGTATGGCAAAAAGGGTCAGCTCCCACACCGTCTTGCTACCCCCTGTGGTACTTGGGACGTCTAATGCACTCCTCTCACAGATCTCAGATTCAAACAGTCCTACCCAGTCCTCCCCCACCGCCTAGGTGGTTTTCATCTGGCCACCCCATATATTACTCACCTAGGTCTGTGCACGAAGTTGCCCGGTTTTTCCTGAGGCCGGCAATCTCTATTCCTGGTTCCCTCACCCTTCGTTTCTATTTGCAACTTCTATTTAGGTTCGTAGGGCTCTAGGGTTCATTCAGTACCCACCATTCCTGGAGTTCAAAGCTGGACTGTCAAACTCGACAGGGCATGCCTTCCACATCGTCCTCCAAGTTAGGGAGTCCCCAACGAAATCCCATTGAGTCCCGGGTTTCGGCACCAAAATTGTTAGACACAAAAATAGTCACAAATTGAAATCCACTCTGAGTTACAAATAGAAAGGAAGTTTATTAGACTTCACATCCAAGTCTAAAAAAATAACGGTTTGCAAAGCGTGGTGGATTCAGGAAGGCAATGCAATGTAGCCAAGCACTGAACCACACCCCAAATTCCAAAATCACATATTATATATCCTATCGCGATGCCCCATTCCCTCCCCCATGGCCCCATTGGCTTAGGCTTTGGAAGTTACAATCTATCAGAAGCGCCTAAACAGAATACATTATCTCCGCCCCTGTTTGCTTACATTATACCAATAAGATCCCTCCCCTACTATCCTGTTTACTCAGACCATATATGTACATGCTTATCACTTCTAAAAGAGAGATGTCTCCCATCTTCTACACCTGTTAGATCCAGTAGGGGTACCAGTTACCAACAGGTACTTAAAAACAATTCCTAGATGGTGACTCACACTGGGCCCCACAGTAACTCCTGTTCTCCCCCCTTCCTCCACCTGAGGCTTGTATGTTCCCTATATACTCAAAGCATCTACTCAGGCAATTGATTATACAATAATAATTATAAAATATAAAATATGATTACATGAGGATAATACTAAAAGTATATATTGTTATTTTTAAATATTCTCGCTACTTCCAGTTTTTTCCACAAGTCCACAATTAACTAGTTTGCAAATCAGCACATTTTCAAGTACTCAAATTCAACACATACATATATGAAAGCATTTCCACAATCTATTTTGGAAGATATCTGATCAACGCAAAGAATTTATTCTAAGCTGCAAATCAGGTTTTAGAAACTATAGCCTCTTAATTCACACTACGCATGAAGTCAAAATTAAACTGTATTATACATAGTTTATTTTAAGGAAGGATCTTGTTCTCCCTATTTATCCCTAGTTTATCTTGCAGGAGGAATCAAAGTTCTCCCTTGAGGCACAAATGACCAGGATCAAATTATCATATTTTGGACACATAATGTGAAGATCTAGCTTCCTTGAGAAGTCTATAATAAATATTCATTCCCTGGCTGCCTCCTATGATTCAGTATATAATTCAATTGTATTCATTCATTCATTCATAGGCTGCACAACTTGAACCACTGAGACTCTGGGCAGCACACAATAAAATATCAGGAAATAAAACTGTTTAAAACAACAGCAAAAATTAATAAATGATTGGAACCTGGATTCCTATTATAACCCACGGTATGGAAATTCGATCAACCAATCCAATCAGCCCAATATCTAAATAGAAGAACCAAGTTTTTAGAGACTTTATAAAAGCCGGCAGGGTCTGGGCCAGCTGTATATGTTAAAGGAGTTTAACATTAAAGAAGCAGTTTCATTCCAGAAGGAAAAAGCACACCTCCTGGATCCCACCAGATGACAGAACTTCAAGGAAGGGACCCAAAGCATGCCCCTCTCTACTAGAATGTGTAGGACAGGGAGATATTGCTGGGGACAGGCAATCTCACAAATAGTGCTGAGAAAGGTGCGTAGAAAGGATAGATTAGTATTTCTCAACCTTGTGGTGACTTTAAGGTCTGTGGACTTCAACTCCCAGAATTCCCTGGCCAGCATGGCTGGCCAGGGAATTCTGGGAGTTGAAGTCCATACACCTTAAAGCCACCAAAGTTGAGAAACAATGAGATAGAGGCTGGCCTTGATGGAAAGAGGGAAGATCCATTAGCAAGACAAGAAGTTCATAAATAATACTTAAGGAAGACAAGGGGGAAGGGGTATGAAAATGGTTCAGACGAATTCACCTGCAGTTAAGAGAAGCACGTTCAGATTTGCAAGATTCTATTACTTTAGCTCATCTTAATCAAAGTAGATTTTGGCACATGTAGCATCTGCTTCTTGATCTGGCTTGCTTTGTAGGGTCGACAAGGTGGACGGTAAGAGAAGAAGAGGACAACCTGCATCTAGAGGATGGACTCAATTGCAACAATGATGGGGCACCTATGGAAGTTCTGTGTGGCTCGATTAAAGCCAGACAATCCTAGAGAAGGTATGTTTAAACCAGGGGTCTCCAAACTTGGCAACTCTAAGACTGGTGGACTTCAACTCCCAGAATTCCTCAGCCAGACATTCCCCATGCTGGCTAGGAATTCTGGGAGTTGAAGTGTACAAGTCATAAAGTTGTCAAGTTTGGAGACCCCTGGCCTAGATGGTCGCTAAGACTCAACACCAACTTAGTGGCACATAATTAATCACCATACAATATCTTACAGGAGAAATACCTTTTGAAGCAACCTGCAGAATTGGGGAGGGAAGGATAAAAGGTGCGTGCTGTTCTGTATATCTTTACCTACACCCCCTCAAACTGCCAAGAAGCAAAACCCATTTGTTGTTTTTGTAGCACCTGGTACAACAGCTCAATTCTGCAACAGGAAGAGCTGGTAAACTGTAGAAAGGAGGGTGGAAATGGGTAGGCCATGAGCCTGCTGTATCAAGCCTCAGGACCACCAAGAGAATTCCTTTCTTTCTTTCTTTCTTTCTTTCTTTCTTTCTTTCTTTCTTTCTTTCTTTCTTTCTTTCTTTCTTTCTTTCTTTCTTTCTTTCTTTCCAACTCTTTTGGACCTTTAACCATCAAAGAGTGGGCAGAAGCTTCCTGCTGTAGGACAGTCCTAACTTCAAGGGGAGGGGAGCAGCGAAACCTTTTTAAAACATTGACCCTTGCCTCCTTGCTCCGTGCAGATATCCCTGCACCATATAGATACATAGGGATTGTTAGTTTAAAAATAACTGGAAAAGAGATGAATCACTGGCTCTGTCCTAGAGTACTATAGTGCATTACAGGGTTTTTCGTGGGTTTTTTTTTTTTTTTGCTGCTTCTGCTGACAAGAAGTTTCACACACTTTCTACTGTTTTTTATTACTCTGTGACAAGAGGCAGGGGATCATTTCTGAGTACTCCAAAGTATATTTCCATTCTATAATTCCCTTTTGCAGTAATTCAGGTCGTCCTTGAGGTAAAACCACATTTGGGATCAGAATTTCCATTGCTAAGCGAGGCGGTTGTTAGATGAGTCGCACCCAATTTTATGACCTTTTTGCTGTGTTTATTAAGCGGATCACAAGGTCATTAAGCAAATCTGGCTTCCCGCATTAAATCGCTTGTCGAAAGCCAGCTGGGAATGATGATCACATGACCCCCCCCCCCAAGATACTGCAACCATTGGAAATACATGCCAGTTGCCAAGCACCCTAATTTTAATCCTCTGACTAGGGCAGGTATGTCAAACTTGCGACATCACATGACATCGCGCAACGTATCAGGACTTTTTCCCCATTGCCAGCAATGGGGTGGGTGTGGTTTTGCCGGGACGCATCTGGCCTGCAGGCCGGCAGTTTGACATGCTTGGACTAGGGCAGTGGTTCTCAACCTTTTTAATGCCGTGACCCCCAACCGGTCGTAAGTCGAAGACTACCCAACCGGTCGTAAGTCGAGGACTTTCCCTGCCTGGGAGCACCATGCATGCGTGGTAGCACCCCCTGCGCCGGCCGAGGCGTAGCTGGCAAGCGGCAGAGACAGAGCAGGCCGACCACTGGCTGGGCCACCAGCTGGCCCAGCCCAAGGGAGGTAAGGCACCCACCGGGCCCGACGCGTGCCAGCAACCCTCCCTGCGCCCGCCGGCCACCCACCTCCCACCCCTGGCCCTCTTTTACTTACATTTTTAGTAGTTGCTCAGCAGGGAGGGGTGGAAGCTTCCAGACAGCTCGCCTTCGCTGCAGACAACTTGGAGCACCGTTTGCAGAATGGGACTTTTGGCGGGCTCAGCAGGGCAGAGACAGCCTGGACAATTCCTATTGGCTTTTGAAAGCCAATAGAATTAGACTCTATTCAAGAGAGTCTATTCTATTGGCTTTCAAAAGCCAATAGAATAAAAGGGAGTAGCACAGCTAAGGAAAAGGGGGGAAAAATGGCGGACTAAACAAATTAGTGTAAGTCGAGGTTGTCCTTCTCTGGGCTACAGCAATTTCCCTGCATCATTTCTGGACATTGAACATGAAGTCTGCACATCATCAATTGGTCGAGTCTGAGAAACACTGCTGTGGCTTTTGGAAAGAATTTGGATAGGTGGAGAATAAAACTACCGTGCTGTACATCCCTTGAAAAAATAAAAAAATAAAATAAAATAAAATAAAATAAAAAATAAAGCTTTATACAAGCTTTATTTCAAACTGGCATTTCCCATCTGCTTAGTTTGGAGTATGTACTTCTGTTGCTTTGTAATTCTCCTCTTGACACCCAGAGCACACAAAAATTTGTTTATCACATTCCGCTTTTTTCATATTTCTTTTCTATGTAGAAGAGGTCCCAACAGTTCAAGCCAACTAATCTGTACTACTTAGAAATCCCAAATCTCTAGCTCCTCCCACTTTCTGCCCAATCCTGGCAATTCCTGTTCTAATTCTCTGTACAGGTAATCCTCAATTTACAACAGCTTAGTAACAATTCAATGTTATAACGGCACTGAAAAAGATAACCTATGACCCGTTTTTCACACTTGAAATCATTACAGCATCCCCACGGTCACATGATCAAAATTCAGACGCTTGGCAACTTGGCTCATATTTATGACTTCTAACAAGCAAAGTCAATGGAGAAGCCAGATTCACTTAACAACTGCGTTACTAACTTAAGAACTATAGTGGTTCACTTAACAGCTGTGACAAGAAAGGTCATAAAATGGGGCAAAACTCACTTAACAATGGCCTCGCTTAGCAACAGAAATTTTGGGCTCAATTGTGGTCATAGGTTGAGGACTACCTATATAAAACCTCTCATTTGCCCTGCATGGGGAAGCAACAGAGGGCTCTTCGTACCAAGTATGTTGTGCTTCTGGCTTTTCGTCTTCATTAGTCCCCATCCACCTTCCTTTTCCTGATCAGAATAACAGTAACAAAATAACAAGAGTTGGAAGGGACCTCCGAGATCTTCTAACCCAAACCCGTTTAAGCAGGAAAACCCACACCATTCCAGACATATGGCTGTCCAGCCTCTTCTTAAAAACCTCCAGTGATGGAGTACCTGTAATTTCTGAAGCCAAGATGTTCCACTTGATAATTGTTCTCACTGTCAGGAAATTTCTCCTTAATTCTAGGTTGGATCTCTCCTTGATAAGTTTCCATCCCTTACTTCTTGTCCTGCCCTCAGGTGCTTTGGAGAATAGACTGGCCTCCTCTTCTGTGTGACAACCCCTCAGATATTGGAAGGCTGTTATCATGTCACCCCTATATTAGACATAGCCAGTTCCTGCAAATCTTCATCATATGGTTTAGTCTCCAGCTCTCTAATCATCTTTGTTGCTTTTCTCTGCACTCTTTGTAGAGTTTCAACTCTAATAAATAGGACATCTCTGTCTGTCTGTCTCTCTGTCTGTCTCTCTGTCTGTCTCTCTCTGTGTGTGTGTGTGTGTGTGTGTTTGGAATGGTAGACAACAATATCTGGGGCTCCCCTAAAATTCTGTGAATAAAGCAGCAGAGCAAAGGCACAATTAAAGCGAAATTCGAGGGCACCCTCCATTGTTTTTCTTATATGAAATAGGAAGAAGGAAGGGGGATCTTTAAAAGCAACCGAGATCGTTTAAACATCGGTACAGTACTTTCCCCAAAAGAGACCGGACGGATGGAGTCAGGGGACGCAGGAATTTCCTCTCTCCAAGGTTGAGATTGACTAACCGTTCAATCCAGCTTCTGATCTTTTTTAAATTGTTTGGTGGTTAAATCTGCCTTTCTCGAGTGTTTAAAAGGTTCTGTGATCGAAATCATTCTCTTGCTTTAATTGGCTGTCTATTCCTCCAGGGGTGCACACGCTTGTACACACCCGAGTTTGTGATGTGGGTCTGGAAAGCCAGTTTGGGATCTCCGCTCTCATCTCTTCCCTTCGCTACGCCGCTCTGTCGCCTGCGTTTCCCTCTCGCTTAGATCCCTTCCGCACGCAACTCGCAGGAACACGCGCGCCCCAATTCCACACGAATGCCCGCGTGCACACACACACACACGCACAGTCAGACGCCGGCTGAGTGGGCAAACCTGCGACCGTCAGCCGGTCTGTCTGTCCCTTTAAGAGTGGTGCCTCTGACATCACGGCCAGCTGCAGTGAGCCGGACTAGGTGCTGCTGAGCTGGGGGGGGGGGGGGGGGAGAGAGCTGATTGTGAATTCTTCTCGCGCCCCTCGCCAGTTCCCAGCCAAGCGGATTCCGTGATCCAGCGGGATCCGGCAGCGGGGGGCGCCCTGTGCTTTCCAGCCTGGGTGTGTGGGTCTCTGTATGCGTGTGTGTACGTGTGCGCAAGAAAGCAGGGGGGGGGGGGCGACTCGTACAAAGCCCAGCCGCCTCTCGGCAGCCGACTGCGGCACCAGTGCCCGATCGAAGCCCCCAGGACAAGCTCAGTAGCGGCGGCTGCTGCCTTCCTGTCCCTCCCCGCTGCGGCTCTGCCGCTGGCCGAGCCGAGCCTTCCCCCCCCCCTTCTTCCTTTCCCCCCTCCGCCGGTGGGATCCTTTCAAGAAACAGGGCGCTCTGGGGCTCGTAGCGGCCTGGGCATTTCCGCCCCCCTGGTCTTTTTGTCTTTCTTTGCGGCGCTTTTTCTTGCTTGCGTTTCTGTGTGTGCGTGCGTGCGTGCGTGCCAGCGCGCGCGTGTGGTTTCCCCAGACGGTTTTTCCCTCCCCCCCCCCGCGGTGCGATTTTTTGGAGGCTGCTTGGGTCTCCTCTCCGGTTTTTCCCCCCAGCTTTCTCCTCTTTCTCCTGCGTTTCGCTCCCTCTCCCCTTCCCCTTGCAACTGCGACGCTTTGGCCGCCCTTCGGACCCCTGCGATCGCCCCCTTCCACGCCCGCCGGTGCTTCCCGCCTCCCTTGCTTTGCACGGCGCCAGCTTCTGTCGCTCCCTTCCGGCTGCCAAGGCGGCTTTCTCGGCTGCTCCCCTCGCCCCCTCTTCCCGCTGCATTCATTCTCTCCCCCCCCCCCCGCGCTCGCTCCTGCCTCGATCCCTCTTTCTTTCCGCTCTCCTGCCTCGCCCCCCTCCCGCCTCGTCCTTCAGCGGTCCCCTCTTCGGCGTCCAGCCCTTCGTCTGCAGCCGCCGCTGCTGCAGCCGTCCCCCTTCCCTTGCCGCCGCTGCTTGCCTTCTTTCGCTGCTTTTTTCCCCTTCTGTCATTGCCCCCCTCCCTTCCCGTTGCTGCATTCCTTCCTTCCTCCCTCCCTCCTTCTCTCCCGCTCATCGATCGAGATTTACCCCCCCCCCCGCTTGTCCAGTGCTGCAGCGTTTCCTTTTTCCATTCCGTCGCCCCTTTCGAAACGCTGCACCCGTCCTCTCCTCCTCCTCCTCCCAACACGCACGCACGCTCCTTCTTCTTCCTCACTTTGGAATGAAGCAAACTTCTGGATGGGGCGCCCAGCAATAGACCCCTGGCCTTTGGGCTTGCAGAGGGCCGGCCCTTGAAGCCGGGGGTCCCCATTCCGCCATCCCCTCCCAGAAAAGGGAAAAGCGGTTTTCCCCAACCTGCTCCCCTCCCCGGCCGCCGCCGACGTCGGAGTGCAAAAGAAGGCGAAGTAACAAGCAAGGGAGCGATGCAGGTGCGGGGGAAGGCGAGCGAGGAATCCGGCCCCACCGCGGCGTTCTAACCGCAAGGTGAGACGAGCGGCTGCCCTTCCGGCCGATCCCTGCCGTGGTCGGCCAACTTGAGAGCCACTGCCTGACTTCACTGGGCCGGCTTCCCCCGGGCCCTGCTGGTTCTGGAGGGGGGGGGGAGATGTGCGTCCGTGCCCCTCTACATTCATGCCTTGGAACTATGCAGCCTGTTCGGTGTCACTCCATAAACTAGGATGCCAGGCAGAACTCCAGAGACCAGAGTTCTGTATATACTGGAAAACTGGGGCCATCGGCAACCCCATTATCCCCCACCCCACTGCCCTTGCTGATCTTCCTAGAGAATCCCCTTGTTTATCTTCCTTTGGGGGCTGATTCGTTGGAGATGTGAATCCTACTTTGGACAAATTTGGCTGCTTTGCCAGCTTGTGGCCTTTATCCCACTAGACACTGGAATGGTGGTTGTGGACTATGTAGGTGTGTTGCAGATGTGTAACGGTTGGGGTCTTGAATCTTTCTGGTTCTTTTTTTCTCTTTTTTTAAGGAATTGGCTTCTACTTCAGATATCTCCATCTTTTAATTCCTTCCTGATAGTAAGTGTGTGGCTGGATGTTATATGCACATACAGTTGTCTTAAGTCTACTTCTGGGTAGTGGGCGCTGAAATACAGGGCAGGTAATTATTGGAATAATAATCCCCAGTCTAAGATTGTGGGATACTGCAGGTGGCAACTTTCTTTGCACTATACATGCATATTGCCTACTTGGGACAACCGTCTATTCCTAAAAGTGCAAATTTTCATTGGATCTGGATAAAATTCCCATTGCAGCTTTCATGAAAATGTGCATGGGTAAAAACAGCACCTGTCCACCTTTGGTTTTAAAACAACCATCTTTGAACCAGTTATCATCAACTTGCTACTGCTGCAAGTGTCTTCACTGTTTTCTCCACCTTGCTGAGAAAGATGGTCAGTGTGTCAGGAGCATAAGATTTTTTTTGTCCGAGATTCATACTTCTACTGTGTGTTCTAGAGCCAGAATGATAGGATGTATCTGTTATCCTACAGAAGCGTAAGAGGGCTGGGTGTGTGTGTGCGTGTATTAGGGCAGAGGGAGAGAATTGGTGTCATACATAGATTCCTTTAGCTCCTCGCTGATAGGCAGGCAGGCAGGCAAACTGTGATTTTAGACAGAATATGAGACTGGTTCCTTGCAATAGTGTAGTGTTTTTCGCTTAGCCTGCTTCTGAGATTGTGCTAGTGTTGTGCAGGTTTAATAGGACAGGCTAGGAGAGGATGTAAGAATCTTTAACACCTTTCTCTAGATGGTGCATCAAGGCAGCCTTTTACAGCCTCCAGATATATTGGTTGGGCTGCCATGACCACCATCCCCAACATGGAGGCTGATTAACGGGGAAGTTGTAGTCCTAACACATTTGAAGAATACAAGATTGAGGATGCTTGCACTATTGTGCAGTGTGTGTCTGTGTGTATGCACACATGTGACTAAGAAACTGATAGAGGTTTTCCCCTCAATTTTTTTCAAGCATCAATTTGCCTACGAGAGGGTATTGTACATCGCTCTGCTAGATGCCTTGATATTTTTGCATGATTTCCCTTAACTCCTATTTTCCTTGTCTTAGCATGTATCTTTTCATACACTGGGGTTATGGTAACCCCACCCCCTACTACCTGCTATTAATATTCTATCACGGGCACATATAATTTATTGGAGGATGATTCCTATATTATATAGTGAACAAGGGTTATCTTTGTCCGTATGTGTGTGTCCTGTCCTGTCCTGGATATGCTGGTGGATTTAAGCTAAGCATTTTTCTTACACATCCTTGGCTGACTGTGTTCTTCAGAAGAATGTCTTTTATAGGGAAGTTTCCTTCAAGAAAGGCTTCCATGTGAATTTTCTACCCTTCTGTCTTGGTGAGGTTATGGGGGAGATTCACATCACTAGCGCAGGAATTTCAATATTTGGAATGGCACTGTACTACCTGAGCTGAGCTTATCCTCATGATGGAGCTTAGTTGGGGGAGTCTGCTAAGAGACTGGGCGATTTTACACAAAAGAACACTAACAATTCAGGTAATTCCAGAGGTGATAGGGCTACAAGCTTGTATTTCTTGACAGGTGAAGGCGGTGTAGCCGCGGCTGGAAGGAGAAGCTCCTGGTGGTGGGATGGGACGAAGATCAGTACCAGACTGACATGGCACATGAGAGCCAAATAGGAGGCAAGCTGGCTGAGAGCTAATTTTACTACCTTTGTGAATCTGTCAGGCACAGCATCATTCCTACAATAATAGTAGTATGCTGTGAGTTGGAGCATCAGGAAGCCAGAGTATCATCTTATGCAGTGAAAGGGATGATGGAGGAAATGTTGTTATGCCTCCCTTGGTGCTGAGAGGTTGTGTGGGAGGCAGTAGGGCATAGTGGCTAGACTGCTGATCTTAAACAAAGGAACATCTAATTTACTTTCCTAGACTTAGCTTCTTGGATAGGCTGAAATAGGTTCTCTGAGGAGGACTGAAATTTGTTTGCGGTTTGTTTACTGTAGAATGTTTACAGAGCTGCTCAGCTTAAATATTGCAGCTGATTCTGGGTGGCAAGCAGTATATTTAAAAACAATATAAAAAGTCCATGTATAGTCTGACACATTTGGAGATGTGAGGTAAGGAAGGCGTTATCAGGCACAACCCCTAGCTCTCCAACACCCCTAATGCTTATTTGCTATTTGGGGGCCTCTCAATTCTACCTATCTGACCCCCCTGATGTCCAGGCATAAACAAAGCTGGTGAGCAAAGGGGTTCTTTGGGTTGAATGGGCAGATTTAAACCAGTATTTCCCAAACCTGGTGAATTTAAGACAAATGGGCTTCAACTCCCAGAATTCTCCTGCCAGGATGCTGGCTGGAGAATTCTGGGCTTTGAAGTCCAAAATGGCATTTATGCTTCCTTGTAAATGGAGCTTACCATTTTGACTTTGGAAACAGATGTGTAAAGTGGAAGTTGGATTTTCTATTTCCACTTGCCATTTATTATAGAGGGAAAAAAAATACCCTCCCTCCTACCCAAAATCCATTAGTCTTCTAAAAATTCATTGGTGTCCCTTAAAATTCCTGCAGATCTAATGTATTTAGAGTTACATCCCATCCCTCCCCCCCCCCCCAAGCTTGGAGGAGAAGATATGGGTTAGGTATAAGTATGTTCCATTTTATTCTAAAAACAGATCTGTGAAATAGCCTTACATTAATTGTAATCTGATTGTATCACACAAACACACCAAGGGGCTCAGCACAGTGTACGGGTCTTTATTTATTTATTTATTTATTTATTTATTTGTGAGACTTATATACCGCTTTAAGTGCAAGCACTCTCTAAGCGGTGTACACCAGTAAGCAATGTATATATATATTTACATTGCCCCCAACAATCTGGGTCCTCATTTTACCTACCTCGAAAGGATGGAAGGCTGAGTCAACCTTGAGCCGGTGAGATTTGAACCGCTGACCTGCTGAACACAGTCAGCTAAAGTGGCCTGCAGTACTGCACTCTAACTGCTGCGCCACCTCGGCTCATAGGTTGAGGTCTTCACCTCAATGAGGTTAGGCTGAGTTATCCAGTGAGATTTGTGGCTGAATGCAGATTTGAAACTGTTCCTCCTTTAAAAAAAAATCAGGTTTCCCAACTTCACAATCTTTATTTATTTTGGAAAACCAGCCCTACCCAGCATTGTTTGATGATTGTAGCTCAATGCCTCTGAAAAGCATCACTTGGCTTCAGCTAGCTCAGTGGTTCTCAACCTTTTTAATGCCGCGACCCCCCAACCGGTCGTAAGTCGAGGACTACTCAACCGGTCGTAAGTCGAGGACTACTCAACTGGTGCAGCACCGTTTGCAGAATGGGACTTTTGGCGGGCTCAGCAGGGCAGAGACAGCCTGGACAATTCCTATTGGCTTTTGAAAGCCAATAGAATTAGACTCTATTCAAGAGAGTCTATTCTATTGGCTTTCAAAAGCCAATAGAATAAAAGGGAGTAGCACAGCTAAGGAAAAGGGAAAAAAATGGCGGACTGCGTTGTTTGGCGACCCCCGTGAAATGGTCGTTCAACCCCAAATGGGGTCCCGACCCACAGGTTGAGAACCACTGAGCTAGCTAGATGAATCTATCACACTAACTTTGCTAATAGCTTAGTTTTTCCTTCCATTAAAAAAAAGGAGGGATTTCACTTGCTATATTTTTGTGGATTCTGCTACTATTGAAGACCCAGTGAGGCTGGCAAAGATGGCTGCCCTCACTAAAGACAAATGGCTTGGTCCATGCCAACCAGATCACTTGGCCAGGCTCTAAGATACATTGGCAATTGCCATATTGTCTTCACTGATTGTTAAGAGGTCTGAAACAAATCCATAACATCTTGGTATTTTTCAGTTTGGAAAAGTAATAGTCAAAGGCACTAGAGTCTCATATTGTTTCAAAAAATATATATACAGAATAACAGAATTGGAAGGAACCTTCTAGTCCACCTCCCTGCTCAGGCAGGAAACCCTATACCATTTCAGACAAATCATTGTCTAGTCTCTTCTCAAAAACCTCCTGGGATGGAGCACGCACAACTTCTGAAGGCAAGCCGTTCCACTGATTAATTGTTCTCACTGTTAGGAAATTTCTCCTCAGTTCTAGGTCAGGGATGTCAAACTCGCAATGTCACGTGACGTGTCATGACATATCACGACTTTTTCCCCATTGCTGGCAATGGGGTGGGTGCGGTTTTGGTGTGACGCATCCAGCCCACAGGCCAGCAGTTTGACACCCCTGTTCTAGGTTGCTTCTCTCCTTGATTAGTTTCCATCCATTGCTTCCTGTCCTGCTTTCAGGTGCTTTGGAAAATAGGTTGACCTCCTTTTCTTTGTGGCAGCCCCTTAGATATGATTCCTTCCCCATTCCTATGTCTTGCGACCCTGCTGTTTGGACCAATGAGAGATGAACAAATCTGGAAATATCATGTTGGAGAGTTCTAACAAAACTGTGGGCAAATATAATTCTAAAGTGGTTAATTGAACACAGGATCAGAGTTTCTTGCATATGAATACCAGGATTTTGAAAATATATGGCTTGCCATTCAGAATGTGTATTTAATTGTGCTAACACAGCGGTTCTCAACCTGTGGGTCGCGACCCCATTTGGGGTCGAACGACCATTTCACGGGGGTCGCCAAACAACGCAGTCCGCTGTTTTTTCCCCCCTTTTCCTCAGCTGTGCTACTCCCTCTTATTCTATTGGCTTTTGAAAGCCAATAGAATAGACTCTTGTATTCAATTGTCCAGGCTGTCTCTGCCCTGCTGAGCCCACCAAAAGTCCCAGTCTGTAAACGGTGCTGCAAGTTGTCTGCAGCTAAGGCGAGCTTTCT
This sequence comes from Crotalus helleri, assembly GCA_024509115.1. Classification (NCBI taxonomy): domain Eukaryota; kingdom Metazoa; phylum Chordata; class Lepidosauria; order Squamata; family Viperidae; genus Crotalus; species Crotalus helleri. The sequence goes on from JAKSXO010000028.1 coordinate 4,256,267, forward strand.
GGAAGTTTCCACCCCTCCCTGCTGAGCAACTACGAAATGTAAGTAAAAGAGGGCCAGGGGTGGGAGGTGGGAGGCTGGCGGGCGCAGGGAGGGTTGCTGGCGCGCGTGGGGCCCGGCGGGTGCCTTACCTCCCTTGGGCTGGGCCAGCTGGTAGCCCAGCTGGTGGTCGCCCTGCGCCCTCTCTGCCACATGCCATGGCTGCCCAGGAGCGCCTGGGCCTGCCTGCCACCGCACCGAACGTGCGGTGGCCAAGGTAAGGCTAGCGGGGCAGCAGCGGGCGCAGGGAGGGTTGCTGGCGCGCGTGGGGCCTGGCGGGTGGCTTACCTCCCTTGGGCTGGGCCAGCTGGTGGCCCAGCCAGTGGTCGGCCTGCGCCGTCGCTGCCGCTTGCCAGCTACGCCTTGGCCGGCGCAGGGGGCGGCACCACGCATGCGTGGTGCTCCCGGGTCGAGGCGGTTGCTGGGCGACGGCCTGCGTGCACCTTCGGCCTGCCCAGCATGCGCTCCAGCCGCAGGAGAGGAGGCGGAGCGTGCACGCCTCCTCCTGCCCCGCCCGCAGGGAAATACGGGTAGTCCTCGACTTACGACCACATGGTTGGGGGTCGCGGCATTAGGAAGGTTGAGAACCACTGTGCTAACATATCCTGTTAGACCAGTGGTTCTCAACCTGTGGGTCGGGACCCCATTTGGGGTCGAACGACCATTTCACGGGGGTCGCCAAACAACGCAGTCTGCCATTTTTTTCCCTTTTCCTTAGCTGTGCTACTCCCTTTTATTCTATTGGCTTTTGAAAGCCAATAGACTAGACTCTCTTGAATAGAGTCTAATTCTATTGGCTTTCAAAAGCCAATAGGAATTGTCCAGGCTGTCTCTGCCCTGCTGAGCCCGCCAAAAGTCGCATTCTGCAAACGGTGCTGCACCAGTTGAGTAGTCCTCGACTTACGACCGGTTGAGTAGTCCTTGACTTACGACCGGTTGGGGGTCGCGGCATTAAAAAGGTTGAGAACCACTGTGTTAGACCTAATGTGTGAAAAAATATGTCTGTGTAGGCCAACATTTATAATAGTGATGAATGTCCAATGGAAGGTGGCATAGTTCCCAGCCCATTTCCCTGTGCTGGGTTTTGTTTTGTTTTTTGCCTTTTGTGTCAACAGATCTTGTGCATATATTTTGGGATTTTGCTTAGTCTGCTGGGTGAATTCTGTTAAGTATAGTATGTGATAAATCATGGATAAATAAATCATGGGTAATTAGCTTCATGCACAAACCATGTGCATGTAATATTTAGACATAGCGACTGATATATGGGTGAAAGGCAAGTGCGTTTGTGGACATGTTTTGTGAAATGTTTAATCTGGCCTATCTTGGACACAGAGAGTAGTAAACAGCACGCAACAAATTGTAAGAGAAGACAGGTTAACAGGCAGGTAGATAATTATTAAAAATCCTAACAGTAACCCAAAGCAATACAGGTAGTCCTCAACTTATGACCACAATTGAGCCCAAAATTTATGTTGCTAAGTGAGACATTTGTTAAGAGAGTTTTGCCCCATTTTACGACATTTCTGTCATAAATGTGAAAAACGGTCCTAAGTCACTTTTTTCAGTGCCGTTGTAACCTCAGTCACTAAATGAATTGTTGTAAATTGAAGACTGCCTATATGAATAATCCATTGTGTCTCCTGACATTTTCTAAAAGTGTCCAATATTCTCTTAAATATTTACATTTCAGTTTTCCTCTTCAATCATCTAGTTACCCAGGAACCATACTGTATAAAGCAAGAAATCTAGAACAGGCATCTCTTAAGATTGCTGTCTCTTCTACTTGTAACTTTCTAGCAAAGAAGCTACTTTCCCAAGTGTCATCCATCTCTTTAAACATCCTTCTGCACTGAAGAGTGTATCTGTGTGTGTTTAACATATACACATACATATATACAGTATATATATCTGCCTGAACTTGATTGTCTGTTCATCCATACCTTGGTCTCTGGCTATAAACATAAACTTCCCTTTTCTCACTAGCTGATATAATCCCCCTCTTTCTTCACACATATACTGCTCCACACACGCACAGGCAGAGTTATGTGCCTGATTGTGTTATATGCGTGTGTGTGTATGTGCTGATTTGGAACAGGGTTTGTGTAGGATGGGTAGTGTGTCACCTTCTGTAACCAAAATAAACCCATTGCAGATGGGAGACATGAGATGAAGTTTCACAGCTAGCAGCTGGGGTGACGCTACATTGCTGGGAATTATCCACAAGGCATAAGAAAGCAAGAGGGCCACTATTACAGACAGGAACCTATCCCATCCTTGAGTCTCCTAAACAGGGCTGCTATTCAGCTTATGCCTGGATTCTTTGCCATTCTCCCCTGGTCCTCTGTCCTCTGTCTAGCCCAAATACCACTCTTCTATCTTATGTACAAATATGATCACAGGTAATTGTATCCTGAGAAGAAGGGGAGTTATGTCAATGGCACAAATGTGGCCAGAGAAAACGTAATTAGAAACTCCAGTAGATACGAGTGAATAGTTCTTGAAAATGCATTGCAAGTAGAGAAGATGTTAGACTTTGAAAGTGCAAAATGATATCCTGAACAGAATTATAAGTTTGTGACTGAAAAAAGGGCAGGTAATATTTGTGGATAGCCCACAAGGAGGTACTGAGGAAAATGGGACAGGGAACCTGAATCCCAGAGGTCCACATCTTTGAAGGAGATTGGTGCAGTCATGGTAGCTGGGGAATTCTGGGGGTTGAAGTCCACCCATCTTCGTGTTGCCAAGGTTGAGAAATAAGTGGTGCTTACATTTTGGCTGTTTTCATGTGGCACATTGAACCACCAAAATAGGTGGCTAGATCTCAAATTTCCATCTTCTGCAAACCTAGTCCAAAATACCATCCAATCCCAGACAATTGGCCCAATCCAGTAAATCATAATTCAGTTAACCATTCAGTTAACCATGCATAAGCTTATTCCATGACAATAATCCTTCTGTCTCTCAACCTTATACAAAGAGAAGTAAACCAAAAAGATTATATTTCTTAAGGCATTTTTATATAGCTAAAACTATAAAATATTCATAAGAAAGCGTAGAAATCCTGGTTTTTGAAATTCTTGGTAGGGTGGCATGAGAGGAGGAAGAAGCTTGTTAAAAATGTGGTGGATGAAAATCGGGATAGTTGAAGGAAGTCTAGAATCAGTGTTTTATTTCTGGAACACAAGTTGTTCCTGTCAGGTATCAGACACATACAGGTAATATCTCAAGGGTATGAAGAATTCACCCAAATGCAGAACTTCCAAAGAAGTGCATCTTATGAGTACAAAGGGGGAAAAAAGAGGCATTTGCATATAATTTTCAAATTACCAGATAGATCTTTGGCAGAAATTCTGTATCAAACTGTTAACAGGCACTCTTCCCTCATAATTTCAGTGTGTAGAAGAGCAAGCAGAGCTGGGGGGCAGAGCTAAGCACGTCATCAGTTTAGAGTCAATAAGTTGTCACAGATGGTCCAAGTTCAACCCCTCTTGAATTCCGTTGACCCTTATTTGGTGCCAATATAGTATTGAACTTTAGTTGATTAGATTCTAGTGTATAGGCTTGAGCAGTAAACCCTTTTTGAATTGCAACTTAATATATGGTTCTAATCCTTTGTTCCTGACAAGTGTCAGCTGAAAGTTTTGGGGAGACGAAGTTGTGTAAATTCTCCTTGGTAGTTTCTCCCCACCATTAGAAGGAGGTTAAGTGGAAAATGTTCCTTTTATTCACTCTTGTCATGGCTTACATTTCTGGAAAAGGCAAGTGAATGGGGTGGGCGCGGCTCCGGTATGATGAAAACAGCCCACGGGCCGGCAGTTTCACACCCCTGTTTTAGAGAGTTGCCTCCAACAAGATGGTGGTATACAAGTTAGGAGATAGATAGATAGATAGATAGATAGATAGATAGATAGATAGATAGATAGATAGTCACTTTTTTTTCAGTGCCATTGTTAACTCTGAACGGTTACTAAGCAAATGGTTGTAAGTGGAGGACTACCTCGATCTATGCATGTTATTTGATGTATCTAAATCAGTGTTTCTCAATCTCCACAATGTTAAGAGGTGTTGCCTTCATCTCTCAGAATTCTTTAGCCAGTAGGCTGGGGAATTCTGGGAATTCACACATCTGAGAGCTGCTGAGATCGAGAGACGCCAATTTAAAATGTATTCTTTGGGAGAGGGGTCTGCAGCTTTCACCAGACTGTCCAAAGGATCCATAGGCACAAAACGGGCAACAATCCTTGACTTAGAGGCAGGAATAAAGGACGATATCGTTGCACAGGAAAGACAAGATAGCTAAATGTGCCTGGCTGGACAGTTGAATTGCATAATTTAAACAAATGCAGTATCTGTAAAGGCAGTATTTGCAATCTTTCTAGCATTATTCCTTGAAAAGAAGACAGGCAGGCTTTCTCATTCCAAGACCCTTAAAGAATTCTCCTTACTTGGAGATAACATACTCCTAAGGTCAACTCTTCCCTGCCTCCCCAGCCTCATTAGCATAGCTTGGAATTCAGAGCTACCTTTTTAGGCAAATCTAGGTGAATGACAGCTCTCTGAAGAATCTTGTCAAGAGCTGAGCTGCAGACCACTCCAGACCTTATGGGAAGAAATCTATTTCATGATTTTCCACATTACCCAGTGATTTCAACGTTGTATGTAGTCAACCAGAATTAAATTGACTAGAATTTACCCAAATATCAATTTTGCCCAAGGCATTATTTTGCTGCTCTGGCTATCAAAAGTTGTTATGTTGCAAAATTATCAGCTAGGGCTAGGCTGGAAGGAGCTTAGCTTGGAGTCTTTCTGCAGCTGCAAGCAGCACAAGCTAGACCTCCCTCAAGATCCATGAAGCCTTATCTGGTTGTTCACAAGGTAAGCAGTCTGGTGAGATTCTTGTACCATAGGTGGTAGACAATAAAGTTACTGATTTTTGTTATTCACGAGTGGTTCTGGTTGCTTGCATCTGATATGATCTGAAGAATATACAGGAATTTAGGAAATGAGGAAGGTTGAGTCTGGGTTTAGTCCTGAGGTCCTAAGATGGAGATACTAAGGTTGCTCCTAAGATCAGAGGATCAGAATAGAGCTGGAAGGGACCTTGGAGGTCTTCTAGTCCAGCCCCGATCAAGCAGGAGTCCCTATATCATTTCAGACAAGTGGCTGTCCAGTCTCTTCTTAAAAACCTTGAGTCATGAAGCACCCACAACGCCTGAAGGGAAGTTGTTCCACTAGTTAATTGTCCTCACTGTTAGGAAGTTTCTCCTTAATTCCGGGTTGCTTCTCTCTTTGATTAGTTTCCATCTGTTGTTTCTTGTCTTGCCTTCTGGTGCTTTGGAAAAATAAACTGACCCCCTCCTCCTTGTGGCAGCCTCTCAAATACTGGAATGCTGCTATCATGTCCACCCTAGTCCTTCTTTTCTCTAGACTAGTCATTCCCAAATCCTGAAACCGCTCTTCATGTCTTTTAGTCTCCAGGGCTTTAATCATCTTATGATCCTAATAATATGGTCCTAAGATTAATAAATGAAGGCAGCATTGGGGGGGGGAGTCCTTAGACCAGGGCTTTTCAACTGTGGTATGCATATCACTTGTGGTACATTTAACAAGTGGCAAGGTAAATTCTCCTTGGTAGTTTCTCCCCACCATTAGAAGGAGGTTAAGTGGAAAATGTTCCTTTTATTCACTCTTGTCATGGCTTACATTTCTGGAAAAGGCAAGTGAATGGGGTGGGCGCGGCTCCGGTATGATGAAACCAGCCCGCGGGCAGGCAGTTTGACACCCCTGTTTTAGAGAGTTGCCTCCAACAAGATGGTGGTATACAAGTTAGGAGATAGATAGATAGATAGATAGATAGATAGATAGATAGATAGATAGATAGATAGATAGATAGATAGATATGGAAAAGCCACATTTTTCAAAGACAGTTCGGCAAAATTATTACCACACTGTTGCATATCGAGATAGTTGTTGGGGGACATGTTCTACCACTGGTGAAATGTAATTTTTTTATACATGTAAGAGATATTCCAGTTAACATTCAGCCACTGGATCCAGCAATCATATTTAGTTTTCCCACAATGGCTCTCATCTAAACAACACTTAGAAATGTTTTAAGAAATCAGAAAATAGTGTTCTCAGACTTAGTTGCCTGATGTTATTCAATACAGCAAGGTTGTCAATACTTCTGCAACCATCATGACCAGCCAAGGTTGTGAAGGGGCCTCATCCATAAGCAGTTTTCCAAATTTAGAGCCAGCTATGGGCTAAGTAGCAAAGCTTGGTAGATATCAGATTACTCTTTCAAAAAGAAGAAGAAACCTCGGGTTGGAAAATGACTCCTGTATGACACTTGCAAAATGTCAGAAAATCCGTTAGGCTGAATACAAGCAATCATAATTCCCCAATTAAAATTGTCACTTTAATATGCAAGAGTAGAAACTAGAATTCCTGGCACATGAGAAGAATAAGAGACCAGAAGCAGAAAAACAGGGTTCCTAAGAAACTACAAACTACATGGAGCCATTCTGAGTATTTTCCTGCCAAATGCTGGCGTAGGATTTTTGCACCCTGTGTTGGTAGAAATTCTAGCCCACTGAATAACACCAAACAGCAAGTTGAAATTAGACAGAGATTTATTGGCTACAACGGTTTGCAAAGCGTGGTGGACTCCAAATAAATATTTGAGCCACACCTAGTCACAGCGAAAACACACATTATATACATTCTATCCTGACACCTTGGCCCCTCCTCTGAGGTTACAATCTTATCAGGATCGCCTAAACAAAATACATTATCCCTGCCCCTTACTATTTTGCTTCACCTATTCCCTTATATGTACTTTATCATGAAATCCTATAGCTCAGTGTGGAAATCCTATAGCCTACGGGCAGAACTCTTCCAAGGTATGTGTACATGTAGAAATTGTGTAGAAATCTTGCAGTCTACGTGTAGAAATTTTGTGTAGAAATCTTTCTGTCTGCGTGTAGAAATTTTACAGAGTACGTGTCACTTAACTTTACTTTTTATTCTAAAATTTTATTCCTAACAGATCCACCCTTTTTCTTTTCATACTTAATAAAATTTTAGAATCTTTTAAAATTCATTTCAATCTCTTCTTTGTGATTATTCTCTATTATGTCTGCGTTGTCGTTGATTTCCTTAAAGGCTAACAGTGTCTGTATCTTTTCCTCCCGTTTGATGCCATTCATTATACTTGTTACAGTTGTATGGACTAAATTTTTAATCATAGGAATTAGGCAGGGCAAACACATTAGTCCTAATAATATTATGCCCACCATGAATAATGCTTGTTTCTAATTGCGAAAGATTCCTCCCAAAAATCCCCCTTCATCTAAAAGACCAGTCCAAGTCTGGACTGGAACATGTACAAGTTGTCTCATTTCAGTGGTTAATTGCTTCACTTCTGCACCTGTTTCATCTATCTGTAAGCAAAAATTCGTTAAATTAAACTTCCCACATACCCCTCCTTCCTTAGCTAATATATCTTTTCTTTCTTTATAGTGATATAAGTTAATGGATCTGTTCCTGTTCTGTCTATCCCAAATCCATAACTTACTATATCAGAATGGTTCTTAGTGATTTCCAACTCCATCATATTAGTTCCATATATTCTTTTAAATTTGGTAATCCATTACATCCTGGATAACCTCCTCCAGTGTAATCACACACACAACTCCACCCTGAACATTTAATAGATCCCCCACAAAGTAACCATTGATTGGGGTTTCCATTTGCAAAGTTCAAATTAGTGGAACATATATATTTATGATTTTGTTTATAGGCTGAGATCCAACTAGAGTCTCCACGCTTTGTGGCGAGATAAGATAAACTTAATACTGTGCATGCATCAAATTGTATCAAAGCTTTTTCTGTCCCTTTTTCTAATATTTTAGTAGAATTAACGTATATTAATCTTTCTTCACCTTCAGGTCTCAGTCTCACTCCTACTTTAGCTAAACTCACATATATACTGAAATTCAAATATGTTGGCATTGATGGATCATAGCATTGTATCTTTTTCTCTCTTCCCTTACAAACTGAATATTGTGTTTTATTTAATTGACATATAGATTGAAATATACACCCCTTTGGTGGCATTGGTAATGCAGGCTTCACATCCTTCTGCTTCTGTTGCTCTTCTATATCACTCCCTAGAGAGGGAGAGGTATACAGCCAGGAACAAATATACAGCACTAGGGATTCACATTTTATATTCTTCTTCTAAACTGTGATATTTTATGAAGGCTTCTCGTTGTTCTTCCTGGACTAATTGGATTGAAGGAATATCTTTTAGAGTATATCTTACCACTCCAGTCAATATCTCAGTATATTCCTCAAAAGGTTTCAATTTCTTTTCAATGAGTACTATATCGCATGGTCCAAAATGTTCTTCACATCCAGTACATCTTACACAGTCAATACAATGGAAACAACAACAATCAACATGGCATTTACAGCACAGTACCAACACATTTAAACAGGAATTTTACAAAGTATCAATATAAACGAGTCGTCACCCGGAACACAGGTCCACTGTCCTTTTGGTTCAGCTACTGGTCCCTTCACTCGTGTATAATGAGTCCACCCTTTTTCTTTCATCCGAACTGCAGTTTCAGAGATCAGCAACACATGGAATGGTTCTTCCCACTTAGGTTGCAATTTCTCCTCCTTCCACATTCAGATCAGGATCCACTGTCCCACCTCAAACTTGTGGACAGGAAATTCCAAAGGGGGTGTTTGGATCAGCAAGCCTTGTTTCCTGCAATGATCAAGATACTGCGACAGTTTATGCACATAATGTCTTATTACTTTATCCCTTGTTACTAAAGAGTCCATGGAAATGTTTCCAGGCATAAATGACACACCATACAACTCATAAGGAGACAATCCTAAATCTTTCCGTGGTCGTGTTCTTATTTGCAACAATACTAAAGGTAAACATTTTATCCAAGTCATTTGAGTTTCATATTGTGGAATTTCCCACTTGAGGTAATTTAAAATCAACTTGAATGCATTGAAATAGCCTCACCATTAGATGTTATAGAACATTATGTATATTTGTCTACATATCATACTTATCGTATAACCAACCATATATTAACCATAGAAAAGTATCAATTATCCCTCCCCTAGCCATTCCTTTGTCCGTATGTATTTACAAACAGATTACTTAGTAAAGAGCCAACAAAGGAGCGCTCACCAAACTCTGCTTGACTTTGTTTGCATACAAATCTTTATTCAAAATAACATAGCTCATTTATAATCCAAAAATTTTTTTTTTTCTCAACCCCTCATTTTAAACAAGGGTTGAATTATAATTCCTTCAATTCTCTTAGGTATTATTTTTTTTTTATCAGTGTGTCCTGCACAGAGATAAAAACATAAAAAAATAAAACAACAACAAAAAAAAGCAACTCCACAAAATAAATAAATAAACAAGCTTAATAAAATATTCTGAGTTACTGAAATAGTTTTGTATCAAACTCTAGTATGAACTATTTGGTTTTAATATAAAGTTAGTCAAATTCCAATTTAATCAGATTAAATTGTATCTTTGGTGCTTCAATTTAAGCAAAGTCCATTCAGATGGAAACAAATTTCCATTAAATAGGTTAAATCATTTATAAATCTAAACAAATCAATTCAAAGTCATTTCTATTGGTTAATGGTTATATAGGTGTATTCCAGTTCTCATATTTCATTTATTTAAAAAAAATAACCTTATTTCTTACTGCAAGAATGGGTATTAAATTTCACATCCAGCCCACCTTCCTCAAACCAGAATTCTAAGCAGAAAAAAAAGTTAAAAAGATCAGACCCCCCCCCCCCTTTTTTTTTCTTTTCTCTCTCTCTCGCTCTTAAAGCAATACAGCCAGCTGGGGGTGGGGGGAAAGAGACAGGAAAAGAAGAAGAAATTATGCAACAATTTCACCACTAACAAAATAGTTTTCTCTTCACATGCATTTTCCATTTCACTTTTACAGTAACAAAAAAAAATCTGCAGCTTACTGTTTCTTTCACAGTCTGGGATGGGGGAGAAACACTCTCTCTCTCTCTCTCTCTCACACACACACACACACACAGGATCAGCATATCCACACATTCATTTCTGTAGTAATCACTCCTTAGTCATTGAAGGGTGCAAAGAAATGGCCACTTACTACGCAGCCTTTTATTGTTTTTATAGAGTTTTTCAAATAGCAATAGATACAGCATGGCAACAGCATTTCATTGGCTAAAATCCTTTACCAATCCTCAAGAGTAAAAAGTTAGAGGCCATAAACAGGAAAACTTGTTGTTCACCAATTTAGCCTTATCAACCTGGCAAGGTCACAGAGACGTGCGTCACGTAAGATGCAAAACAAAGGCACAAGCGTTGGTAGGACAGTTTTCTGCTCGCAACTTTCGCCTGTCTCTTATCCCTACATCTCACTCCTTTTTGTTTTGTTAGACGAAATATCGCCATAAGCAGGGTTAATAAAAAGATTATAATCAGGAGAGGAGCATCCTTGCAGTTGTTAATATAGGGCCAAAACTTGACCCTGAGGCAATGTGAGAGAGGATCTACTGGGATTTAAAGCTCTAATACATATATTGCAAAATGAAAGAAATACATTACATAAACAGCACCCATAAAGATCCTAAGGTACCAATTTTCAAATCAAAGGCCAAATTGTGTAAAATTTAAATCTGGTGCTGGATGGTTCATGAATTATCAGAAATATTGAAACAATACATTTCCTCAAAATGTTTACAACCCAAATGCTGGTGTAGAAGCATATAATCAATTGCAGCGTGATTTTGCAAAATAGTTCTCAAATTTTGCAGTTCATGGTTGATCGCTGAAATAGTTGAAGTAGTATTAATTGTCTTTGCCAAATTTCATATAATAGCATTAATGTTGAGGTGGGCACAAACAGCAAGTCCTTGTACACCCACTAAAGATATAGCCAATGCTACAAAGTAAGGTTGTCTCAAAGTCACAAGTGTTGTCTAGCGTGACATCACGTGGAGAATGGTTCATGTGAACTTGTTGTTTGGAAAGCAAAACAGGAATCAGCTGGCTGAGGCAACATTGCACTTCACTAATATTAGCAGGAATATGATTTAAAGTTTCTTGACCACATGTAAAAAACCCTCCTTGCAGTAGCCAAGCATGTCCAAAAAGAAAGGAAGTCTCTATTGAAGCTGTGCAATTTAAAGCAGGTGAGCCAATGCAATGACAGTGAGGTTTTTTAAGCAATAACCTCTCAGAGTCAGTGAAGTTTTGAATTACTGCAGAAGGGGTGCAAACAAAGACTAAACATATAAAAAACAAATTACATTGTTCGAATGATTGTTTAAGTGAGATGACAGTTACAGTTGTCAAAGGGCAGATGTTAACGATCAGACATAAACAAATGATGGATAAGAAATTTGCAGTTAAAACCGCAAAAATGGCAGCACACAGGTTCTCGGGGATCAAGTTCTTTACATCTCCCCACGTCACTGGCTGCCTGGCATGTCAGGATTGGATTACTTGCTGTGCCATCTGTAGAGTCACCCTTGCCATTTCTGGGACTGGGTCCAGGGACTGGTGCAACGACATCCCTGGCTGGGTGATCACAACGCGCTGGAATCCGCAAAGGTCCTGTTGGAGCAAGCACAGCAGCGTAGCCCCGCCCCCAAGTGATCAGAGGGACTGGTCCCAACCATGCTTTGTCTGGTAATGCCCGATAATATGCCAGAGGTGGAGGCAAGCTTGTTTTCTGTTGAGAGTGTCTCTGTTAAGCAGTCAAATTTGGAATGGAAATATTCAATTGGTGTAATGTAAATAATACTTTTTGAACCTGTTATATTACCCACGACAAATTGGGTATCCTAGATAATCCGTCCTTTTTTATTTGTTTGTGAAGGCAGTCCTTGAAAGACCAATTAGCACATTCCACGATAGCTTGACCCGTGGAATTATAGAGAAGACCATGAGTAAAAACAATATTTCAGGTTGTATAAAATTGTCCAAAAAAGATAAAAAATAACATGTGAACCTGTTTCCCCTCATAGAGGTGGGGGAAATTGTTCCTAAATACCTATTTATGAATATACATTTGTAAGAAGCCAAAAAAAAAAACATGGATAATGTCCATTTGTCATAGTTGATTAGAGGCAAAACCACATAAAAGACATAAAAAAAGACATACAAAAAAAATTAGGCCCAGGAAGGGAGGAGTGATTGTGTTTATGAAAAACAAAATTATAAATGCTTTCAGTTATGGAGCAGCTGCTGCAAAGTTAAAAACAAGGTCATAAGATTGGGGCCAATCCTGGGCATGATGTAAGCACCTGAAGAAGTAAAAGTAAGTTGGCATACTTAATGAGAGTCAGAGATTAAGTTAAAAGACTGTTGAGAAAAGATTTGAAAAGCTAAAATAATTCTGAGCATTGTGATAAGGGTTGCATTGCAGTGTAGGACCCTTTCCAGGTATCATCCTTGTAAGCAATTGCTCCTCTCATTCACCCTTCATCAGAAAAAGCAATAACTTGTGGCAAGGGATAAAGAGAAAGAAAATAGTGGCTGGACTAGAAAGGAAACAAGCAAATCAAAGATCATTAGGCAAATGATATGAAAGTCAGTTAAAGCACATTAAAGAGATAAGTTATTTTTGAAAACAATATTAATTAATCAGTTCCTTTTCGACTGCAAGCTATCATTTTAGCAACTACCTGGATAAAAAATAAAACATTTTGGGATGGGATATGGTAGGTAAATATTATTCAATTCAATATATTTTCTGCACTTTTATTACAGTTAATGCTCCATTAGGTAATTTACTAGTAGGAAAAAATCAAAAGTGTGAAATTCTGGCCACAAATTGAGTATTTATGATTTCATCAATTTGTGCAACTATATTTTTTTTTTCTGGGATTTATTGCAATCCTAAATCATTTTATATTTTCTGAAAGCCAATTAAATTGTATCTTTGGTGCTTCAATTTAAGCAAAGTCCATTCAGATGGAAACATTTTTTATATAAATAGGTTAAACATGTATAAATCTATAACAATGTAATTCAGTTAGTTCTTTTGGCTGTTGGATATAAAAAATATTGTCCAACATTACTGTTTCTCTTTTGAGTAAAAAAATTTATTTGCCGAAACTGCATAGGTGAATGTCAAGTTTCAGATTCACTCCACTCTTCTCAGATTACAATTCCAAGCAGAGGAAAAAAAATTTCAAACGAACAGTCCCCCCCCCCTCCTTCCTGTCTCTGGCTTTTTAAGCAACGCAGCCAGCCGAAAGAGACAGGGGGGGGGGGGAAATCTCACCACCAAAAAATAGTTTAATCTCCTTCCTATGCATTTTGCAATAAATTCTTCTCATACAAATATTTACTATTATTTTCACAGTTAGGGAAAAAATGGGTGGGTTTTGAAGGCTAACACACACTTCAACAAATTAACTCATTCAGTTTCATACTGACTGTTTGCATAAAACCATTCCACATACAATTATTTCATTTCATACTTTCTCCAGGCAAACCATATATTCTTAGCAAGGCCTTTTTATATTGTTGTTATCAGAGAGGGCTTTGAGCCTCTTCCAAGTCTTGGAATAACACAGAACAACACAGACAAACATATATACACAAATACTGTTACAACAACATTTATTTAGACATATAACTTGTCCTGCAAGAAGCGAGAAAAATGACAAGGTGATTTCAACCAAAAAGTGGTTTTGAGGGCCCTAATCATTTCCCATTTTTCTCACCATTCCAAGCCCAAGCATAATGTTCTGAGTAGCCACACACACACACATAACACAAAACACAACCAGACATTTGTCTGACGGCTAACTTAATATATTGCAGAGCATTCCGATTGCTCAAAAGACTTTGTTCTGAGGGAGTAAATTTGATTTATGACTTTAACTAATCAGCAAAGAATTAGTCTCTTCAGAAGAAGCTGAAAATCCAATTAAAGATGTTTTTAGAAGGAATAAATTTTACTTAGTTGCAAGCAGAAGCGGGCTGATAGTTAATTGCCGTTCTGAAATATTTGGGTCCATTTTTTTTCTTTCCTATCTGACAGGAGTGAACACTATAGGTGTTATACTGAAGTTCAAGGTTCAAGATGTAATTTATGCTCTATCTTTTAGCCTAAGCGTCCGATGCTTAAGATTCGAAGAACACTGTTTTCTTATCTCCCCAATCAGCTTCCTTATGTTCGTTTCAAGCGTTGCCAAGCCTGATTTCTGTAGCAGGAGTCTGAACTCCTGTACATGCTTTTGCTGAGGGTGAGATAATTTACAGCCCATACTTACTCACTGAGGGGTCTCGTAAGACGAAAGTGCACCTAGGGGTCTGTTCCAGACGATGGTAAGTATGTTGGCAGCTGCTTCTTCCCGTAGGGGTCCCAAAACAAAATGTCCCTGCTGAGGGCGCCAGCTGTAGTAATCACTCCTTAGTCATTGAAGGGTGCAAAGAAATGGCCACTTACTACGCAGCCTTTTATTGTTTTTATAGAGTTTTTCAAATAGCAATAGATACAGCATGGCAACAGCATTTCATTGGCTAAAATCCTTTACCAGTCCTCAAGAGTAAAAAGTTAAAGGCCATAAACAGGAAAACTTGTTGTTCACCAATTTAGCCTTATCAACTTGGCAAGGTCACAGAGACCTGCGTCACGTAAGATGCAAAACAAAGGCACAAGTGTTGGTAGGACAGTTTTCTGCTCGCAACTTTCGCCTGTCTCTTATCCCTACACATTTCCATTCAAACTGCTTGTATAAGCACTTTCACATACAGATATTTCATTTCATACTTTCTCCTGACAAACAAATAACTATTATTATAATTTCAAGGAACTGTTCAAAAGCCAATGAGCTCCTTTCCTCTCCCAATTTCCTTTGCTCTTAGAGCTTGCCTATTAACTTTCTTGCAAAATGAGACATCCGGCCATTATTTGTTTCACAACGGTGAAAACTCTCCTGTAGTTTACCTTTCAGAAACACGTCTTCTAAAACCCTCATGGAGTGTTTGGATTACTTCACGTGTTATGGCTTTATTCAACACCTGCTATCCATCAGGTAATATCCATTTTCCTTCTGTATTCTTTTCCTTTTGTTTTATTACTTGGTTTATTGTGGCAACCATCATTTTATTCTGTTGCCTAAATTTCTCTACATATACCTTTGCACATATACCTTTTGTGCTGCCTTCAACAAGTCATCTATACTTTTCCCTGTCCATCCCTCCAATTTTTGTAATTTCTTACTTATATCTGGCCAGGATTTTACCACAAATTGTATTTTTACCAGAAGAGTATTTGCTGGGTCATCTAGATCAGTTCCAGAATACTTCTTCATTCCGTCTTTCAGTCTTTGGAGGAATGTAGCTGGAGATTCTTCTTTTTCTTGTTCTATCATTAAAGCTTTACTCATGTTCTTTGCTTTTGGGACAGCTTCTTTTATTCCTCTTATCAATAATACTCTCATATCTTCCATGTTTTGTCTATCTGCAGCATTATTATTATCCCAATTTGGTCTTACTAAAGGGAACTTTGCATCTGCCAAAATTGCCCCCTGTGCTTGGGGATTATGTTCCCTAGTCCAGACCAAATGAGCTGCTCTTTGAATTAACTGTCTTTCTTCTGCTGTAAATAACGTGCTCTGTATCACTCCTAATTCATCCCATGTGTATATGTCTGCTCCTAACAACAGATCCAGTTGCTCTGCTACCCCTATTGGATCTTCTGTCATGCTTTTCATTTCTTTCTTAAAGGTGCGTAATTCAGATGCCTTTAAAGGCTCATGTACAAAACTGATACAGGCCTGTCCTTGGCCATCTACTCCATTGGGTACTTCTCTTAAAGGAAAAGCCTGTAGTGGTTTATCCTTAAAGGGAAAATTCTTTATATCTTTCTTCAATTGTTCCAATTCTTTTACTAATACCGTATAGGGTCCACCTCTCACAGCTCCTTGGGCTTGTGTTACAGGAGCTGGTAGGGGTGGTGGAATAGGTATTTGTACATTTGTTGGTTGTGGTAGATTAGGATTATAAAGTGGGGGTAAATATTTCATGGATTTTTCATCTTCTTCTTCCTCTATTTCATTCTTCTTCTTGTAAATATATTGAGGTTATTTTATGAGGGCTAGGGCCACTCATAGTCAAGGTGACCCATTTACCTGGGTTCCAAATTAAAGCATAGTCTAACTCATTGACTAATGATTTACATGTTTTCCTTGACACATACTCATATAAATTCTGACAAGCAAAATAGTCATTTGTTCCTAATCTAGGCCACTCTACTTTTTCATCTTCCCACCAGACAAAACAACACAAATTAACCATATCTTCCTTGGTTATGTCTAATTTACTAATTATTTCATTATACGGAGGTTTTCCCCAATTACTCAATAAAATCCCTAATGGACTTTCTTTATCTATATTTAATTTGGGGTTCCTTCTTATTTTTCTCAAACACTTCTTTCCTGGAGTACTCCCTGTGTTGCCCATACTGGTTTACCATCCTATGTATTCTAATTGAGACTTCACATAAATTCCTTAATTCACTCCCCCCTGATCCCCCTAGATATGCACTCGCATATCAGAGGTCCACTTTCGTAAGTGGATACTTGGGATGTCACACACACACTGTCTCAAATTCACACAGGCCTACCCAGTCTTCCCACCGACTGCCTAGGCAGTGTATACTGGCCACCCCAGAACACTTACCTAGGTCCGTGCACGGAGTTGCCCAGTTCCCGGAAGCCAGCAACACACACACCGGTTCAATTCGTATCTCTGTCTAATATCAACTCTATGGGTTCGCCGAGGAAAGCGTTGCTGCTCCTTCACCAACAAGATGAGATAGACTGTCAAAATCGACAGGGCATGCCTTCCACCTCACCTTCTGGATCTGGTGCAGACAAACGATCCCGGTCTCGAGCCCCACGTTGGGCGCCAAAACTGTTGGTAGAAATTCTAGCCCACTGAATAACACCAAACAGCAAGTTGAAATTAGACAGAGATTTATTGGCTACAACGGTTTGCAAAGCGTGGTGGACTCCAAATAAATATTTGAGCCACACCTAGTCACAGCGAAAACACACATTATATACATTCTATCCTGATGCCTTGGCCCCTCCTCTGAGGTTACAATCTTATCAGGATCGCCTAAACAAAATACATTATCCCTGCCCCTTACTATTTTGCTTCACCTATTCCCTTATATGTACTTTATCATGAAATCCTATAGCTCAGTGTGGAAATCCTATAGCCTACGCGCAGAACTCTTCCAAGGTACGTGTACATGTAGAAATTGTGTAGAAATCTTGCAGTCTACGTGTAGAAATTTTGTGTAGAAATCTTTCTGTCTGTGTGTAGAAATTTTACAGAGTACGTGTCACTTAACTTTACTTTTTATTCTAAAATTTTATTCCTAACACCTGTATTGATAAATACAAGCCCTGGGAGACTAGAAGTTATGGGACTTGTAATCCTGGTTCACCGAGGCTTCCCTTCTTTGGGGAAGTCTGCTCTAGTACAGGGCTTTTCAACCGGTGGTATGCCTACCACTTGTGGTACATTAACAAGTGGCAGGTGGTCCACAGCCCTGCCTAGCCAAGTGTAGTGGGGGAGGAAAAGAGCCAGCCCTCTTTCCCTCCCCCACTGAGAGAGTCCTCTGCAGCAGCAGAGTGGCTGGGGCAAGGCAAAGGCCCCAGGCTCACTTCTTGCTCACCCTCCCCCATGAGAGAGGAGGAGGAGGAGGGGGACGGAGACAGGAGAGGCTATAAAACGAGGCCCTTTGGGTGGGAGAGGGAGAGAAAAAAAAGCAGGAGCCTTGGGAGGAGGCAGAGTCAGCTCTAGCTGCACTGAAGGGAAAGGAGGAGGAGGAGGAGGGTGGGGGGAGAGGAGATCAAGCAGGCTGGCCATGAGCTGATCTACAACTGCTGTGGCAGCCACCTGTGCTGGCAGCAGCAAACAGGCAAGAAATGCAGTGGGGGAGGGGTTGCCCTCCAAGAGGAGTGAAAAAAGGCAGCAATGGCTGGAGGTGAGGCAGGGAGATGGAGAGTGGAAGGATTCATTTTTTTAAAAAAAAATTTTATTCCTTTTTCACTGTACTACAAAAACAATGTAAGGTTTTCCACTTAGCCTCACAATTGCCCCAGCATTACTCAGGAATTTAAAAGAGCCAAAGAAACTCCTGAGCCGAGGTTTCAGCAAGCAAACAACTTTTATTTTGATCAAAACAGAGTTGGGTGACCCCATCTCTCTTCGTGGCTGGTAGAGAGATGAAGGCAACAACCAGGAAAGATGTCTTCCACCTTTTATACCTTTTCAGAACAAAGAGATCAGGTCTTGGTACCAGGCATAAGATGGCACAAAATAGCAATTCCTAGATGATGACTCATACACAGCAACCCAGGCTCCATCCGTAACTCCTTTCCCCCTCCCCTTACTGTGCTCTTTTCATATAAGCAATCACCTATGCCTAAAGCATGAAGCCCTTACGTTTCCAATATATATATATATATATATAAAGCATCTGATCAAGCAATTAACTACAAAATAATGATTACAAAATAACAAAACAATGATTACATGATAACACTATAAGTATCAATATAAAATGGTTACTATATATAAAATAAATGCTAATGTCAAACTTAAACATACTAAAATCATAAACACAATAAAATCTTCAACAAAATATATATTTTTTCTTAACAGTACTGTGTTATACATCTCATGCGTGTTATTTACAGTTATTTACATTCGTAATCATACCTTTATTTATTTCTCTGTTCTAGCCAAACATAGCATTTGTTCCATATCTCGTAGAATTCTGTTGCTTCCTTGTCTTTTAGTTCTAGAGTAAGCTTGTTCATCTCCGTGCATTCTAATATCTTATAAATAATCATCTCATTTGTAGGTATATTTTCACCTTTCCAACACTGGGCATATGCTATGCGAGCCGCTGTTAGTATGTGTACAATGATGTATTGGAGTTGTTTTTCCATCTTTAAGTTTATTATACCTAAAAGGAATAGTTCAGGTTTGAGTTCAATTTGCACCTTTGTTATCTCCTGTATCCAACTCCTTATCCGTTCCCAATAAGTCTTTGCTTTGGGACACAGCCACCACATATGATAGAATGTTCCCTCCTTGTTTTTACATTTCCAACACTCTGGATTCATATTTTTGTACATTTTAGCCAATCTCGCCGGTGTTAAATGCCATCTATAGAACATTTTATATTGATTTTCCTTATATGCAGTTGACAATGTTAGTTTACAATTTATATTCCATACTCTTTCCCATTCTTCCAATTCTATGTTTCGGCCCACATTTCGTGCCCATGCTATCATTGGCCCTTTTACTATTTCTTCCTCCAAATCTACCTCTAGTAAATATTTATAAGTTTTTGTAAAAAATTTCCTTCCTTACCTGTCAAAATTTTATCCAATTGCTGTGGTATCTGATTTATTCCATATTCTTCCATATCCTTACTATATTTGGTTTGAATCTGTAAGTATGGCCACCAGTCTATAATTATTCCCTGTTCTTCTCCAGCATGATAATGTAGCATCCACCGATTGGGTAATCAAAGCCTTCCTGCTCAGATTTAGACTAAGACCAAACTTGAGCCACACCTCCTTTGGGTGTTCCTTCCCCAGTTTTGTCTTAGTCTATGCCAGTGGTTCTCAACCTGTGGGTCGGGACCCCATTTGGGGTCGAACGACCATTTCACGGGGGTCGCCAAACAAGGCTGTCCGCCATTTTTCCCACTTTTCTTTGGCCACGCCCCTGGCACCTGGTGATGTATAAGTGGTTGGGGGTCACCACAACATGGGGAACTGTATTATGGGGTCGTGGCATTAGAAAGGTTGAGAACCACTGGTCTATGCTCAGATAGGACACAGTTTTACTAGCTCCTCACTAGTTTTTTGCTTAAAGCAGTTAGATTAGGTTAGTAAGTCAGGAATTTGAGTTAGTTTTTTTGTTCTTTTAAAGCCTGGCAGATAGAAATTTGTAAGACTCAACTCTCCGGACAAATTTGGGAGCGTTGCCTCCTGAGGGCCATTGGGCCTCGTGGATCGTTGGAGCTCTGCCGCTGCGGCGGTGTTGGCTCAGCTCAGCTGCTGAGCGCAGTTTGGGAGGCTTCCCTTGCGCCGGAGAGAGGACTTTTTGAGCAATCTGGGAATTTTCAGCTGAGCACCAGATTGTTGAGCGCAGCCAGGGAGGCTTCCCTTGCGCCAGAGAGCGCGTTTTTCTTCTAGCGCTCTGGAAGACTCTGGATTGCCGCTCTTGCCTCGTGGCCACGAGGTTCCCTGAAGAGAACTCTGAATCTCCCCTATGCTGCAGAAACGCAAGTTACTTGTGCCTTATAAATGCAGGGGGGGGCGCGAGTGGGTAATTTCTCCACCTGGTCTCCCTGAACGGGGAATTCAAGCAAACGAGCTCAGTGAGCTCCCGTGAGCTTGATTAAGGGGAGAAGCCGTTTTTAGGCGCAAACGAGACTCGTGGCCACCATTTTGAATTCGGGCCTGGGTGTGGTCGCCATATTGAGGATCGTCCTCTTGACTCTGATTCAGGCCTATTAGTAGTAGCCCACTGTGTTGGGTTCTTGTGGGGGTTTATCAGTCGTTTCTGCCCCATCTTCTTCATAGAGCCCCCTTACTGGAGGGTAATTAGTGTTGGAAGTTTACAGTCTTACTCCTGTAGTAATATATGACCTGTTCTCCTTAGTGCCCGGCGCTGTGTCGGAAGGGCTAAACAGACAGTTTTAGATAGCTGTTCTGGCTGTTTGCCATTGTGGTTGTCTTAGGGCGCGGGAAGCTTCCCTCCCGGACAACTTGATCTGCGTGTTTACCCCCACCCCAGGGCTTCTCCTGTCTGGAAGGTCCAGGGCACAATGGCAGATGGTGAGTCTCCTCAGATGTTGCAGGGTTCTGATGTTCCCCCCACTCAATCTAAACGCAGATCATCTGAAGTGAACACGGGGGGAAAGAAAAAAGCTAAAACCAAGCATCTAACAACCAAGGAACCCTCCAAATCTGCTGAGCGAGAGGCCTCGAGGAGATATCAGGCACTGGAGAAAGAATTCTCCAAAGCACAGAGGCTCAGGTCCAGCGAAGCTGAAGTAGTTCCCCCTGCTTCCCTGGCCGGTTCACCTTATGAGCCCCCACTGGTGCCTTCTTATCAACCCCCCCAGGGCTTGGTCTCCTCAAGGGGGAACTGAACAGGTCACTTTACCTCCCCCTGTCCATCACATTCCTTCATCTCCTATCCCGGGCCCCTCCATTTCACCTGCCAACATCTCTATGCAGGCCTCTGAAGCCACTGCTGTTGGTGTGACTTCTGCTGAACAAGCCTTATGGGCTCAACAGTTCCAGAGCTTTATGCATTGGGCCTTTGATCAATTTATGTCTTCTTCCTTGGCAAAGGGACGCTCACAGATACCATCTTCTCCACTCCTGCCTGCAGACCGCACTGGACATCTCCAGTCAGCAGGTTCAGGTATTTCTGAGACTTCATCTCAGATTGGGGAGACCGAGTCTGTGGACTTGGAGACAACTGATGCCTCCATGTCTGAGGATGAAGAGGTGACTCTGGATCCAACTCCAGCATCGGGTCTTTTTGATCCAAACCTGTTTAAGTCTCTATTATTGAAGGCCTGCACCACGGCCAACTTGGTCTCAGAGCAGGAAACCAAGCCATCTACCTCTACTGCAAAGGAGTCAAATCCCCTGTTTGCTATAAAGGTGGTGGAGGAAAGACAGGTCCCTTGCCCAGCTGTTTTCCGCGAGCCGGTGGAGAAGCAGTGGCTTTCATTAGCCACTCTGCCTCCTCCAACCAGCATGGAGAAGAAGTTGTATAACGTATCTTCTGCATTTTCTTCCCTCTTAGAGGTACCTACGGTGGATGCCCCTTAACATCCTTGTTCTCCACATCCACAGTGCCTGGAGACATGGCTGAACATCTCAAAGCGGAGGATAAGAGGTTGGAATTCTCTCTCCGCACGGCTCACCAGGCCTCTGCCTGGGCTATCAGGGCGGCTTCTTCCTCGTCCTTTTTCGCAAGGACCTCTATAATGTGGCTCCGCGAACTACAGGCTTTAATTCCTCCGGACCAGGTACGTGCGCAGCAGACCCTAGGTAAGCTTGTAGCCATGGCAGAGTACATGTCGGATGCCTCCCTCCATTCTACCAAATTTTCCGCCAGATCAATTGCGGCCACAGTAGCTTCTCAAAGGTTCTTGTGGCTCAAGCAGTGAAGGGCTGATCTAAAGTCAAGATGGCATCTAGCTACAGACACCTACAGTGGTAAGAATCTATTTGGCCAAATCCTTGAACCGCACCTGGTTGAGGGAGAAGATAAAAGAAAGACCTTAGCTCATCCATCCAAAAAGACGGATAGGAAGATCCAAAAAGAATTTCGCAGGCAGCCCTTTCGTGCAGGAAGTTCTTGGGAATGGAGGCAGCCCTTTCGATCAGGGCAGTCCTGGGATTGGCCCAGAGGTTCCCGATCCTTCTCCCCCAGACAGGATCGCCAACAGGACCACCAGAATTCAGGAGCCAGGGGTCAATTCCAGGCAAAGCACTCCTTCAGGGGGGGCGGGAGGCCGTCCTTATAGAAAGTCTAAGTAACGCCAAGGTGGACCCTCCCATAGGCGGGCACTTAGCTCTGTTCAACGATGCCTGGGAGGTCACCACAAACAATGCTTGGGTCAGAGAGACCATAAGATTCGGTCTATCCCTAGAGCTAAAGTCCATTCCACCAGACCGCTTCCTTCAGTGTCCGGCCTCAAGACACACACTCAAGGCCGAGCTGGTAGCCACAGCAATAGCACACTTATTAGACATAAGGGCCATAGAACCAGTTCCTCCGGATCAAAGAGGAAAAGGGTTCTACTCAATACTCTTTGTGGTCCCCAAGGCCTCGGGGGGTTGGAGAGTGATATTGGATCTGAAGGGACTCAATCGCTTTCTTATATACAAAAAATTCCAGATGCAGTCCCTCAAGTCCATTCTGGCCAGTGTCAGGAAAGGAGATTATCTGTCAATGCATCCGCTGTTGTCCGTAAGTAAGAACAAAAGGGACGCCGGTACACACTGAGCTCATCGACTGATTTATTGTGAAGATGAAACAAAGTCAGCACTGGGAGTGGTTGTCTCCCAGTGCTCTATAACTGTGCGCCACACCCTGTGCTCCCGCCCCCAACTCCAAACCGACATCCGCTCAAACTGAATAAATGCTCCACCCTTCCCCTGTGCTCTCCCTTTCACCGACGGAGCCCCACCCCCGCATCCCTCTGTCCGTGCGTCCGGTCCGCGCGTTATCTTCCCGCCGCCAAGCTCTCCCTGCCTACCGGCCCGCCTGTCTGCTAAGTATCCCCCACCCTTTGCCCACGCTGTATTCGCTTGTAGGGGCATAGAGTTCCCATTCCGCGTCGACGCGCCGGCGGTCGTCCGACTTGCCGGCCACAGCTGCTCCTCGGGGAATCTCGGGCTTGCTGGTAACAGCTGGTCTTCGGGGAATCCCGGGCTTGCCGGCACCAGCTGGTCTTCGGGGGATTCCGGGCTCATGCACAGACCGGTGCCTGTCTGCGCTTGCGCGTCTGCGCGGAGAGGCGAGTCTGTTGGGTAGCCCCGTTCAGTTTGGGCTTCAGCTGTGGCGGCGTGCGGCTCGGCGGCTTCCGGCTCGGCGGCTTCCGAGGGTGGTGGGCTGTCGTCTGCTCCCCCCCGTCCCCATTTGCATGTCAAGCCTCCGGGAGCTTGACATGCGGCCCCTTCTACCATGTCCCCTCCTGGAAAAGAGAGAAGAGGGTTTGAGTATACGGCATTACACTCGTTTCGCCCTGGCTTCCCCGGACACCTACGGTGGAATGCTTGGATTAACTTAGGGGCGTTTATATCCCCCTCCCCTACCCAGGTTGCGTCCGAGAGTGGATATCCCTTCCACCGTAGGAGGTATTGGAGTTTTCCATACCGCCTTCGAGAGTCCAGGACCTCTTGTACCTCGTAATGGGACCCCGAGACTGGCCCTGGCGCCCCGGTAGTGTAGGGACTCCCATGTGCAGGTTTGAGGAGGCTACTGTGAAACACAGGATGGATCCTTCCTAAGGAGGCGGGTAACCGTAATTGGACTGTGACTGGGTTGATCACTTTAGTTATCTGAAAGGGGCCTACATATTTCGGACCCAGTTTTCTGCATGGCACCTGTAATCGAAGATATTTGGTAGCTAAATACATCCAATCTCCTACCTTGAACGGTTTGTGCTCTGCCCTTTTTTTATCCGCTTGGGCTTTGACAGCTGCCTCGGCCTTCCTCCGTGCTGCTTTAACCCGTTCCCATAACCCTGTTACCTGGGAGTACCATGTCTGGGGTGTCTGTCCACTATCTACCTCTGGCGACCATTCGGGAATGGGGTTAAACTCCACACCATGCACTATCTTGAACGGGGTATACCCAGTACTGTTGTGGACGGTGTTATTATAGGCCACCTCAGCAAACGGTAGGAGGTCCACCCAGTCCGTTTGCTGAAACGACACATAACTACGAAGGTATCGCTCCACCATTGCGTTTGCTCTTTCTGCCGCCCCGTTGGTGCTAGGATGATACGCTGAGCTTAGCCCCTGGGATGAGCCCAGCAGACGAACGAACTCCCTCCAAAACCATGCAGTAAATTGCACCCCTCTATCTGATATAATTCTCTTGGGTGTGCCATGGAGCCGATAGATATGTTGAATGAACAGCCGTGACAATCACCATGCCGATGGCAGGCCTCTACATGGAATAAAATGTGCCTGTTTGGAGAACAGATCGACCACTGTCCAGATCACGTTATAACCCCAGTTTTCGGGTAGCTCTACGATGAAATCCATGGCGATCTCTTCCCAGGGCCGGGATGGATTGGCCACTGTCTGCAACAGTCCCATGGGCTTTCCTATCCGGGGTTTAGCACTGGCACACACATGGCACTCTCTTACATATTGTTCCACATCTACTTTCAGTTTGGGCCACCAAAACTGTCACCGTAGTAAATGTAAAGTTTTTAGAAACCCAAAATGGCCTGCCTGCTTGGCATCGTGGCACCTCCGAAGGACAGATTTACGCAGATTTTTAGGCACATACATCTTATCGCCCTTCCAGGCCACGCCATCTCGATTGGTCAGCCACCCTGGATGCTCGTTCACCCACTTGTCCGTCAGCATGGCGGTCCTAATGGCGTCTAACCTGTCCACTTGAGATTTGTGAATTGCACTATTGGTCATCTCCTGCCGAGCACGGGGCATTAGTGCCTGTACGACCTCCTCCCGTTTGCTATGATACTGCGGCATCCGCGATAACGCGTCGGCCAGAAAGTTCTTCCCTCCCGGCACATACCTCAGCACGAACTTAAACCGGCTGAAGTATTGGGCCCATTGGACATGTTTGGGGGCTAAGCGCCTCGGGGATTGTAGTGCCTCCAGGTTCTTGTGGTCTGTCCACACCTCAAAAGGCAATTCAGCCCCTTCTAGAAGATGTCGCCATGTCGTCAAAGCCCATCGGATCGCGAAGGCCTCCTTCTCCCAGATGGCCCAGCTCCGTTCAGCCGTTGTGAATTTTCGGGAGGTATAGGTGCAGGGCTGCAATGTCCCGCTTTCATTCTTCTGCAGCAGCACCGCCCCCACAGCCACATCGCTGGCGTCAACCTGCACCACAAAGGGGACACTCGGATCTGGGTGGCGCAGCACGGGCTCTTTAGCGAATAACGCTTTCAAAGTCTCAAACGCCTTTTGGCAGTCCATGGTCCATTCCAACGGTTGACCCGGGTGGGGTTTTCCCGTAAGGTGTCTCGTCCGTAAAAGCTCTGTGAGGGGCTGAACTACGGTGGCAAACGATGGAATGAATTGGCGGTAAAAATTCGCGAATCCGAGGAAACTTTGTAGCTGGGGCCTGGTCTTGGGGGCTTGCCAGTCCAGTACCGCCTGTACCTTACTCGGATCCATTTCCACCCCGTTTCCCGAAATACGATACCCCAGGTAATCTAGACGCTCTCAATGAAACTCGCACTTAGACAATTTTACATAAAGTTGGGCATCGAGAAGCTTCCGTAGCACTTGTCTAACAAGACTAATATGTTCATCCCTCGTTGTGGTATATATTAAAATATCATCCAGGTACACAAGGACCCCTCGATATAGGTGGTCATGCAACACCTAATTGATTAACTGCATGAACACCGCAGGGGCCCCTTGCAATCTGAATGGCATGACGTGAAACTGAAAACTGCCTAACGGGCAATTAAATGCAGTCTTCCACTCGTCGCCGGCTTTAATCCGTACCCTATAGTAGGCTTCTCGGAGATCTAACTTGGTAAATATGCGACCCTTTCCTAAATGTGCCAATAAATCCTTCATAAGGGGGAGGGGGTATAAATGCTTGACGCATACTGCGTTTAACCCCCGAAAATCGACACACAGGCGCAACGATCCATCCTTCTTTTCCTTGAAGAGCATGGGAGCCGCTATCCGAGAACGGGCTGGTTGGATGAACCCTCGCGCTAAATTCTGGTCAATATACCTACGGAGTTCTTGTACTTCCGTCGATGTCATAGCATACATCCGTGGTTTTGGGAGTTTAGCCCCTGGCAGTAGTTCAATAGCGCAATCTGTCGGCCGGTGAGGGGGCAGGTGATTGCACTCTTTTCGCTGAAGACATCCGCTAAATCCCTGTATTCCTCGGGGTATGGAAATTCCCCCTCCTTTCCCCGGAGTTGTGCCGCTACCCCTGGGACTACAGGGACCCGATCTCCAGTACCACCATCCACTGGAATTGGGCCTATCCCAAGACGCACTTTACGGTAACCCCCCTCCCACCATATAGTGGGGGTCCATTTATCTAACCAAGCCAACCCTAGTATGACAGTCTCCGTCATAATAGGCACCACGATAAAGCGTAGTACCTCCCAGTGGTCTCCCAAGTCCATGCGTACCCGTTCGGTCACGTGAATAGCGGGGACCCCTCCCAAAAGTGACCCATCTACCTGCTCAAACCGGATAGGTTGTGTTAATTTATATATCCGGAACCCACTATCCACCGCGACTTTCCTACTGATCAGACATCGTGTGCATCCGGTGTCTAGTAAAGCCGGACACGCCCTCTGTACCCCCGTTACCGGACTCGTTAGTACTATGGGTAGCACAAATGGCCTAATGGGGTCACTCACCATCGGATCGACGGGCCCGTCATCCGGACTGTCCTCATCGTCCCCTAGTTGGTAGCGTGCCACTGCCGCAGGCTCTGGAGTGGCCGGGGACCCCCTTCTCACTCCCGGGGTTGCTTGCTGGGTGGCAGCTCTCGAACTCTCCGCAGCCTTCTTCATGGGGGTAGCTTTACCGATCGTTGCGGGCTTACGTGGGCTAGGCGCTGGGCATTCGGCTGCTCGATGGCCCGGCTGGTTGCAGCGGAAACACCGAAAAACGGCTTCCCCAGATGCACCAGACGATTTAGGTGTTGCCCTTGGCGGCTCCTGGCCTCCCTCTCGAGGCCTATCTCCAGAACGCCGTGGCCGCAGGATGTCCCCTACTCCTCGATGCACCTCTTTAAGGCCCACCTCCAGTTCGACTACTACCTTGAACCAGTCCCGAAGTCTATTCGGAACTCCCCTGTATACGCAGGCTTGACGTAGGTCGTGGTCCAGCCCGGCCCGAAAATGATGCACCAGCAATCGCTCCGGCCATGAAGAATACAATCGGCCGGCTAACCTACGGAAGTCCCGCACATATTCGATGGCCGGGCGCTTCCCCTGCTGTAGTGCAAGGAGGTCTGCCTCTGCTCTCTGCGCTCGGGTAGGATCTTCAAATCTCCCATGCAAAGCGTCCAAGAACAGCCCCGCACTCCTCAATTCACGGGCATGGTCGTTGTACAGGTCGGCCGCCCATGCAGCCGCCTCTCCGCGCAGAGCAGCGGTAACTGCGCCGACCATGGCCCATTGGGAGGCATATAATTGGGCATACTGATCTAAATGGCTTATGGCCTGGCCCAGGAACATTGCCAGTTGATCAGGATTGCCGTCAAATGTGACAGGAATAGGAGGGGGCCCTCATGAACTCCCTGGACCCCATGGTCCCAGGGGTTGGCCTGGCATGATGTTAGCATATCCGGGCACAGGCCCCTGCTGTTCCACACCCCTTCTCACTACAGGACCTCTAGCCACATTCCTGGGACCAGCCTGCTGGGTTGGTTGCGGCTGACCCGGCGGGCCACCCGACGGGAGACCTGTGACGGCTGACCCACCTGCTGGAGGCAGCAACCACAGCCGTGGACTGCTCAGGCGGAACCTGGACGACGGGGTGCACGCTGCGGAGTCTTCTTCCGATTGCCACATGTTGGAAGTACCCCTGTAGCTCGCCTCGCCAAACCGGTGTCGCAAAATCTCCATCGTATCCTGGCCCGGAGCCGTGGAATAGCTCCAGTCCTCGTCGTCCTCGGTGGTGACACGCCTCTCCCTCCATCCCGAGTGAATGGGTTTCGGCTTGGGCGTCAGAAGTTGCCCGGTCTGCACCCCGGTCAACGCCGGGCTTTGCCACCACTCCTTCTGTGGCTTCGCAGCCCCTGTCTCATCCACGCCGGGCCCCGGGTTTGTGGCCAACAGCAACTTTGGCCGCACCACAGGCTGCTCAGCTGCCTGTTCCAGCACCGGAACGGCCTCAACAGCGCTGCCAGCCTCCACCTCCCCCTCGGTCAGGGAAACGCCCTGCGTGACTTCCGCCATACCTCTCTCCTCTACAGCAAGCGAAAAGTTGAAGGAAGAAAAGGGAGTGCTGACTTACTGTCAATGCATCCGCTGTCGTCCGTAAGTAAGAACAAAAGGAACGCCGGTACACACTGAGCTCATCGACTGATTTATTGTGAAGATGAAACAAAGTCAGCACTGGGAGTGGTTGTCTCCCAGTGCTCTATAACTGTGCGCCACACCCTGTGCTCCTGCCCCCAACTCCAAACCGACATCCGCTCAAACTGAATAAATGCTCCACCCTTCCCCTGTGCTCTCCCTTTCACCGACAGAGCCCCACCCCCGCATCCCTCTGTCCGTGCGTCCGGTCCGCGCGTTATCTTCCCGCCGCCAAGCTCTCCCTGCCTACCAGCCCGCCTGTCTGGTAAGTATCCCCCACCCTTTGCCCACGCTGTATTCGCTTGTAGGGGCATAGAGTTCCCATTCCGCGTCGACGCGCCGGCGGTCGTCCGACTTGCCGGCCACAGCTGCTCCTCGGGGAATCTCGGGCTTGCTGGCAACAGCTGGTCTTCGGGGAATCCCGGGCTTGCTGGCACCAGCTGGTCTTCGGGGGATTCCGGGCTCATGCACAGACCGGCGCCCGTCTGCGCTTGCGCGTCTGCGTGGAGAGGCGAGTCTGTTGGGTAGCCCCGTTCAGTTTGGGCTTCAGCTGTGGCGGCGTGCGGCTCAGCGGCTTCCGAGGGTGGTGGGCTGTCGTCTGCTCCCCCCCATCCCCATTTGCATGTCAAGCCTCCGGGAGCTTGACATTATCTTTCTTCCATAGACCTGACAGAGGCTTATCTTCATGTTCCTATCAGACCACATCACCGCAGATACCTCCGTTTCTGTCATGCACACAAACATTATCAGTACAGGGCCCTTCCCTTCGGCCTATCCTCAGTACCTCAGGTTTTCACAAAGATTCTAGCAGTATTAGCAGCCCATCTCAGGCTGATACCGGTAAGAGTGCAGTGCTACCTGAACGATATAATTATCCAGTCCAGCTCATTCTGCACCACTCAGACAGACCTACAGATTACAATAGAGACACTTCAGAAGCACGGTTTTTCCGTGAATTTCAAGAAGAGCCACACCACACCCACCACTCGGATTCTACATCTTGGAGCGGTGATAGATTCAAACATTTGCAAGGTTTATCTTTCACAGGAACGCAAGGACAGCATCAGCTCCCTGGTTCACAGGATACAGAGAGAGAAGGTGGTTCAACTTGTCCAACTATCACAGCTGTTGGGGAAAAGGATTTCTTGCCTAGGCATAGTGCCGTGGGCCAGACTTCATTCCAGACATCTGCAATGGTTCCTACTTCCCTTTCAGCAACGGAACATGAGTGCTTCCACTCGGAAGGTGAGAGTTCCGCATCACATTCTGCAGTCACTCAAATGGTGGGGGTCACCAGCCATACACAAGGGGACCCTTTTCAAGGAGCCTCACAGACTTATCCTGACCACGGACGCAAGTCTGTTCGGTTGGGGAGCCCACATACAGACACATATGACTCAGGGTCAATGGTCCAAACGCGATCTAGCCCACAACATAAATTGGCTAGAACTCAGGGCAATACACCTGGCACTTCGCCAATTCTCCAACATAGTGACAGGGAATCATGTCCTGGTAATGATGGACAACATCGCAGCCAAGGCCCATATCAACAGACAAGGAGGGACCAGGTCTTGGTCCCTTATGCAGGAAGCCCTAGCATTGGGTCTGTGGGCAGAATCCCATCTGAAATCCATCAGAGCAGAACACATTTCCGGGGAGGAGAATTGTCAGGCAGATTCTCTAAGCAGGGTTACGATAGACCACTTGGAGTGGAAATTGGAGCCGAACCTCTTCAGGGAAATATCGGAGAGGTTCGGGAAGCCTCAGATAGACCTGTTTGCTTCACCAGCAAACGCTCAGCTTCCCAGATATTTCACGCGGTTCCCGTCACGGGGGGCGGAGGGAACGGACGCTGTACGCAGCAGATGGCCCAAGGGACTTCTGTATGCATTCCCTCCACTTCCTCTGATACCAGCCGTCATCAGGAAACTCCTATTAGAACAGGCAGAATTAATCTTGCTGGTCCCACATTGGCCAAGGCGCCCTTGGTTTGCAGATGTAGTGGACCTGTCGATCTCCCCGCCTTGGAAGATCCCACCAGATCACATTTCCCTCAGTCAGGGTCAGCTCCAACATCCGGACCCACAGTGGCTTCAATTAGCCGCTTGGCACTTGAGCGGGAGAGTTTAGCCAGACAGTCCTATTCATCTGGAGTGATTGCTGTAATTCAAGCCTCCAGACGTCCCTTAACCAACAGGATCTATGATGCCAAGTGGAAAAATTTCTGTACATGGTGTAACACTAGGAAGGTCAACCCACTGACTATCACCATTCCGATATTGTTAGAATACCTTTTGGATGGACTAAACAAGGGTCTGTCTCATAACACCATTTGTAGACAGATTGCAGCATTATCCACGGTGCTAATCTGCGAGAATCAGGTACAGCTTTCTCATCATCCAGCAGTTACGGCCTTCCTTAAGGGAGCCGTTAATACCGGTCCCCCTGTGGTACACAGATATCCCACATGGGACTTGCCAATGGTTCTAAAGGTTCTTACCGGTTCACCATTTGAGCCCATCAGATCGTGTTCGCTACACTTCCTTTCATTAAAGGTAGCCTTTTTGATAGCCATCACTTCAGCAAGACGCATCTCGGAACTGGCCCCTCTCTCGGTCAGAGGGGATCTGTGTATTTTTCTGGATGACAGAGTGATCCTCAAATTGGATCCTTCTTTCATCCCGAAAGTCAATACCTGGTTCCATAGGTCTCAGGATCTGATTCTTCCAGACTTTTGTCCACGACCGTCTCACCGTCTTGAAAGGTTGTGGCATACATTGGACATGTGCAGGGCTTTGCATCACTATGTGAAGCGAACCGCCGCATTTCGTAGATCGGAGGCACTGTTCGTGTCGTTCCAACCTTCTTCCATGGGTCTGAAGGTATCATCCTCGACCATTGGTAGATGGATTAGAGCATGCATCTCTTATGCATACAAGGCTCAGTCCCTTCCTATTCCGCCCAACATCACGGCTCATTCGACGCGTAGTGCAGCTACATCTGCAGCCTGGTCCACCCAGGCCTCGATCGAGGAAATTTGCAGGGCAGCCACCTGGGCTTCTCCCTCTTCATTTATAAGGCATTACAAGCTTGATAAATTTGCTGCCTCAGACGCATCCTTCGGCAGAAGGGTCTTGCAGCAGGTTGTTTCTACACATGATTCATTAGCCTAGACTTCCCTCCCGACAGGGACATGGGTGGCTTTGGTATGTTCCAATCGGTGGATGCTACATCATCATGCTGGAGAAGAGGCGTTGTCTTACCTGAACGCCTTTTCTCAGCATGAAGATGTAGCATCCACACCCACCCTTGACAATTAGTCTAGGCAGATTTCTTTCAGGAGGAGCTAATCTGTCGGACCTAATGAACGCTTCGCCTCGACAAAACTGGGGAAGGAACGCCCAAAGGAGGCGTGGCTCAAGTTTGGTCTTAGTCTAAATCTGAGCAGGAAGGCTTTGATTACCCAATCGGTGGATGCTACATCTTCATGCTGAGAAAAGGCATTCAGGTAAGACAACGCCCCTTCTAATTCTTCTCTTGATTTGAGATTTCCTTGGTTATTCAATAATTCTTTATATCTAATCAACTTTTTTTTATCCAATGTGTTAGGGTGGATTATTGCCTCCATCGATGAGGTCCAATTTGGGATTTTCATATAATGTCTCTTTTTAACTTTTTCCCACGTCCAAATCAGCGCATCTCTTATCTGATGTTGGTAGAAATATGTGTGTGTTTTCTTGTATTTTCCTCATAAGAAGGCATGCCAGCCAGCCTGCAGGTTATGCCCTTCGATCATTAATACCCTTTTATTGTCTAGATTTATCCAATCCGTAATCCAGCTGCTTGGTAGTAAGTTTCCCATTTTGGGAGCCCAAGGCCACCTCTACTTCTACTGTCTTGTAACATTTTCATGTTTATTCATGCTTTTTTACCCAACCAAATAAATTTGTTTATTATTTTGTCCAATTCTTCAAAAAAAAAATTCTCTAATTTTATTGGGACTGTTTGAAATAAATATAATAGTTTTGGTAAAATGAGGACCCAGATTGTTGGGGGCAATGTAAATATATATATACATTGCTTACTGGTGTACACCGCTTAGAGCAGTGGTTCTCAACCTTTCTAATGCCGCGACCCCATAATACAGTTCCCCATGTTGTGGTGACCCCCAACCACTTATACATCACTGGGTGCCAGGGGCGTGGCCAAAGAAAAGGGGGAAAAAATGGCGGACAGCTTTGTTTGGCGACCCCCATGAAATGGTCGTTCGACCCCAAATGGGGTCCCGACCCACAGGTTGAGAACCACTGGCTTAGAGAGTGCTTGCACTTAAAGCGGTATATAAGTCTCATAAATAAATAAATAAATAAATATTCATTTTAATCACCGCAATCCTACCTAGTAATGATAATTGTAATTTCCCCCAAACCTCAAAATCCTTTTTCATTTGTAACGTCAATTTTTTTATAATTGTCCTGTTTTATTGAGGAACATCTTGTAGTAAGCCAAATCCCTAGGTATTTAATCTTTTTTACAATTTGCAGTCCCAAATCCTCTTCTAATTTCCTTTTCTGTTTTTCAGTTAGGTTTTTTACTAACATTTTGGTCTTTTCTCTATTAATTTTTAATCCTGCCACTGTTCCATATTTTTCTATTTCGTTCATTAAAATATTTCCTCTCTCTAGTGGTTCTTCTATTAAAAAAACTCAAATCGTCTGCAAATGCCTGGGTCTTATATTCTTCTGTCTTAACCTGTAACCCTTTTATCTCTTTGTTACTTCTAATTTGGGTTAATAGCACTTCTAAAGTCAAAATGAAAAGTAGAGGTGACATTGGACATCCCTGTCTTACTCCTTTATTTATTTCAAAGCTTTTCGTATTATCCCCATTAATTATCACACTGGCCTTTTGTATCTTATATATTGCCTTTATCATGTTCTCAAATTTCCCTCCAAATTTCATATCCTCTATTTGTTGGAACATAAATTGCCAACTAAGATTGTCAAATGCTTTCTGGGCATCTAAGAAATTTAGTGCCACCTGTTTTCCAGGGTGTGCTTCATAATATTCTAAGACATTTAACACCGTTCTCGTGTTATTAAGGTGACCAACCGTCCTCCTTTAGGGAGGACAGTCCTCCTTTTGTAAGTTCTGTCCTCCCTCAAAAAGTGTCCTCCTTCATGTCCTCCTTTTCGATATTTGAAGACTAATCTGCAGGGCTTTTTTTCCCCTCATAGAATGCTCAGAACGGCGTTCCGGCACCTTTTTTTGATGGGTTTTTTTTTTCAACTTTTGCATGAGCTGTGCTACTCCCACTATTGGCTTTCAAAAGCCAATAGGAATTGCTGCTGAGTGTGCCAAAACACCCGGCTGGCAAACATTGCACATGCAAGTTGTCTGTATTATTGTTGCAATGAATAAAATGTTTCTTTTATTTACGATATTTTTTTCTTCAATTTGTTTGTGTCCTCCTTTTCATTGTAAAAAAGTTGGTCACCTTAGTGTTATTCCTAATTTGTCTCATGGGTAAAAAACCATTTTGATCTGAATGTATTATATCATTTAATATTAGTTTCAATCTTTCTGCGATTATAGTGGTAAAAATTTTATAATCTGTGTTCAACAATGAGATTGGCCTATAATTTTTAATCTGTTTGGGGTCTGTGCCTTCTTTTGGGATAAGGGATATAGTAGCTTCTATCCAGGAGTCTGGTAATTTGGCTTTCTCCAACACATCATTGTACACCTCTAATAATATCTTTTCAAAATCTTCATAAAGAGTCTTATATACTTCCCCTGGAAGGCAATCTGGCCCCGGGGTTTTATTATTTTATTGTTTTTGCACCGCGGTTTTTAATTCCAAGGCTGTTATTTCCTTATTCAATATTTCTCTCTGTCCTTCCTTCAGTTCTGGCAAGCCGTTAACCTTTAAGTATTGCTTTATATTTTCCACGTCTATTTCCTCCTTTTTGTATAGTAACTCAAAATAATTCTGAATTATTTCTTTCTTTTTATCCATTTTATATTGCAACTCTCCATTTTCATCCTGTAATTCCTGAATAAATCTTTTCTCCTTCTCTTTTTTTAATTTATAAGAGAGCCATCTCCCAGGCTTATTTGCGTGTTGAAAAAAAATTTGTTTTGTCATTTTCAATTCCTTTGCCCTTTCCTCTTGATCTATCATATTTAGTTTATGTTTGGCCAAATACATTTCTGTTTTAATCAATTCATCCTGGGACTCTCTTTGTAATTTAGATTCCAATTTTTTTATCTCCTCCTGGAGTATATTTTGCATTTGCCTTTTCATCTTATTTTTTTTTGCTGTATAGGCTATTGCTATACCTCTCAAGTATGCTTTCGCAGTGTCCCAAATAATTTGTAATGATGTTTGTTGTTTGGTATTCTCTTTAAAAAACAGTTCCATTTCTCTTCTAATCCTTACAATAAATTCTTTTTCTTTCAAAATGTGGGAGTTCAATATCGATCTTCTTCTTACTTTTTTCTGCCCTTTCCAAACTATTTTCAGAGGGTTATGGTCGGCCCATATGTTTGGCATTATTTCTATATCTTGCCCTACCTCTTCATTCATCAATGCCATGTCTATTCGAGACCAAGATTTATCCGGATTCGAGAAAAAAGTATATTCTTTTTTGGGGGGGTTCCGTTTCCTCCACTGATCAGATAGATTAAATTCATGTGCCAAATCAAAAAATGTCCTTGGTAGTGTTTTCCTTTTCTTTTTATTTTTCATATCACTAATATAATCTTTTTCTACATTCATTACCTGTATATCATCAGAAAGAAGGAGTATAGGAGGCAGCAAGGAGAATGGATCGTTCTCTAGTACAGGGCTTTTCAACCTTTTCACCAATTGTACCACTTTTAGGATATGGCAATATTCGAGTACCACCTAGCAAGGTGTCAAAAACTTGATGACCAAAAAAAACAAAAAACCTGTTGAAAGTTGCAATTGCACTGAAATGACTTATGACCATTTTTCACATTTATGACCATTGCAGCATGCCCAGGGTCATGTGATTTATATTTGGATGCTTGGCAACTGATTCATATTTATGATGGTCACAGTGTTCCAGGGTCATGTGATCCCCTTTTGCAACCTTTTGACAAGCAAAGTCAATGGCAGGGCTGCTGGTGGCCAAGTGCTAAGGCGGGACTTCCCTCCCTCCCTCCCTCTTTCTCATTCCCATCTCCTTCTGAAGGAAGAATTTGACCCCCCCCCCACAACCATATTTTCTCTCTTCCATATATTCATCAAAGAAGGAAAAGCCTCCAGAGACAGAAAAGACAAGCTGCTGAATGAACTAGCTTAAAAAGGCACATTCCCCTTTAAGAATTAGCTAGTGGCTAGAAAGGAAAGTTAAGCAGCTGGCACTTAAGGAAGAAAAAAAATGTAGTAAGTACTGGCTGCCGGCTAAGGCAGCCTTGCCAAATGGCTCCATTCTTAAGTAAAGGAATGCTACAGGCAAAATCCATTCAGGAGAAAAATACTTCAAAATCCCTTGCAACAAAACTTACAGCTAACAATAGCAGAGCAATAGAAGCTAACAGCAGCCATCAGCCAAATAGAAATTGCCAAACACTCCTTAAGAACAGAAAGCCCACATTGCACAAATCCCAGGACTTCAAAGTCACAAAAGCACATAAGAATCCTTCCACTCTCTGTTGTGTCCTGAGCCTGCAGAGGCAGGCTCGGGACGTTGCAATGGTCCCCGGCAGTTGCAAGCTGCCCGGGACCAGACTGGCTGGCGCCAGCGCTCGCACACATGCACGAGGCGCGCAGCGTGCCTAAATGTTGCTTTTTGGCCTGGGAATTGTCTTTAAGGGAGGCTGAGAGGCTTGTGCTGCTCAGAGTTGTAACGGGGGCTACTGAAGAGCAATAAAGAGTTCCTGAAACCACAGAATGTCTTGCGCCGTCATTGCCATTCACCGAGGACTCAACACTGGCAACGAAGGTGGGATGGCCTTACAATTACACAAAGAATTGTAAGCTTACCCTGGAGTCCTGAGACAGCGAGGAAACAGCGTTAAATTCAGCAACTGCCTGCCAATACAGCTTCGTTGGAGGTAAGCTGGCTGATAGACCCTTCCTGTTTTACTGAAGATGGCAAAGATAGGGAAACTTTCTGAGTTTGATGTTACACATCCAGATAGATGGGAGTCTTATGTGGCCCGAGCAGAAAATTATTTCAGAGTTAATCAAGTAAGAGAAGATGGCTTAAAGGCCGCCACCCTACTGTGTGTTTGTGGTCAAGATGCATTTGAAATCACTGAAAATTTAGTAGCCCCTGCACCTCTTGAATCTGTTACCTACACAGATTTAAAGAAATTATTAAAAGAGCATTTTCAACCCAAGTTATCTGTTATTGCTTGGAGACATACTTTTGAACAGAGGGATCAACGGGCTGGTGAATCAGCTAAAGAATACATTGCTGCATTAAGAAGAGCAGCTAAGCATTGTGAGTTTAAAGACTTAGAGGAAAGGCTGAGAGACAGATTTGTATGTGGACTGAGAAAAAGAGATGTGCAGCAAAGACTTTTCGCTAAAGAGGACATATGTTCCAAGATGCCTTGAGAGAGGTTACTGCAGAAGAGGCAGCAAGTGGGGCAATCAAGAATATGAGGCCTATCAGAAGTACTCCAGAAGCTGTTGCCGTGCACCATGAGGGAGTCCAAGGAAGCTCGGAAGAGGAACCTGATGAAGAAGTAGATCATCTCTACCCAACCAAAGAAGGGAAGCAGAGGGAAGGCAAAGAAAGGTCTTCACCTGTACCCAAGTGCTTCGGGTGTGGAGGTTGCCACAAGTTCCGTTCTGCAATCTGTAGAGCATGTGGGAAGCAAGGCCACATAGCAGCTGTGTGTCTGGGCCGTCAGAGGGTACAACCCTGAAAAGAATTGTGCCTGAAAGGTACCAGGGTCCCCAGCCAAAACAGGGTGGGTTTCTGTGCTTCACGAAAAAGCATTTATAGGACAGGCACACACAAGCCACTTAAAAAGAAATTGTCACTTAAGGTGAAGTTGCAAGGGATTCCATTGGTCATGGAACTAGACACTGGGTCTGCACTTTCAATCATTTCCATTCACACATTCAGAAAGATTTGCTCTGGTAGTGGTTTTCAGGCCAAGCTTAGGCCTTCTAATATAGTGCTAACAGACTTCCAAAACTCCAAAGTGTGTGTTAAGGGGGAGGCCACCCTTAACGTGCAGTATAAGGATTTTGAAGGTCCATTAGATGTATTGATAGTGGGGGGTGAGCGCAGGAGTCTCATAGGACTCGATTGGTTTGAGGCCTTGGGAATACAAGTTACAGGGCTCAATAGCATGCAAACAGTAGATTTACAGGAAGTCTGCAAAGAATTTGCAGATGTTTTCAGCCCACAGCTGGGCACATACAAAGGGCCCCCAGTCTCTTTGAAGTTGGACCCCACTGTCACTCCTATCAGAGTAAAAGCAAGAAGGGTGCCTTTTGCTTTAAAAGGGAAAATTGATGCTGAATTGGACAAATTAATTCAGCAAGGAATCTTAGAACCTGTTGACTCCAGTCCTTGGGAAACTCCCATAGTTACGCCTCTTAAGGCTAATTGGGACATTCACATCTGTGCAGATTACAAATGCACTCTCAATAAGGCATTGCAACAACATGCCTATCCTGTACCTGTAGTCAGCCATATTCTGGCCTCCCTCAAGGGGGGATGTGTTTTTGCAAAGCTTGACTTAGCACAGGCTTATCAACAGCTGCCTGTTGATGAAGCTGCTGCTGTAGCACAAACCATTGTAACTCATAGGGGGGCATTCAAAGTTAAGAGACTACAATTTGGAGTAAACGTAGCTCCTGGAATTTTCCAAAGTGTAATGGAAAATACTTTGAGGGGCATACCAGGGGTTTGCCCCTATTTTGATGATGTCTTAATTGCTGGAGACTCCACCCAAAATCTAGCTGAGAGATTGAGGGCTGTCCTGCTGTGGTTCCGGAAAACAGGACTCAAGCTTAAAAAGGACAAATGTAAAATTGGGGTGCCTTCTACAGATTTTCTGGGATTCAAAATTGATGCCAATGGGATTCATCCTGCTGAGTCCAAATTAAAAGCTATCTTGCAAGCTCCTAGACCTAAGTCCAAAGCTGAACTGCAAGCTTTTCTGGGACTCTTGAATTTTTATAATTCATTCATTCCTAATAAGGCTAATGTAGCTGAACCACTTCATAGGCTTCTGGACAAACAGGCAGTGTGGCAGTGGTCACAGGCACATGAAGCAAGCTTCAATGAGGTTAAGGCCTTACTAACGTCCAGCAATGTGCTTGCACACTTCAATGAAACTCTTCCTGTGTGCATCGCTTGTGATGCTTCTCCTTATGGAGCAGGAGCAGTACTCAGTCATCTCAGACCAGATGGAACTCAGGTTCCTGTTGCATATTACTCCAGAACATTGTCCTCTGCTGAAAGGAATTATGCCCAGATAGACAGGGAGGCCCTAGCTGTTGTTGCTGGAATTAAAAAGTTCCATGATTTTTTGTATGGCAGACGTTTCACGGTCTACACTGATCATAAGCCTTTGTTGGGGTTGTTTACCACTAACAAACAGACCCCCCACATCATCTCCCCCAGGATGCTCAGATGGTCAATATTCCTGTCAGCTTATGACTTTTCTCTAATTCACAAACCTGGCAAGGAAATGGGCCATGCTGATGGCCTCAGTAGATTACCCTTACAAGTAGTAGAGGCTGATCCTGCCCCGGCAATCAACATCCTTTCAATTCAGGCACTGCCTGAATCACCTCTAAACGCCAGGGATGTGGCTGCTGAATCAGCCACGGATCTCACACTTTCTCGTGTCTTATCCTGGGTTTTGTCTGGTTGGCCAGAGAGTTGTCCAGGCACTGAGTTTCAGAGTTTCTGGCTGAAAAGGAACGAGTTATCCACTTTCCAGGGTTGTCTGCTGTGGGGCAGCAGAGTTGTCATTCCTACCTCAATGACGTCTAGGGTCTTAGGTTCCCTTCACGAGGGTCATCCTGGCATTGTATGAATGAAGGCGCTTGCACGCAGCCATTTATGGTGGCCTGGGTTAGACAAGGAAATTGAGGCTAAGGTGCACGCTTGCCACCTTTGTCAGCGCTCACGCCCAGAAATGCCCCAGGCTCCTGTGCATAGATGGGAAGAAACACAGTCTCCATGGTCTAGGATGCACATCGATTACGCTGGGCCCTTTCAGGGTCAATTCTTCTTGGTCCTGGTTGATAGCTATTCAAAATGGCTTGAGGTTGTACCTGTCTCCTCCACCACCACTGCAAAGACTATCCAAGTACTGAGGGGGATTTTTACTGCACATGGGCTTCCGGATGTTTTGGTGTCTGACAATGGCCCTCAATTCACTTCTTCCGAATTCCAAGCTTTCTTACAGGCCAACATGATTCGTCACGCCACCTCTGCGCCTTTCC
Organism: Crotalus helleri; assembly: GCA_024509115.1. Taxonomy (NCBI): domain Eukaryota; kingdom Metazoa; phylum Chordata; class Lepidosauria; order Squamata; family Viperidae; genus Crotalus; species Crotalus helleri. The sequence continues at coordinate 4,296,647 of JAKSXO010000028.1, forward strand.
ACCCTTCCACCAACGGGATGGCTGAACGGATGGTCCGCATCACCAAGGATGCTTTAAAGAAACTGACCTATGGGGACTGGCATCACAGGTTGGCTGACTTCCTCCTTGCTTACTGCACTACACCTTCCACTTCTATGGGGAGAAGCCCAGCTGAATTTCGCTGGGGGCGCAAACTGACTACTAAACTTGACCGGTTGCACCCGGACAGACTGCCTCCTAGGGGTACACAACCCAGGGCACCGAGGCAATTGCAAGTGGGTGCCCCAGTATGGACCCGTAACTACGGGCCAGGTCACTTGTGGGTTCCTGCCACAGTTTGCAAGGTTACAGGTCCTTTGTCCTACGAGGTCTCCTTGGATGACGGTCGTATCCTGCGACGGCATATCGACCAGTTGCATACAAGACTGGACTTACCTTCAGAGACTCCTGGTTCTTTTCCAGGGGGGGAGGGGGACCCCTACGGGCAAAGGGAAGGGTGTTGGCAGCAACCAGGCCCCAACAGAGAGGCCACAGACGGCCTATCCCAAGATTCCGCGAGTGTTCCGAACAGGAATTTAGGGCAACCAGCTAGCACACAGGCTACAGTGCATACTCCAGCCAGGGAGTCACCCCGGGGGCATAATCATTACACACTTATACCTTTCAGCACTCCAGTCTGGGAGAATAACCGGGAGCATCCTAATAACTCAAACATTGCAAGAGAGCTGGCACACAATCAACACAATTGGCCTAATATAGCCACCGTTCCCAGAAAAGGACACTTCCACAGGGAAGTGATAGAAGGGCCAAATCCAGATCCTGAACCCTCTGGTTCAATGGAGGGGGCAACTGAGTTTTGGGACAGTACTGAAATTACAGACAGTCCTACTATGGAACTGGGGAGTGGAGGAAGGCAGCCTCATGCTAGGTCCAGTGTGGGCTCGAGAGGCTCTTCAGAGTTGCCCAACAGGGGCAGCCTCCTAGAGGAGACAGAATGCCTGCAACTAGGCAGGTCAACCAGGTTAGAGAGAGAGCAAAGTCCTGGTCTGACGAGCCCGGTGGGCAAGCAAGCAGGCCAGGCAACGGGGCATGGTCCACGGGGGCCACCAGGGTCTGAGAAAGGGGGTGAACCTATAGCCTCCTCTGGACAAGGTGTACCTGGGAATTATCAAGGCCTACGCAGATCACAGAGAGATAAGAGGTCTTCCAAATATCTTGAAGATTTTATAACTTTGCTGGCCAAGCAGAGACAGTAAGAGTGTGTTTCTGTGGAAGCCGGAAATGGGACACTGGGAAGTAATGCCCAGAACAATAGCATGGTACCATTGAGCAAGGGTGGGCACACCACGCTCGTGTTGAGGTCACGTGTAATTATTCATGTAGTCTTAGCCGGGGGGGGAAGGGGTGTTGTGTCCTGAGCCTGCAGAGGCAGGCTCGGGACGTTGCAATGGTCCCGGGCAGTTGCAAGCTGCCCGGGACCAGACTGGCTGGCGCCAGCACTCGCGCGCCTAAATGTTGCTTTTTGGCCCGGGAATTGTCTTTAAGAGAGGCTGAGAGGCTTGTGCTGCTCAGAGTTGTAACGGGGGCTACTGAAGAGCAATAAAGAGTTCCTGAAACCACAGAATGTCTCGTGCCGTCATTGCCATTCACCGAGGACTCAACACTCTCCATCTCCCTGCCTCACCTCCAGCCATTGCTGCCTTTTTTCACTCCTCTTGGAGGGCCACCCCTCCCCCACTGCATTTCTTGCCTGTTTGCTGCTGCCAGCACAGGTGGCTGCCACAACAGTTGTAGATCAGCTCATGGCCAGCCTGCTTGATCTCCTCTCCTCTCCACTGCCCTGGGTTTCATAATCAAATATTTAACATTTCCAAGTCAGAAAAATGCAAAGAGGAGAGATCACCCTTAGGAAATCTTTCAGAACTTATGTACAATATCAGGTTCCTTGGGGCCTGGGGAAAGTTTTAACGAATTTGGTGGCCCTGCTTGCTCAAATTATCCAAGACAATATAAAGATCTCTGGGAATCAACACATTTGATTCAAAAACGGGCAACAAATATTCCGGTAAAAATCACAAGGGTTTTTGTCTGAATTAATCTGACATGCTTGAGCAGGAGGTTGGACTAGAAGACCTCCAAGGTCCTTCCAACACTGTTATTCTGTTTGTTGTCAGTTTTGTGTGGTTTTAGTACTCCCCTGGAGTTTTGGACTGATTGGGGTTTATTTCTCTTCCAGGTCCTTGCACTGCATTTGGCCAGTTGCTCTCTCTCTCACCTAGGATGAGTAACTGCAGCAGTCGCGCCTTGACCCTGCTGTCTAGTGTTTTTGGAGCGTGCGGGCTGCTCCTGGTGGGCATTGCTGTCAGTACTGACTATTGGCTGTTCATGGAGGAAGGGATTGTATTTCCGCAAAACCAGACCACAGAAATAGTCATGGCACTCCATGCTGGCCTCTGGAGGGTTTGTTTCTTTGCAGGTAAGGGTCTAAGGCAGGACTTTTCAACCTTTTCACCAATTGTACCACTTTTAGGATATGGCAATATTTGAGTACCACCCAGCAAGGTGTCAAAAACTTGATGACCAAAAAAAACAAAAAACCTGTTGAAAATTGCAATTGCACTGAAATGACTTATGACCATTTTTCACATTTATGACCATTGCAGCATGCCCAGGGTCATGTGATTTATATTTGGATGCTTGGCAACTGATTCATATTTATGATGGTCACAGTGTTCCAGGGTCATGTGATCCCCTTTTGCAACCTTTTGACAAGCAAAGTCAATGGCAGGGCTGCTGGTGGCCAAGTGCTAAGGCGGGACTTCCCTCCCTCCCTCCCTCTTTCTCATTCCCATCTCCTTCTGAAGGAAGAATTTGACCCCCCCCACAACCATATTTTCTCTCTTCCATATATTCATCAAAGAAGGAAAAGCCTCCAGAGACAGAAAAGACAAGCTGCTGAATGAATTAGCTTAAAAAGGCACATTCCCCTTTAAGAATTAGCTAGTGGCTAGAAAGGAAAGTTAAGCAGCTGGCACTTAAGGAAGAAAAAAAATGTAGTAAGTACTGGCTGCCGGCTAAGGCAGCCTTGCCAAATGGCTCCATTCTTAAGTAAAGGAATGCTACAGGCAAAATCCATTCAGGAGAAAAATACTTCAAAATCCCTTGCAACAAAACTTACAGCTAACAATAGCAGAGCAATAGAAGCTAACAGCAGCCATCAGCCAAATAGAAATTGCCAAACACTCCTTAAGAACAGAAAGCCCACATTGCACAAATCCCAGGACTTCAAAGTCACAAAAGCACATAAGAATCCTTCCACTCTCCATCTCCATGCCTCACCTCCAGCCATTGCTGCCTTTTTTCACTCCTCTTGGAGGTCCACCCCTCCCCCACTGCATTTCTTGCCTGTTTGCTGCTGCCAGCACAGGTGGCTGCCACAGCAGTTGTAGATCAGCTCATGACCAGCCTGCTTGATCTCCTCTCCCCCCACCCTCCTCCTCCTCCTCCTCCTCCTCCTCCTCCTTTCCCTTCAGTGCAGCTAGAGCTGACTCTGCCTCCTCCCAAGGCTGCTGCTTTTTTTCTCTCCCTCTCCCACCCAAACTGCCTCCTTTTATAGCCTCTCCTGTCTCCGTCCCCCTCCTCCTCCTCCTCCTCTCTCATGGGGGAGGGTGAGCAAGAAGTGAGCTTGGGGCCTTTGCCTTGCCCCAGCCACTCTGCTGCTGCAGAGGACTCTCTCACAGTAAGTCCTTGCCTGTGCTGGCCCTTTCCCTCCCCCACTACACTTGGCTAGGCAGGGCTGTGGACCACCTGCCACTTGTTAATGTACCACAAGTGATATGCATACCACCGGTTGAAAAGCCCTGTACTAGAGCAGACTTCCCCAAAGAAGGGAAGCCTCGGTGAACCAGGATTACAAGTCCCATAACTTCTAGTCTCCCAGGGCTTGTATTTATCAATACAGGGTGCAAAAATCCTACGCCAGCATTTGGCAGGAAAATACTCAGAATGGCTCCATGTAGTTTGTAGTTTCTTAGGAACCCTGTTTTTCTGCTTCTGGTCTCTTATTCTTCTCATGTGCCAGGAATTCTAGTTTCTACTCTTGCATATTAAAGTGACAATTTTAATTGGGGAATTATGATTGCTTGTATTCAGCCTAACGGATTTTCTGACATTTTGCAAGTGTCATACAGGAGTCATTTTCCAACCCGAGGTTTCTTCTTCTTTTTGAAAGAGTAATCTGATATCTACCAAGCTTTGCTACTTAGCCCATAGCTGGCTCTAAATTTGGAAAACTGCTTATGGATGAGGCCCCTTCACAACCTTGGCTGGTCATGATGGTTGCAGAAGTATTGACAACCTTGCTGTATTGAATAACATCAGGCAACTAAGTCTGAGAACACTATTTTCTGATTTCTTAAAACATTTCTAAGTGTTGTTTAGATGAGAGCCATTGTGGGAAAACTAAATATGATTGCTGGATCCAGTGGCTGAATGTTAACTGGAATATCTCTTACATGTATAAAAAAATTACATTTCACCAGTGGTAGAACATGTCCCCCAACAACTATCTCGATATGCAACAGTGTGGTAATAATTTTGCCGAACTGTCTTTGAAAAATGTGGCTTTTCCATATCTATCTATCTATCTATCTATCTATCTATCTATCTATCTATCTATCTATCTATCTATCTATCTATCTATCTATCTATCTATCTATCTATCTATCTATCTATCTATCTATCTATCTCCTAACTTGTATACCACCATCTTGTTGGAGGCAACTCTCTAAAACAGGGGTGTCAAACTGCCTGCCCGCGGGCTGGTTTCATCATACCGGAGCCGCGCCCACCCCATTCACTTGCCTTTTCCAGAAATGTAAGCCATGACAAGAGTGAATAAAAGGAACATTTTCCACTTAACCTCTTTCTAATGGTGGGGAGAAACTACCAAGGAGAATTTACCTTGCCACTTGTTAATGTACCACAAGTGATATGCATACCACAGTTGAAAAGCCCTGGTCTAAGGACTCCCCCCCCCCCCCCCAATGCTGCCTTCATTTATTAATCTTAGGACCATATTATTAGGATCATAAGATGATTAAAGCCCTGGAGACTAAAAGACATGAAGAGCGGTTTCAGGATTTGGGAATGACTAGTCTAGAGAAAAGAAGGACTAGGGTGGACATGATAGCAGCATTCCAGTATTTGAGAGGCTGCCACAAGGAGGAGGGGGTCAGTTTATTTTTCCAAAGCACCAGAAGGCAAGACAAGAAACAACAGATGGAAACTAATCAAAGAGAGAAGCAACCCGGAATTAAGGAGAAACTTCCTAACAGTGAGGACAATTAACCAGTGGAACAACTTCCCTTCAGGCGTTGTGGGTGCTTCATGACTCAAGGTTTTTAAGAAGAGACTGGACAGCCACTTGTCTGAAATGATATAGGGACTCCTGCTTGATCGGGGCTGGACTAGAAGACCTCCAAGGTCCCTTCCAGCTCTATTCTGATCCTCTGATCTTAGGAGCAACCTTAGTATCTCCATCTTAGGACCTCAGGACTAAACCCAGACTCAACCTTCCTCATTTCCTAAATTCCCGTATATTCTTCAGATCATATCAGATGCAAGCAACCAGAACCACTCGTGAATAACAAAAATGAGTAACTTTATTGTCTACCACCTATGCTACAAGAATCTCACCAGACTGCTTACCTTGTGAACAACCAGATAAGGCTTCATGGATCTTGAGGGAGGTCTAGCTTGTGCTGCTTGCAGCTGCAGAAAGACTCCAAGCTAAGCTCCTTCCAGCCTAGCCCTAGCTGATAATTTTGCAACATAACAACTTTTGATAGCCAGAGCAGCAAAATAATGCCTTGGGCAAAATTGATATTTGGGTAAATTCTAGTCAATTTAATTCTGGTTGACTACATACAACGTTGAAATCACTGGGTAATGTGGAAAATCATGAAATAGATTTCTTCCCATAAGGTCTGGAGTGGTCTGCAGCTCAGCTCTTGACAAGATTCTTCAGAGAGCTGTCATTCACCTAGATTTGCCTAAAAAGGTAGCTCTGAATTCCAAGCTATGCTAATGAGGCTGGGGAGGCAGGGAAGAGTTGACCTTAGGAGTATGTTATCTCCAAGTAAGGAGAATTCTTTAAGGGTCTTGGAATGAGAAAGCCTGCCTGTCTTCTTTTCAAGGAATAATGCTAGAAAGATTGCAAATACTGCCTTTACAGATACTGCATTTGTTTAAATTATGCAATTCAACTGTCCAGCCAGGCACATTTAGCTATCTTGTCTTTCCTGTGCAACGATATCGTCCTTTATTCCTGCCTCTAAGTCAAGGATTGTTGCCCGTTTTGTGCCTATGGATCCTTTGGACAGTCTGGTGAAAGCTGCAGACCCCTCTCCCAAAAAATACATTTTAAATTGGCGTCTCTCGATCTCAGCAGCTCTCAGATGTGTGAATTCCCAGAATTCCCCAGCCTACTGGCTAAAGAATTCTGAGAGATGAAGGCAACACCTCTTAACATTGCGGAGATTGAGAAACACTGATTTAGATACATCAAATAACATGCATAGATCGAGGTAGTCCTCCACTTACAACCATTTGCTTAGTGACCGTTCAGAGTTAACAATGGCGCTGAAAACAAAGTGACTTTTGACCAGTTTTCACAGTTATGACCTTTGCAGCCCATGGTCACATGATCAGAATTTGGCTGTTTGGCAACTGGTATGTATTTATGACAGTTGCACAGTCCCGTGGTCACGTCATCACCATTTGTAGCCTTCCTAGCCAGTTTCCAACAAGCGGTCAACTGGGCAAGCCAGATTCACCTAATGGCTGCATGTTTCTCTTAACAATTGCATTGATTTGCTTAACAGATATGACAAAAAGTTCGTAAAATGGGGCAAAACTCACTTAACAACTGCCTTGCTCAATTTTGGGCTCAATTTTGGTTGTAAATTGAGGACTACCTATACTAGGAACTCTGTGACCCATTGGGTCACCCTTTCAGAAGTATTTCCTTACCAGATTCTTCAGAGTTTTTAACAGTGACAGAATTTCTAACGTACTGCCTTTATTGGAAATGAATTCAGAGACGTATCTGTCTTGAAAGTAGCCCAGGTTGAACTCCATAGCACAATCAAACTGTCAGCCTCCACCTTGAATATCCAAATAAACTGGGCACAAACATCAGCACAGAAAATGTTTTGTGACATTTTGTATTACACCATAAACTGATTTTTGTGTCATAAAAATGTTTTATAAGATTTGCCAAATTTCATTTGAATGGGAGTCCTGGGTTCCAGGTTTTGGATACATTCTGTAAGTTAGCCCATTTGAAATCTCTCAGTTCAAAAATGGTTGCCCTATGATGCACTGTTTTGCCCAGTTAAACGTTACAAGAATGAGAGCTTTAGTATATCTGTGTTTGTGGACATGGACATATGCACATATGCACACACACAGACCCCAGGAATTTAAACCAATTTGATGGCACATAATCAATCAATCAATCAATGTTACTGGTAATGACAATATACTTATTCCAGTATCTGAGGGGCTGCCACAAGGCAGAAGGGGTCACATTATTCACCAAAGCACCAGAGGGAAGGACAATGGTTGGAAACTGATCAAGGAGAGAAGCAACCTGGAATTAAGGAGAAACATCCTGACAGTGAGGACAATCAACCAGTGAAACAGCTTACCCCCAGAAATTGTGGGCGCTCCATCACTGGAGATTTTTAAGAGAAGACTAGACAATCACCTGTCCTAGATGGTGTATGATCTCCTGCTTGAGCAGGTGGCTGGACTAGAAGACCTCCAGGGTCCCTTCCAGCTCTATTCTGTTCTGTTCTATTCTATATTCCATTCCATTCTATTCCTTTGCTAGATCCAGGGGTAGGCAACCTTGGCTCTTTTATGACTCATGGACTTCAACTCCCAGAATTCCTGAGTCATAAAAGAGCCGAGGTTGCCTACCCCTGGCTAGATCTAAGGTAGGGTGTGTGGAGTAGTACAATAAAGAGGCGCACATAAGAGACATTTCTTTAATTGTTTTCTTGTTAGATTGTTATCCTGGAGTTCAAAGTCCTGCGCCCCTTAGTTCCTCCTCTGCTTTTGCTCCACAACAATATTCCTATGAGGTGGCGGGGCCACTGAGGAAGAGTGAGTGGCCCAATGTCACCCACTGAACTTCCATGGTGGGAAGTAGAACTTGAATCTGAGTCTCCAGTGTTGATCTACTAGATCTCATGAACAAAGCAGTGCATATGCATACCTGATGCTCTTTGGAACGTGGGACTTTGGCTACTTGTTCCTTGACTCAGGGGCCCTTCCTAGTGACCTTGCCTGTGGCATGCTGGTAGAAGGGGAGGGTTAACCGGCTGAACCAGCTGCCAGGAAGCTGTTGAAGTAATGTAGGAGAAGAAGTGGAGGAGTTAAAGGAGGGATCAGCCTAGAAACCCTACATAGTCATAAGTGAACTAAACCCAACATCCCTTGAATTCTGTTGACCCCACCTAACCTCAAACAGGTATTAACCCATTAGTTAAGAAGATTCTTGTGCATAGGCATGATTAGCAATAAATCAGTTCAACTGCACCTTCACGTGGGGATCTGTGAGGATCTGATCTTTTGTGGCACTCACTAAAAAGGATCCCCGCTTGTCTCTTCCTACTCTCCTATCCCTAGAGGTGCACATATTGGGGCCATTGGTTAATTTTTATCCAGAGATGAAAGAGTAAAAGAAAAGGGTTGCATCTCTTCCAGGATGGCTCTTGGGGCCTCCGGAACATATCCATGTGATGTTCTGGACAGCAGAACAAAAGCTGACTGCCTTCTTTCTAGTCTAGCTTAGGGCTTTGGAAATGGTCAGAGGTGTCCTGCTTCCACTAGCTCTGAGCTGACTTGTCTTACAGAAGTGGCTTGTTTGAATGGAAATGTACTGTATATGACTACATAGTAATTTGGCCTTGCTGATTTGGGACTTCCTTCCACAAAGGTACCATTGCTTCCCTCAAGGTCCCATACCAGTGTTTCTGAACCTCAACAACTGTAAGTAATATGGACTTCAATTCGCAGAATTCTCCTGGGAATCCCCAACTGTGCTGGCTGGGGAATTCTGGGAGTTGAAGTCCACACCCTTTAAACTTGCTGTGGTTCAGAAACACTGTCCAATACGGGCCACTTTTGCTATCTGAATTTTTATGCATTGTCTCTTTTTTTCTAGGTCAGAAAAAAGGCAGCTGTGTGGCTTCTGAATACTTCCTGGAGCTGAGGCCTGACCCTGATCTTGAAGGGCCCCTTGTTACGGAGAACACAGAAAATATCCTCAGTAAGTAGATAAGACATCCAGACATGATACGATGGCCAGCATTAACAATGGATAAATTAATGTTAGGCACATATTGGAGGGGTGAGCCAAATAAGCACAGCAGCTGAAGGAAAGAGTTAATGCTCTACATACAGTATGTTCCTCTGCACCCATATACAGCCCCAGCTTCCTAACTTATATCTCAGCCCACCTTTAATTTTTAAAGCCATTCACACAATTGCAAGTCCATTGCCTGAAAGGTCTTGCACATAAAATACAGGTTCTTTCCATTTAAAGGACAAACATCTCAGCCCGCAATGCATTCCTTGCCATTATTTATTTTATCCACATCAGATGCACATCTCCATCATTTCCAAGGTTTTAACAACAACAACCACAAAAGGTATTGCGCTAACCCTTTGCTGCCACATGCTCAGCAAAGTTAAGGTTGCAAGCCTGCCTCTTCCAGCGTTATGGTGATGACATGTATTTTGAGTTCACTTACAAATGTTTATGAGTCAGCCTCAATACAGAGTTGTTAATTTTCACAGATGAGGAAAAAGTACTTGCACACTTTGCAGTTGAGGAAAAGGACACTAAATGCACCAACAGAGAGGCACTTGGAGGGGAGAGAGAGAAAGAGACCACCAGCTTTCCTGGCCTGCCTGACTCTTCCCTGTCTGTCCAACAGCAGCAGAAACAGTTCAGGGCAACTGGCAAGTCAGGAGCAACTGACAAAGAGTGACGGGAAGGGCATCTCCCCCCCCAACCTGAAATCTACTGGATTTCCAGGCACAACTTCTGAGTTGAATCCTGGTTTGCCAATGGTTTGTTCATAGCATTTGAGAGAAATCTGTCATGTGCAGAAGGGGCAATGATGGAGGACTTGGGCTCGAAGCCCCCTATGGCTGGGGTGCACATCAGAGACTACAGCACTTGCCTAAGTCTGTTTGTATTGGTGAAGGGGCTGGGCTACAAACCAGCTGAGTTCTAGTCCCCCCTTAGGAATCAAAGTTGGCTGGGTGACTGGACCAATCACCAGGAGTCTATGAGTTCTAGTCCCACCTTAGGCATGAAAGCCAGTTGGGTGACTTTGGGCCAATCACCAGCAACCTATGCATTCTAGTCCCACCTTAGGCATGAAAGCCAGTTGGGTGACTTTGGACCAGTCCCCCTTTCTCAGCCCAACCCCCGCAAAGGAATGCTATGTATGCCACTGTGAGTTGAATAAGAATAAAGGCAGGATAGAAATCAAACCAATCAATCCATAAAAAATGGAGCCAGGGTTTCTGTGCTGAGCATCGTGTTAGTAAATAAACCAAACTCTGCCTCTGTCCACCTCTCAGTTGCTGGGCTGGGACATCTACCCAACCCAGATCCAGATGGTGCATTGATCTGAGCAATGCAGGCAACTACTTGGCTGTGACCAAGTGTGCCCCATCCCTCTGTCCTAGTGGATCTAGTCCCTCTGCTCTCTTGTGGCTCCCCCCCATCCTTACTGCGGCTGTCCCACCCCTCTGGGATGGCTTGAGAGCTGGGAGGCAGTGCAAAGGGGGTGTGTGTGTGTGATGTAAATCAGAGCTCGTGTGAGTGATGGTGTGAGCACAGCAAGCATTGCAGCATCAGGATGAGGCTAGCTGAGCAGCAGTGAGCCGAACAAGCCCAGTTTGCTATGAAGTCACTGTCAGATTTTGATTTCTGCAGGGGAAGGTGGCATTCTTCCTTGACACTTCCACTTTTGCCAGCACCCCCTCTGCAAGTGCCCTCCTTTTTGAGTCACCCCTGTTTATAGTATATTTAGAATGCTGGTAGATTACAGAAATGACTTGGAGGGTCAGGCAAAGCTGCAAGTGTCAGGCTCATGTTTTATACTTTGTTAACTACAGCTACAGTTAGGGGTGGTGCGATGGCTCAGCAGCTAAAGACAAGCTGAGCTTGCTGGGGTTCGAGACCCAAGCTCCACACATTGGAGTGAGCTCCCATTACTTGGCCCAGCTCCTGCCCACCTAGCAGTTCGAAAGCAGGCAAATGAGAGTAGATTAATAGGAACCACTTCGTAGGGAAGGTAACAGTGTTCCATGCACCTTTGGCGTGTAGCCATGCTGGTCACATGACCACGGAAATTGTCTTCGGAGAACGCCGGCTCCCTCAGCTAAGAAACAGAGAGTCAGACATGACTGACAGGGAAACCTTTACCTTTAAATACAGCTAATCCTCAATTTACAACCATTTGTTGAGTGACCATTCGAAATTACAACAGTACTGAAAAAAGTAACTTACAACCAGTCCTCGCACTTACGCCCATTGCAACATCTCCATGGTCACATGATCAAAATTCAGATGTTTGGCAACCACCACATATCTACCATGGTTGCGACATCCTGGGGTCATGTGACTACCATTTGCAGCCTTCCCAGCCGGCTTCCGACAAGCAAAGTCAATGAGGGAAGCTACATTTGTTTCATGATTACATGATTCACTTAACTGCAGTGATTCGCTTAACAACCGTGGCAAAATGATCGTAAAATTGGGTGCAACTTACTTACTAACCGCCTAGATAGCTTAACAACAAACATTCTGGTCTCAATTGTCATAAATCAAGGAGTACCTGTATAGTTGCAGACCATGAAAAATGACCTGGTTAGGTTGACTGGAAGGAGTCCACGGGCCCCAAATCTGAGACATCTGCTTGATGTCACAGCCATGTATAAATGTGCGGAGCAGTTCTGCCTAAGGGCTTGAGGTCTGGCATCTTTAAATCTCATCTCAGCTACCAAGGCACTAGGTCAGTGGTTCTCAACCTTTTTAATGCTGCGACCCCCAACCGGTCGTAAGTCGAGGACTTTCCCTGCCCGGGAGCCCCGTGCATGCGTGGTGCCTCCCCCTGCGCCGGCCGAGGCGTAGCTGGCAAGCGGCAGAGACGGAGCAGGCCGACCACCGGCTGGGCCACCAGCTGGCTTAGCCCAAGGGAGGTAAGGCACCCGCTGGGCCCCACACGCGCCAGCAACGCTCCCTGTGCCCGCCGGCCACCCACCTCCCACCCCTGGCCCTCTTTTACTTACATTTTTAGTAGTTGCTCAGCAGGGAGGGGTGGAAACTTCCAGACAGCTCGCCTTCGCTGCAGACAACTTGCAGCACCGTTTGCAGATTGGTACTTTTGGCGGGCTCAGCAGGGCAGAGACAGCCTGGACAATTCCTATTGGCTTTTGAAAGCCAATAGAATTAGACTCTATTCAAGAGAGTCTATTCTATTGGCTTTCAAAAGCCAATAGAATAAAAGGGAGTAGCACAGCTAAGGAAAAGGGGAAAAAATGGCGGACTGCATTGTTTGGCGACCCCCGTGAAATGGTCGTTCGACCCCAAATGGGGTCGCGACCCACAGGTTGAGAACCGCTGCACTAGGTGATCTTGGTCAAGTCACCAGTTCTCCAATGCAGAAATTGGGGTCTGCATGAAGGCCATAAAAAAAACAAGATGGTGGTCATAATCATGTCATCAAAGTACCACCCCTTTTACCTATGTGCAACAGAAGTGATTTGGGTTGTTTTTTTACCCCCTAATATTACCAACTGTCAGGAAGACATCCACAGATTTTGGTAGTCATAAGGAGATGGAGAAGGTCTAAAAAATTGTGCCTCCCCTTATTGCTGACCCCTGCTTAATCCTAGGAACAAAACCATCAATGGTTGCGATCCGTAGGGATTTAATGGGGGGGGGGCAAGTTAAAGAAAGCAATTAGTGGATGCCCCCAAGTTGTAAGCCACTCAGAGGTGCTTCAAGAAGGGAATATTGTAAAGTAAATAAATATAAAGTTTTATTTCTCCTCCCACCAAAAGTAAACTGCTGGCAGGAAAACAATAATCACGCTCCCTAACAAGGGCCAGGCTTGAGCACATAAGAATGTGCTTGAAATGACATATTTGGCACTAAATCACCATTTATAAGGAGCCAGCATAACGTCTGACAATGTTTTTGAAAAGTATCTCTGTGGAAGCCAGGTTTCTAGGTTCTCTGGCAGTTCAAGTACTCCCTATGAAGGGCAGGTTCCCACAATCAACAAGACCCTCATTAGCCTAAAATGGCCAATAGCAGCTGAGCAAGTCTCATCCCCTCACTGAGTTAGCAACCATCATCTCAATGAAGCATTCCAGATTATCCCCATGGCAAAAATTATGTTGGAGGAAAAGGGAAAACACCAAATGGAACACCTGAGGATGGCTTGAAACCGTCTCAGTTTTTGATTGGGATTGAGATATAGATAATGTCATGAGGTCATGGCAGACAAAAATGGTGCCCAGTGCATTAATGGTTACTTTGTTCTAAGTCTTAACAGGTTTAAGGCCTTTTCTACTTCGGCGGCTTCGTTCTGTCTCCTTCCAAATGCCCCTATATTTCCTTCAGGTAAAGTCCAACAAACAGCTACCTCAAATATTATATCAACCCTTTTTTCCACATTTTGCTAAATTACTGCATCCAAATTACAGGAATTGGTTTGAGGTGTATTTTTTCACGTTCCTGTACAGATGATCAACTAATGAGGCTTAAACTTTTTCCAGAATGCAGCAGAGTTTCAACATCTGTTGATTTCACAGACATGCAGTTTATTTCCCATTCTGCCTAAAGAGCAGCGACATCTACAGAGTGACAATGTTGTCAGAATGATGCCACGCAAGAAGCAATAGTGCCACACAATCTCCACCCATCTCATGTACAAACAGACAGTATGTGTTATGATGCATGATGCTTGATTAAACATTATCCCTCCTCCCAGGACACCTCTGTTGAAAATTTTCTGATTCTGATAATATTGACTAAAACAGTAGTCTCCCAACCACCCAGGAATCAGGGATCCTAACCACAGAGATGGGTTTATTTGGTGCCTCAAAGTTTATTTATTTTTAATCCTCCATTCTTTTATCAAGGGATTGGTAAAATGAATGCTCTTTGCTCTAACCCAGATTGCTAATTCAAAATAAATCAAGTATCCTGAATATGGGCCATTTTCTTGGCAAAAAGGGAGATGGTTAGTAGAGCCTTGCACAATAATTCATCCAAGAATTCCAGAAGAGTTAACAAGTTGACAATTAGTTTTGTGGAGAAAATGGGATGGGCATGGCAGAGAGAAAGAAAACCTGTACATGGCTCTCTTCTGTTGGAGGTTGAAAAAAATAAAGAGGGTCTTGCAAGAGATGAGGGGTGCAACACATTAATTTGAGCTTTAGGGTGCCAGTCAGGTTCCCCACAGTGGACCCATCAGGTTCCCAAGATTAGCATGAACTAATGTTTACCACTAATAGGAATCAGGTGGATCTGGGATTGAGTGGGTAAGGGGGCAGCTACTTAGCTCTGGCTTCAAACTTAAGGAAATGCTTAAACACACGGGTGTCAAACTCACCGCATCACGTGACGTGTTGCAACGTATCTCAACTTTTTTTGCATTGCTGGAGCTGGGGTGGACGCAGCCTCCACATGATGCAACCAGCCCACGGGCCTGGCTTAAACAGGAACATACCAAGGTTCAAAACATCTTGGACAGAGAAGTTTGAGGATATTTGTAGGTTGGTATGTCTTTTCAGGCAAAATCTAGAAGCTGCCCCCAACAGTTGATCAGCAACAGGTTCAAATATCCTACCTAGACTGCAAAAATCCAAATAACTACAGGTAGTCCTCACTTTATGGCCCTAATTGGGACCAGAAAATCTCACCAAGTGAAGAGGTAATTAAATGAAACATCCGGTGATTGCTCCACTTACTACCGGTATAGATCACAGCTAAGGCTTAAAGATTCCTCTTGGCTGCCATCCAGCAATCATTCAGATGTCTGCAGCCCAGATATGATACACCTAGGTATAGTGGAGAACAGCTGTTTGGAGGGTCTGCTTTGCTAATGGGTTTAGCCTCTTCTGAAGAATTGTCAAGTTGATGTCCCAATAAACAGAAGAAGAGCCATGGTGACACAGTGGTTAGAATGCAGTATTGCAGGCTGACTCTGCCCACTGCCAGGAGTTCGATCCTGACCAGCTCAAGGTTGACTCAGCCTTCCATCCTTCTGAGGTCAGTAAAATGAGGATCCAGATTGTTGGGGGCAATATGCTGATACTGTAAACCACTTAGAGAGGGCTGTAAAGCACTATGAAGTGGTATATAAGTCTAAGTCAGTGGTTCTCAACCTTTTTAATGCTGCGACCCCCAACCTGTCGTAAGTCGAGGACTACTCAACCGGTCGTAAGTCGAGGACTACTCAACTGGTGCAGCACCGTTTGCAGAATGGGACTTTTGGCAGGCTCAGCAGGGCAGAGACAGCCTGGACAATTCCTATTGGCTTTTGAAAGCCAATAGAATTAGACTCTATTCAAGAGAGTCTATTCTATTGGCTTTCAAAAGCCAATAGAATAAAGGAGTAGCACAGCTAAGGAAAAGGGGGGGAAAAATGGCAGACTGTGTTGTTTGGCGACCCCCGTGAAATGGTCGTTCGACCCCAAATGGGGTCCCGACCCACAGGTTGAGAACCACTGGTCTAAGTGCTATTGTTGTTGCTAAACACTCCAGACAGGTGATTGGTGAGTGAAAAATCTGCAGGTTAAAATTTGTAGTTCCAGTTTTTGGAGGGTTGTAGGCCTTGGCACCCAGCAGCTCTTTTTACCCCAAGGAGAAAAGGAAGAATACCTGTGGATAACTTAGTGAATCATCTGATTGTACCAAAGAAATGCACAACGAGGTTTTGAAAGTGCCATGGATTGCAACTGGCATAAGAGTGAAAAAACACACTCCTTCAGAGCAGCTAAAGTCACTGAGATTGAGATTAAGATAATTTTGTGGGAATTTGGTAGCAAGAAAAGATTTCCATGGCAGCAGTTAGGAGCAAATGAGGCTACCATATCTGTTCTGCACAAATCCAGATAGCCAGTAGATGGCAGTAATGAGTTCAGAGTCCACTGTTCTCGCTGCTGCCATCTAATAATTATCTCACTTTTTGCTACAGATGCTGTAACCCTATCTAAGAGTGTGTATGTTTTTGTGTGTATGTCTGTGAGAGAGAAATACGAATATATATTCCTGCCCCCTCTGCTGGATAAAATAAGGAACTACTTCACTCTTATATTTTAAACTGGAAAAAAATATTTTGTGCTCCCAGCAGTCAGCGCTGGTCAGAAAATGGTGTAATCCTAACATGCAGAGAGTAGTAAGAATTATGCAGCTCATTATTGGTGCTGTCCCAAGCAGAAATTCCAGCAAGGACAAATGGGATAGTCAACGGAAATCTCATTTTATCAGCAGCAAACTCTTGTGCATTCCACACTGAAGGGGAAAAACTCAGCTATGACAATCTGGAGGAGAAAGCACATTGAGGATGGATTTAAGCAAAAAGTGAAGGCACGCCTGATGTTTGTATCAGGATGAGGGAGAAGAAATCTTAAAACAGGTGAAATGGAGTGAGTGGACTTTATTGAAAAGGAGATGTTACTGGCTGCTATTGAACCTGTCCTTCCCAGTTTTATATTTATTCTTTTTTTATACTCAGCCATACCCAGAATCCTCTGTCAGCACAAGCAATGACTAATGGAATGGAGAATAGATAGGAAAGGGTGACTGAGGGCTTCATGTGACGTGATTCCTATAGGCTGAGATCAATTTTCCCCAGCTCAGTGCCCATTTGATCAGCAGGCCTTCTGCTATGATGCCTCTGGGGAGGTGGGAACAGACATGCAGATCACTTGATTTCAGATTTCTTGGCAGCAAAATGATTGGCCACTATCTTCTTCTGAGATATTGTTTAGTTTCTCAGTTTACCCTAGACTGAGTAATATTCACTCTTGGTTCTCCAGCCCAGATACTAACCTAGTCCCCATCTTAGACAAGAGAAGCCACTTGCTGTCAACTGCTGGGTCAGAAGAGATACCACGACCAATAAAAGAGGATATTTGTAGCTCATGATTGAGTTGTGGGGTCCTCGGTGCTCTCTGAACCTGATGGTTTTCTTGCAGACGTTTCTTTACCCAACTAGGTAACCCCATCAGTGTTAGCAGAGAGACTATTATTGTCACAGTGAGGGATCACAATTCCAACAGGCTGGGGCTAGGGCAGACTAGAAAATAAGGACAATAGGGAAAGGACAATAAACTTTCTTTCTTATGTATATAGTTATTATGCACAGGGAATTCTTGCAAGGAGGAACATTCAAAATCATATATTTTACTTTCAGAGATGGGGCACTTTGCCCCCAATGCATATAGTCTGACCTTGTTTGAATGCTGCAGAACTTGGAACAGGCAATGTCAGTTTATAAGATGTTCCTAACTATTTTGTATTGCAGGCAACAAATACCAAAGTGGAGCAGAGTTCATGGAGCAGAGTTATAGGTAGTCTTTGACTTATGAGCACAATGGAGCCCAATATTTATGTTGCTAAGTGATAAATTTGTTAAGTGAGTTTTGCCCCATTTTATGACTTTTCTTGCCACCTTTGTTAAGCGAATCATTGCAGCTGTTAAATTGGTAACACAGTTGTTAAGTGAATCTGGCTTTCCCCATTGACTTTGTCAGAAAGTCACAAAAGGGGATCACATGACCCTGGGACACTGCAACCATCATAAATATGAACCAGTTGTCAAAGCATCTGAATGTAAACCACATGACTATAGGGATGCTGCAATGGTTGTAAGTGTGAAAAATGGTCATAAGTCACTTCTTCAAGTGTCATCATAACTTTGAATGGTCACCAAATGAACTGAAATTAAGGACTACCGGTACTGGGAAATCTCCTCCTCCCCCTCCCCTTACTCAAAACTTTGTACAGCATTAAAAAAGTAACACTACTCTTGTTCCACACCCCAATATATAAAATAAGGTGATGGGCTGCTGAGATAGGGACAAAATCTAATATATATTTTGCCCCAATCTTAGCAGCCTAACACTTCATTTTGCTGTGTGTTAGAGGTGATCAAACTGGTCAGTCCTAGAGGAGATCAACCGAATGTGAAGGCCATATCCTGAAGCTGAAACTCAAATACTTTGGCCACCTAATGAGAAGGAAGGGTTCACTGGAGAAGAGCCTAATGCTGGGAAAGATTGAGGGCAATAGAAGAAGGGGACGACAGAGAATGAGGTGGCTGGATGGAGTGACTGAAGCTGTAGGCGTGAGCTTAAATGGACTCCAGAAGATGGTAGAGGACAGGAAGGCCTGGAGGAACGTTGTCCATGGGGTCGCGATGGATCGGACACGATTTCGCAACTAACAACAAAGAGTTGTCTTTGACCATGCTGGCTTAGGGGAGTTGCCCAATGTTTTGATCAGGGCATAGATTGAGAAAATTGCTATAACCAGCTCCCTAACCTTAGTAGCAAAGTCACGTTCAGCTCTTGCTGACTGCATACCAGGACACATCCATGTCATTATCTCGGCAATCGTATAGAACAGACATGTCAAACACAAGGCCCGGGGGCCAGATGCGGCCCGCAAAGTGGTTTCATGTGGCCCGCAAAGCCATCCTGGAAACAGTGAGGGAACGGCCCCTGCTGCCTTCACCCTGGCCCAGGCCGGCCAGGAGCCAATGTACAATTTTGTGGTGCCCATCTATGCTGAAACGCATTCAGTCTTAGCTCCACAAGGCCGTCGGGAAACACCGAGGAACCAGCGCCTGCCGTGTCAGCCCCACCCCTGGGTGCATGCTGGGGAGGTGTCACCCTTTGTGAGGAATGAAGAAATGCACCATTGCCTGGAAGTGGCCAGCAAATGGCCCTCGCCTACTTCACATATCTGGCTTGATCGGCTCTGAGGGAGGGGTTTCGGCAGGCAGCGGGGCGCTTTCCTCACAGCGCTGAGAGGCTGAGCCAGGCTGCGCAAATCCAAAAAGAAACGCAAGGCTGCCCAGCTCCCATCCTGCCCGGTTTCAGCAGGCAGCAGGGCGCTCTCACAGCACCAAGAGCTGAGCCGGGTGGCGCAAATCTGATGAGAAGTGCAATGCTGCCTGGCCCCCAGCCTGCCCAGTTTCAGCAGGCAGCAAGATGCAAAGTGAGTAGAGCATTGTGAGTAGAGTGCCCCGCTGCCTGCCAAAACCCGGCAGGCTGGGGGCTGGGTGGCATCGTGCTTCTTTTTGGATTTGTGCTGCCTGGTTCAGCCTCTTGGTGCTGTGAGGAAAGCGCCCCGCTGCCTGCCGAAACCGGGCAGGCTGGGGTCTGGGCGGCATTGCGCAGGTAACGTTGACTCTCACTCTGCTTATGGCATCCCCTCCTCCAGAGCCCACCAAGCCAGATATGTGAAGTAGGTGAGGGCCATGTGCTGGCCACTTCCAGGCGATGGTGCATTTCTTCATTCCTCACAAAGGGTGACACCTCCACAGCTGCATTTCTTGCCTGTTTTTCTCCCTCCCTCATCTCAAATATTTTCCCACCACTCTGTACTTAGGAAGGAAAGAAAAAGGAGAGGGAGGGTCTGAGGGAAGTCCTGCCTTAGTCCTGCCCTGCTGCCCTTTTACCATCCCCTTGCCCCCTCCTCCTGGCCTATCCTGGGGGTCTCCCATCCTATTGCTAAGGAAGCTTTGTGTCAACGCTGCTAATATTGAATATTCTTGCTTTGACAAAATATGCAGAACTGTCTGGTATTTTTAGAGTTAATTCAGATGACAGAGAAAGGGGAGGAGAATTATAAGGAAAGCCTGGGAAAAGGAACGGAAGTGAATCTTTGCCCTCCAGGTTAATTGGAAGATGTGAATCATGACCCCAAAATAGGGGAGGGGAAATGCCTGGAATGTTATGTGCAAAGGAAGGGAAATTCGGATCTTGGCATCCACCATGCCATGCTGACACCCCTCTACACTAATAAAAGGTTTTTTTTTAGGTTAAACCAGTGGTTCTCAACCTGTGGGTCGGGACCCCATTTGGGGTCAAACAACCATTTCACAGGGGTCGCCAAACAACACAGTCTGCCATTTTTCCCCCCTTTTCCTTAGCTGTGCTACTCCCTTTTATTCTATTGGCTTTTGAAAGCCAATAGAATAGACTCTCTTGAATAGACTCTAATTCTATTGGCTTTCAAAAGCCAATAGGAATTGTCCAGGCTGTCTCTGCCCTGCTGAGCCCGCCAAAAGTCCCATTCTGCAAATGGTGCTGCACCAGTTGAGTAGCCTTCGACTTACGACTGGTTGAGTAGTCCTCAACTTACGACCGGTTGGGGGTCGCGGCATTAAAAAGGTTGAGAACCACTGGGTTAAACCATGCCTGAAAGTTCTTTGAAGTGTTTCATTAGTCAGACACATTACATCATGCCAAGATCCACAATTTTTTTAAACCAATTAAGAGGTCCCGGGCCTCGGTCACTATTCCTAAACTAAAGGTGATAGACTGACAAAGATCTGGGGAAGATCTCATTAAAGATGGCTTGAGGCCAGCACCTCAGCAGCAGCAGCTTCTCCAGGGAGTGGAGCAGCAGCCAGCCAGCTGGGGGAGAAAGAATTCTGGCAAATCTCCCAGCTGGGAGCAAAGACTTCAAAAGCAGAATGGAGAGATAATGAAGTTTTGTGTGAGTCACTGGAAAGATTTCAAAACTCAGAGGTGAAAAGCAGAAATCAATTCCTGGAGAGAGGGAAATCCAATCTGAGGCATCTGCAGCAATGGGTAGATTGGGTTCCCCAGCAGATGGGTGGTCAGCAATTTCTGAGCTTGCCACAGCTAATAGAGGCCTTGCAACAGCTTGGGGTGGTGCAGAAGCCAGGAGATCAGCAGCTGGTGGGAGACCAACCACAGCAAGGAGATTGGCCACAGCCCCATAACGTGCAACCCCTGGGCATAAATCTGCAGCCAGGATGGGGCCAACAGCAACAGCCACAGTGGGGGCCCCAACAGCCTATAATTGCACCACTTTTCAGACCAACCTTTGATGGGGACCCAGAGAAGCTGGTTTTTTTCCTCAACCAAGTGCGCTCTCATTTGAATTGCTGGGCCTATCTCTATCTGGACCTGGGGGCCATGGTCGATGTGATTGCATCCAACCTAGAGGGAGAAGCATCCGAATGGCTGAACTCTATATAATGAGCAAGCCCCCGAATTGGAGGACCCCCAACTCTTCCTCCTAGGGCTGAGGGAAAGATTTGAGGACCCATCTATTGGTCTTAAAGCAAGAGAACAGATCCACAAAATAAAACAAGCCGGCAGGCCTGCCCTGGAGTACGTGCGGGCCGAATAGAGGGGTGGCCTGAACAATCCCTAATCCATCACTTCATTGAGGGATTAGATGATCACCTCTCTCACGCATGCATCTATCAAGCCGTACCTGATCAGCTGCAAGAATGGTACCAGGCAGCAGTGAAGCTAGACGTTCAGCTTGCCCGCTATAAGAAGCCTTCCTCACCTGAATCCGAGCAGCCGCCAGAGCAACCCGGACAGCAATCACCCCCACGAAAACCTCCAACTACTGTGATGGCTGAGAGACCCAGACCACCTGCAGGCCCGTCAAATAAGTGTTTTCAGTGTGGACAAGAGGGACATCGAGCGGCAACCTGTCCAGTCCCCTACCCCTGACTGCAGAGCAGACTGGAACCAGCGACGAGAAAGAAACCTGCTCAGCGGCTAACAAGAGAAAAATCCAACCGGGTCATGCAAGAACCTGTTGCCCAGATTACACCCCACACACAGGAGGACTCCAGGACTCTGGGTGGACACGCCCCTGCCCTACCCTCCTTTGACAGCGATGATGAAGGAGAGAACGACCCGATGGTGAGTCGACAAATCCTGCCTTTTTCACTGGCCACCAAACTTATAATCCCTAAATCTGGGGCACAAATGGACTTAAACGTGCTAACTGATTCCGGATGCACCCGCTGCATTATTAGTCTGCCATTTGCCATGAAAATGGGCATACGGGCAAAACAGCTTTCCAAACCTGTGAGGTTTGAGCAAGCCGATGGCTCCCTGATGGGAGGGACTCTTGTCACACAAGTAACTGAGCCCTTACGCCTAGAAATAGGTGCGCACTGGGAGTTTATTCGCTTCCTAGTGGCTCCAAAAATGACTGAGACTGTGATCCTAGGGCTAGCCTGGTTGGACAAATGGAAGCCATTTATCTGGTGGGAGAAAGGAATGAGAACTGTGAGACTACCTATAAGGCATAAACCTCCTGCTGATTCAACCGATGTTGTAGGACACCTTAGGCCACCCAATGAGCAAGCGCACATGGCTGCCTCACCGCTGCCAGGCGAACCACTCATCCCCAATGAATACCGGGACCTGGCAGAGGCATTTAGTGAAAAAGAATGTGATGCTCTACCCCCTCACAGACCCAGTGACTGCTCCATCGAACTGGTGCCAGGAGCCAAACTCCCACGGCCGAGATTGTATGCTATGTCCCCCCTCGAAATGGAGGAGATGCAGCGATACATGAATAAAAACCTAGCAAGGGGGTTCATCGAATGGGCCAAATCTACCGTGGGAGCCCCTGTGTTGTTCAAAGAGGAAAAAGATGGATCTCTTTGTCTCTGCGTAGCCTATAAGGGTCTCAATGCTATGAGGATGGAAAATAAATATCTCCTCCCCCTCCTAAAGGATTTATTAACCCATCTGGCTAAGGGGAGTGTCTTCACTAAATTAGACCTGAGAGAGGCATATTACCAGGTGAGAATAAAAGAGGGAGACGAGTGAAAAACTGCCTTCAACTGTCCTATGGGAAGCTATCAGTTCAAAGTCATGCCATTTGGACTACAGGGGGCCCCAGCCGCATTTATGCAGTTGATTAATGAGGTCCTACATGATCACTTGTACAAAGGGGTTTTGGTGTATCTTGATGATATCCTGATATACAGCACGAATATGACTGATCACATAAAGCTGGTGAGAGAAGTGTTAAAGAAACTATTGAATGCCAAGCTTTATGCCAAATTGTCAAAATGCGAATTTCACCAGACCCGATTGGATTATCTTGGCTACAGAATTTCCAACGAGAGCATTGAAATGGATCCAGCCAAGGTGAAAGCTATAATCAAATGGCAGCCCCCAAGGACTCACAAACAGCTCCAGAGCTTTCTGGGTTTTGCCAACTTTTATCGTCAATTCATCCCCTCTTTTGCCGAGATTGCCCTACCCCTTACAGAACTACTCAAAACAGGCAAAGGAGGAGGGAAGCCATGACCGGGCCAACCACTAGCATGGACGATGGGCTGTCAAACAGCTTTTGAGAATTTAAAGAGACTATTTGCTGCTGAACTGGTCCTAAAGCACCCCTGCCCAGGGGAGCCCTTTGTGATTCAAGCCGATGCGAGTGATGTGGCAGTTGGAGCAAAAGAACAAAAGTGGGGTCCTGCAACCCTGCGCCTACACCTCTAAGAAATTTACCAAAAGCGAGCGGAGATGGGCAATCTGGGAGAAAGAGGCCTTCGCGATTAGGTGGGTGCTATTAAACTGGCAACACTATCTAGAAGGGAGCAAGGTGCCATTTGAAGTATGGACACATCACAAAAATCTAGAAGCACTGAAAACTCCCCGCAAATTGTCCCCAAAGCAAGTGCGGTGGGCACAGTACTTTAACCACTTCAACTTCACTCTAAAGTACATACCAGGAGGAAAAAACTTCCCAGCTGATGCGCTATTCCGGTTACCCCAATACAAAAGCGAACAGGAGGAGGTTAACGAGGCAATTATCCCCAATCCACAAACTGCCCCTCAACTTACGCCTCGCAGGGTCCCCAATCCTGATGACCCTGGGTTAAAGAAAATAAAACGAGAGCTCCTCACCGATCAGTGGTTCAAAGATAATCAACCCTCCCTAACGTACAGGGATGGCTTGGCTTACAAAGGGGGGAAACTATATTTGCCAGAAGCCCGCCGTCTTAATGCTCTCAAACACAGCCATGATGTAAAACAGTCTGGACACTTTGGATATTTGAAAACCCTACACCTCACCCGCTGGCAATTTTGGTGGCCGGGGCTGAAAAGGGATGTGGAAAACTATGTAAAAAGTTGTACTGTATTTGCCACAATGAAAAGAATTCCAGGGAAAACCCCTGGGTTACTGCAACCCATGGCAGACCCTTCTCAACCCTGGGAAGAAATAGCTATGGACTTTATAGTAGACCTACCTGAAAGTAGAGGAAATACTGTCATCTGGGCTGTGATAGACCTGTTTTCAAAGCAGGCTCATTTCATCACCTGCAAAGGACTCCCATCTGCCCAACGACTGACCAAATTGTTCCTGAAGCATATCTACCGGCTGCATGGCGCCCCTAAGCAAATAATTTCAGACGGGGGTGCAGTTCACAGCGAGGTTTTGGAGGAGTTTTCTTAAATTAATTGGATCATCTCAAGGTTTATCATCTGCTTTTCATCCTGCCACCAATGGGGCTGCAGAATCCGCTAACAAAATGGTGGAGCAATATCTTAGATGCTACATTTCTTACCAACAGACAAACTGGACTGATCTCCTCCCTTTTGTGGAGGTGGCGTACAATAATTCTGTGCACAGCAGCACCGGCTACACGCCTTTCAGAGTGGCCACAGGAAAAGAGTTCAGCCCAATACCTGAATACCCTCAGGTGCCCTCCGCTTCCCAGACACTTGACCAACGGGTGAGGGGGTGGGAAGAAGTTTGGAGAAACACAAAAACTGCTTTAAAAAAGACTTTTGAAACCTATAAAAAGCAGGCTGATAGAAAGAGGGCTCCCCAAAGAACATTCCAAGTTGGGGAAAAGGTTTATTTGTCAACTAAATATCTATGCCTCAAATTGCCCAGCAAGAAATTGGGACCAAAATTCTTGGGGCCTTTCCCCATAGTAAGGATCATCAATCCAGTCACCGTAGAACTAAAACTCCCTAGACTTTTAGGGAGAATTCACCCAGTCTTCCATTGCAGCTTGTTGAAACCTTATCGGGGTTCCACTTTAAGACCTCCCCCAAAGAAGGCACCTGGGCCCCTCGTAGTTGCAGGACAGACCCACTATGAAGTGAAACGTATTCTTGACTTTAGAATTTTTAAAGGGAAATTGCAGTACCTAGTACAATGGAAGGGATACCCATTGTCTGAAGCCACCTGGGTGAAATCCAGTGAGGTGAAAACTGACAGGCTCGTCAAAAGTTTTCATGCGAAATACCCCAACAAACCGAGAACTAGTCATTAACATATGCTTTTGTTTACATTACAGGATCTGTCCTTTTTGTAAGGGGGGCCGGATGTCAATGCTGCTAATATTGAATATTCTTGCTTTGACAAAATATGCGGAACTGTCTGGTATTTTTAGAGTTAATTCAGATGACAGAGAAAGGGGAGGAGAATTATAAGGAAAGCCTGGGAAAAGGAACGGAAGTGAATCTTTGCCCTCCAGGTTAATTGGAAGATGTGAATCATGACCCCAAAATAGGGGAGGGGAAATGCCTGGAATGTTATGTGCAAAGGAAGGGAAATTCAGATCTTGGCATCCACCATGCCGTGCTGACACCCCTCTACACTAATAAAAGGGTTTTTTAGGTTAAACCATGCCTGAAAGTTCTTTGAAGTGTTTCATTAGTCAGACACATGACACTTTGGATACAAAGCCGGGTCTCCTCCCATGGAGAGGGAATAGGCCTCCGTCTGACTTTGCCCTTGTACCCATCATGAGCAACCTGGCTAAGGAGAGCAAGCACAGCAGCAGCAGCCTTGAGGAGAAGGTAAGTGCAGCTGGGCACCACCTTGGGGAAGTGGGGTTGGGCTTGGTGCTGCGGGTGCTCGAGGGCCAGGCTGGGCATTTGACCTCTGCTGCCCAGGCCTCCGGGCAGCCTGCACCACCATCCAGCCCCCCTCCGCATGGTCTGAGAGGAACAGTGAGACTCCTCCAGTGGACCATGCCTTGGCACTTGCCCTGGTCCCACCCCCTTCTGCCAGAGACCTTCAGATCTGTCCCTCTCCTGCCCAGGCCCCCACAGGCACCCTTGACATGAATGATGGAGATCTGGCCACGCCCACCCAGTAGGCCACACCCACCCTGGCCACACCCACCCGGCCCCCTTGAGGGCAACCGCAAAGCTGATGCGGCCCTCAATGAAATTGAGTTTGACACCCCTGGTATAGAAGTTAGTGATTCATCATGTTCCTTTGGCTTCTGAGACTACTCAGAAGCCTTGGGAATTTGGGGTGCTCTCTTGTCTGCCTTGATTAACTTGACCTTGCCTCAAAGCTTCTTCAAACAGACAGTCCAGGTATCTTGATGAGGAAAGTCATTGAATACAAAGCTTGAGGGAGCTCTTGCATTATTAATTCAAACACAAACGTGGGTAGATACAGTTTGGCCTGCAGAGGTCAGAAAAGCTGCTCTTTCCCAAAGGTCTTTCATGCCACTGCTCAGAGGTGCAGGATCCAAGTCACCCCATTTGATTATAAAGGAACTAATGAAACGTCCAGCCGCCAGTAGGAAACAATGAGCAACAGGTGGAAATTGTGAATTATGTCACCTTACTGAAAATGCAAATCCACAAATACGTAGCTTGAAGGGAATCATAGAAACACAGTATTTATCCCAATTTTGTGTTCTAGGAAACTTTGCATTTTGAAAAAAAAAACACATTTCAGGCAGAGTAATGAAGTCAAATTCAACATGGCAGTGAGTTGTTAGACTGAATAGAGTGGGATCCACTTATGGTTATATATAAACAAGAAAGAGTATATAAAAATAGTTCCAAAAAGGCAGATAATCAGATGTTTGTGCTGTTTTACACTATGACACATTTACATGTCCCTTTTCTGGAGGGGGGAATCTGCTTTCGAGTGAGTGTTGATTCCTGGCAGCTGCCTGAACTGGTTTCTGCAGTTTTCTTGGTAAGGTTTTTCAAAAGCGGTTCGTCATTGCCTCCTGTCTAGGGCCGAGTGAGGGTGACTGGTCCAAGGTTACCCAGGTGGCTTCAGGCCTAAGACAGGACTAGTACTCGATGGCCTCTTAGTTTCTTGCCTGGTGCCTTAACGACTACAGCAAACTGGCTCTCTTCTGTGTCATTGCAAAGTTATATTAGTCCTGGCTTCCCCTGGCTTATGCTCTGCTAATGAAAGTAACCAAGAACTCAAGACTTAAGACACGTGGACACACACACACACAAACACACACACACACACACGTATTTATATGTGTTTGTTTGTTTCTGCCCCACCTTTACTAGTTTTACAACAATCCAAGACAGCAAACATATCCTTCCTCCTATTTTTCCAACAACAACCTTATGAGGTGGGTTGGGTTGGGTTGAGAGTGACTGGCCCAAGGTCACCCAGCTAGCTTTCATGGCTAAGGTAGAACTTGAACTCACTGTCTCCTGCTTTCCAGCCTGGAATCTATAAGTCAGCACGGTGTTTCGGTGGTGTAGATCAGGGATGTCAAACTGCTGGCCTGTGGGCCGGTTGCATCATGCGGAGGCTGGGCTCGCCCTCCAGCAATGCGAAAAAAGTCACGATACGTCACGTCACATGACGCGGCGAGTTTGACGCCCCTGGTGTAGATGATATGACATGCAAAAAATTGCCATTTTCTATTGTAGCATAATACACATGGAGTGTGTATGCTATGCATGTAAAATTGCAGTAAGGGCAGTGCTTCAAGTTACAATAGATTTTGGCTCACTCAACTGTGATGAGATCTATTTAATACTGTGACCTTGTTCTATAACAAGATGGTATCGCTTCTCGGCCTTTTGGCTAAGATCAAGTGTAGTATCTGTTCTTATCAGTTTAATATCTGATATGTCCTCTAGTTACAGCCCAAATGTTGGAGATGTGGTAGTTTGGATGCCACTTATTTTCATATATGGTGGACTTGTAGAAATATAAAAGCCTTTTGGATTAAGAATTGGTGGAACATTCAACAGATTTTCAAGAGAAAGATAAAGTTTACCCCACAATTATTTCTGTTGGGTGTTATTACAGATTGTGATGCTAAAGAAATTAATTTGATGTTGAATTTGATAACAGCTGCAAGGTTACTAGTAGGGCAATATTGGAAGAAGGATTGTTTGCCTACTATAGAAGAATGGATGCTTAAAGTGTCAAACTTAGCAGAAATGGCTAAGATTTCTGCTTACTTGAAGGATCATTCACAAGAAAGATACACTTTGGTTTGGAGAAGATGGATAAATTATATTCAGAATAAATATGGGACTAAAAGTTTCATTTAGCTTATGAGTGAATTTCAGTGTATTATTATGATATTATTATTTGTATTAGTATTGTTTAACAATTTGGAGATTGTATTGTTTAATAATTAGGATATTAACTTGTTTATGTTTTCATTATTATGTTTATTTTCAATTTGTTTATATTTATGTCAAAGGGGAGTTAAAGTGCATTATGGACTTGGTTATTTATATAGTTGGTTAATGTTAGATTATGAGTATCATATTTGTAAGCCTGTACTCAGCTCTGGGAAGTTGGGGAGGGAGAGGGGGGGGGTTGGGTGGGTTATATTGTAATTTTTATAAAACTTTTTAATTAAAAAAAAGATGGTATGTACACCCTCATTTATTATTGAAGCTCTAAGATTGGACTTCAAATCTTCATAATATCCTTTTCCTTTCC
Source organism: Crotalus helleri (assembly GCA_024509115.1). Classification (NCBI taxonomy): domain Eukaryota; kingdom Metazoa; phylum Chordata; class Lepidosauria; order Squamata; family Viperidae; genus Crotalus; species Crotalus helleri. The sequence goes on from JAKSXO010000028.1 coordinate 4,325,457, forward strand.
TTGCAGAGAGAACAGAATCAATTTGCAAGGGAATAAAAAGCATTCTGGTTGACCCTGAAAACATTCTGAACCCCACTTTTTAAATGTGGATAGGTTGATTTCAGAAAGAAGTGTCAGATTTAAATAAGGAGGCTGCTAAACCTATTCACAGGGGTTTGTCAAAAAGCCCAGATTTAAACAGAATACAGAATAACAGAATTGGAAGGGATCTTGGAGGTCTTCTAGTCCAACCCCCTGCTCAAGCAGGAGACCGTATACCATTTCAGACAAGTGGCTTACCAGTCTTTTCTTTTTTTTTTTAATTGAAAATTTTTATTTTTTAAAACATACAATCATTTATAAAAATACAATAAAATTTTAGAATAGAGAACCCCCCTTACCCTCCCTCCCACCCCCACCCCCCCTCCCTTCACTTCCCAGAGCAGAATACAGGGTTAGAAAAAAAAAGAAAATTATAATAATTAAGAAAAAAGAAAAAAAAAGAGAGAGAAAAAAATATCATAATTAACCTTTAACTCCATAACCTATAAAACAATTCTCTATAATATTTGATATTCATTCATAAAATAAATAAAACTTTTTAATTCCATACTTTTTCTGAATATAATCTATCCACCTTCCCCATACAGTAATATATCTTTCTTGTGTATGATCCTTTAAATAAGCAGAAATTTTTGCCATTTCTGCAAGACTAGATACTTTAAATATCCATTCTTCTAAAGTAGGCAAAGAATCTTTCTTCCAATATAAACCTACTAGTAACCTTGCTGCAGTTAATAAATTCAACATCAAAGTAGTTTCTTTTTCATTTAAGTCAACAAAAATACCAAGTAAAAATAGTTGAGGAGTAAACTTTATCTTTTTTCTAAAAATCTTTTGAATGTTCCACCAAATCATAATCCAAAAAGCCTTTACTTTTTTACAATTCCACCAAATATGAAAGTATGTCGCATCATTATTGCCACATCTCCAACATTTGGGCTGTATGTTGGAATACATACAAGATAATTTTTTAGGATCTAAATGCCATCTATAAAACATTTTATAAAAATTTTCTCTCAAATTTTGAGCTTGTGTAAATTTAACATTTCTTATCCAAATTATCTCCCATAAATCCAATGAGATTGGCTCCTGTATATTCTGAGCCCATTTAATCATACAATCTTTAACCAATTCTGTTTCCGAATCTAACTCTAATAAAACATTATATATTCTTTTTATATGAGCCGGACCTTGGTTTTTAATCTGAATAACCAATTGTCTATCTTCTAGTGTTATTCCCTCTTTCTTATCTACAGTCCATCTATCCATTATTTGTAAATATTGAAACCATGACTGTAGAATATTTTGCTGCCTTAATACATCTAGGGATTTCAAGTGCCAATTCGAACCAGAACAAATTAACAATTCTTTGTATGAAATTTTATCGCTTACCAGTCTTTTCTTAAAAGCCTCCAGTGATGAAGCACCCACAACTTCCAAAGGGAAGCTGTTCCACTGATTGATTGTTCTGTCAGGAGATTTCTTCTTAGTTCTAGATTGCTTCTCTCTTTGATTAGTTTCCATCCATTGCTGCTAGTTATTTACCAATGAAGGAAAAGATTGCTGTGTATGCTCTTAAGCTGTCTCATTTGTGGTATCCATCTGATCTAAGCCTTAATGTGAAACAATCCTGAGCACAAGTCTGGTGATGGACTCAAAATTTAATTTTTTCCCCTTTCTTTTTTCTCTTGCTCCCTTTCTCCTGGCAGAGACCATTCGCACAGCCACCCCCTTTCCCATGGTCAGCCTCTTCCTCGTCTTCACAGCCTTTGTCATTAGCAATATTGGACATATCCGCCCACAAAGAACCATCCTGGCTTTCGTTTCAGGCATCTTCTTCATCCTCTCTGGTAAGAATTCAGAAGCTGGGGCTGTCCTACTAAAGGAGAGTGATCTGCAAGCTCTGGGCTGGCTGTAACAGCAAAGACAGTTCTGGGTTGAAGACTGAGGGTGGGAATTTACAATGTGAAGAGAGGAAAATCTAGTGCTGTGTTTTTCAGCCTTGGGAACTTTAAGAAGTGTGGACTTCAACTCCCAGCATGGCTGGCTGGAGAATTCTGGGAATTGAAGTCCACACATCTTAAAGAATCATAGAACTGGAAGGGACCTTGGAGGTTTTCTAGTCCAAGTCCCTGCCCAAGGTAGGAAACTTTATATCATCCCGGACAAAGAGTTGTCTAACCTTTTCTTGAAAACCTCCAGGTGATGGAACACCCACAATTTCCAGAGGCAAGCTGTTCTATTGACAGTTGTTCTCCCTGTCAGGAAATTTCTCCTTAGTTCCAGATTGGATCTCCTTCTGAAGAGTTTTCAGCCATCTTAAAAGTTCCCAAGATTGAGAAACACTGATCTATTGCAGGGGTCTCCAAATTTGGGAACTTTAAGACTTGTGGACTTCAACTCCCAGAATTCCTCAGTCAGCATGTCACAAATCTTAAAGTTGTCAAGTTTGGAGACCCCTGATCTAGTGAAACCGGGTTTAGAAAGGATGACATCAAGGAGGTTTTAACAGCACAAAGCAAAACGGTTACGATCAATAAGGCTGTTAGATCCAAGACAGATACAAACACAGAGGTCAATAACTTACATTTTAAATAAAAAAAATGGGGTGGTAAAAGAGAGGACAGAGACTTTAAATTCTGTCCTAAAGCTACCCTAAATGTTTGGATTTGAACAGAAAAAATAGTATGCTAATTTGGTGAACGAATGAATGTTGATGGATAGTATCCAGATTTTCCTTTTAATTAATGGAAAAGGATTAGGAAATGTTTTCCTCTGTACCCTTCCCATGTGCTCTTAAACTTCGCTCCAAAGCCCCATAGGAGTGGGGAGTATAGGGTCTGCAAAACAGGATAGAAAATCTGTGAAAATCATGTCTTTTGTCATGTTAACTGAGGCTTCTAGGAGTTCAAAAGACTCTACAAGCAGTCCTCACTTAATGACTGCCCTGTGTAGTGACTGTTCAAAATTATGACAGTGCTGGAAAAGTAACTTCATGCTTGCAACGGTCACAGCATCCCTGTGATCACGTGACTGAGATTTGGGTGCTTAGCAACCAGTGGATTTACCACCATCGCAGTGTCCTGCAGTCATGATTGTCATTTATGCAGTTCATAGCTGGTTCCCGATAGGCAAGGTCAATGGCGAACCTGGCAGTAAAATAGCAAGTTGTGGTCATGTGATGTCTCGCTTAACAACCCTGGTGAAAGTGAGGTTATAAGCTCATTGTGGTCACAAAATGTCTTGCTGAACATTTGTGCTGTTTAGCGATGGAATTGCAGATTCCACTGGTGATCGTTCAGTGAGAACTACCAGTATTTGTGGAAATGCAAGATTTTAGGACTAAGAGCCTCTGGTGTGTGTTGTATGTTTGGTAGTAGGAAATTTGCTTTTTTTCCCATGGTCATCACCCAACAGTTCATTGTTCATCCTGTTTCAAACTCTGCTGCTTTGGGTGATATAAATCTGAGTTGCAGCACTGCTGTGGGTGAAGATACTGGCTCATGGGCTTAAGCATTTTTTCAGAACTTGCCCCACTGGGTTGGTGGAGATGGTAGAAGAAGAGGTTCTTTACTCACCGAGTATCCTGTCTTAAAGACCTGAATAAACTTGCACTGCTGACAACTGATTAGTGCAAGGGAAGAGTGCTCAATCCATCTCTTGCTCGCTTACTCTCTGCTGCTTCACAGCCCAGCAAACCCCTCCCAACGATCAGCTCTTGGTTCAGGCTGACGTTGAATATGAGTTTAGTGCTTGTCTAAAAGAGCACTAAACCTATATTCAGAAGCACCCTGACCAGTCATTGTCAGGCACAGGGGTGGGATAGGGATGTTCAATTCATCTCTGCCACCTAGAGACCAATTGTTGTTCAAGCTGGTCTAAGTCTCCAGAGGGCATCCTAAAGAGGGGAGAGACCCCACTGAAAGGACAGGGCTTTCCCACCATTCCAAGCAGAATTTCCTAGATGACGCTGCCTAGAGCCCCAGATGTTGGAATTAGCCCAGCACCAGTTGGCCAATTCAGGTGGGCACCAGTTCACCCCTTCTCATTTCCTCCACTCCCTGGTCATATTGATTCCTCATACAATTTTGTAGGAATTGCAGTCATCAGGAGGAGGAAAAGGAGAGAGAGAAGAAAATGGCTACCATTTTCTTTTAGGATAGTTAGAACTGCAGAAAAAGCAATGGCAACCAGCTTGCCTTCCATAGAAGGCCTGTATATTGCAAGGGTGAGAAGGAGGGCTGAGAAGATATCTACAGACCCCTCACATCCTGGACATGAAGTGTTTCAACTCCTCCCCTCAGGATGATGCTATAGGGTGCATTGGATGCTAAAAGAACTTGACACAGGGACAGTTTTTTCCCTCGTGCCATCACTCCGCTGAACACCTTAATCCTCACGGTATTTTTTTTATGTCTAAGTATATTTACCCATGTTATATGGCTGTAGTATTAATATTACCCTTCTCATCTTCTCTACTACCCATTATTGGTATCATATTATGATTATTATTACCCTATTGCTTTGCATGTACAGTGAGAGCTTCTGCACTAGAAACAAATGCTTTTTGTGTCTAATCATACTTAGCCAAATAAAGTATTCTATTCTTTTCATACGTCTAGGCAACATCTATGTTAGAAGCAAGAGGAAGGGGCAAAGGAAGCTGAATAAGCAGTATTACCTCCAGATGTCTACAGAAATTCTCTGTCATCCAGGTCATGGTTGTCCCACAGGTGCTTTTTTCCAAAAGGCAACTGGACTTTCTTGTTTTTTTGTTCGAAAACATTCGCTTCTCATCCAAGAAGCTTCTTCAGTTCTAACTCAGTTCAGTTAGTACTGAAGAAGCTTCTTGGATGAGAAGCAAAATGTTTTAGAAAAAGCACCTGTGGGATATTGCCTCTAGAATTAGTTGGGACCCCTGAATATGGACCCCAAGACAACAGGACCTAAAGTGAAGAAAGTCAGGAAAGAAGCAGCAAGTCCAAATTGCACTTCTTTTTTTATTATTATTAACTACAGCTGCAAATTGCACTTCTCTGGTGCAAGAGTACCAAGAGATGCTGAAGATCAGTAGTTGCAAGACATTGCCAGGAGTAATTTTAATATTAAGTCTACAACGTGGTATTGGCATTGAAGAGAAAGTGGCAGAAATCCGTAAAACTGCTCCACAAATCTGTACAGCGGTATGCTGCCCTGCCCTGCAACCACACCTGTATATGTCAGTGTTTCTATGCTATGTGCTGTCTTGACCAAAAAATGAAACTGAGCTTGGAGCTGTGAAAGAGACAAGAAACACCCTTGACTTTCAGTGGCTCGTTGGGCAGTTTTTGAGAACAGCATCCAACCTACAGTTTGAGAGCACCATTGTGATCCAGAGCAAAGGTTCTCCTCATTGAGAGGAATATAACAGTGGGGATGGGATGGGGGGTGGAGCATTATCTGCCCAGGAGCAATCTCCCCACAAAGCTAAACATGAAAGACCTTTGCTTGGCTAAGGAACAGTTGCAGAGATTGGACCACAATTCAACCCCAAATGAAGCTTCTACAAACCACCATCCTTAGACTTACCTGGAAGTTGGTAGAAGTGAGATAACATCCCTTTTGCCTTGTGCTTCTTCTCCCAATCTCAACCTTTGTCTTCTCTTCTCTTCTTCAGGGCTGTCCCTGGTGGTGGGCCTGGTCCTGTACATCTCCAGCATCAATGATGAAGTGATGAACCGTCCCAGTGGCTCGGAGCAGTATTTCCAGTATCGCTATGGATGGTCCTTCGCATTTGCTGCCTCCTCTTTCTTGCTCAAAGAGGTACAGAAGAGAATCCAAAACCCCTCAATTCCAGCAGGCATCACTCATTGTTCGGTTCCCTTCATATCAAATGTGATTAGTTTGGTTTGGGCTTAGTGGGTTGTGTGGACACAATGAACTATGGTAGGCCACTTGCCATTGTGACTTATAATATTTTCTAAAGCCCCCCCCCCCCCCCCCGGGCCACTTTAGGTTGTCCACATTGTTGTTATATCAGCCCACTTCTTGGATATTCTGCGAGTTAGAAGAGAGGAAAAGGTTTCGGCTGTTGAAGTGTGATTTTAAAAATCATGACTCACTGCAATGTGTAAATCCGGTGTGCCTCAAATAGCATTTTCCAGGCTTAGGGTGGGAGCAGAAGCAATTGCTTGCCTCCTTTACCAGATGGCTGGAAAAGCCTCGTGTGGTGTAGCTGCCAGCAATCTCCACATTAAAACAGCAACAAGAAGGATTTCTGAACAGTGCTGGACAGCATTTCAGAATCTGACCCATGGATTGTGAGATGAGCAACAGTGTTTTAAGTCACTCTCTCCCGCCAGTCATTTTGAGGCTAACGATAGGTCCCCAAGCAAGTCTTTGTTTGCATCACACCACTGCATTGTTGTTCCTCTTCTGGCTTGTAGAGCACAACATAACAGACTATGTTGCCACTCTGGTTTATTTCAGGAAAATTTGTAGCTTCCTGGACCCGACAGTGGGTAGTTTGTGATGGGATGAAAGAGTTCCTGTCTACTGGGCCTGCCATCCTTAGCTTTTTGTTGTTGTTTTCGTTGTTGTGGTTGTTATTCTGGCCATTCCTTCTAACAGAAATGGTAGCTATGAAGATACTTCGACTTACGACCAGTTGCTTAGTGACCATGTGAAGTTACAACGCACTATCCCTGGTTCTGAAGTTCCGACATCCACTTCCCCTGCAGTCATGTGACCACATTTACAGTCATTTGCAGTGTCCCATGGCCACCTGACCACATTTTATGATGTTTTTGCCAAAAATCTGACATTTACTTCCAGTTTTTCAGTGAAACTAGTACATAGGAGCCATAGCTTTGCTTAATGGCTGTGATGTTGACTTAACAATCACCACAAAAAAAGATTGCAAAATCGGGTTGGTCACACGGATGGCCTGTTTTTAAGACTGTCATGACTTACAGCCATGATGGGCAGGCTCCATTATGGTTGTAATTCGAGGACTACCTGTATGCACAGCTATTTTACATAGCTACCAGGGCATCTTTAAATATTCTTTATTTTTTTCCCACATCTCCCAGAAACAGAAAATCCTGGTGTCTTGCAAGCATGTATATCTTTATTTTTAGTTGCTGGCTTTTTTTACAGCAAAATACCTGTATATTGCTGACTACAAAATTTGCACAAACATTATGACAACTACACTTATACAGTGTTTTAGTTCTTCTCCTACTCCCATAGCTGCTCTCAAGCAATTTTTTTTGAAGATGTTAGTTTTGTTGCCTTCCTGTTATGATCAAGCAAAGAGACCAGTGAGTCCAAACTGTATTTTTCCTTTGATACAGAAATCTTGTAAGTAGATTGCCCAATTCTGCTCAGGGAAAGAAAAATATCTTTAAATCCTGAATCTTGACAAGTGCACAGAGAAACAGTGGCTGGAGACAGGGTAATTTTTAAAAGTGCGGCCAAAGTGTTTTAAATTATTTATTTAAAGAACTTATATGGCTGCCTATCTCACACAGTGGCCTGAAGTGGGCTTATAACAGACAATACAGGTAATCCTTGATTTCTGGCCACAACTCAGGCCCAAATTTCTATTGCTAAGCAAGACAGTTGTTAAGTAGGTTTTGCCCCATTTTACCACCTTCCTTGCTACAGTTGCTAAGTGAATTGCTGCAGTTGTTAAGTTCGTAACCCAGGTTGTTAAGTGAATCTGGCTTCCCCACTGACTTTGCTTGTCAGAAAGTCACTAAAGCTAATCACGTGACCCTGGGACACTGCAACCGTCATAAATATGAACCAGTTGCCCAGCATCTAAATTTTGATCACGTGACCCTGGGGATGCTGCAACGGTCATTAAGTGTGAAAAACGGTCATGTCATTTTTTTCAGTGCCATTGTAACTTTGAACGGCCACTAAATGAGTGGCTGCAAGTCGAGAACTACCTGCAAAAGCAACAAAGTAAAACTAGAACAAACACTAGCTTGGAATAACACAGGGGTCTTCAAATGTGGCCCTTTTATGACTTGTGGACTTCAACTCCCAGAATTCCTCAGCCAGGCATGCTGGCTGAGGAATTCTGGGAGTTGAAGTCCACAAGTCATAAAAGGGCCAAGTTTGAAGACCCCTGGAATAACAGAATAACAGAGTTGGAAGGACCTTGGAGGTCTTTTGGTCCAACCCCCTGCTCAAGCAAGAACCCCTATACCATTTTAGGCAAATGGTTATCCAATCTCTTCTTTAAAAACTCCAATGTTGGAGCTCCCACAGCTTCTGGAGGCAAGTTGTTCCACTGAATAATTATTCTCACTGTCAGGAAATTTCTCCTTGGTTCTAGGTTGCTTCTCCCCTTGATTAGTTTCTATCTGTTCCTTCTTTTCCTGCCTTCAGGTGCTTTGGAGAATAGGTTGACCTCCTCTTCTTTGTGGCTTCCCCTTAGATATTGGAGAAGAGCCGGGTCTTCTCATAGGGACTCCTTGAATTTCAGCTGGGAGACTATTCCAATAGTCTGGGGCAGCCATAGGGAAGGCTCACCTCCGAGGTTCCATCAAATGACAGCATCTAAGGGAAGGGGTCTGGAGTGTGCCCACCCTCTTTAAGCTAGTGGGACAGGCAGATATTCACAGGAAGAGGTGGTCCTGCAAATGCCCAAGTGTGCCATATAGAGCTTTAAACATGATAACTAGCACCTTAAATTATACCTGGAAAGCAGTTGGGAGCCAGTGCAGCTCACACAGCAATGCTGTATAAGTAACCCTCAATGTACATCCATTCATTTAGACATGAAGTTACACTGGCATTGAAAACAGTTACTTATAACAGTCCTTATATTTAAGGCCACTGCAGCAACCCCTGGGAGTCACATGATCAAAATTCAGACATTTGCCATCAGGTATGTATTTATAAGAGTTGCAGCATCCCAAGGTCACCCAATCACCATTTGTGATCTTCCCAGCTGGCTTCCAACAAGCAAAGTCAATGGGGAAAGCCAGATGCACTTAACAACTGCAGTGATTCACTTAATAGCTTGTGAAAAGGTCACAAAACTGGGCACGACTCACTTAACAAGCACCTCGCTTAGCAATGAAAATTCTGGTCCCAATTTTGGTTGTACGTAGAGCAGCGCTCCCCAACTTTTCCATCTTGGTGGCCCGGTGCTGGGTGTGTGTGTGTGAGTGGCATGCGTACACATGCGCGCACAGCTCCATTTGTGTGAACAGTGTGCACACACGCGCGCCCTCCACTTGCACAAATTGGAATGGGTCAACTGGCCACGGCCAACTTGCTGCAGCCAACTCGCCTTGGGACAACTCATTGTGGGACAATTTAACAATTCAATTTAATTATTTAAAATAAATAAAAAAATATTTTAATTTCTGACATTCAAAGTTCATGCTGTCCCTCCTTTTGCCTCCTTTCCTTAATGATTCTGTTCCACCATTTCCTTGATGTTAGTGTAACTCTTGTCCCACAGCAAGTTGTCCTGCAGCGAATTGGCCACGGCAAGTTAGCTGAGGTGATTTGGCTGCAGCAAGTTGGCCGCGGCAAATTGTCATAGACCACACACAAATAGAGCTTCGTGCATGAGTGAAGCTCCACCTGTGCGAGCGGACGGCACTCGTGTGTGAAGCTCCATTCACACAGAGTGGACCTTCATGTGTGAGTGCAAAAGTCCTCCGCTCACATGAGTGGAGCTTCACACGCATGTGCGCTGTTGCTTGCTGCTCACGCGAGTGCGGCTTCACCTACGTGCATTTGCCCATTTCTCGTGTGGCCCAGTTTTGAAGAGGCTGTGACCCAGTAGTGGGCCGTGGTCCAGGGGTTGGGGACCTTGATGTAGAGGACTACCTGTAGCGTAACATGGGTGAACTGCAGGGCATCCAGAAGCATACACATCACTGCATTGTGGACCAGGTGCAGCTTCCAGGTGGTCTTCAAAGGTAGCCCCCTGTAGAGCACATTGCAATAATTGAATGACATGGCTAAGGCATGAGTGACAGCAAGAAATGAAGCAATCCATCCAAAAAGGCATCTGTCTGAGAATGGGAAACTCCCTTGTTGGCAATAATTTGGATGTTTTAAGAAAAGAAACTGGGGGATTTTCACCACTGATTTCTCAGTAGTGAGAAAAGCTATGGAACATTCATGACACAAGATACACCAGTTTTTGCCTACCCCAGTTGTTCCCGTTCAAAGCAAAGCAAATAAAAAGCACCAAAAGATATTGACATCACCTGGATATTCATCCTGAAACAGCATTTACCTTGAAAATACCAAGACTTCTTTTTAAAAAACATTTAGCACAAAATGAGGACCAAATTAGAACTTTACTTTTAAGGGTGGCCTCAGAGAGCAAATCCTTTTGCCCCCTACTAGTTATATACAGGTAGTCCTCAACTTACAACCATAATGGAGCCCAACATTTCTGTTGCTAAGCGAGACAGTTGTTAAGTGAATTTTGCCCCCTTTTACCACCTTCCTTGCCACAGTTGTTAAGCGAATCATTGCAGTCGTTAAGCTAGTAGCACGGTTGTTAAGTGAATCTGGCTTCCCCATTGACTTTGCTTGTCAGAAGGTTGCAAAAGGGGATCGTGTGACCCTGGGAGACTGCGACCATCATAAATATGAGTCAGTTGCCGAGCGTCTCAATCTCAGTCACAACAGTTGTGTGAAAACTGGTCATGAGTCACTTTTTTCAGTGCTGTTATAACTTTGAATGGTCACTGTTGTGAGTTGAGGACTACCTATACAAATATTGGGGTTTTGCATTGATGTTTATGGGCAGCAGGGTGTTTAAAATGTGAACAAGTATATCCCCTTTGCAGAAAATAATATGGTTTGTTATATCCTGATTTCTGTGTGCCTTGTTCTTTTTTTTCAGAAGAAGAGTAGTAGAGATAGCCCTCAACTTATGACCAGTCATGTAGTGATTGATCACAGTTACAACGGACCTCCCGGAGGGGGGAGGGGTACTTATGATCTGGTTCTGAAGTTCCCACGGCTACCTATCCAGTGGTGGGATTCAAATATGTGAACAACCGGTTCTCTGTGTGGATGCTGCTTCTGGAAGTCTATTCTGGGCCTGGGCAACAAAAAATTAGCTACCGGTTCTGCCAAAGTGGTGCAAACTGGCTGAATCCCACCACTGTGCCCATCCCCCTGTGATCATGTGAGACTGCATGTTGGTACTCAACCACCAGCCCACATTTATGGCCACTCATAGCATCCCATGGTCACGTGACCATGTTTTGCAATGTTGCTGCCCAAAACTGGCATGTACTTCTCGCTTTCAGCAAAACTGGACCATGGAAAACCATTGGTTCCATTAACGGCTGCAGTGTTCGCTTAAGGATTGCCACAGAAAAGGTTGTAAAATCGGGTTGGTCACATGGGTATCCCCTTTTACGACCATCATGACTTACAAATGTGATGGGCAGACTCCATTGCAGTCTCAAACTGAGGACCACTTGTAATCCTCTACAACAGTGGTTCTCAACCTGTGGGTCGGGACCCCATTTGGGGTCGAATGACCATTTCACGGGGGTCGCCAAACCACGCTGTCCGCCATTTTTTTCCCTTTTCCCTAGCTGTCCTACTCCCTCTTATTGATGGCCACACCCACTTGGGGGTCACCACAACATGGGGAACTGTATTATGGGGTCACGGTATTAGAAAGGTTGAGAACTACTGCTCTACAAAGACGGGAGATCCAAGAACCAGGGCCAGGTTGACGTCCATTTGTTTGTTTTATTGCACTAATCTTGCAAGACTCCGTTCTGTTTCTCCCATAGAACAAATGGCAGTAATGCTGATTGCTTGGAATACCTTTTTTTTTTTTTTTTTTTGCATTTCGAAGGGTTTGGAGACGTCTGTGTTGTCTTCACAAGGACACACATGGCTGGCTCCAGGCTTAAAGGAGTTTTCTGCATGGCACTCTCTGCTGTAATCTCTCTTCTTAATGCTACTTTATGTCTTCCAGAGGCTATGCAGGACAAGTTCTGTTCATCACAGCAGAATCGTATTCTGACAATTTTCCTCTTTGGGCAAACAGTGTCCTTATATTGTCCCCACCCATTATGTCATGGTTAGCTGTACCCATCTTAACAGTAGTTTCCCTCTTGTTCCAAAATGATCCAGCAACAGTACCCTTAAGGTATACAAGACAACCTGTGACCCATTGGGTCATCCCTTCAAAGTATTTCCTTACCTAAATAAAGATACAGAATGACCACAGGCAGGCAAAATAACAGTGGGAGCAAGAACGACCTCTGACTTCCTGCCGGCTTCCCCATTGAGGGAAAGGGAGCTAGAGAGCATTGGAAATAATGATCACACAGTTTCTTTTTCTACTTTCTCTTTCCTTTCTCCCTTTTTTCTCTGCATTTTTAAATTTTTAATATTTTTTTACTTTGCAGTTGCATAATCTAATCTTTAATAAAATTATTGGGGGAGAAAAAAGGAAATCGCAATCACATGACCACAGCTTTAACTTTGTGAATATATCTAGACAAAGACAATAACAGAATAACAGAGTTAGAAGGGACCTTGGAGATCTTCTAGTCCAGGGGTCCCCAACCCCCGGTCCGTGGACCTGTACCGGGCGGTGGCATGCCAGCAACTGGTCCGCACAAACAAGAAAAGCCCCATCCGCGGGATGCAGGCAGCACACAAAACCATGCCCCCTCCGGTCTGCAAAAAACCCTCTCTCCATGGAACCGGTCCCTGGTGCTCAAAAGGTTGGGGACCTTTGTTCTAGTCCAACCCCCTGCTCAGGCAGGAAACCCTATACCATTTCAGACAAATGGCTGTCCAGTCTCTTCTTAAAAACGTCCAGTGTTGGAGCATTCACCGCTTCTGGAGGCAGGTTGTTCCACTGGTTAATTGTTCTATCTGACAGGAAGTTTCTCCTTAGTTCTAGGTTGCTTCTCTCCTTGATTATTTTCCATCCATTGCTTCTTGTGCTGTCTTCAGGTGCTTTGGAGAATAGCTTGACTCCCTCTTCTTTATGGCAGCCCCTTGAATATTGGAAAACTGCTATTATGTCACCCCTCTTCTTTCTTTTCATTAAACTAGACAAACCCAATTCCAGCAACCGTTCTTTATATCTTTAGCCTCCAGTCCCCTAACTAGTGTGAAGATCTTTGAAATTTTAATTATTTGGGAGCAATGGGTCTTGGATTTTGTATGCATTCTTTAAGTTAGCAGATTTGAGGTACCCTGATTCAAAAATGTTTGCACTATGATGCATCGTTCAGGCTAATTGAAGGTTACAGGCAAACCAACAGGAGAATTTTAACAACCTATAGGTAGTCTTCAACTTATGACCACAATTAAGCTCAAAATTTCTGTTGCTAAGCGAGACAGATGTTAAGTGAGTTTTCCCCCACCCCATTTTATGACCTTTCTAACCGTTTCTAAGTGAAACTGGCTTCCCTATTGACTTTCCTTGTCAGAAGGTCACAAATGGTGATCACACGACCCTGGGAGACTGCAACCATCATAAATATGAGTCAGTTGTCAAGCATCTGAATTTCGATCACGTGATCATGGGGATCCTGTAATGGTCGTATGTGTGAAAAACAGTCAAAAGTCATTTTTTTCAGTGCTGTTGTAACTTTGAATGGTCACTAAATGAATTGTTAAGTCGAGGACTACCTGTGTAGATAACACTACTCATTACCTTGAATGCAAAACCTGCTCACCTGTTGTGGGGATGATCATAAGCACGTTTTGCTAATGCTGGGGAGCCCATTTGCTCACTTTGGTCACAACAGAGTGTCCACAGTGGCCATATCTGTCCCTCATTTCACACATGTTGTCTCCAACCCTCCTTCCCTCTGCACACACACACACACACACATATCCTCTTTTTGATACCAGAGTATTTCCAGGCTACAAACAAGGTAGAAGAAAGGACAGCAGAACCCCACAATTTCATTTCAGGGAGAAGAAAAACTGTTTTTCACTATTTTGTTTTAACAGTATTCTAAAAGATATATTTGTCACAAGATGCAGCTTCTGCTTCTTCTCAATATAATGTCCAATAATGAAGGATGGTGAACTGGTCTTTGTTGCTTCTTTGCCAGTTTCCTTCTACGAGTCTGTTTCAATCACTTTCCCAATGCCACACAAACACACACACACACACACCATCCTGCTCAGAGAATGATTGTTTAGGAATTAATCACTATCAGTTCTGCTCTACAGGATCTAGGGATTCACACAATCATGGCAGAATCTACCTTTTTCCTCTCTGGGGCTCTTTCTGCTTGTTGTCTTCCCATGTAGTTCTTTATTTCATACTGTTTTAACTTAAGAGTTCCCCAACTACCGTATATGCCGGCGTACAAGGCAACCCGGCGTATAAGACGACCCCCGTCTTTATCGCCGGGCCGCATTCCTAGAACGTTGTCTTATACGCCGAAAACTACCAGTATTTCCGGCGTATAAGACGACTCGGCGTATAAGACGACCCCTGTCTTTGGCGCCGATTTTAGCGCTCGCGGAAGTCGCCTTGTACGCCGGCATATACGGTATATTAACAGGATCTTGCAAGTCTCAGTGTGCTTCTCTGAGAAATAATACTATTATTATTGGTTGGTCACACTGTCAGTTAGATGTTTAAATTGGAATTGCATTTTTATCCACATACCTTCCCAAGGACCTGGGAGAGGCAGATAACCATTCATTTAGTGGCTGTTCAAAGTTACAGCAGCACTGAAAAAAGTGACTTATGACCAGTCTTCACACTTACAACCATTGTAGCATTCCCCCAGTTGCATGATCAAAATGCAGGTGCCTGGCAAACCACATGCATTTATGATGGGTTCAGCATCCTAAGGTCACATGACCACCATTTGCCACCTCCCCAGTCACTTCAAACAAGAAAAGTCAACGGGGGAAGCCAAGTTTGTTTAACAACTGTGTGATTCACTTAACAACTGTGACAAAAAAGATCATGAAATCAGGTGTGACTCACTTAACAGAAACCTTGTTTAGCAATAGAAATTCTGGTCCCAACTGTGGTTGTTAAGTCAAGGATTATCTATGCAAAGAAAGTTATACACACGACATGCCATGATATCCCCATAGAATGTAAAGTTTGCAATAGTGGCGAATATCTGTAGCTCAGGTTTAGGATGAGGGTGAAGATTCATTCTCCCAGCATGTGGGTTGGTTTCCAAACGTTTCATCACCAGGCTAGGTAACATCTTCAGCGGAGTTTGGGGGAAGTCAGTGTCAGTGCTCCTCTGTTTATAAGGGCTTTGTGTGGTCAGTGGGTCTTGTGATGGGTCAGGTGTGGATGTGTCAAGTGAGGGTCTTGTGAGGAGTCAGGTGTGGGTGTGTCAAATGAGGGTCTTGTAATGGTCTTGTGATGGGGTCAGGTGTGGGGGTGTCAAATGAGGGTCTTGTGATGGGGAGGTTACATCAGGTGAAGGTCATTGGGAAGTGAAGTACTGATGGGGGGCTTATGTAGGTTGGTTGGGGGTCAGTGCTGTCTCTGGTTGGCTGTGTGGTTGATTTGGATTCTGAGGGGTTTGTAGGCTGGTTGTAGGTCAATGTGTCTGTTGATGGAATTGCTGGTGGAGTGCCAGGCTTCAATGAACTCAGTGACACTGACATCCCCTGAACTCTGCTGAAGATGTTACCTAGCCTGGTAGGGAAACTTTCAGAAACCAACCTACAAGCTCGGAGAACAAACCTTCACCCTCAGAATGTAAAGTTCACAACTACAGTGAAAACTATTTTTCATTGTGTTTTATTCCCCATAATAGCTTTCCCATCTGGAAGGTGTCCTATTCAGAGTTCCTAATGTTAGTGATTCCTATCTGGTAATGTGACTTTGGATGATGGCTGATCATCGGTCTCTGTCCTAATCTCGACCCTTCCTTCTGTCACTGCTCTGCAGGGTGCCGGTGTGATGTCTGTCTACCTCTTCACCAAACGTTACGCCGAAGAGGAAATGTATCGCCCGCACCCGGCCTTCTACCGTCCGCGCCTGAGTGACTGTTCTGACTACTCAGGTCAGTTCTTGCACCCTGAAGTGTGGCACCGTGGACGCAGTCCCTCTGACATCTCCAGCGATGTTTCCATCCAGATGACTCAGAACTACCCACCAGCCATCAAGTATCCCGAACATATGCACATATCAACATCACCTTGCTAGACCTGCCATAGAACATGGTGGACAAGGAGCCTAGGAGCCTGGCCTTTGCTTGTAGACTACGTTCTCCAATCTCCCCAGCTCCCCATGAGGCTGCCCTACTAATGGGGACCTCTTTCCTTCTTTGAAGACCTTCTACCACCTGCTTTGCTATAAATGCCATCTCTCTCTCTCTCTCTCTCCCTCTCTGTGTCTGTCTGTCTGTCTGTCTGTCTGTCTGTCTGTCTGTCTCTCTCTCTCTCTCTCTCTCTCTCTCTCTCTCTCTTTTCCCTTTTCCCATTTCCTCCTTCTCCAGCTAGTGGGAGTCTTCCAAGCCACCTATGGAATTACTGATGCTCATGTTGGAAAACTGTTTTCAGTTCTGACCTCTTCCAGGAATCCACCATCCAACGGAAAAAATCTTCCTCACCCTTTCCTACCTTCCTGATCCTCCACAGACCAGTGGAAGAAGTGGCACGAAGGAACATGTTTTCCACTTCTGGGGATGCGGCCTCAAATGTTTTCTCCTTTCACTCAGATAGTTGGAATTGCTACCAAGAAACAGCTCACCAAGCATGCTTCCCTCAACGTTCTCCCCAAAGATTTGACAAAAATTGGGTTGCGAAACCATCTGCTTTTTTCAGATCTCGAGAGGAAGAACTACCAACTGCTGTTTTTTTAAATCAATTCCTGATCGGAGAGGTTTAGTATCCCCATCTTATCAAACAGAAACATAATGGGTTTACTGTTACTGGCACCGTATTTAGTTTTCTGACAGGAAATGGCATCTTATTTTATTTTCCTCCATATCCAAAAAGCCCAATTTCTCCAGCTTTATGCACCTGCAAACAATAATCTTTCCACGTGTTAGTAAGAAATGACAGGCTCAAGTCGCAACTGCGAAACATTACAAATCCAAATTTCTTTTTCTGACAAAGAATTAAAGAATTAAATTGGGAGACTAAGATGGCCATTTCGAGCTCATTCTGCTCTCGTCAGTTAGCCACACCCTTTATGGGATTCGAACCTGGGCAGTTTACATACTAGGCAGTGATTTAACCACCAAGCCACAGGCTCTCCTCCCTCTTTGCCAGCTGAGTCAAGGGAGTATATGCAGGAAGTTTTTCAGACAGATGTCTAATTGATTACACCTTGACATTTTTTTTTTTAAACTGCTATACTGCAGTTTTACTTTTTACAATCTCTTTTGCCTTGCAGCCCCCAACTAGGGGCGTTAAGCAGGCTCAAGTCGCAACTGCGAAACATTACAAATCCAAATTTCTTTTTCTGACAAAGAATTAACTTTGCTTCTAGGAAGCTGGCTGGGAAGGCCACAAAATGGTGGTCACATGAACCCCAGGGATGCTGCAATGGTGGAAAAGAGATGCTGGTTGCCAAGCACCCGAATTTTGATCCTGTGACCATGCTGCAAAAATTGTAAGAGTAAGGACTGGCCGTAAAGTCACTTTTTCCAGTGCTTGTTGTAATTTCAAACTGGCTAAACGAAGGTTTGCAAGTCGAGGATTAACTGTATTCTGGAATGAAACAAGCTCTGAGATAGTTGCTAGACGGATCTAGCTCTGAAAAAAAAAACAATTTCCCTTAAGTTTTTCCCCAGTACTTTTTCATGTAGAAATGAATTGTAGTTGGAAGCTACACCCCCCCACCTCTGTAATTTTCTGTATCCTAAATTCAGTTCTTGCTCCTTCGTTCTCATCTTCTAGATGGGGGTGTCCAACCTTGACAACTTTAAGACCTGTGGATTTCAACTCCCAGAATTATGGGAGTTGAAGTCCATAAATTTTAAAGTTGCGAAGGTTGGACATATCTGTCTGGATTCTAACAACCGATGACTAGGCCACTTTTTTATACAGTCACAACCGACCCATTTCAGCAAGTTTTTGATATTGCTTCCAAGCCTGTTCCTGAAACCTTTGAAATAATAGGGCATCATCCTGGCATGCTAATAGACGGATCCTATCAGGAATATTTTTTCTGCAATCTCTGTTGTGTCATTGAAGAAAGTGACCTAGTTAACATGTAAAACTGCTCCAAAGCTTTGCATACCATTTGCCTTTTTGCTGACTCAACTTCCTGGCTGTTTCTCCATTTCGTTTTCTTCAGTATTGCGCAGAACCGACTCTACAGGTTGTTCTTCAAGAGACCTTTTTGAAGACATTTTCATTCAGAACCCCCCCCCCCTCAATAAGAACATCTAATACATCATTACAAAGGGGTGAGGAACTAACAGTGTCTTCCAGCCATCAATGCCTCAAATGCCACCTCCATCTTAAGCGTCCTGGCCTTGTGGGCCACATCGAAGTTCCTTATAACGCAAGACTCTCCTCAGCAAGGTGAAAACCACATTAAAAAAAAATCACAAAGAGAGAAAACCCACACTCACAAAGAAAGAATTTAGTAATTTCTCCTTCCTTTTTATTTCAGACATTATTCATTTTTGGTTTGCCCAATTTATCTGTGACATCGCTACTGCTTGACTGCCCTCTGTTTTAGTTCCTTCTTAAAATTATTTATATTTTGGGGGTGTCTGCTCCTTCGCTTTTAATTTTAAATTAACCCCATTTTCACCTTCCTTCCTTTTAATTGTCTTCAATTTTCAATTCCTTACAGATTTTATTGCTGGTGCAGACATCTATAAGCATTCCAGAGGCTCCTGTTGTCCTTTCTCTGATCTAATTTAATTTTTTGTAATATTCCATTGTTTTAATATATATCCATTATCATTTTAAACACACACACACACACAGCTTTCCCTGTTCCTCCATTCTCTCTGTTATTCAGCTACTCCTTTCTAGCTCCTGTCTGTGGACTGTTGAGCCAAGAAGAACCAAGTATTGAAAAGTGCAGTGAAATTTGGAAGAAAATACCATGATAAGCAAGCTTGCCATTAGAATTGCTGGATAAAAAAAGGAGGGAAAGAAAAATAGAGTGCACTTGGTGGAAAAGTGAAGGCAAAAACAGTAAGAGAAAAAGATGTGAGGAATCTTGGTAGGTTTAAGGGGGCTATTTTTATGGAAATGCAAAATGCTTTTGATGCTAATGAAATGCAGGTAGTCCTCGAATTATAACCACACGGAGCCCAAAATTTCCGATGCCAAGCAAGACAGTTGTTAAGTTTCCCCATTTTACAACCTTCCTAGCCATAGTGGTTAAGTGAATCACTGCAGTTGTTAAGTTGGTGCCATGGTTGTTAAGTGAAATCTCACTTCCCCCACTGACTTTGCTTATCAGGAGGTCGCAAAAGAGGACTGCATGACCCCGGGAACGCTGCAACCATCATAAATACATGCCAATTGCTAAGCATTCGAATTCTGATCACAGGACCATGGGGATGCTGCAGTGGTCGCAACTGTGAAACATGGTCATAAGTCACTTTTTTCAGTGCCGTTGTAACTTTGAACGGTCACTAAAAAAGAATGGTTGTAAGTCAAGGACTACCTGTCCTTCATCTCTGCCTCATGCATCCATCTTGTGTAGGCCAAGAGGACGCCATTTTTCCTTAGTGATTTTTTGTTTCGCCAGCCTATTTTTCTGTCGCACAGTATAAGCAAAAGGGGGGGGGGGATTGCTTTGTTTTCTTTATAAAGAATGAGAAAGGAACATGGTCTTATTGGATGAAGTGGCTTATCCGTACCTATTTTGCAAGAGATAGATCAATGTTTCTCAACCTTGGCAACTTTAAAAAATGTGGACTTCAACTCCCAGAATTCCCCAGCCAGTGTTGCTGGCTGGGGAATTCTGGGAGTTGAAGTCCACATTTTTTAAAGTTGCCGTGGTTGAGAAACACTGAAACAGGAAATTCCCAAATACAGAAGTTTCCCTATATTTGCAACACAGCCTCCTTGGGAGAAGCAAAGGCCATCCTGCTCCTTTTTACCCAGTTTGAAGCGATGGCGATCAACTGCATTAGAAGGCCATTGAACAAACCAACGGGCCATTGTGTGCAGACACCGTAGAAGTAGGAAGAACTGGCAAATCCGAGGATTGGTGACAGATAAAGAACATCAGATTCCTCTGAATGGCTTTCAAAAAGGAGAGGAAGGGGAAAAAATGCTGCAGACTCAGATTTGGCACACAAACAGCCTTCTGAATCTCTCTCTCTCTCCCTCCCCCCCCCCCCCGCATGTCTCATCCTGCTGCTGTGTCAGCATCAACTGCAGCTCAATTCACCTTCAGGTAGCGTGTTGGAGATCACCATTCTGTTCTTATTTGTCTTGGACATTCTCCATAAGCCAGTCCATACAACCCCCATGACCACAAAATGTTCTTTCACAACTGAGAAGAAATAATCTATAATGTTCTAGAGGTCCCCAAGAGGCATTCAGGTGGGATCATCTCTTGATTGGTAAGCAGGAATAATGAAAGGGAAGATGAGACCTCAGATTTTCCAAATTTCTGTCCATCGCCTGGAAAACTCTTCATCCTGGGCCAGTGGTTTTCCTTTTGGAACACAACATCTGGCCTCGGTGAAGCTGTGATTGGACAACTAGGAAAATTCTGATCATAGGCAAACATTCATAGAAACTGTGAGGTAGGAGTCCCCAGCCCCTGGGCTGCAGCCCCAACCGCTGGGCCATGCAAGTGGTGGGTGAGTGCATGTGTGCGTGCGTGCATCTCTATTTGCATGAGTGGTGGCTGCTTGCATTTGTGCACAAGCTCCATTTGCACGAGTGGTGGCTGCTTGCACCCACTGCTCATGCAAATGGAGTTGTGTGCACTCATGCAAGTGCCTGATGCTTGTACAGAACCAACCCCTCCCCCCCCCCCCCGCCAAGCCTGAAAGGTTGGGGACCACGGCCATAGGGAATCTGTAGATGTAAGAACTTTCCAGCAGACATGTTAGCAAGTAATCAAACACTGAGTAACATTGCTGTGGGATTAAAGTGGTTTTACCATTCAGTCCTATGCATATTTACTCAGACATTACTCAGTTACAGAAAGCTAAAAAGAATTTCTTGTTCTTAAGTAGGGCTTAAGTGAATTTAGTCACAGATATCTAAAGCCCCAGCCAGTGAGCCTGCTGAAATCCTATGACAGCATATTCAATCATACGTTTTCAGAAAACAACTCTTCTAAATAAATAAGCATATATTCTTTATTTTATATGTTTTTAATGGATGTCCATGAAAATATTCATTGATGTCATATTTATTTAGGATTGCAGTCTCGTTTATGATAAGGAAATTTTTAGGAAAAAAGTTTATTCCTTGCATCTCCTTGAAAATGATTAAAGACTCAGAATATTCAAGTTTTAAAAAAAAGGCAGTGTTTATACCACCAGACCAATTCCAAAATAAACAGCCATAGTCTCACAGAATGACAGACGAGAGCTTTGAATGCAGGATTGTGTTTTTATAGGGGGAAAATAATGTATCATATTCTGATTGTTTACACAGAAATAAATCCCACTAAAGTGGGCGACTGTGTCGTGTAGTAATCAGGTGTGTAAAATCTCGCAGCTTTGTGTATGCTTGCTAACACATGGAAGATTAAGGTATACAAGCTGTGAATGAAAATTCACACCCGCAAGAAAGTGCAAAAATGGTGTGAAAAATAAAAAGAGTGCCCAATGGTTTCTTCCCACATTTTTCTAAGTGGTCATTTGTGGGAGGGTCATCCTTTTGTGTCCCGTGGCTGATGGGCAAGAGGCACGCTTCCAGCTGATTCCTGCCTCCGAGATACAGCAACAAAATTGACAAATCAACATTGCAATCTTGGCTGTCAGGAATCTCTTTGAGAGATGGGTCCAAGCACATTCAATTAGAGCAGTGGTTTATTTTCTCAGGCTTCTGTCACATTCCACCCCCCATCCCCCCAAACCACCCCAAAACCAGGAGCCCTCCATAGCACTATTTCCAATTAATGTGTTGCATTAAAAGGCATACGTTTTCAGGAGCTTCTGATCAGTGACTAAGCATGGCTCTCCTACTACAGGTTTGGCACAAAATTCAGGGATTGCTGAGACAGCTTAAAGGAGGGAGGCTTTGGAAGAGAAAGCTTTTAGCAGTTCCACCAAGGGGCGCTTAAGGCTGGGTTTACAGGAGACAGGTACAAACTAGCCATCCAGGTTTCAGCTGAGTGTATTGTTAAGCTACTGTATCTGAGCTGAACACTAGATGGCATCCAAGAGATAGTATTTTATATCTCTTTGCTGCTGCATCTAGAGGTCATCTAGGGTTTTGCAATCTAGATAAGGCAGCCTATGACTCTGTGATCCCATTTTTGTGGCTAGTTTAAATTTCAGCCTTTTATGTGAACCCAGAAATTAGAACATGTCTATGTACTGTGGCAGCACAGTCCCAAATATATACGAATCAAGAAAGGACAATTACTCCTCTTCATCTATCCATGTTTCTCCTTGTACAAGCTTTCTAGAGCATGCAGAGGAAAGGGAAAACTTCAAATAAATATGGCAGTCTGATTTCTGAGATGCTCCCCATAACTTTAAGAAGGTGTGTGGGGAAAACACCTGGGGAGAACTTCTGAATGTAACTTTTAAAGGTGCAATTGTCTTTTCAGAACCTCAGTTTGCTAACTCTACATTCATGATATCCTGCAGAAAAGAGCTGAAAGCAGCAAGAGGAAAGCTTTTATTTTTACTGTGCTCGGAAAGAGCAGGGCTCATATGCCTTTACAGATGAAATCAAATAATTGAGTCTTTCACCAATCCTACATCTCGTGGCTGGGAAATATGCACCTGTTCAGCTTCCATCCAATCTAGAACTACTAAGACACAGAAATTCTGCAAGAGGAATAAAGATGATGCCTTTGGCTCGTGGATTTTGACACGGAGAGAAAAAAACATATTTGTCAAGACTTGGGTTCCACATGCATGGAGCTAAATATTTTACATAATAAGACTTTCAAGGGCTAAAAGCCATCTTGTACATTTACACAGATAAAATAGAGGAGGACTTGGGGATGTCAGCACTGAGATTAGAAGGATGGCTTGGGAAAAAATGTATATGATCAAGCCATATACTTCCCTAAAGTAAAATACTGCTATTCGTAGCAATTTGATCACATTATGGAAGAAACAGAAATGTTCTGCTTTGTGCAACACACACACACATCTTGATACCAGCCCAGCATTTTATTCTCTATTAATAGTAAAGTTAAACAGAATGAAACTTCAAATATAAAGCAAGTAGGAAGCTGCTATTGTGAGAAAAAATGGAATCTGCAACAAATGAGGCAGAGCCACAGTGCTGGTTTTGAGAGACACTAATGTTATTTTCTTAGTCTGCATCCTAGAGTTTTGGGTTGAATGGGGTAGGGGACAAGGGGATCCTAAGGGGAGGGGTTTAATGAACAAAAGAACCTGGGTTTTTAAAAAATAATTACAAGGAAATTGTTATTAATTACTATGGTTATTATTAATACAGTGTCCCAACCCCATCTCCCTCCTTGCAATGAGGAGGGATTGGGACAACAAAATATTATTTACTCTGTATTATACTGTAAATACAACTTCAATAAACTTTATTTCAAACAAAAGAAGTTGGCATTGTTATGGATACGGAATTCCCTGCCTGGTGGGATCCTAACAAATTCCAGAGTGCACAAGGCTACGAAAATCTACCCAATGGTTAGGAATTTCTTTTAGCCCCAGGGCTGTAAGTATGGATCATAGAGAGCCAGCTGGATTTAGTGATTAAGGTACAGGCCTAAAAAACCAAGAAACGGGTTCTAGTTCCACCCATGAAAGCTGGCTGGGTGCCTTTGGGCCAGTCACTCATTCTCAGTCCAACCCACGGGGCTGGAAGGAGGAAGGAGTTATGTTTTCTGCTTTAAGTTATGTATATGAATAAATGAAAGAAAAAGAAAAAAAGGAAGGAAAGAAAGAAAGGAAAGGAAAGAAAAAGAAGAAGAAGAAAAAAGAGAAGTAGGCTATAAATAATAATAAAAAATAAGAGGTACCTTCTTTCATTGGTCCACTTATTCCAGGGCAGAACCAGCAGAATTTTGATTCTCTGGGGAGAAAATTTACAGAAGGCAGGAAAAGGAAGGAAAAATGTTTCCCAAAATTGGAATGAGAAAGGATTACTGTTATCAGAAAAGGGAGAGTGAGATCTGGGTCAGTTGCGTGGGTTGGGGGACAGGGACTTTTGGGCTCTTTCTCCGCAGAGCTCAGGGGAGCAGAAATCAAGAGAAGCTGGAGGTCCATCAACTTTCTCATTCAACGTAAGGAAGCATCAAGAGCTGCTCAGCCTCCTAGCTAGCAAATATAGAAGGGGTTAATGGTCACCATGGCAATGAGCTGGGAATGTGGTACCTTGGATGCACACGTGGCAACAGAGGAACTGGCAGAAACTGTGCCGCATAGAAGAACTGGGTGGGGATGGAGAGGGACAGGGAATCAGGAAGGAGGCAATTAATGTGGCACTTCAAATGGGGAAGGTTTTTTGGGGGTGGGGGAGACTGAAGCCTTCCTTTGAAGGGAGAAACTAAGCCAGAAAGATTACAATAGGAGATGGTGCCTGCAATTGGTTGCAGCAAATACAAGAGATTTGGGCTGGAAAAAGGAAGGGACAGATTTCCAGAGAAAAAGACAATGGGATAAAGTTTGAGAACAACTGTTTCAGCAAACAGAGAAGGGCGGGGGGATAGAAAGAAAGAAAAAAGAAGAAAAAACAGGGATTGTGGGAAAGGAAAGGGCAATTGGGAGATTTTTAGAAAGTGCAGGGATGGAGTTGTGGTTCAAAACCAAACCTAAGATTCTGCATAAGGGAAAGAAGTGGGAAAAAACATTTTAAAATGGGTGGGCTAAAACAGGGGTCTCCAACCTTGCAACTTTAAGACTTGTGGGACTTCAGCTTTGCTGGCTGAGGAATTCTGGGAGTTGAAGTCCACAAGTCTTAAAGTTGCCAAGGTTGAGGACCCCTGGACTAAAATGAAAACAATAGCAGAAACAGGCCTGCCCTATCCAGTATTTTCTTTTTCTCTAGCAAGAAACCAAGACAAAAGAATGTAAACAAGGACATTAACTAAATTAAACAGGAAAGAAAAGGAAGGTTTAAATTTCCTAACCGGGGGGGGGGGGGGGGATAGGAAAATTGGGATGGAGGGGACATTTGTCAAAGATCACTGCAGATAATAACCGGTCATTTCTACCTAACCAGGAAGATCTGGAAAGAATGGCTAACTCCAGGTTCCAGTTGTGAAGCTTTGTCATTTTATGGGATGTCGCAATGTGCCTTTTGTGTCGCTTCCCCTGTAGGAACAACATTCCCCACTTCAGCCCTATGTTGCTCTGACGCTCCATGGCGGCAGTGTCCAGCCTTGGGGACTTTAAGACTTATGGACTTCAAATTTTAGAATTCCTAGAATTCCTCAGTCATGATGGCTGGCTGGAGAATACTGGGAGTTGAAGTCCACAGATCGTAAAGTTGCCAGTGTTGGACACAAAGCTGTTCTATGGGATTTCATAAAACTGTAAAAAGATATTTCAGCCCTAGGAGAGGGTGCATCCCCAGATAATTTATTCTGACCAATATCAATGTGTTCTGTGGGGAAAAACGCACGCGCAGCAAACTGCTGTGCTTTCCCCCCCACAAACCTCATAACCTTTTGATACCCTTTGTCCCAATGAAGCAGCCAGAAGGTCATACCCTTTTGACTTAATGCCTCACCTACCTAAACAGATAATATGCTTAGTTCCTTCCTATCTTTTCCTGTCTTTGTTAGTTCCTTCTTCTTCTTCTTTGATCTGCCTGTGTTTGTTCTGCCTGTATTTGTTCTTTACCTGGTCTTTGACCATGTAATGTGTTACT
This sequence comes from Crotalus helleri, assembly GCA_024509115.1. Classification (NCBI taxonomy): domain Eukaryota; kingdom Metazoa; phylum Chordata; class Lepidosauria; order Squamata; family Viperidae; genus Crotalus; species Crotalus helleri. The sequence goes on from JAKSXO010000028.1 coordinate 4,351,425, forward strand.
AGGAAATAGTTGCTTATATGAAGGAATTTTCCAATGAAGAAACTTATTGTCAGCATCTAATGGTTAAGCTGGTGTATGTAAAAAGTATATAAAAACCAATAAACACACAGAGATTCTCAAGCTGTCTCAAGCTGTGACAAGCAGCTCTGCAGCAGCTTCAAATCTCTGCTCAAGACATGCCTGTGTCTTTTTCTTAGCGTCTTACATCTGACGCCCTGAACAGGGACAACCCCCTCCCAAGGGAAAGCAACAACCAACATACAGTACTTGCAGTCTTCTGGAATAGACCCCTTGGTGCACCTTCTTGTCCTCCAGGATTTCTCAAACTGTAAGTATGGGCTGCGATATATCTCACCATCAGCAAAAGCATGTAAGAGAGTTAAGGCTTCTCTTACACAAGTCAGGCATGACAATGCCTGAAAGGGAGATTAGGAAGCTAGTGAGTGAGGTAGGGAAAAACTGTCCTTGGTATCCTGAAAGGGGGACGCTCCAACTTAAGGATTGGGAAAGAATAGGTAACACCTTTCATCAGGAACCCCGAGCCTCAGTGGATGTTTTGCAGTGTTGGCATCAATGTCGCCACGCAGTGGAAAAATATGGGGCTGATGCAGTACAATTAAGTTCTACTCCCTCTCCAGGTTCTGATCATGAAAAGGTTTCAGTTCCATCAGCTCCTATATCTTCCACGATGGATGTGACATCTTCAGAGCAAAAGAATTCTAGATCTTATGTTTCCATTCACCATGTATTAGAAAATCAAATAGCGCAAGGGGAGGGAGATAAGCAGGAAATAGCAGATATGCTCTCAGTTTGTCCTGTACATTTGACTGGGCAGGTAGATACAAATGGAGCCCCAGTGGTTGAATATCGACCACTTTCTTATGCAATCTTAACAGAATTGCGTAAGGGTATAAGAGATACTGGGTTAGGAAGTTCTTATATACAAGGTATGTTAGAAGCAACAATGAGGAATCATGTTTTGGTACCAGAAGATTGGAAAACAACAATTTGTATGTTATTAACACCAGCTCAGTATGTGGTATGGGATAGTGAGTTTAGACATCAATGTGCATTAAGAGCTGCAACTTCTGGAGGTGCTTACCTCCCAGAGCAGTTATACGGCTCTGGTGATTACACTCCAGTGGATGCACAAATTGTTTTGCCTATAGCTACTCTTCAAATATCCTCTGAATGTGCTTACAAAGCTTTTGGAAAAGTTCCTATAACTGGGAAACCATCCCAAGCATTTTCAAATATTCGTCAAAAGGCAAATGAACCATATGCAGATTTTATTAACCGTCTGCAAGATGCCTTGAGATGACAAATTGATAATCCTGATGCTCAAGCTGAATTACTTATGAAATTGGCTAAAGAAAATGCCACCACTGAATGTAAATGGGCCATCATTGGATTGGGAGCTCAACCAAATTTGGCAGAAATGATTAAAGCATGTCAGGATATAGGAAGTGCTTCTTTTCAAACTAATCTCTTAGCTGCAGCTCTTACAAAAGCTCAGAAACCTCAGGGGAAATGTTATAATTGTGGTAAAATTGGACACTTTAAACAGGAATGCAGAAATCCTGGTGGAGGAATGTATGCCTCCCGACCATTTAAAAATATTGCTGGGAGGTGTCCAAAAACAAAATCCCCTAAGTGTAATAAGGGATTTCATTGGGCTAATGAATGCCGGTTGGGAAATTTCAAAGCGGGCTGGTCTCTGGCCCTGGTCCAAACAGAGACCCTTCAGTAATTCCATCAACAATTAATAATACCCCTGCTGCCACTAGAGGGAGTGCTGGGATAGATTTAATTAACCAACAAGAAGTGTGTTTCAAATTTCCAGGAGAAGTACAAGTAGTTCCTTCACAACTTTCTGGACCTCTCCCTTCTGGATATGTTGGATTAATTTTTCCTCGATCTAGCATGGGGAAAAAGGGAATTTTTGTAATACCTGGAATAATTGATTCTGACTATACAGGTGTCATCTTTATTCAATTATGGACTAACATGCCACAGACTTTGCCAAGCAATACTAGTCCTGCACAATTACTCCATTTGCCCTATTTTGTCCCTGCAGGGGGTCATGATAGGGATCGAGGGGACGGTGGGTTCGGTTCCACAGATCCCGTTGTAATTGCATTAACCACCCCAATCACCACCCAGCGACCCCGTCAGACAGTCTTTTTTCAGGGTAAGCCTTTTGAGGGCATAATTGATACAGGGGCTGATGTTTCAGTAATTTCAGCTAAAGATTGGCCTGCATCTTGGCCCACTGACCCATGCTCTAGTGTTTCAGGTGTAGGAGGGCGACAAGGTGCACGACAAAGTACACAATTTCTTTCTGCAAGTCTTCCCAATTCTACTGTAACTGTTCAACTTCGTCCTTTCATTCTTGACATTCATGTCAACTTATGGGGATGAGACTTGCTTAGTAAATGGGGGGCTACCGTCACCTTCAATGAATAAAATGTTTGCCTTACCCTTAACTTGGTTAACTACTACACCTGTTTGGGTGGAACAATGGCTTCTTCCTCTGTACAAATTACAGGCCTTAAAAATTCTTGTTCAAGAACAATTACAAGCCAAACACATTGCCCCTTCCACTAGTCCATGGAACACTCCAGTTTTTGTTATCAAAAAGAAAAGTGGCAACTGGAGATTCCTACATGATCTCTGTGCTGTGAATGCAGGTATTCAGCCTATGGGAGCTCTGCAATGTGGTACCCCCAATCTGAGTTTAATTCCACAAGATCAACAATTGTTGATCATAGATCTGAAAGATTGTTTTTTCTCCATACCTTTGTGCATGGCAGACCGAGAAAAAATTGCTTTTACAGTACCAGCTATAAATCACACTGAACCCACTTGCCATTACCATTGGATTGTATTACCACAAGGAATGTTGAACAGTCCCAATTTGTGTCAATATTTTGTAGCCAATGCTTTAGTTCCTTTCCATAAGCGTCATCCAACAGCATTAATATATCATTATATGGATGATATTCTTATAGGAGCCCCTTCCATCCCATCTTATTGGCTTTCTGAACTTCAAGTAGATCTAGCCAGCAGTGGATTACAAATTGCCCCTGAAAAGGTACAGCTTTGCTCACCATATGTGTATTTAGGACGCAGACTTCTCCAAAGTTATTCAAGTCCTAATATTCCACAGTTTTATTTACTAAAAAAGTTTTTATTTTCCATTTATTCATACAAAATACAATGAAATTCCTAACCATTGGTACCGCCTGCCCATCCCCCCCAGGCTGCATCCACCCTCTCTAATCCTTCCCCACGTCCCTCCTCTTTCTCTCCTCCCCTCCTACTCTCTTCCCCTCCCCTTCTCCTCTAACCATCCTACTTCCTCCCTACTCCTTCCTCCCCTCTCATCCCTCTCACACACATGAACGCAGCATAGGGGAAATGCCCAAGCGTTTACCATGAATATATTATCATTACCCACCCACTCACCCACCCACCCACCCTCAACCCTCCCCCCCTCACTTCCCAGAGCAGAGTACAGGGTTATTATTAAGAAAGTTAACAATAATAAAAAAAGAAAAGAAAAAAGAAAAAAGAAAAAAAAAGAGAAGAAAAAACATCATACTTAACCTTTAACTCCCCTTAAATTAAGTCATATAAACAAATCTCTACAACAGTTACTATAAAATTTACTCATAAAATAAATGAAACTTTATAGTCCCATATTTTTTCTGAATATAATCTATCCATCTTCTCCATACAATAATATATCTTTCTTGTGTATGATCCTTCAAATAAGCAGAATTTTTTTCCATTTCTGCAAAGTTAGAAACTTTAAATATCCATTCTTCTAAAGTAGGCAACGAGTCCTTCTTCCAATAGGAGCCTACTAATAACCTTGCTGCAGTTAATAAATTCAACATTAAAGTAGTTTCTTTGTCATTTAAATCCACAAAGATACCCAATAAGAATAATTGAGGGGTGAACTTTATCTTCCTTTTAAAAATCTTTTGAATGTTCCACCAAATCATAATCCAAAAAGCCTTTACCTTTTTACAATTCCACCAAACATGAAAATACGTCGCGTCCATATGACCACATCTCCAACATTTGGGTTGTAAATTTGGATACATACAAGATAATTTTTTAGGATCTAAATGCCATCTGTAAAACATTTTATAAAAAATTTCCCTCAAATTTTGAGCTTGTGTAAATCTAACATTTCTAATCCAAATTGTCTCCCATAAGTCCAGTGGGATCGGATCCTGGATATTCTGAGCCCATTTAATCATACAGTCTTTAACCAATTCTGTTTCAGAGTCTAATTCTATTAAAGCATTGTAAATTCTTTTTATATGGGCCTGACTCTGATCCACAGTTTTCTTTACCTCCTTCTATTTTGCTGGTTAAGCTACAACAAATTTTGGGCACTATTAATTGGGTAAGACCTTATTTTTGCTTACCTACAGGTCTTTTAAGCCCCTTATTTGAGTTACTCACCCAGGGCAAATCCCCTGCAGATGTAATCTCTATTCCCTTGGCAGTGCAAGGTGTTATTAAACAAATTAATTCAATTATAAGAACTAAATTCGTTGACCGTATTCCTGTTCTTAATTCTCCGCTAACCTTATTAATCTTCCCCACTGAGAAATTACCTACAGCAGTCCTTTCTGCTATAAAGAACAATCAAGTTTATTGTATTGAGTGGCTCTATTTACCACACACTCCTTCCCATAATGTTTTGCCTACTTTTCTTGCTATAGCAGATTTAATAGTACAAGGTCGTTTGCGGGCTCTTCAATGCACTGGCACAGACTTGGTGGACATTTGTATCCCTCTTGCTAAATCTAATTTTGAATTTGCATTTCAGACATGTCAAGCTTTACAAATTGCTTTGATAGACTATGTAGGGAAGATTTCCTATCATTTACCTAAAGACCCTCGCTTTACATTCTTAATGACTTCCTCTTTTCGCATTTCCTCTATGCTTTCAAATCAGCCTTTGTCTGATGCTATTACTATATTTTCTGATGGCGGCAAGACTAGAGGAGCAATCACATATGGAGATGAATCAACAGCGAAATGGCACACTCTTTACACAGCTGTGCAACCCACACCGCAACAATCAGAATGTGCAGCTGCTATTCTTGCTTTTCACACTTTTGCTCAAAAACCATTTAATCTCATTTCTGACTCTCACTGTCAATGATCCTTACTGGAACCATGAGTTACGAAGAACACGAAGACAATCTTCACTCGGGTAGCAACGGTTTAATCAAGATCAAAATTGAAGACGTTAACAAAGACCTGCAGCAATGAGGCTCTTTGCCAAAATAAAGCCTCCCAGCGCTGCTAAAATACATTTTCAAAGCCAACCCCACCCTCCACCCAATTACCTCCCAACCACAACCCCACCCAACAAATCACAACCCCACCCATCACCTTCCTACACTGCACCCTACTATCACCCAACCAGCACCCTCCAGCAATTAGAAGTCACGCTTCCTCCATCTGGATCTTTCTCAGTGACTCCCTAGGATCCTCTTGCAACGTCCTGTAATCCTCTGGCTATCTCCCATCAGCTGGTTGTTGGCTAAACGCCGAACAGCTGATAGGCGGCTTACTGTCCTTCTGCGCATGTGCAACCTTCCTTCTGCACAGGCGCGGTGTCCCAGGTCTTTGGGAATCAGCCGTCACTCGCTTAAAGGAAGAACACCTGCCGGAGGATCTCTGGCTCGTGTCTCCAAGACGGTAGGCTTCAACTTCTGTACTGGCTCCCCCTTTTCGTGTGTCGAGCCCGGGAGGGCTTGACAGGCGGCCCCCCCACCAGGTGTCCTCCTGGAAATGCGCAAAATATACAGTTAGCTTGGTGTTGTGGATGTTGGTACACCTCCCCTCCCCCCTGGCTTCTGGGGATACTTGCGATGGTATCTGCGTACTAACCGAGGGGCATTCACATCTGCCTCCCCCACCCATGACACTTCGGACACTGGATAGCCCCTCCACTGTACTAGGTATTGCAGCCATGCTCGCCTATACCGCGAATCAAGTATCTTCCGTATTTCGTAATGACACCCCCCCATCGGACCGGGAGGCTGTTGTACCCGTCTGAACGAAGGTTTTGTTACTGGTTTTAGTAAACTGCTATGGAAGACCAGGTACACTTTGCCAAGGTTGCGAGGGAGTTGTAACCGTACTGTTACTGGATTAACGACCCGTTCTATTTTGAATGGCCCGATATATTTTGGACCCAACTTTTTTTTTTTTTTTTTATTAAAGAGTTTTATAAATTTTACAAAAAATAAGAAACAATACAAAAACAAAAAACAACATATACAAATAAAAAACAAACATTACCCAACAAAACCCCCCTTCCCCCACCCCTACCCAAACCCCCCCTTCCCCCCCCCAGGACCTCCCAGAGCAGAATATAGGCTTAATTAAAGAAAAAGTTAAAAAAATTTATAAAAAAAAGAATATAAAATAGAATATATATATATATATATATAAAGTTAAAAATTATGAAAAAACTATATAATATTTTTTTATATCAAATTTAAATTGTATGAATTTTATCCATTTATCCCAAACAGCAAGAAATTTCTCTTGCGTTTGTCCCTTTAAGAAAGCCGAAATCTTTGCCATTTCCGCCAAATGAGACACTTTAAGAAACCATTCCTGCAATGTAGGCAAAGATTCCTTCTTCCAATATTGTCCTACTAACAGCCTCGCAGCTGTTATCAAGTTTAACATCAATATAACCTCCTTTGTGTCACAATCAGTAACTATACCTAACAAAAATAATTGTGGAGTAAATTTTACCCTCCTTTTAAAAATTCTCTGGATATTCCACCATATCTTAATCCAGAATGCTTTTATCTCTCTGCACGACCACCAAATATGATAATAAGTAGCATCCATACAACCACATCTCCAACATTTAGGTTGTAAGTCAGGGTACATAAAAGACATTTTTTGTGGATCAAGGTGCCATCTATAAAACATTTTATAAAAATTCTCCCTTAAGTTCTGTGCTTGTGTAAATTTGACATTTCTCACCCAAATAATTTCCCAGGTGTCCAATGGAACTGGCTCACCAAAATTCTGCGCCCATCTAATCATACAATCTTTAATTAGTTCCGTTTCTGAATCCAATTCAACTAAAACCCCATAGATCCTCTTAATGTGGGTTTGTCTTTGATCCTTCACTTGCTTAATAAGATTTTCATCTTCTCTGTGAAAACCCACCTTACAGTCCATCTTCCATCTATCTAATAATTGCCTATATTGGAACCAAGAATAAATAATATTTTCTTGTGCTAACTCTTCCCGTAATTTTAACTGCCAGTTTTGTCCATCCCATTTAAGTAACTGTCTATAGGACACCATATCCATTTTAACCCCTCTTTTTATTCCTTCTATTGCATGCCAAGGTACGGCCCATAATGGTACTTTAAAATCACTTTTGTAATATTTTCTCCAAACCCTAAGTAAAGAAATTCTTAAGATATGAGATTTAAAAGCCCAATCCATTTTTTTATTAAATATTAAATAGGCATGCCACCCAAAAAGTAAATTCCATCCCTCTAAGTGAAGTATATCAGAATTTGTCAAATTTACCCAGTCACTAACTAATGTTAAAACCACCGCATCATAATATAATTTCAAATTCGGCACCTTGAGTCCTCCCCTCTCACGGAAATCTTGCATAATTTTAAATTTAACCCTTGGCTTTTTCCCTGCCCAAATAAATTTATTAAGGCCTTTCTGCCACTCAGTTAAATTGATCTCATTCTTCAAAATCGGTATCATTTGGAACAAAAAGAGAAACTTGGGTAGAATATTCATTTTTATCACTGCAATTCTTCCCATGAGGGATAATTGCAACTTTTCCCAATTCTTCAAGTCTCTCTGTACCCTAACCCACAACCTTTCATAATTATTTTTAAATAATTTTGCATTAGAAACAGATAGCATCACCCCCAAATATTTTACCTTATTAACAATTTCAAAACCCGTCAAGTTAACCAAAGTCTGCTTCTCCCGACTAGTCATATTTTTAGGTAAAATTTTTGTCTTATTAACATTAATCTTAAAACCCGAAACCAAACCATAATTATGAATCAGCTGTAATAATTTTACTACAGAATAAGTAGGTTGCGACAAAGTGATAACCAAGTCATCCGCAAAAGCTCTTAACTTATACTCTTTTTTATTAACTTCTATTCCTTTAATTTCCTGCGACTCTCGAATTTTGATCAACAGTATTTCCAGTGTTAAGACAAACAACAACGGTGATAATGGGCAACCCTGTCTAGTACCTTTCTCTATTGTAAAAACCTCTGACAAACCTCCATTAACGATAAGTTGTGCCGTTTGTTTTTGATATATTACCATAAGAGCTTGCAATATCTTTTCACCAAAATTCATCTCTTCCATTACTCTTAACATAAAATGCCAATTCAATTGATCAAAAGCTTTTTCAGCATCTAAAAATATCAGCCCTGCAGGAACTTGGTTGTTTTTATCTAAATATTCTAATAAATTAATAATTTGTCTGACATTATTTTTCATGTACCTTCCAGTTATGAACCCAGATTGATCTTTATGCACAAGGTGGTGCACAACCCTCATAAGCCTATTTACTAAGATTTTTACAAATATCTTGTAATCCACATTTAAAAGAGATATAGGCCTATAATTCTTAGGTAAAGTAAGATCTTGATCTTCCTTTGAAATCAATGATATAAAAGCAGTACGCCATGAGGGAGGAATCTCTTGACCCTGTAAAATGCCATTAAAAAGATCACCTAATGGTTGAGTCATCTCCTCCAATAAGGCTTTATAATAAACAGCTGTTAACCCATCCGTACCCGGTGCTTTCCCTGGTTTCAATTGTTGAATTGCTAGCGAAATTTCCTCCTTAGTAATTAAACCATTAACTTCATGTTTCTGATCCTCTGTCAATTTAGAGAAACTAACCTCACTTAAATATTTATTTATCTCTAAAATTTGCACATTAGTAGATTTATATAATTTTTGATAATAATCCAAAAAAGATTTCTTAATCAATTCCTTCTGAGAAACTAATTTACCCTTGTAATTTATTTTATCTATTGTTCTCTGTCTCTGTTTCTTTCTCAACTGATAAGCCAACCATCTCCCTGGCTTGTTAGCATTACAAAATGTGTTTTGTTTCATAAACAATAAATTGGTTGCAGCTTGATCTGCTAACAACATATTAAATTGTGTTCTTAACAACTTTAAAGATTCTTTAATACTTTCATCAGAAGGATTTAAAATCAAAGACTTTTCTTTTAATTTAATTTCATCTTCCAATTCTTTACGTTTCTGAATCTGTTTTTGCTTATGACAGTTATTCATTTTTATCAAAATCCCACGCATAAATGCTTTCCCTGCATCCCATACCATTGACATTGAAGTCCCCTTATACATATTCAAAACAAAGTAATCCTTTAAACACTCCTTTAGTTTCTGAACATTTTTTTCTTGTCTAAATAAATTCTCATTCACCCTCCAGGATCTTCTCTCCTCTTTTTCTTGAGTCAACTCCATCCAAACTGGACTATGATCCGTCAAAGACCTAGGGAAAATCTTGACATTCTTTACTCTATTATATAAGTCCGTTGTAATCAAGAAGAAGTCAATTCTTGAGAAGGATTGGTGTCTATCTGAAAAGAAGGTAAAGTCTTTCTCCTCTTGATTACATTCCCGCCAATAGTCCCGTAATTCCCAGTCCTCTTTCATATCAAAAAAGGCTTTAGGTAATTTTGCCTGCTTAAAAAGAGGAGAAGAGCCTTTTTTGTCCCTTTGTACGTCTAAAACACCATTCCAATCCCCCATTAATACCACGGATCTGTAGTCCAGCAGATTTATTTTTTCATGTAAGAGTCTATAAAATTGTTCCTGTTGCTGATTTGGTGCATATAGTCCCACTATAAGTACTTTCTTACCATATAAGCCCAATTCAACCATCACATATCTCCCTTGGGGGTCAGACTCCACCAGACAAACTGGTAGATTTTGCTTGACATAAATAACAACTCCCCCCTTCTTCCCGGGAGCAGAAGATACGAAGTGAGATCCCAGACGGGCATTAACTAAATATTTCTGATCCTTAAGTAAAATATGAGTTTCCTGTAAGCAAATAACATCATTATTACGTTGCTTCAAATAATAAAAGATTTTTTTCCTTTTCTGAGGAGAATTCAATCCATTAACATTCCAGGTCAAAAACTTTGCCATCTCCCTTGGCCCGCAGCCTGGAGAAGACACCTTGGAGATCTGAAATTGCAACATGTGTTGCATGACTCTTGGGTCTTGCTCCTCCCACCGGCGGTGATACATTTCCAGGAGAAATCTCTTTGGCCTCTTTCTTACGTTGCTCCTTCTCTTTACGTTTATAAGCTGCACGAGTCATTCTCTGCTCTTTAACCTCCGTCTGGCGTTGCCATTCAGCTTGCAGCATCCCAGCAGAAACCGAACTTAATGCCTCAGACTGCTGCTCCGCCTCTTTGCCACTCGGGGATTTCTGAACAGGTAAAATTGAGCCTGCACCTAGGACTGAAGTATAGAATTCTCTAGCTTTATCAACCGTATTCAATCTATAATGTGTCCCCGCATGGCTCAGAACAATACCCATCGGGATTTCCCATCTAAATGGCATCGATCTAGCTTTAAGCTCATTAGCTAAGAAAGCAAAATCTTTCCTCCTTCTTAAAATTTTTGATGGGATTTCCTTTAGTATAATGACATCTTGGGCAGCTATCTGAAATCTTTTATTATAAAAGGCTTGTATGATCTCATTACGCAGAGACTTCTTCGTAAAATAAATCACCACATCTCTAGGCAAATTCTTCTGCTTAGCAATCCAAGAGTTAAGCCTGTACACTTTTTCAACTTCTCTGCGTAATTCTTCTTTGTCCATGTCCAAAACCACAGCCAAATCAGTAAGGACCACCTCCATCAGATCTTGATTCATATCTTCCTTGAGGCCTCTAATCCTCAAAGCATATTCCATCTGCCTGTACTGAAACATCAGAATATCTTCTTGTGAAGTCTCCACCTTCCTTTCCACATCTTGAATTTTATCATCAAAGGAATCAACTTTATCTTCAACTTCCTCGAGTCTTGCATTCAGCTTAACCACCACTGTAGCCAAACCTGAGACTGCTGCAAGTATATCTTGTCGCAAAATATTATTGTTCTTTTCCAATTGATCCTTCATCCCACTTATCTCTTCTTTGAAGTCAGATTTAATTTCTGATTTAAGCTGTGTAGAAAGTTGCTTCATTTCCTCTCTCATTTGAGCTACAGCCTCTCCCATTATACCTCTAGCCTCTTGTGCTGAAAGTCCAGGCAAAGGAGGGGAGGGTGGTGGCTGTGCCGGTGGTGCATGTTTAAGTTGTTGTTGTGGTTGTGCAGTAGAAGCTATAGGAGAGGAAATCACCTTGGATGTTGTAGAAGGCGGCTGTCTCTTTGAAGCCATTTTAAATAACACAGTTCTCACTTCCCTTCCCCCCCCCCAAAAAAAATGAGGGGGAAAGAGAGAAAAAATTTACTTTTAAAAGAGGCAGCAAAAACACTATAATCCTTGAAAATCCAGAGAAAAAAAACCAAAAAGAAAAAGAAAATCAAAAAAGAGGATTCAATACCAAAAGCAAAAGTAAAGTCCAGTCCTTAACAGGAGAAAGTGAAACAGGAGAAAGTGAAACAAAAGACAAGGAAAAAAAACTCCGTCACTTTCAAAACGCCATCTTAATTCCTTCTCCACAGTAATAAAAAAAAAAAAAGGAGAAATAGTCAGAACTAAATAAAAAAAATAAACACCTAAATTATATAAGAAAAAATCCTTTAAACTGCTCTGTCCGTTTTTTAGGAATTACTCACCAACTCTCTATAAGCACGGAGATAGAAGCGGCAGTTTCTTTTGCTTCCTAGGAAGCAAAAACAGCTGGGAGGCGGAGACAGCAAGAGCTCCAAGGGAACACTCCTTTCACCCCCTCTAGGATTAAATCCAGAGAGGGTTCAGGGGTTCTACCTCTACTCTTGCACTCTCTGTCCCTTCCCTTTGCCCGGGAAGGGAGTTCCGAGCCGCGGACCAGCTGATGCGCGCTGTGCTCCGCGGCTCTGACACTTTCCCAGCTGGACGGCTAAAAGATAGCCGCCATCGCTGTCGCTCCGTACCGGAAGTCCTCTTGGACCCAACTTTTTACATGGTCTATGTAATTTCAAATATTTCGTGGATAGGTAAACTTCGTCGCCAACCTGGAAGGGCTTTTGTAGATTCCGTTTTTTGTTGGCCTGTCTTTTTGATGTCTGTTCTGCTTTTGATAATGCTTTCTTTACCATTTTCCATATATCTTTAAACTGGAGCATCCACTCATGGGGTTGCTGTGACCTAGGGTCTCCCTGAGGACATTTGGGAATAGGGACGAATTCCACCCCGTGTACGACTTGAAAAGGAGTAAATCCGGTGCTGCTATGGACTGTATTATTATATGCCACTTCAGCAAAGGGTAGCAGATCTGCCCAATTCGTCTGTTGATAATTGACGTAACAACATAGATAACGTTCAACCATTGCGTTGGCATGTTCAGCTGCTCCGTTTGTGCTGGGATGAAATGCAGAACTCAGACCTTGGGATGAGCCAATGGATGTGATGAAGTCTCTCCAAAATCTGGCGGTGAATTGTATGCCCCGATCGGATATTATGCATCGGGGCACCCCATGTAAGTGATAGATATGGTTCGTGAATAGTTTGGCTAACCTCCGAGCTGATGGTAACCCTTTGCAGGGTATAAAGTGTGCTTGTTTTGAGAATAAATCTATCACCATCCATATTACTGTATTTCCATGACTCGCTGGTAAGTCGACTATGAAATCCATGCCGATTTCTTCCCATGGACGGGAGGGATCGGATACTTGTTGTAGTAGACCGGATGGTTTTCCTACTTGGGGCTTTGTAGTTGCACATATAGAACACTCCCGGACATACGTTTCTACATCTTTTTTCATACTTGGCCACCAGAACTGCCATTTTAGCAGGTGTAGATTTTTTAGGAATCCATAATGACCAGCCATCTTCATATCATGGCCTCTCTGAAGTACCTCCACCCGTAAAGATTGTGGGACATATATCCTACTGCCTTTCCATTCTAATCCATCCGTCATAGTCAAAACATGGGGATGGGTCGCTAACGAAGAATCCGCTATGAGTGCACCTTGTAAATTACATACCAGGTCTTCCATAGGTCGTATTACCGCAGTTGTATCCTTTAACTGTCTAGGGGAAGGTATCAGGGCTTGTACCACCTCCTCCCGTTTACTGTTGTATTGTGGTTTTCGTGACAATGCATCCGCAAGGAAAGTCCTCCCTCCTGGTATGTACTTCAATCGGAATTGGAACCTTTGGAAATATACTGCCCACCTTACATGTTTTGGAGCTAGTCACCAAGGGGTTTGTAATGCTTCGAGGTTTTTGTAGTCTGTCCACACTTCGAAGATCTCTTTTGCTCCTTCTAGAAAATGGTGCCATGTGACTAATGCCTACCTCACAGCAAATGCCTCCTTCTCCCAAACCACCCACCCATGTTCAGTAGTTGTAAACCTACGTGAAGTGAATGCACATGGTTGTAAATTCCCCTGTTCATTTCTTTGTAAAAGTACCGCTCCTACCGCCACATCACTAGCATCTGTTTGTACTATGAAAGGGTCCTTCGGGTTGGGATGTCTTAGGACTGGCTCCCTTGAGAACAACACTTTTAAAGCTTCAAACGCCTATTGGCATTGCAGCGACCAAGGTAACGGTTGGTGTGGCTGTGGTTTGTTACCCGTCGGTTTGGTACAAAGTAACTCGGTTAAAGGTAAGGCTACCTCAGCAAAAGATGGGATAAATTGCCTATAGAAATTTGCAAAACCGAGAAAACTTTGCAACTGATGTCGCGTTCGTGGTGCTTGCCAATCCAGGACAGCCTGTACTTTTGCAGGATCCATCTCCACCCCGCCTCCAGATATCCTGTACCCAAGGTAATCCAATTTGGATTGATGGAAAGCGCATTTCCACAACTTGACATGTAAATGAGCCTTGAGGAGTTTTCGTAAAACTTGCCGCACTAATTGTATATGGTCTTCTTTGTTTGCTGAATAAATGAGAATGTCACCAAGTACACAAGGACTCCTTTGTACAGATGTTCATGCAACACTTCATTTATAAGCTGCATGAACACAGCAGGAGCCCCCTATAACCCAAATGGCATTACTTTATATTGGAAACTCCCCAATGGACTATTAAACGCGGTCTTCCATTCATCCCCTTCTTTAATGCGTACTCTATAATAGGCCTCCCGCAAATCAAGTTTCATAAATATCTTTCCTTGAGCTAAATGGGCCAAGAGATCTTTCATAAGCGGAAGGGGATACAACTTTTCTACACACACTCCATTTAGACCCCGAAAATCCACACAGAGGCGTAACCCTCCATCTTTTTTTTCTTTGAATAGCACAGGGGCTGTAACCCATGACCGAGCAGGTTGGATAAAACCCCTTGCCAGATTTTTATCAATATATCTCCTCAGTTCATTCATTTCATTCGGGGTCATAGCATACATTCGGGGCTTTGGGAGTTTTGCCCCTTCCATTAATTTGATGGCACAATCAGTTGACTGATGAGGTGGTAATATATTGCATTCTCGCTCATCAAATACTTCTGCAAGGTCAGTATACTCCAATGGAAAGACCACATCCCCCCTCTCCCTGTTTGGTTGGGTTTTATCTCTCTCTTTTCCCAATTTGATCTGTTTATGGGAAGGTGGCTGGGGACCCACACCAATCCATACTCTTCTATACCCTCCTTCCCACCAAACTGTTGGACCCCATTTGTCCAACCAGGCCAAACCCAAAATAACGGCCTCCGTCATGGATGGTATCACTACAAACCTTATCAATTCCCAATGTTCCCCTAATTCCATCCGTACTTGTTCAGTAATATATGTAGCAGGTACCCCTCCCAGTAGGGACCCATCTACCTGCTTGAATCGTACTGGAGTATGCAATGGCCTCACTTTAATGCCTGCTTGCCGTACCACCCGCTCACTAATTAAACACCTAGTACATCCTGTGTCTAAGAGAGCGTTATACTTGTTTCTGCATCCCGAATGTGGAACAGAGATTATTATAGGTAGGATAAATGGATGAATGGGTTCACTCACCATAGGATCTTCTGCCATTCTTGAGTCCTCGTCACAGATAACCAACTGGGATCCTGTCGTACTTGTCCCATCCTCAGGGTTCGTCCCCTCTCCTCAGGCTTTGGATCCCTCGATCTTTTGTTGTACAGCTCGGGATCTCTCCAGGGGTTTCCTTGGTATGCTTTTAGCAGATAATTCTGGCCTTCCTTTGGGGAGTGGTTCAGGACATTCAGCAGCATGATGACCCGGTTGGTTACACTGGAAGCAGCGACATATTGTACGAGATGCTCCGACAGGTGGACCAGATGCTGAACCCGGGGTCAGTGATCGCTCGAAAGTCCTTCGTGGACCTATTGGACCATCGTTCTTTGGACGAAACTCTTGTAATCCTGTGTCCAAATCCATGTCCACCCGAAACCACTCTTGCAGCTTACTCGGAATTCCCCGGTAAATGCATGCCTGTCTAAGGTCTTTATCTAACCCTATTTTAAACTGATGAATTAACAGGCGCTCAGGCCATGTTCTTAATTTACTGGCCACTCGCCGGAAGTCCCAGACGTATTCTGCTGCTGTCCTGCCTCTTTGTCTGATCCCTAGCACTTCTCCCTCAGCTCGCCTGATCCTTGATACATCTTCGAAACGAGTCCGAAGGGCACCCAAAAATGTCCCTATATTGGCCAGTTCTCAGGCATGATCACTGTGAAGATCGGCCACCCATTCCATGGCCTCCACATGTAGGGCTGCTGTCACTGCCCCTACCATCGCCCACTGGGATGGATAAACGTGGCCGTATCTATCCATATGCGCTATAGTTTGGCTAAGGAACAGGGCTAGCCGGTCTGAGTTTCCGTCAAACATGACACTAAGAGGTGGAGGACCCCAAACTAATCCCTGGGCCCATGGTCCTGTATTCCACCCTGGCCCAGGTTGAGAACCTATCAAAGACCTTGTTCCAGGGACTGTCGTATCCTGTCCCCTCGGCATTTGAGCTCCAATCCCTGATTTTGGTCCCCTTAAAGGAGCTGTCAGTGAAGCAGACGAAGGCCTCCCAGTGTCTCCTAGCTGTTGTTTGTCTATAGGCCGACTAGGACCCTGACTCCCAGACCTTCTCTGATAAGCACCACCCCCATGACTAGGATCCAACTTCAATTTTGGACTCGCCAATCGGAATCTTCTTGTTGCTGACTGAGTCAAGGAGGAACCGCCCTGTGACCAGGATGTTTGTTCCACACCCTGGTCCCATCGTTGCCAGGATGAAGAGTCTTGATAACCTTCTTCCCCGAACTGCTCCCGCAACAAGTCCATAGTGGTTTGGCCAGGGGCTGTGGTATAGCTCCAGTCTTCTTCATCCTCCTCCGTTACACGCCGTTCTCGCCACTGAAACGACCCTTGGCCTTCCTCCCCAGGCCCAGGTCCATATCCTTCTGGCATGTCAGTGACTACAGGGCTATGCCACCACTCCCCAGACAGGGTGTTCCCACCAGTTGTCATCCCCTGGGAACCCACAACGTCCCCTGACCGATCCACCTGGCTAGCCTCAACCACTTTAGGGCATACTACTGGCTGGTCAACGACAGGAGGGTCTGATTCTGTTGTTTCCACTTGAACTTCCTCTGATTCTGCCCCAACAGGATCCACCTCCTGAGTGCCTTCTGCCATAATTCAAATAAACAGTCCAACCAGGCTCCAGAAAAAAAAACACAGGGAACAAAAGAAAACCCCCACAACACCCCCCCCCCAAAAATTTGGAGAAGTTTGAGCGCAAACTTTCTGTCAATGATCCTTACCGGAACCGTGAGTTACGAAGAACACGAAGACAATCTTCACTCGGGTAGCAATGGTTTAATCAAGATCAAAATTGAAGACGTTAACAAAGACCTGCAGCAATGAGGCTCTTTCCCAAAATAAAGTTTGCGCTGGCAGCTATCGCCTCCCAGTGCTGCTTAAATACATTTTCAAAGCCAACCCCACCCTCCACCCAATTACCTCCCAACCACAACCCCGCCCAACAAATCACAACCCCACCCATCACCTTACTACACTGCACCCTACTATCACCCAACTAGCACCCTCCAGCAATTAGAAGTCACGCTTCCTCCATCTGGATCTTTCTCAGCGACACCCTAGGATCCTCTTGCAACGTCCTGTAATCCTCCGGCTACCTCCCATCAGCTGGTTGTCATTTCCGCTTGTCCTCAATGTGCAGGTCTACCCACCTGGTTTAGAAGCCAATCAATTATGGCAAATGGATGTTACTCATGTTCCATCTCTAGCACCTTGGAAATATCTCCACATTTCAATTGACACTTTTTCCGGTGCCATTTGGGCAACCCCCCAACAGGGAGAAACCTGTAATCACATCATTTCCCATCTTATGGCTGCTATTACGGCTTTGGGAAAACCGGCTGTTATAAAAACAGATAATGGCCCAGCTTACACTTCCACTACCTTCCTACAGTTTTGCACTACATGGAATATTCTTCTTTGTCATGGCCTTCCCTATAATTCTACTGGCCAAGCTATTGTGGAATGAGTCAATTGTTCAATTAAAGAATGTTTACTTAAACAATTAAAAAAGGAGGGATCAAGGGTACCTAATTTGGCATGGATAACTCATCAAGTCAATAAAGTCTTAATAACTTTAAATCAGCTGAATATTTCTTTTCAAAACACTACTGCCTACCAGCGTCACTTTCAGCAGAAAGCTGTGCTTCCTAATCCATTGGTATATTATCTGCAATTGCCTGATAAAACCTAGTTAGGTCCAGTTCCCTTATTAACATGGGGACGAGGCTATGCTGCTGTGCTTGCTCCTATAGGTCCTCTCTGGATTCCAGCCCGGTGTGTGCGGCCAGCCAAAGATGTTGTGGCATCAAGTCCAGAACCCAATACCGGAAATGAAGCAGGTGACTCTTCAGACAGCACAACGTCCCTTTTGCTCTCGCCATCACAGTCGGCCAACAACCTGGGGCGATGTGAAGAACCTAACATCCAAAGCGGAGGAGGTTCTGTGGCAACAGAGAAAAGAACCTACACCAGAGAATTTATGCGCTGCCATATTTGCGGTTTTGACTGCAAATTCCTTAGTCATTCTTTGCCTCTCTTTCCTTCTTAATTGCTGTGTGGGGGCTCAAGTTCTCCCACCTCATCCTTTAGAATCACAGATGAAGTATAATATTTGGGTGCAATTAGCTAATGTATCACAAGTGACAGACATTTGTATTTCTGAATCATATGACATGGAAAATCTACTCTCTACCTGTCTTATACCTGTGTGTGTCCCAGCTTCAGTTTTAAAAAATTATACTGGTTTAAGCAATTTTCTATCAGACATTGAATTTCATTATGCAACTATGTCAAGCTGGGGTCATGCCTCTTATATGTTACCCCTTGATGCTATTGTTTTACATATACCAATTGTAGCTATTCCTACAAATCTTACTTGTGCAAAAAATGTCAATTGTACTACTTCACCTAAAAAACCTCATTGTATACATGTCAGTCAAAGAATTTTAAATTGTACCTCCTTTCAAGAGGTATCCTTTAATTATGCACATATATGGTTATTCAATGTCTTTTTTTCTCTACTTAATAAGATGTCTTACGGTATTAATACCCACTAACTACTCCAGCTTAGGATAATGTCCTCACTAATAAAATAAAGAAGAGTGAGATGTGGGGAAAAACGTACGTGCAGCAAACTGCCATGCTTTCCCCCCCATAAACCTCATAACCTTTTGATACTCTTTGTCCCAATGAAGCAGCCAGAAGGTCATACCCTTTTGACTTAATGCCTCACCTACCTAAACAGATAATATGCTTAGTTCCTTCCTATCTTTTCCTGTCTTTGTTAGTTCCTTCTTCTTCTTTGATCTGCCTGTGTTTGTTCTGCCTGTATTTGTTCTTTACCTGGTCTTTGACCATGTAATGTGTTACTAGGAAATAGTTGCTTATATGAAGGAATTTTCCAATGAAGAAACTTATTGTCAGCATCTAATGGTTAAGCTGGTGTATGTAAAAAGTATATAAAAACCAATAAACACACAGAGATTCTCAAGCTGTCTCAAGCTGTGACAAGCAGCTCTGCAGCAGCTTCAAATCTCTGCTCAAGACATGCCTGTGTCTTTTTCTTAGCGTCTTACAGTGTTCAAGTTGGTTATCCTTCTCCAATGTGAGTATGTATTAGAGTTTTGGCTTTTATTTTTCTTGCTGCTGTTTTTAATTTCAATATGTAAAACAGCCTAAGACTGGTGACTGAGGCCCCATAGAATTTGACAAGAAACAGCAACAAATATAAATCCCTTACACACTTGTCAAAAGCTGCAAATACACTGAACAAGATTTATTTTCCAAAATTTTGAAAAATATGAAATTAATTTTTAGTGACTATAATGCATTTAATTGCAGAATGTTTCTGACATGCTGGATGAGTTCAACAGGATCAAAAGTGTTTTGCTCCTGATTTAATTTGTACTCGGTGTCCATTGCATCTTGTTCAATGTCTAACAATACAGCAGTCAACAAGCTTTGATGGATCCTATTTGCCCTGATATTGTTTTTCCATTGTGGCAATGTCCTGGTGGAAACGTACACTGTGTTTGTCACTGACTGCATCCAGATTTTCAGAAAAGAAGCCCAAGTGTGAATGCAGAAAAGCTTCAATGACATGCTCTTTATGATCTTGTACAGTGATGGGATTCAAATATGTGAACAAGCGGTTCTCTGTGTGGATGCTGCTTCTGGAAGTTCATTCTGGGCCTGGGCAACAAAAAATTAGCTACTGGTTCTGCCGAACTGGCGAGAAGTGGCTGAATCCCACCACTGGTCTTGTATGCTGTAGGAAGTTTGCCAACCATCTGAATGTTGTTCAGTGCTTTCCAGTTGCCAAGAAAATTCTCAAGAACATTCTTGAATGCTTTCCAGGTGATCTTCTCTGGCCCCACTAACAGATCTTTGAAGCGTATCTGATCTGTGGACCAACAAAAATGCCTTTCTTAAACTTGGCATCAGTTATTCTTGGAAACATCTGTCTCAAATAACAAAAATTTTCACCTTCCTTGTTTATCACTTTCACAAAATTTGTTTTATGTGAAGTAGAGGCAAAAATACCAAATTCTTTTGGAGTGGCCATTTCTTTTTAATGTAACGTGACTCTCTTGCACAGCTGTCCTATTCGCATATACAGCAAAAGTAGTTGATGTATATCCAAGCTGCATTCTAAATAGCAGAGCCACTACTTCTAGTTCTTCACAAATATTCCAGCTGTACTTGATGTACTGTACTGCATATGCTTCAACAACAGTTACATGTTTTCATCTGTTTCTTTCATGTGTTCTTTCAAGTATTGAAGGGTGTACATTTGCCATGGTATAAAAACAAAAGATTCTATAAAATGGTACAATAGGTTAAATTATGGGTTATTTTCATGATTAGCAGCCAAAAATCTATCAGATATACCAGACTGTTCAGGAAACAATATCTTTGTTGTCCAATGATATTTACACAAGAAAGCATTTGCCTGTAAATCGTGTGCTGAGTTAATACATTTTTTTTCAGTCATATTATCCAATCTAGAGAAGGAGTTGGAGTTGGTGTAAAATGTGCCTCCAAAATGTTCCAGAGAATTTCAAAATACTCCATACTTCCTCAGGCACAGGGCAATCCAGTGGTAAAAGCACCAGGAAACCAGGAGATGGTGAGCTGTAGTTCTGCCTTGGCATGAAAACTGGCTGGATGACTTTTGGTCCAACCCACCTCACAGGGTTGTTGTGGGGAAAATAAGAGGAGGAAGGGTTATTGGGTATGTTTGCTGCTTTTGGAAGAAAAATCTTCGTCAGGGTCCAGTCCAAGCTGGGAATAAACAAAATGGAGACTGCTTTAGAAAGAAGGTTGTAGTTTATTGAAGAGCAGAGCCAGACAGAAAGATGGCTCTGAGAAAGCTGACCACATGTAGCAGGGAGTGGTGGGTTTATATACCTTCTTGAGCTTTTGTTTGGAGTTGTTCCTGTGGCATGAACTTTGACCTGAGTCTGAGTGTACAATATATTTATAAATATAAAGGTTCCTTTCTCCCATATTTGGGCCGACAGGGTGCATAAAAAAAACCAGTCAAGATATTTATATTTATATTATCTATATTCATATATTTATATTTATATGAAATCCACCTGTCTTAAAGTTGCCAAGCTTGAGAAACAATGATATGACAGCTCCCACTAATGGGAACCCAGTTTGCTGAGCTTCAACATCTCAAGAGGGAATGCATGTTAAAAACAAGTAGGGAGGCAGTCATGTGAAACAAGAAGGAAAAAGACAAGAACGAGCTGATATTGGGAGCAACTCAAAAGATCCTACACAGAAATGTCCATGGATGGCACAGGACAGGTTTTCTAGCTTATATTGTTTTGTCGTCCATCACTTTCTGGTTGTCTGTTTGCCTGCACTTGCAGGTAAGAAAGTGAGCTTATTCTACAGGTAGTCCTCCACTTACAACCATTTAGTGATCATTCAAAGACACACCAACACACCAACACTGAAAAAAATGACTTACAAATCAGTCCTTGCCCTTATGATCATCAGTGCTACCACATAGTCATGTGATCAAAAGTTGGAGTATATTTATAATGGTTGCAATGTTCTAGAGATATGTGATTATCATTTGTGACCTTCCCTGCTGGCTTCCAACAAGCAGTCAGTGGGGGAAGCTGTATTCATTTAACAACCGCATGACTCACTTAACAACTGCAGGAATTGGCTGTAGGAGATGACCAGGCTGAGCTCAAGGGAGGGGTCAAACGCGTCATCAGTCACGAGTACCTGCGTGCCTGCAAGAGATCTAAGTCCAGCCCACCTTGAATGCCTCTCTTATCGCCTGCTCATTTCCCTTAACTGCCAGTTGGTCAGATTCTTGCAAAGAGCTTAGGCTGCCAATAAATCTTTATAGACATTTGAACTGCCTGACTCTCCTGATTTTCCCCAGCGCTTAACATTTGCTTAACAACCAGGTCAAATTGGGTTGGATGTGACATCATCATCATCATCATCATCATCATCATCATCATCATCATCATCATCATCATCATCATCATCATCATCATCATCATCATCATCATCTTGCAACCTGGCCATCGAAACTGCGTGATTATGGATGAAACGTGTAACAGTGATATCCATTGTCATCGGGGCAATGGGAACTATGTCCAAAAACTTTGCAAAATATTTCAAGAAACTGCAGCTTCCTGCAATAACTCCAGCAATGCTACAAAAAACTGCGCTACTCGGAACATCTTACATTTTAAGGAGGTACCTAGTTGATACCTAGGATGCTGGCAGCAACCCGTGTCAACAATCAGTGCCAGTCAATTTGGATGTTCAGTTGACTGAGGTTCACGTCATAATAATAATAATAATAATAATAATAATAATAATAATAATAATAATAATAATAATAATAATAATAATAATAATAATAATAACAACAACAACAACAACAACAACAACAACAACAACAGTTGGAAGGAACCTGCTCAGGCAGGAGACCCTATACCATTTCAGACAAATGGCTGTCCAATTTCTTCTTAAAAATTTCCAGTGTTGGAGCATTCACAGCTTTTGGAGGCAGGTTGTTCCACTGATTAATTGTTGTAACTGTCAGGAAGTTTCTCCTTAGTTCTAGGTTGGTTCTTTCCTTGATTAGTTTCCATCTGTTGCTTCTTGTCCTGCCTTCAGGTGCTTTGGAGAATAGCTTGACTCCCTCTTCTTTGTGGCAACCCCTGAGATAATGGAACACTGCTATCATGTCACCCCTTGTCCTTCTGTTCATTAAACTAGACATACCCAATTCCAGCAACCGTTCCTTATATGTTTTAGCCTCCAGTCCCCTGATTATCTTTGTTGCTCTTCTCTGTACTCTTTCTAGAGCAGTGGTTCTCAACCTGTGGGTCGGGACCCCATTTGGGGTCAAACGACCATTTCACGGGGGTCGCCAAACAACGCAGTCCGCCATTTTTCCCCCCCTTTCCTTAGCTGTGCTACTCCCTTTTATTCTATTGGCTTTTTTTATTAAAAGTTTTACAATTTTACAATAATATCCCTCTCCCACCACCTCCCAACCCTCCCAAAAAAACCCTCCCCCCCTCTTCCCAGAGCTGAATACAGGGTTAACAAGAACTAAAAAATACAAAGCATTTAAACTTAAGTAATAAAAAAGTCCAATATATATATATATATAATAAAAATACTTATTGTCTTAAACTTTAAACTTTAAACATAAATTATTCAAAAGCTAAATAATAACTTTTAATGTCATATTTATACTGTATAAAGTTTATCCATCTTTTCCACACCAAAAGGTATTTCTCTTGCGATTGATCTTTCAGATAAGCAGAAATTTTTGCCATTTCAGATAAATAAGAAACTTTAAAAAACCATTCCTCCAAAGTAGGCAAAGATTCCTGCTTCCAATATTGTCCTATCAACAACCTTGCCGCTGTAATTAGATTTAACATTAAAATAATTTCTTTATCATTACAATCAACAATAATACCTAACAAAAACAACTGTGGAGTAAATCTTATCATTCTCTTAAAATTTTTTTGAATATTCCACCATATCTTTATCCAAAAAGCTTTTATACTTTTACATGACCACCAAATATGATAATACGTTGCGTCCAAACAACCACATCTCCAACATTTAGGTTGCAAATTTGAATACATACGAGACATCTTTTGTGGATCAAGGTGCCATCTATAAAACATTTTATAAAAATTTTCCCGTAAATTTTGAGCTTGCGTGAATTTAACATTCCTCATCCAAATTATCTCCCATGTTTCTAATAAAACCGGCTCGTCTAAGTTTTGAGCCCATTTAACCATACAGTCTTTAACTAATTCTGTTTCTGAATCCAACTCCACTAATACATCATAAATTCTTTTTATATGAGATCGACTTTGATCTCTAATTTGTTTCCACAAATTTTCATCCTCTCTAATCAAACCCACTTTATAATCTATCTTCCACCTTTCCAATAATTGTCTATACTGAAACTGTTGAGTCCTTGGCGGGAAGCAGACACGAGAAGCAGTTGAAGTTCTCAGTTTTCTTTATTCTGCGTTCAGCTTACAAGTAGATGGCTTCAGCAGCTCCCAAAACCTCCCAGCTTCTTATATAGACATTTCCCGGGTAAATGCGATACTTTTCCCGCGCCAGCACCCACGCATGCGCACGGCGCTGGCAACAGCCTGTCTGGTCCCAGGCAGCTTTGCACCTGCCCGGGACTGCCTGCAAACGCCCGAGCCGTTTGCAAGGCTTGGGACATAACACCCCTTTCCCCCGGGCTAAAACTACTACCAACATATAATCATTTATTTTATGCAGTGTTCTGCTTCTCAGTGCTCCTATCGTTACCTGGCTTTTGTTTAGCCAGCAATGTTATGTAATCCTCTAAGTATTTAGGAGACTTCTTTGCTCTCTGTGACCTTCTCAGCTCTGGGTTACTAGCATGAGTTCCCTGACTGGAGGGAGATGTGAGCCTGTTCTCCTTATTTTGCCTTGGTGCCTTCCAAGGACTGTGCCCCGATGCCTGGCCTGCTTGCTCGCCCACCGGGCTCGTCAGGCCAGGGCTTCTGTCACTTTGTGACCTGGTTGACCTGCCTAGCTGTAGACCCTCGGGCCCCTTGAAGTGATAGCCACTGCTGGGCGTCTCTGTTGAACCTCCTAGGTCCGTCCAAGACCTGTCAGGAGGTTGTCCATTCCCTGAACCCCGTTCTGTGTCCGGGCTTGTGTGGGTTTCTGTACTTTCCCAAAACTCAGTTACTCCCTGATTTGGGCTAGAGGTGTTGTAGTCGGAACTTGGTTCCTCGACCACCTCCCTGTATGTTTGACCCCCTGTAGGATTTGGGGTAAGGTCAGGCCAACCTTGGGATTGTGTGCCAGCTCTCTTTCGGGGAATGATTTGTTGGGATGCCCCCGGGTATCCTCCGTGACTGGAGTGCTGTGTGATGTGTGTGGAAAGTGAGTATGCCCCCGGGGTGACTCCCTGGCTGGAGTAGGCGTGGATGCCTGGTAGTTAGGTAGGCTCATAGAATTCTTGTTCGGAGCTCTCGCGGAACCCTGGGATGGGCCGTTTGTGGCTCCATCAGTGGAGATGGGCAGCAGCTCGTGCCCTTCCCTTTGCTCCAAAGGGTCCCCCTCCCCCCCCTGGAAAAGACCCAGGAGTCTCATCTGAAAGGGCCCGCCTAGGGCGGAGTTGGTCGATGTGCCGACGCAGGACACGACCGTTGTCCAGGGCTACCTCATAGGAGAGAGGACCTGTGACCCTGGAAATAGAAGCGGGGACCCATGTATGACCAGGCCCGTAATTGCGAGCCCAAACCGGGGCACCCACAAGTAGTTGTCTAGGTGCCCTAGGATGTGAGGTAGATGAAGGCAGTCTGTCCGGATGCAACCGGTCAAGTTTAGTAGTAAGTTGACGCAGCCAACGAAGTTCAGCTGGGCTTCTCCCTGTAGAAGTGGACGGTGTGGTGCGATAAGAAAGGAGAAAGTCAGCCAACCTGTGATGCCAGTCCCCGTAGGTGAGTCTTTTCAATGCGTCCTTTGTGATGCGCACCATACGTTCAGCCATACCGTTGGTGGACGGGTGGAAGGGTGCAGACGTGGCATGACGAATCATGTTTGCCTGTAAGAAAGCTTGGAATTCGGAGGAAGTGAATTGAGGGCCGTTGTCGGACACAATGACATCTGGCAGCCCGTGTGCAGCAAAAATCCCCCTCAGTACCTGAATAGTCTTTGCAGTGGTGGTGGATGAGACAGGTACAACCTCAAGCCATTTCGAATGGCTGTCAACAAGGACCAAGAAGAACTGGCCCTGAAAGGGTCCAGCGTAGTCAATGTGCACCCTAGACCATGGGGACTGTGTTTCCTCCCATCTATGCACGGGAGCTTGGGGCATCTCTGGGCGAGATCGTTGGCACAGGTGGCATGCATGCACCTTAGCCTCAATATCTTTATCTAAACCAGGCCACCACAAGTGGCTGCGTGCAGGAGCCTTCATACGAACAATGCCAGGATGACCCTCGTGGAGGGATTCTAAGACCCTAGTCCTCATTGAGGTGGGAATGACAACTCTGTTTCCCCAAAGCAGACAACCCTGAGAAAGGGACAGCTCGTTCCTTTTGGACCAGAAACTCTGAAACTCAGGACTAGGGCAGTGCTCAGGCCAACCAGACAAAACCCAGGAACGGACACGTGAAAGTGTGTGATCTGTACCTGTTTCAGCGGCAACATCCCTGGCACTAAGAGGGAGCTCGGGCAAGGCTTGGATTGATAGAAT
Organism: Crotalus helleri; assembly: GCA_024509115.1. Lineage (NCBI taxonomy): Eukaryota > Metazoa > Chordata > Lepidosauria > Squamata > Viperidae > Crotalus > Crotalus helleri. Next base: position 4,377,945 of record JAKSXO010000028.1, read on the forward strand.
GTTGACAGCTGGCGCAGGGTCAGCTTCTACTACTGGCAGAGGCAATCTACTGAGGTCATCAGCATGGCCCATTTCTTTTCCAGGCTTGTGGAGTAAAGAAAAATCATATGCAGACAAAAAAATAGACCACCTAAGGATTCTAGGGGAAATGATTTGGGGAGTCTGCTTACGTGTGGTAAACAGTCCCAGCAGAGGCTTATGGTCAGTGAAGACCGTGAAGTGCCTGCCATATAGAAAGTCATGGAATTTTTTAATTCCAGCAACAACAGCCAGAGCCTCCCTGTCTATCTGAGCGTAGTTGCGCTCAGCAGAAGACAATGTTCTGGAGTAATATGCAACAGGAACCTGAGTTCCATCAGACCTGAGGTGGCTCAGGACAGCTCCAACCCCGTAAGGGGACGCATCACAAGCGATGCACACAGGAAGGGACTCGTTGAAATGTGCAAGTACACTGTTAGAAGTGAGCAAGGCCTTGACTTTGTTAAAGCAGACCTCATGCGTCTGTGACCACCGCCACACTGCTTGCTTGTCTAGTAGCCTGTGAAGAGGCTCAGCTACACTAGCTTTATGTGGAAGAAAAGAATTGTAGAAATTCAGGAGGCCCAGGAAGGCTTGAAGTTCGGCCTTGGACTTTGGCCTAGGTGCTTCTAAAATAGCAGTTAGTTTGGATTCAGCAGGGTGAATCCCAGCAGCATCAATTTTGAACCCCAGAAATTCAGTAGAAGGCACCCCAATCTTGCATTTGTCTTTTTTGAGCTTGAGGCCTGATTTCCTGAATCTTAACAGAACAGCCCTTAGCCTTTCAGCTAGAATGTGTGTGGAGTCTCCTGCAATTAAGACATCATCAAAGTAGGGGCAAACCCCCGGTATGCCCCGCAGTGTGTTTTCCCCCTTAACACACACTCTTGAATTTTGAAAATCTGTTAACACAATGTCAGAAGGCCTTAACTTGGCCTGAGTTCCACTACCGGAACAAATCTTCCTAAATGTATGCAAGGAGATAATTGAAAAGGCAGACCCTGTGTCTAGTTCCATAGATAATGGAACCCCTTGTAGCTTCACCTTGAGTGACAGCTTTTTCTTAATGGGCTTGTGTGTGCCTGTCCTAAGGATGCTTCTTCGCGAAGCGCAAAACCCTACCCTATTCTGGCTGGGGAATCTGGTACCTTTCAGGCGCAGTTCTTCCTGAGGTTGTACCTTTCGTCGGCCCAGACACACAGCTGCAATGTGTCCTTGTTTGCCGCATGCCCGGCAGGTAGCGGAGCGGAACTTGCAGTCGGTTCTCCTGTGGCGACCTCCACAGCCGATGCACTTGAGCGGAGCTGAAGAGCTTCCCTTCTGTTTTTCTTCCTTCGTGGGGTGGAGACGGTCGACTTCCTCGTCCGGATCCTCCTCGGAGTTTCTTTGGACGTCTTCCTGGTGCACGGATGCAACCTCTGGACTGTTTCTGATCGGCCGCATGTTCTTGACAGCGCCGCCTGCTGCTTCTTCTGCGGTAACTTCCCTTAAGGCATCTTGGTAGGACAATTCTTCTTTAGCGAAAAGTCTCTGTTGTAGATCTCGATGCCTTAACCCGCACACGAATCGGTCCCTCAGTCGTTCTTCGAGGTCTTTGAACTCGCAGTGCTTGGCGGCCTTCCGTAATGCGGCGATGAATTCTTTGGCCGACTCACCGGGCCGTTGATCCCTCTGCTCGAAGGTGTGGCGCCATGCGATGACGGACATCTTGGGGTGGAAGTGCTCCTTCAGTAGCTTCTTCAGATCTGCGTAGCTGACAGACTCTACTGGAACAGGTGCTGCAAGGTTTTCTGCGATGTCGAAGGCGTCTTGGCCGCAAACACAAAGCAGGGTGGCAGCCTTCAAGCTCTCTTCCCTCACTTGGTTTGCCTTGAAGTAGTTCTCCACCCTGGCTACGTATGACTCCCACCGCTCTGGATGTGAGACGTCGAATTCCGAAAGCCTTCCGATTTTCGCCATCTTCAGGAGACGGGTCTATCAGCCAGCCTACCCCCGAATGCGCACTGGATTGGCGGGTAGCTGCCGAGTCGCTCAGGACTCACTTGGGTAAGCTTACACTTCTTCCTTTCCAGGCGGTGTAAGGCGATCCCACCCTCATCGCCAGTGTTGAGTCCTTGGCGGGAAGCAGACACGAGAAGCAGTTGAAGTTCTCAGTTTTCTTTATTCTGCGTTCAGCTTACAAGTAGATGGCTTCAGCAGCTCCCAAAACCTCCCAGCTTCTTATATAGACATTTCCCGGGTAAATGCGATACTTTTCCCGCGCCAGCACCCGCGCATGCGCACGGCGCTGGCGACAGCCTGTCTGGTCCCGGGCAGCTTTGCACCTGCCCGGGACTGCCTGCAAACGCCCAAGCCGTTTGCAAGGCTCGGGACATAACAGAAACCATGAGTAAATAATATTTTCTTGTGCTAGTTCATCTATATGTTTTAATTGCCAATTCTTCCCATCCCAATTAAGTAATTGTTTATAAGAAATACTGTCCATCTTCACTCCTTTCCTTATTCCTTCTATTGCATGCCCCGGAATAGCCCATAATGGAATTCTTGAATCTATTCTACAATATTTCTTCCATACTCAAAGTAAAGAAATTCTTAAAATATGAGACTTAAAAGCCCTATCCACCTTCTTGTTATAAATTAAATAGGCATGCCATCCATATAATAAATCCCACCCCTCCAAAAGGAGTATATCTACATTTGTTAAATTAATCCAATCACTAACCAGTGTTAAAACCACAGAATCATAATACAATTTGAAATTTGGTACCTTGAGTCCACCTCTCTCTCGTACGTCTTGTATGATTTTAAATTTAACTCTTGGTTTTTTCCCTGCCCAGATAAATTTATTAATACCTTTCTGCCATTCATCTAAACTTACCTCATTCTTCAAAATAGGTATCATTTGAAATAAAAAAAGAAACTTTGGCAAAACATTCATTTTAACCGCTGCTATTATCCCCAACAAGGATAATTGCAACTTTTTCCAATCATTTAAATCCTTTTGTACTTTAAGCCACAACTTTTCATAATTATTTTTATACAATTTTGCATTAGAAGCGGATAAAAATACCCCCAAATATTTTACCTTATTAACAATTTCAAAACCTGTCAATCTGACTAAGGTCTCTTTATCCGAATTAGTCATATTTTTTGGCAATATTTTAGTCTTATTATTATTAACTTTAAAACCAGAAACTTGTCCAAATTGATTTATCAATTGTAACAGCTCCATTGCTGAGTAAGTTGGTTGAGACAAAGTAACAACCAGATCATCTGCAAAGGCCCTTAATTTATAATTATTCTTATTCATCTCTATTCCTTTTATTTTAGATGATTCCCGAATTTTAATCAACAAAATTTCCAGAGTTAAAACAAACAACAGGTACTCCCTTTTATTCTATTGGCTTTTGAAAGCCAATAGAATAGACTCTCTTGAATAGAGTCTAATTCTATTGGCTTTCAAAAGCCAATAGGAATTGTCCAGGCTGTCTCTGCCCTGCTGAGCCCGCCAAAAGTCCCATTCTGCAAACTGTACTGCACCAGTTGAGTAGTCCTCGACTTACGACGGTTGAGTAGTCCTTGACGTACGACCGGTTGGGGGTTGCGGCATTAAAAAGGTTGAGAACCACTGTTCTAGAGTCTCAACATCTTGTTTACATCGTGGTGACCACAACTGGATGCAATATTCCAAGTGTGGTCTTAAGGCATTGTAAAGTGGTATGCACTTAACTATCGCCTTGCTTAGCAATGGAAATTCTAGGTCCCCATTGTGGTGGTTGTTCTGTTCCCAGAGAAGAGGCATGGAGACAAAGCGGAGTAACACAGTCTTCCTTTATTGCAATTCACCAACAGAACAGAGAACAAAAATGGTGCAGGCCCTTTTATAGTCCCCTGGCAGGGACAGTGTCAGCCAATCATTCCACGGCATTCTCCTGCCTTGCGCATGTGCACAAGGCTGGAGACAGCCTGTCTGGTCCCGGGCAACCACGTGGTTTGCCTGGGCTCTTCTGCAACTTCCTGAGCCTGCTGAGTCATTCAGCAGGCCAAGGACACAACACCCCTCCCCCCCTTGGATTAAACAATAAGTACACACTTATTATTTGTACATCCATACATATATATATACGTGTTCTATTGAGCATGTTGTTATTTTAAATACAGTTATGCCTTCTCACAGGCAACCCAAGATTTACATCTCTTTATTCCAACAATAATACATCATACTTTATAGTACCATAAAATATAACACCCTTCTTTTGAGTGTATTCTGAGTGATAGAGAACTACTAGGCTTCTCCCATACTTGACAGGAACCTCACATAGTCCTTTAAGTGTTTGGGTGGACCCTTGACCCACTCTGACCTTCTTGGAGCCAGTGTGTATGCCTGGCCTGCCAGCTCGCCTGCCAGACTAGGCAGGCCAGGACTTTGGTGCCCCATAGACCCAGGTGACCCCCCCCATGCTGCTGACTGGCTGGATCCTCTGAACCCAAACCAGAGTTCCTTGGGGGGGGGGTGGAAGTCCACAAGTCCAGTGGTGGGGTGGAATTCCCCAAGCCCACAATGGACCCCTCTTGGGAGCACTGTCCCTCGAGCCCACGACCAGCAGGTGGAGTGGCCTGAGAAGCCGATTGACAACAATGTCCCAGTGACCCGGTGTCTATGCCAGAGTCAGGAGCTGCCTCCATGGCAAAACCCCCTTCTGGAACATGTGCTGAAGCATGTGAAGGTCTGCTTGGGCGGAGAGACTGTGGTCCATGATGGTAATTGTGGTCCTCCTCCCCCTCGAGACCAGAGCCAGGAGTGGAAGTGTGGCTGGGGAGCCTCCAGTGCAGTTGGTCAATGTGACATCGGATCACACGACCAACATCCAAGGCCACTTCATAGGACAGCGGCCCAGAGACCTTGCATACCACTGCTGTTACCCAGAGATGTCCAGGTCCATAGTTCCTTGCCCAGACCGGATCACCCACCTGTAGTCTCCTAGGTGCCCGCGGCTGTGACACCTGTGAAGCCACCCGGTCTGGGTGCAACCTCTCCAGTTTCGTGATGAGGCGGCGACCCCAGCAGAGTTCTGCTGGGCTCTTCCCAGTGGCTGTGCAAGGTGTGGTGCGTTGGCAAAGAAGAAAGTCAGCTAACCTGTGATGCCAGCTGCCGTGAGTGAGTCTCTTGAGAGCGTCTTTTGTGGTGCACACCATCCTCTCAGCCTGGCAGTTGGAAGCTGGATGGAACGGTGCTGAAGTGGTGTGCCAGATCAAGTTGGCCTGTAGAAAAGCCTGAAACTCAGAAGAAGTGAATTGGGGTCCGTTGTCAGAGACAAGGACGTCTGGAAGCCCATGGGAGGTGAAGATTCCTCTCAGCACCTGGATGGTCCAAGCAGTAGTAGTGGAGGAGACAGGAACGACCTCTAGCCACTTGGAATGGCTGTCAACGAGGAGAAGGAAGAATTGCCCCTGAAAGAGCCCAGCGTAGTCAATATGAACCCTCAACCAAGGGGCATGTGTCTCCTCCCACCTATGTACAGGGGCCTGGGGCATTTCAGGCCTAGACTGCTGGCATGTTTGGCACGCCTGAACCTGGGCCTCGATCTCAGGCCACCAAAGATGGTGGCGCGCAAGTGCCTTCGTCCAGACAATTCCGGGATGTCCCTCATGTAGAGAGAGCAAGACTCTAGTCCTCAATGAGGCTGGGATCACTACCCTGCTTCCCCATAGAAGACAACCCTTGAAGGTGGAAAGCTCATGCTTCCTCTTCCAGAAACTCTGTACCTGGACACGTGTCAGGCCATCCTGACAACACCCATGTCAGCATGCGTGTTAGCGTGTGATCAGTGGCAGTTTCTGCAGCCACGTCCCTAGCATTGAGGGGAGACTCAGGCAATTCCTGAATGGAGAGAATGTGAAGAGCAGGAGCAGGATCTGCCTCTACCTGCTGTAGGGGTAATCTGCTGAGGCCATCTGCATGGCCCATTTCTTTGTCTGGTTTGTGCACCAGAGTGTAATCATATGCTGACAGGAAAATTGACCATCTCAGCATTCTAGGAGATATGTGAGGGGTTTGTTTGTTTGTTATAAAAAAACCCAGCAGAGGCTTATGGTCTGTGTAGACCGTGAAGTGGCGGCCATATAAGAAGTCATGGAATTTCTTTATGCCAGCCACTATGGCCAAGGCTTCTCTGTCAATCTGCGCATAATTACGCTCAGCAGATGAAAGAGTCCTGGAATAGTAGGCCACAGGGACTTGTGTCCCATCAGCCTTCAGGTGACTAAGCACAGCCCCAACCCATAAGGGGATGCATCAGATGCGATGCACACAGGCAATTGCTCATTGAAATGTGCTAAAACCGCATTTGAAGAGAGCAAGGCCTTGACCTCTGCAAAACTCCTTTCGTGGACTTTTGTCCACTGCCATGGAGTCTGTTTATCTAAGAGGCGGTGTAATGGCTCAGCCACTGCAGCCTTGTGAAGAAGGAAGGAATGATAAAAGTTTAATAGTCCCAGAAAAGCCTGAAGTTCACTTTTGGACTTGGGACTTGGGGCCTGCTGAATTGCTTGCAGCTTGGATTCAGCAGGATGGATGCCTTCAGCATCAATACGGAACCCCAGAAACTCAGTGGATGTGACTCCAATTTTACACTTGCCTTGATTAAGCTTCAGCCCCGCTTGGCGGAAGTGCAGCAAGACAGCCCTCAACCTCTCAGCCAGATTCTCAGATGACTCCCCAGCAATGAGGACGTCATCAAAGTAGGGACAGACCCCAGGAATGCCATGGAGCGTATGCTCCATCACACTCTGGAAAATACCAGGGGTTACATTAACCCTGATAAATATACATCAATATGATAAATCTTCAGTCAGTTAAAACTACAATACAATGGAAACTAATTGAATAGAGAAAAAAATACAGATGGTGAGAGTCAGAAAGAGATAACATTAAGGAAGTAAGATAAACTATATAGGTAAAAATAGCTGGGTCTGAGAAAGGAAGAGGGAAGTCATAAATTAGATAAATAGTTTTTTTTAAGGAAATGGCTAGCCAGGAAGTATAGGAAAGTAGGAAACTATGCCAAATAAGATAAGAAGAGAGGCACAATGAATTGAAAAGCAGGAAAAGAACTTATTGTTTAAAATGGGGACATAAATATATTGAGTTTAAAATAACCATTTAAATGTCTAATTTTTCTTATTCTTATTGTATATGTGAATATGATTTAGTATGTTATCAGGAAATGTGTATAGGCTGATGGAAAGAGTGTAACCTCATACTACCTCAGCCAATGGGGAAAGAGGAGGGCTGTAGCGGCCGGTGATAGGGATGAATAAAAGAAGGAATTATTTTGGGTTAAAACTTTGAAGAGAACCAAGCTTAGAAAGCTTCTCTTCCGCTTATTGCAATAAACAAAACAAAAAGGCCTTCACTGTGTCTTGGCTGGTTATTGGTCAGGCGAGCTTGCCTCTGGTCACGAAGGAAAAGTAGCCAGGAGCACATAACAGCCTCAAACTGCAGCCTTTTCACTTTAAAAGCTCCCCGGTGCGTTACAATTGTTTGGGTCTCAGCCGTTGCCTCATCAACTGGTAACTGTTGATAGGCCTGAGCCAAATCAAGTTTTGCAAAGATACGGCCTCCTTTGAGGGAGGCCAGAATGTGGCTCACCACTGGCACCGGGTAGGCGTGCTGCTGCAAGGCTTTGTTAAGCGTGCACTTGTAATCTGCACAAATTTGGATTTCTCCATTTGCCTTTAAAGGCGTGACTATGGGGGTTTCCCATGGACTACTGTCCACAGGCTCTAAGATTCCCTGCTGGAGCAGCTTGTTCAGCTCTGCAACAATTTTGTTTCTTAAGGCAAAGGGCACCCTTCGTGGCTTGATGCAAATGGGTGTGATGGCTGGGTATAAACGTAAAGCAATGGGAGGCCCCTTGTACGAGCCAAGCTCTGAACTGAACACATCAGCAAACTCCTTACAAACTCCTGCAAGGCCTGACGCTTGCAGACAGTGAAGTCCAGTCACTTGAATCCCAAGGGCCTCAAACCAATTGAGTCCAATAAGACTTGTGTGATCACCCCCAACTACCACCACATCTAGCAACCCTTCAAAATCTTTACGCTGCACCTTGAGCGTGGCCTCCCCCTTCACGCTGACTCTGGAATTCTGGAAGTCAGTGAGGATTAAATTGGATGGCCTGAGTTTAACTCGTAGGCCACTTCTACTGGAGATCTTTTTGAAAGTGTCTAGGGAAATGATCGATAAAGCGGACCCTGTGTCCAACTCCATTGAGAGGGGAACCCCCTGCAACTTCATGTCAATGTGAAGCTTCTTCCTAAGCGGCCTATGTGACCCAGTCTTGAAAATGCTCCTGCGCGACATGCAGAAACCCACCCTATGTTGGCTGGGGACCCTGGTACCTTTCTGAAGCAATTCTTCCAAAGACCGGTCCTTCTGGAGACCCAAACAGACAGAGGCAATGTGGCCTTGCCTGCCACATGCCTGGCAAATGGCGGAGCGGAAGCGGCAGTCAGAGCGCTTGTGGCGTCCTCCACATCCGAAACACCAAGGGAATGAAGTTGTCTGTTCTTTGTGTTTTTGAGGCCTTTTCTCCGCTACCTGCTGAAGTCTGTCCACCTCTACTCCTTGATCCTGTTCGGATTCCTCCTGAGCAACCTCTTGATGGACGGAGACTGCCACTGGAGGGTTCCTGGCGAGCTGCAAGGCCTTCACAGCACCACCCGCTGCTTCTTCAGCTGCAATCTCTCTCAAGGCATCTTGGAAAGAGACATCTTCTTTGGCGAAGATCTTCTGCTGCAGCTCACGACTTCTTAGTTCACAAACTAAACGATCCCGCAGCCTCTCTTCCAGGTCCTTGAATTTGCATGGCCAAGCTGCTTGTTGGAGCGCAGCAATAAAGTCCGCAGCAGACTCACCAGGCCTCTGGTCTCTCTGCTCAAATGCATGTCACCATGCAATCACTGAGAGATTGGGTTCGAAGTGTTCTTACAGCATCTTCTTCAATTCAGCATAAGCAATTGATTCCAGTGGTGCTGGGGTGACCAGATTCTCAGCTATATCAAAAGTCTTTTGCCCACAGACACAGAGTAAAGTATCAGCTTTGAGGCCATCTTCCCTCACTTGGTTTACTCGGAAGTAATTCTCCACTCGAGCCACATAGGAACTCCAGCATTCTGGATGTGATGTATCAAATTCCAAGAGACGGCCGATTTTGGACATTGTTGCTGCCCTGGAGCTTCGTCAACACCTCTAGCTGCAAGGTTTGAGAAGGGGTCCCTCTTGCCGAGCTCACCTCCAGTGTTCTCGTACTGGCAGGCAGAGTTGCAATCTCCAGACGCCGAACTTCCCAGAGCTTCAGGCCTCTCTTTGTGAGTCAGCCCAGCTTTTTCTTTGTTGTTTTCCTTACAGGTATCCCACCTTCTTCGCCAATGTTCTATTCCCAGAAAAGAGGCATGAAGACGAAGGGGAGTAACACAGTCTTCCTTTGTTGCAATTCACCAACAGAACAGAGAACAAAAATGGTGCAGGCCCTTTTATAGTCCCATGGCAGGGACAGTGTCAGCCAATCATTCCACGGCATTCTCCCGCCTTGCGCATGCGCACAAGGCTGGAGACAGCCTGTCTGGTCCTGGGCAACCATGTGGTTTGCCCGGGCCCTTCTGCAACTTCCTGAGCCTGCTGAGTCATTCAGCAGGCCCAGGACACAACAGTTGTATGTAGACTTGTAACAGCAGAGCCAGTCCTTGCTTATAAAAGCTTGCAACCAAGAATGATTTATTGGGGCCACCAGATCTGGGTTGAAAATCTGTGGACAACCAGCAGAAGACAGCAAAGGGATGCAAAAAAAATCCTCTTAATATTCATCTTGATTGTTGTGGTCCAGATTCAACACTTCTTTGAATACGAAGTAAAATTTTTAATCATCCAGCCAGAAAGAAGAGGAAGAAGGTCACACCTGCTAAGGAAGAAGATGAATTTAAGATAAATGTCCCAAAGAAAAACATTCGCTATAAGGAGACATATTAAAAGGTGAACAAGGCTTAACAAGTTCATGTATGATCAATACCAAGGAGGTTTTGAGGAGCAAGAGAAACAGAAGCAGAACGGGTTAAAGGCTTATATTTTGTAGAACAATGCTCTATATTTTTAGCAGCAATTGGAGAAAAGCTATTGCTTGGTTTGGAATAAGATATCATCCAACAGGAACATAATATGCAGCTTTCCATCTCTTCCCCAGACTGAGGCTGCTGTTTCAATCTCATGTCTGGAGATGGCCGTCAGGATGGAACAACATGGGTTGAAGTTGAACCCAAAGAAGAGCAAGAGTCACCCAGAGTCTCTGTATTAGTGGGATGGGCAGCATAGAAATTAAATAAATGAGCACATTTTTAACTTAAACTTACAATTAAGAAACCTCTCTGAAAATGATGACAAAGAATGAACAAACAAACCAGAGGACAGAACACAAACCAGAGGACAGTGACCCAAAGAGCGAAGCTACAGATGAAGAGAACCATAGCTTAATACAAACAAAAGAAAACTTGCAAGATTTTGCCATAGGAATGGAAATGGAAAAGGTATCTTATTTTTCAGGGCTTCAAAACAAACTTGAAGATAGGAAAGAAGATCTAACAAAATGGATTATAGAGCAGCCAGGAGACAAAAAACGCATGTCTTGCTTAACTTGTCTCTTCTAATCCCAACAACATTTACAAAAAATACAGGAAGAATCCCCTGGCAAGTTGAATACATTGACTTGGAAAGTTACTTGGCAAAAGAAGAAGGCTAGAGTTAGATTCAAGAGATTTGATTCAACTTACCAGAGGGAGTACTATATGATTAAACACTTGTTTGAATATGGTTAAAAGAATAGATAAATTATGGGTATAAAGGGGCCCAACAGTAAGAGGGACATGATATACAAGTAGTATAGTATTTTTTATAATATATGAAATGTAAAAATATTGGGATAGTGTATGTGAATGGAAAATTTGGATATTTAAAGATAATAGACTAGACTAGACTAGACTAGACTAGAATAGAACTGGAAGGGACCTTGGAGGTCTTCTAGTCCAGCCCCCTGCTCAAGCAGGAGGACCTATACCATCTCAGACAGGTGATTGTCCAGTCTCTTTTTAAAAACTTCCAGCAATGGAGCGCCCATGATTTCTGAGGGTAAGCTGTTCCATTGGTTGATTATGACTGATAAGAATTTTTATGTATTTGGTTCTCAGGCATTAGACAAAGACACATGATGAACAAGCAATCTCTTTTTTGATCTTCTCCTTACAACCAAGCAAGAGCCAAAAGGCGCGCAGGCCTTTTATAGAGTCCTGAACCCAGACAGTGTCAGCTAATAAGAAGCTGGCTGTTTTTGCGCCTTGTGCATGCACGCAAGGCTGTTGACAGCCAGTCTGGTCCCGGGCAGCTTTTGGTCTGTCCGGGACCGTTTGCAACATTTCTGAGCCTGCTGAATACTTCAGCAGGCTCAGGACACAACAAGAATGGTTTGAATACAGAGGGGAAATTAAGCTTAAATAAGAATCTTGAAAACAGGACATATAGTGACTTAAGAAGATGACTTTTATAAATACAATTGAAACATAAGCTGATCAGAAAAGATCTTATATGCTGATGTTGCTGTTATTTGTACAAACAAAAGAAAATGTTTATATCCAGTTTTGTATGTATCGAAAATATTAAGAACTATATTTGTTTAATGTTGGAAGGGAAAGAAGGGAAGGGAAGGGGAAAATAATAGGATAGGATAGGATAGGATAGGATAGGATAGGATAGGATAGGATAGGATAGGACAGGATAGGATAGAAGAGAAAGAGGAGAAGGGGAGCAGGGGAGGGGAAAAGAGAAGGGGAGGGGAAGGGAAAGGAGGGGAGGGGAGGAGGGGAAGGAAAGAGAGAAGGGGAGGGGGAAGGGAAGGGAAGGGAAGGAAAGGAAAGGAAAGGCAAAGGCAAAGGCAAAGGCAAAGGCAAAGGCAAAGGGAAGAAAGTAAAGTCTTATTTAGGAATTACCCAAATGGTTAAAGTTTACCAGGGAAGCAGCCTCTTTGTCTTCAACAGCATCCAGGCTGTCAACCACAGTATGACATCTGCAGTCATTTGCACTTCTGAGTTATTTGCTTATTATTCTTAGCAAATTGAATGGATAGGGGAAAGTCTTGTCTTCTTATCCGGGAAATATAATACTCTGTAGTATTAATATAGTACTAATTTCTTTCCTACCTTGTAATCCCACAGACTTTATTGCTGAGTTAACTTGTCATGGATTCTCTGTCAGATATATATGTAAAAAATGAAAGATGCCTACATATATTCCCACCAAATTACAATTCCCATAAATTCCATGGAAGGAATGAGCATAAAGCTGTGGTTCTGGGCATATTTATCTAGGAAGAGGCCTGAACGTGGACAGAAGTCTAGTTGCCTCTTGAAAAAGCACCATTGGGACAACTGTGAACTGGATGACTGAGCGTCTCCATAGAAATTCAAGTTAATGGCAAATGGCAAAAATTAAGGGGAACAAACCTTCCTAAGAAAATAAGCTAGGAGAAGAAGTTTGATCAGTTCCTAAACCACTCATATGGGATACTGTAATAGTTCAGGAGCAATACAATTGTACATATAGTCCTCAACTTACAATCATTGATTTAGCAACTATTCAAAGTTATGACAACACTGAAAAAAGTGAGTTATGTCCATTTTTCACACTTAACAACCGTTGCAGCCTCCCCTGGTCATGTGATCAAAATTCAGATGCTTGGCAACTGGCATGTACTTATGACGGTTGCAGTGTCCCAGGGTCATGTGGTCCCCTTTAGCGATCTTTTGACAAGCAAAGTCAATGGGGAAGCCAGACTCGCTTAATAACTGTTGCTAAATGAACAACTGCAGTGATTCACTTGGCAACGGTGACAAGCAAGGTTGTAAAATGGGGCAAAACTCACTTAACAACTGTCTAACTTAGCAACCAAAAATTTGGGCTCGATTGTGGTCATATATTGTATGCATGGTGTACACTTATTTACATTTGATTTCTAATTTCCAATTGAAATTATAGGGACAGCCTGGGGATCGTAAAATGCCCAGGTCTGGTCCAGATCATCATCAGCACCACCGGCTGCCATGTGTTCTTATAAGACCTGTGTTAAACTTCAGGAGAATGGTAAGTGGCAGATTATATGTTCAAGGCTCCATTCAAATAAACTGATGTGTTCTCTATTGACGTGTGCTGCAATTTAGGTTGCTATTACTGTATTGTTGCTTGGTTGCCATTGTGTTAGTGGGATATGTGCTGCTCCTTGGCTGATGAGTCCTGACATTCAAGAAAATGATTGCAGGGTTTTGCCTTTGCTGACACCCAGCAAAAAGGGCTTCGCATCCTAACCTCCCAATCAGCCCACCCCCATCCCTCCAGCTTAGGCTTCTGGGTGGGGAGAGGTGGAGTTGTCAGCACTGACATCTGCTGAACAGAGATACAGCATTCTGTGTTGGCATGGCAACGGGAGCAGTGGGGGAAGGGAGGCAGCAGAAGCTTAGGCTGGCTTTCTGGCTGTGTCTCGAGCCTACATGCATTTGCATATGCCAAAAGTACCAACACAAGGTACGGTCCCGAGCAATGCACCCTGCATGACAGTGGGCATGTTTCAGCAAGGTGGGTGGACAGAATTTCCGTAACTTGCAGTGAAGTGATACGCTCCTACTCCTGCTCTACTTCAGTGCCCAACAACATCAATGGACCAGGCAGTCCTGCATCGGCCAAGAGCAATTTGCATGGACCTGCTATAGCAGTGGTGGCGAACCTATGGCACGCGTGCCAGAGGTGGCACGCAGAGCCCTCTCTGTGGGCACGTGTGCCATTGCCCCAGCCCCGCCTCCCCCCTCGGCCCCCTCCTCACCAGCAGCCCCCCTGGAGGAGAGTCGCCCCTGGGCACGACCCACAGGCAGAGGGCGTGGCCACCATGGCGCTGCAGGGCCGCCTGGGTGATCTGCGGCAGGCCATGGAGGCAGTAGGTGGCCCTACAGGTGGGCGGGGCGAAGCAGTCATGAGAAAACATCCAAAAGGCACGTAGCCATTTCCAAGGTGTCAATTATTTGCAGTGCTACCCCAAGAAATCTTAGAGAATAACAGAATAACAGAGTTGGAAGGGACCTTGGAGGTCCAACCTCCAGCTCAAGCAGGAAATCCTATACCATTTAAGACAAATGGTTGTCCAATCTCTTCCTAAAAATTTCCAGTGTGGAGCACCTACAACTTCTGGACGCAAGTTGTTCCACTGAATAATTGTTCTCACTGTCAGGAAATTTCTCCTTGGTTCTAGGTTGCTTCTCTCCTTGATTAGTTTCTATCTGTTCCTTCTTGTCCTGCCTTCAGGTGCTTTGCAGAATAGGTTGACCCCCCTCTTCTTTGTGGCACCCCTTAGAGTTCTCCTCATTGGGAAAGGATACAGGTTTGTTAGGACTCCTCAGTGGGAGAGGATACAATGATATGGGGTTATGTAGTAATGCCTAGTATACCACAAAAGAAAGACAGGAAGATAGAGTAATGTATAGCAATGATATCTCACATAGTAACACAGGTGGTCCTTGTGTATCCACCCTTGCTCAGTGACCATTCAAAGGTACAACAGTCCTGAATGAATAGTAGTTACAGTGAAGCCATTGCAGTCTCTGTAGACAGGTAATTGTGATTTCCTATGTTCCCTGTCAACTTCCCACATGTAAAGTCAATGGGGAAGCTGGCAGGAAGTTAGACATTATGATCACTTGAGGTTCTCCCTTCATGACCTACACTGTACTCGCTTAACAACGGGAGACTGATGGAATTGCCTTTGCTAAGCAGCATAGCTATTTGACGTGACATTTTATGACTGAAGTGATGTTTTATGACATAGAGATGGCAATTTTGGTTCCAATTACCATCACCAACTGAGGATTACCTGTATAACCATCACACTGACATCAATTGACCAGACAGTCAATTTACGACCTTTTTGCCAGCAAATCACAGCAATTGTTAAGTGAACCACGTAGTTGTTTTTAACTGAACCCAGTTTCCCCAATTGACTTTGCTTGTCAGAAGACTGCTGGGAAGGTTGCAAATGGTGATCACATAATCCTGGGATGCTGCAACCACCATAAAAACACGCCAGTTGCTAAGTGCCCAAATTCTGACTACTTGACTGTGGGAATGCTGCCATAGTCATAAGTGTGAGGATTGCTTAACTGACCACAGTCCAATCCAAAATGCATTCTGCAAAATGCATTACACCCCACACAACTGAACACAATACTCTTCCACAAAGTAACATACTTAACCAATTTTGCTGAACATCATGTGGTAACTGATGATAACCCAGGTCTTGACTTCTGTCTTGTTGCCAATGTGTCTTGATGGCTGGTATAAAGAGATATGCTAAACCAGGGGTCTTCAAACTTGGCCCTTTTATGACTTGTGGACTTCAACTCCCAGAATTCCTCAGCCAGGCATGCTGGCTGAGGAATTCTGGGATTTGAAGTCCACAAGTCATAAAAGGGCCACGTTCAGTGGTGGGATTCAGCCGGTTCGCACCACTTCAGCAGAACCAGTAGCCAATTTTTGTTGCCCAGGCCCAGAATGGACTTCCAGAAGCAGCATCCACACAGAGAACTGGTTGTTCACATATTTGAATTCCATCACTGGCCAAATTTGAAGACCCCTATGCTAAGCAATGGTTCTTACCATAGCTCTGTGTGTTGCATTAAATGGTCGGTCTCTGCACACAACTGAAATGTGGGGATGAGATGTCCCCTCTCAGCTGTGAGCTGCTGAGAAGGTCTCTTGTGTGTGGTGCATCCACTCAACTGTAGGATGCAATCTAGAAGAATGCAAGATAGAACATAGGAATTGAAAGAAACAATGCAAAATATAGAACATAACTAGGATGGATGTAATGTACAACCTGCCTTTGGTTCTTGCACATATTCATCCTGTTTCAGAGTCTTCTATCATTCATTTGCTTGCAAAAGAAAAAAAAAGAGAAAAAGTTCAATCTGGACTGTGTAGGCTGAAGTGCAAAAAATGAGTTTCTTCTACTGAAGAAACACTGAATTGATGTGGGCAGGAGAGGACTATGTGGGTGCTGAAACTACATTGCAGACCCAGGGAATTTGTTGTCTCCCTAATCTCCAGCATCTTGGAACTCTCTTGGACATGCCGGTTGGATTGGATATTGTAATCCAGTAATTTGTGGAAGGGAATAAATTATCTATTCACTCTGCACTGCTTGTGTCTTCATTTCTGGGCATAATTCAAGTGCTATTGTTTTCTAACCTGCAAAACACTAATCAGTCTGTGTCTTGTTGAATTCAAAGTCCTTCTTTTCCCCATCTGTCTATCTAGTCACCCACACCTTTAAAAGAGACCCTGCAAGAAACTGTGGGGCCTTGATCACAGTGTCCCCTGATTATGCAACACTTTTTGAAATGAGGCGGACCTACTTGACTTGATAAAATAAAGGAAGAACAACACAGTATGGAATATTGTCTATAGAAATTCTCAGTCATCCAGGTCATGGTTGTCCCAAAGGTGCTTTTTCAAGAGGCAACTGGACTTTCTTGTTTTTCTTTGAAGATAAGAAGCTTCTTCAGCTCTGACTGGATGGATTTATATTCCTTGCAGACAGCTGGTAATTTGCATTCTTTTAGGAGAACAAACCCATCAGGAAAAGATTCAGCAGTCCATCTGCATTTAAAAGACACTCTTTCAAAGACAGCAAAGTCTACATTTTGGACAGAGAGGACCACTGGTTTGAAAGAGGGGTCAAAGAGGCCATCTATGTCAAAATTGAACAGCCCTCTATCCACAGAGGGGAGGGATATGCCATCATCTATCTCCAGTCTGCAACACAGTCCTTTCAGCAGTTCCAAGAAGGCTCCACACCCATTGGCACCAGTCAGGTGACCCTGAAGACACAGCTAAGCCTCTAGGTGGCCTCAACGACTCTCTAAAAGAATGCAAATGACCAGCTGTCTGAAAGGAATATAAATCCATCCATTCCCTACCATCCACTCAGAGCTGAAGAAATTTCTTGGATGAGAAGTGAAACATCTTCAACGAAAAACAAGAAAGTCCAGTTGCCTCTTGAAAAAGCACCTTTGGGACAGTATGGGATATTATTTCCATAAAATTTAAATAACATGGTTTGGCTTACATAAGTTATGAAGCCCCTTGGAACATTTTGGGTGTGGAGCAGAGATTTGGGTATTGCTAAAAAAAGAGGGGCACGTTTTGCAGTAGGAAAAATCCAGACACATATTTCCAAGGCAGTTCTGCTATTTAAATAGTCTAATGGTCAGTCGTGCCACGAGAAAGGGAATACAGGCAGTCCTTGACTTACAACAGTTCATGAATTACAACAGCACTGAAAAAAGTGGCTTATGACCATTTTTCACAGTTATGACCTTTCCAGCATCCCCATGATCATGTGATCAAAATTCAGACCCTTGGCAGCTAGTTCATATTAATGACAGTTGTAGTGTCCAGGGGTCATCTGATTCTCTTTTGCAATCTGACAAGCAAAGTCAATGGGGAAGCCAGATTCACTTAACAACTGTGTTACTAACTTAACAACTGCAGTGATTCACTGAACAACTATGGCTAGAAATGTCATAAAATGGGGTATTAACAAATGTCCCACTTAACAACATAAATTTAGGGTGTAATTGTGGTCATAAGCTGAGGACTGCCTGTACTAGACAGGGAGAAGGTTAAATTGGTATGAAGGTAAAAGAGCATCAATTCTATATTTAAATGAGGGGGGGCATAGATTCCTAACTGTGGGGTCCTTGGTGCTCTCAGAGCTTGGTTGTTTTCTTGCAGACGTTTTATTACCCAGCTGGCTAACATCATCAGTGCTAGAAGCACTATCTAACCCTGATGATGTTACCTAGTTTGGGTAACGAAATGTCTGCAAGAAAACAACCAAGCTCAGAGAGCATCTAGAATCGCACAGTTCAACCCTGAACTACAAATATTCTCTTCTATTAGTTGTTGCCTAATGATGCCAGGGTACATCCCTGCTTTGTTACTCAATCGCTTACTCAACAAGACGTAAATATGGGAAAGTTTGGTCAAGGGGTCCCCTCTTAGTCAAAATCACTCACAGGGCTCATGTGAAGCAATTCATAAAGACATTCGTGATGTTACAAAAGTTACAAAAAAGTGTAATGCAGGACAAAGCTGGGACACAGTGGTTATCATTAGGCCATGTGCAAAAGCAACCCAGGCAGAGTCATCCCATCTCAAGGCCAAGAGGGCTGTGGTTTAGTAAAGTCCCTCACAAATATCCATATAAATGTTAGAAATAAGACGATGTGCTCACAGCAATCTTATCTATAAGTAAGCAACCTATTGTAGGGTCTGTGATAATTCGCCGCGGTCAGCTGGCCATGGCCAACTCACCGTGGCCATCTTGCCACAAGACAACTCACTTCTGGACGAGAGTTAAGTGGTGGAATAGAATCATTAAACAAAGCATGCAAAAGGAGGGACAGAATGAAATGTGAATGGCAAAAATTAAAATATTTTTATAGAATAGAATAGAATAGAATAGAATAGAATAGAATAGAATAGAATAGAATAGAATAGAATAGAATAGAATAGAATAGAATAGAATAGAGCTGGAAGGGACCTTGGAGGTCTTCTAGTCCAGCCCCCTGCTCAAGCAGGAGGACCTATACCATCTCAGGCAGGTGATTGTCTAGTCTCTTCTTAAAAATCTCCAGTGATGGAGTGCCCATGATTTCTGGGGGTAAGCTGTTCCACTGGTTGATTGTTCTCCCTGTCAGGAAATTTCTCCTTAATTCCAGGTTGCTTCCTCCTTGATCAGTTTCCAACCGTTGTTTCTTGTCCTGCCCTCTGGTGCTTTGGTGAATAACATGACCCCTTCTGTCTTATGACAGCCCCTCAGATATTGGAACACTGGAATTAAATCAAATTGTTAAATTGTCCTGCAGTGAGTTGTCCAGTGGCGAGTTGATTGTGGTGAGTTGGCTGCACTGAGTTGGCCATGGCAAGTTGGCCGTGGTGAGTTGGCCACAACGAATTGGCTGTAGAAAGTTGTCCCATTCCACCATTGTAGACCCATTAACTTAGCATGCATTCATATGTTCAAAATGACATACAAAGCATGTATTTGAGTCTGTTTTCCCCAACCCAACATATGGCAAGAAGGCACAATGTTAGGCAACAGAGTTGTGTAGAAGTCACAAAGTTAAGTCATTGAGAATAATGTTTGACATAGAGGGCAATGTTATAAATGCCATATTCAGGTTGTCCTTGGCTTACAGCTATTTGTTTAGCAACCATTCACAGTTACAACGATACTGAAAAAAGTAAGTTTGGTCCTTGCACTTACGACCATTGCATCCTCCCCACGGTCATGCAATCAAAATTTGAGAACTGGCCTGTATTTACGACAGTGATCACCATTTGTGACCTTCCCCACCTCTTCCGACAAGCAAAGTCAATAGGAGAAACTGGATTCGCTTAATGATTGCATGATTCACTTAACTGCAGTGATTTGCTTCGCAACCGTGGCAAAAAAAACCCTTATAAATTCAGGTGCCTCACTTAACAACTGCTTTGCTTAGCAATTAAAATTATGGTTCCAATTTTGGTTGTGAATCAAAGACTATCTGAACTCCTAGGAGCATAGAAGTAGCAATATGTAAACCTGTCTTATCCTGCTTAGTTTTTCACTGCAGGTTTATAGTGTCTATATGGGAAGGAGAAGCAGAAGGAAATGAAGGAAAAATTCAAAGGCATTCAACATGCACTCTGCTTGTGCTCAGAAGTACACTTGAATGTCAGTTCCCCAAACTCGTAGTTGCTCATCTAATGCACCCAGATACTTACTTCCCACAGCTCATACTACACTGTAGAGATGCATCCGACTACACACATCAGCTCAGTTGAGGGTAGTGACCTAGTGCAGAATACACACAATGCCTCACAATGTGCCAGCATCACCCAAACCATCCCCATCTCTACGTAGCTCCGTCTCAGCCCGATGTGCCTCTCTGTTGCTTTCACCAGCCTCTTTCCTTTGCTGCTTTTTTTTCCTGCTTTCCCTCCGATGGTTTCTCCCTATGACATAATAACAGCATGCTAGCATCTCTCTCCTATACAGCAAAATACCCCTCGATATAAAACGCCATTTCGCAGGATCTTCTCTGGCTGGTGCCACCACCAACCCACTGCTGGGTGGGGGGACAAAAGGAAAAACTGTCTCTCACCTCCCCCAGTGGGTGACACCTTTGGAAAACAGACTCTTTCGGTGGTGTGCTTGTAAGGTAAGCTGCTATGACTCTGTCTCTCCCTCTCTCCCTCTCTCCCTCTCTGTCTCAATATTCTTCATTCTGTGCTGCAAAAGAGGTAGAGGGAAGGCACTTGGGGAGAACAGGAGGGGGG
The DNA here is from genome assembly GCA_024509115.1 of Crotalus helleri. Lineage (NCBI taxonomy): Eukaryota > Metazoa > Chordata > Lepidosauria > Squamata > Viperidae > Crotalus > Crotalus helleri. The sequence goes on from JAKSXO010000028.1 coordinate 4,398,433, forward strand.
GGGGGAGAATGGATCTGCTCTGATTTATAGGAAATAATTTTATAACTGTATCAGGATTTTTCCCCCTCCTGCACCAAGTAATGGATCCAAAACTATCCAATTTCTAGAATGAATTTCTAGTTGCAAGCACTGCTTTCAGCCCCCCCCCCCCACTTCAGGTGACGATCACCTCCAGCCTGCTTTTGCTAAAACATAGATGCAACAGCTCTGTCGGAATCAGTTTCTACTGATGGTCATCTTTTTGCTGTTCCTTCTGGTTGGTTTTAGTTACATTTCTGTGTCTTTCTGAATTTCTTTCAACTGGATTGAGTTTGTCCCGATATTTGAATGTAAACAGGGTAAAAGAAGGCAGCCAAGGAAGATATAAACTACATGCTAGCCAGATTTCTGCATTGCTTTTTTATTGATTGTTGCACCCTTTCATTTTCTTCCTTCCTTCCTTCCTTCCTTCCTTCCTTCCTTCCTTCCTTCCTTCCTTCCTTCCTTCCTTCCTTCCTTCCTTCCTTCCTTCCTTCACCCCCCTCCCTCAGGTCCCTTTAAGAAGCAAGAAAAATGTCTCTTATGCTAGGCACAGCAGCATGGTTTCAAGAGATAGATGGAAATTTAAACAATGCTGCGGGGGTTTTGGTCTTACCAAGAACAGCTGCTGGTTGGGAGCAGCTGTTGAATGAATGGGGAATTCAGCTGGAAACGCAAAGGAGGAAATACCCTAGGATTAGACTAAACCATGTTTGTGCTGTTGCTAGTTGGTTGCCCATTCTTTCTAGCATTTTGCGCTGAAGCTAGAAGAGCCATGCTTTCATAAGGTGGGGAATCACAGGCCTCCATTCCCAAAATATTTGCAGGCAGAGTTAAGGCTGTGTTTTGGAAAGGGTTGCCAATAGTGGTCTTGATTTCTAAGATTCTGGCATCTGATTGTTTTTTTTTTTAATGATCCCAGAGATTTTTGTTGGAATAGTGGATCAGATAACAGAAGGGGGAAAAAACCATCCTCAAATACACAGAGCCAAATTACAGAGGGAGGGGAGAAGCTGTTCCTAGATTTCCTTTATCTGGGGAGAACCAACTGAGCTGCGGATCAGGACTCCACAATTCTATAGAAAGGAAATCAAAGTCTGGTGACTTACAACAGGAAATGATATCTGGGAGGATTTCTGGATTCTAAAGACAGAAAGCTCTCTGTGGATTTGTGTCAATTAAAGGTGAGGACCAAATTTCCAAGCTGATGGAAACGGGAATTGCAACTAGCAAATATGTGGAGTCCTCAGTGCTCCCTGTGCTTGATTTCTTGCTTGCAGACATTTCATTACCTGACTAGGCAATATCGTCAGTGTGAGGGAATGTGGGGTTTGCTCCCTGTTTATATACAGTACTTTGCCCTGCCAGTCTTGGTGGGGGTGCAGTTTTCGTCTTGGTAGACACATACAGATAAGTCATTTTTTCCTTGAAAGTGCCTTGCTTGGGCAATCTTTAACCTGCTTGATTGTTTGCCTGGTATTAATCCATGCTGAGAGATAATAAAAAAGCTAAGAAGGAAACAAAAAGGCCAGAACACATCCTGTCCAGCAGTCAAAACCCATACTGCATAAACAGGGAGCAAACCTCACACTCACTAGCGCTGATAATGTTTGGGTAATGAAATATCTGCAGGCAAAAACCCAAGCTCAGAGAGCACCAAAGATTTCACAGTTTAATCCTGAGCTACAAATATTCTCTTCTGTTGGAACTAGCAAATAAGAAGTAATTGATCAGCTGCTGGATTCTGTTTGTCCAGTTTTGAGGGCCTTGGATTCCCAGGGGATGGCTTCAGAGCTTCTGTATTTTAATGCTAGCAGTTGATTATGAAGTTGCAGATAGTAACTGATGCCAGACAATGTTTGTGTGTGTAAGAGAGAGAAAGGAAAGTATATGGGAAACTGGGGAAAAATGTTTCAGTAGAGGAAGGTGGAGAGTTCTGTTTGGAATGGAGAACTGTATCTCAGAAATTCCCAAGAATTGTGTTTGGGAAGCATATTTCTTTACATCCTGGTTCAATGTCTTGATTTCTGCTGTGACACCAGTAGTATTTTTATTCTGAGATTGTTATGTTGTTATGATTGGGCTATCTGAAAATACATGGAAATAGTCACAACTTGCTTGGAATGCTCCATTATAAATTATGAGAAAGCAGAACATGAATTCAATATGAGAACCATAATAATTGTGATAATGATGGTTATTGGACTGATGCTAGAAAAAAAATCATCAGTAAAAGGAATATAGAAAATGGAACCAGATTTTCTGAGTGCCCCTTAAAGAAGGATTATAAGGTCAAACATGGCTCACCCAAGTCTGTCAGTCTGTCTATTTAAGTGATCATGTTATTTTCACACACAATTTTCTATTGATTAAAATCCCCAGCTCCATTTTAGCATCCATAGTATTTCCTTCCTGATACTCCCCTTTCATCTCGTATTCAGCCATTTCAAAACCTACACCACATCCATTCATAATCCTCCCCTACTTAGCCTTCCTTCCTTCCTTCCCTCCCTCCCTCCCACCCTCCTTCCTTCCTTCCTTCCTTCCTTCCTTCCTTCCTTCCTTCCTTCCTTCCTTCCTTCCTTCATTCCTTTTTCTAGTTCATCACCCAATGATCTCTCTACAGACCAAGATTCTCTCATTCATCTACCCTCAAATATTCCATTTGTCCTTCAAATAACCCTACTTTTCAGGACATGGAACCAAATGTTCTTTATTTTGTTTTGTTTTTCTCAAGCAAAGTTCTAATTAAGCAAAGAAAGTGACTCAATTAGTTGCACGGAATACCTGGAGGAAGTGAATAAAGGCAACCAATGTAGACGTTCCAGTTAGCCTTGACTTCGTTGGTCAGGATACTTATAGCAACAGGAGCTCCCCAGAAGTGAATCAAAAGATGACAGAAAAGAAAATATTGCCCCAGTGATGCATTGAAGTCCATTAAATTTGGTTCGATGTCCTGAAAAGCAGAGTAATTTGAGATACTGTATTGAATATTAGGGAAAAACTGGAAATAATCTGTTTATCAATCCATCGCTCCTAATTACAGAATGTATAACTAGACCATTTGAGGAAATCTATCCATTTCGGCTGCCTACCATAGAAAAGGGGATTCCAGTTTTTACTGTTCCAGCACCAAGGTCAGCAGAAATTTTATAGAATGAGGGTCTCCCTGTACCTCTGTCCTTTTCCTAATCATCCTTGGTTATTCCTTAGGCCTCAAAGCTCCTTGTGAGGTGGAAAAATTAGAAGCAGTATCCAACATTTTATAAATGGTATCCATGGATACTGTTAGGATAGATTGCTTCCCACCCACCCAGGGCAATCAAGCAAAAGAACAGAGACCGTAGGTTGGGGGCTCTGAGCTACCACTTCATTACAATGTAGAAGCAAGAACTGTGGAATAAAAGAGGATTTCTCTGGATTCTGGATTTGGTCGAGGCTGGTGTACAGCTGCTGGAGTGCCGGTTAAGCTTGGCCAGCTTTAGAATGAAGGAGCCCCATGAAGCAAAAGAGATGGAATCACAAATAGCGCTTTGGTCTTTCCCAACCTAGTGTCTTACAGATGTGTGTCCCACTGGAACATCAGAGGGGAACAGGTATCACTCTAGAGATCCAGAACATGTAGAATAAAGAGGGGCAGCGCATATCAGAAATCAATATGGTGGAATTATTTCCAAGAAGACATATTTAGGATAATGCAGTCAAGTTTACTGTTTCTTCCATCTTTGTTTCCTCAGTACCATAGTAATTTTCCCATAAAGACCCCTAACAAAATCCTTTATTGCTTGGCACAATCATTGGCACTCTCCTTTACATGGATTTAGAGCTTACGGTCTTCCGAATGCCCCCCAAAATAGCATTTGAAGAGGTAGAAACAGGTGCCCTGTGGAGTAGATATTTAAACATGGGAAAAGAATGACACAGGTTACATTTAACAACCATGCTTCACACAATTACTCAGTTAACCACTGTGTTCATATAACACCTTGAAATATAATCTAACCAGTTTGGGTTCTGTAGGGCACTTGGCCACATAAATCCTAATCAGGGTTAATACAAATCAAACATAGCATGTTTGAGAATGCATCTGCTAGAGTTTTACATGATCCAGTTTTATATATAAGCACAGAGTTCAGTTTGGGAAGTCTGGTGAGGGAGTGTCCTGAAAAAGTCAAGGTTTCAAAAGGATTTGTAAATCCCCAAGATTCAAATTCATTTTTCCCAGTTAGTCAAGACTAACTGGGTTAGTATATAGATAGCAAAACCAGCCAAGCTGTATTTACAAGCTGTATTTACACAGTAATCTAGGTTGCATCTTGCATATCCTAATAAGAAAGAAAAATGGCAGAGGCTAAACTATACATTCAGTTCAAACATGTCTCATTTCTTGTTTAACCGCTACCAATATTCAGAAGTGATGTACACATCTAAAGTTTAACAATCTTCTTGCTGCTGTTTTTAGTTTCAGAGAAAAGGAGTAGCCAAGACTCTGGGTATACCTGAAGGACAACAGGATGGATGGAAACCTACAGAGGGACAGTTAGAGAATTACAGAGTTGGAAGGCACCTTGGAGGTCTTCTAATCCAATCCCCTGCTTAAGCAGGTAACCCTATAGCAAATGGTTACACAAACTCTTCTTAAAAACTTCCAGTGTTGGAGGACCCATAACTTCCGGAGGCAAGCCGTTTCACTGATTAATTGCTCTGTCAGGAAATTTCTCCTTAGTTCTAGAAGCTTGACATAAAGTGACTGTTATGTCCCGAGCCTTGCAAACGGCTCGGGCGTTTGCAGGCAGTCCCGGGAAGGTGCAAAGCTGCCCGGGACCAGACAGGCTGTCGCCAGCGCCATGCGCATGTGCGGGTGCTGGCGCGGGAAAAGTAACACATTTACCTGGGAGTTGCCTATATAAGAGGCTGCGAGCGTTTGGGAAGTTAAGAAGCCATCTACTTGTAAGCTGAACGCAGAATAAAGAAAACTGAGAACTCCAACTGCTTCTCGTGTCTGCTTTGCGCCAAGGACTCAACACTGGCGACGAAGGTGGGATTGCCTTACACCGCCTGGAAAGGAAGAAGTGTAAGCTTACCCAAGTGAGTCCTGAGCGGCGGAACGGCGTCGACTCGGCAGCTGCCCGCCAATCCAGTGCGCATTCGGGGGTAGGCTGGCTGATAGACCCGTCTCCTGAAGATGGCGAAAATCGGAAGGCTTTCGGAGTTCGACGTCTCACATCCAGAGCGGTGGGAGTCCTACGTAGCCAGGGTGGAGAACTACTTCAAGGCAAACCAAGTGAGGGAAGAGAGCTTGAAGGCTGCCACCCTGCTTTGTGTTTGCGGTCAAGACGCCTTCGACATCGCAGAAAACCTTGCAGCACCTGTTTCAGTAGAGTCTGTCAGCTACGCAGATCTGAAGAAGCTACTGAAGGAGCACTTCCACCCCAAGATGTCCATCATCGCATGGCGCCACACCTTCGAGCAGAGGGATCAACGGCCCGGTGAGTCGGCCAAAGAATACATCGTCGCATTACGGAAGGCCGCCAAGCACTGCGAGTTCAAAGACCTCGAAGAACGACTGAGGGACCGATTCGTGTGCGGGTTAAGGCATCGAGATCTACAACAGAGACTTTTCGCTAAAGAAGAATTGTCCTACCAAGATGCCTTAAGGGAAGTCACCGCAGAAGAAGCAGCAGGCGGCGCTGTCAAGAACATGCGGCCGATCAGAAACAGTCCAGAGGTTGCATCCGTGCACCAGGAAGACGTCCAAAGAAACTCCGAGGAGGATCCGGATGAGGAAGTCGACCATCTCCACCCCACGAAGGAAGAAAATCAGAAGGGAAGCTCTTCAGCTCCACTCAAGTGCATCGGCTGTGGAGGTCGCCACAGGAGAACCGACTGCAAGTTCCGCTCCGCTACCTGCCGGGCATGCGGCAAACAAGGACACATTGCAGCTGTGTGTCTGGGCCGACGAAAGGTACAACCTCAGGAAGAACTGCGCCTGAAAGGTACCAGATTCCCCAGCCAGAATAGGGTAGGGTTTTGCGCTTCGCGAAGAAGCATCCTTAGGACAGGCACACACAAGCCCATCAAGAAAAAGCTGTCACTCAAGGTGAAGCTACAAGGGGTTCCATTATCTATGGAACTAGACACAGGGTCTGCCCTTTCAATCATCTCCTTGCATACATTTAGGAAGATTTGTTCCGGTAGTGGAACTCAGGCCAAGTTAAGGCCTTCTGACATTGTGTTAACAGATTTTCAAAATTCAAGAGTGTGTGTTAAGGGGGAGGCCACCCTTAACGTGCAATACAAGAGTTTTGAAGGTCCACTAGACGTATTAGTAGTAGGGGGTGAACGAACGAGTCTCATAGGACTCGATTGGTTTGAGGCCCTGGGGATACACGTCACAGGACTCAACAGTTTACAAACACTCGACCTACAGGAAGTCTGCAAAGAATTTGCAGATGTTTTCAGCCCCCAGCTGGGCACATTTAAAGGACCCCCTGTGTCCTTAAAGCTAGACCCCACTGTCACTCCCATTAGAATTAAAGCAAGAAGGGTCCCTTTTGCTTTAAAGAGTAAAATTGACACTGAGTTAGACAAACTGATTCAACAGGGAATCCTAGAACCTGTTGATTCCAGTCCTTGGGAGACCCCCATTGTCACGCCTCTAAAGGCAAATGGGGACATTCGCATTTGTGCTGACTACAAATGCACTCTGAATAAGGCATTGCAGCAACATGCCTATCCTGTTCCTGTGGTCAGTCATATTCTGGCCTCCCTCAAGGGGGGGCGCGTTTTTGCAAAGCTTGACCTAGCTCAAGCGTATCAACAGCTGCCTGTTGATGATGATGCTGCTATAGCTCAGACTATTGTGACCCACAGGGGAGCCTTTAAGGTAAAAAGGCTACAGTTTGGAGTGAATGTCGCTCCTGGGATTTTCCAAAGCGTAATGGAAAACACACTGCGGGGCATACCAGGGGTTTGCCCCTACTTTGATGATGTCTTAATTGCAGGAGACTCCACAAACATTCTAGCTGAAAGGCTAAGGGCTGTTCTGTTAAGGTTCAGGAAAACAGGCCTCAGGCTCAAAAAAGACAAATGCAAAATTGGGGTGCCTTCTACTGAATTTCTGGGATTCAAAATTGATGCTGCTGGAATTCACCCTGCTGAATCCAAACTAACTGCCATTTTAGAAGCACCTAGGCCAAAGTCCAAGGCCGAACTTCAGGCCTTCCTGGGTCTCCTGAATTTCTACAATTCTTTTCTTCCACATAAAGCTAGTGTAGCTGAGCCTCTTCACAGGCTACTAGACAAGCAAGCTGTGTGGCGGTGGTCACAGACGCATGAGGCCTGCTTTAACGAAGTCAAGGCCTTGCTCACTTCTAACAGTGTACTTGCACATTTCAACGAGTCTCTTCCTGTGTGCATCGCGTGTGATGCGTCCCCTTACGGGGTTGGAGCTGTCCTGAGCCACCTCAGGTCTGATGGAACTCAGGTTCCTGTTGCATATTATTCAAGAACATTGTCTTCTGCCGAGCGCAACTACGCTCAGATAGACAGGGAGGCTCTGGCTGTTGTTGCGGGAATTAAAAAATTCCACGATTTTCTATATGGCAGGCATTTCACGGTCTTCACTGACCATAAGCCTCTGCTGGGACTGTTTACCACACGTAAGCAGACTCCCCAAATCATTTCCCCTAGAATGCTTAGGTGGTCTATTTTTTTGTCTGCATATGATTTTTCTTTACTCCACAAGCCTGGGAAAGAAATGGGCCATGCTGATGGCCTCAGTAGATTGCCTCTGCCAGTAGTAGAAGCTGACCCTGCGCCAGCTGTCAACATTCTATCAATCCAAGCCTTGCCCGAGCTCCCTCTTAGTGCCAGGGATGTTGCCGCTGAAACAGGTACAGATCACACACTTTCACGTGTCCGTTCCTGGGTTTTGTCTGGTTGGCCTGAGCACTGCCCTAGTCCTGAGTTTCAGAGTTTCTGGTCCAGAAGGAACGAGCTGTCCCTTTCTCAGGGTTGTTTGCTTTGGGGAAACAGAGTTGTCATTCCCACCTCAATGAGGACTAGGGTCTTGGGATCCCTTCACGAGGGTCATCCTGGCATTGTTCGTATGAAGGCTCTTGCACGCAGCCACTTATGGTGGCCTGGTTTAGATAAAAATATTGAGGCTAAGGTGCATGCATGCCACCTGTGCCAACGATCTCGCCCAGAGATGCCCCAAGCTCCCGTGCACAGATGGGAGGAAACACAGTCCCCATGGTCTAGGGTGCACATTGACTACACTGGGCCCTTTCAGGGCCAGTTCTTCTTGGTCCTTGTTGACAGCCACTCGAAATGGCTTGAGGTTGTACCTGTCTCATCCACCACCACTGCAAAGACTATTCAGGTACTGAGGGGGATTTTTGCTGCACACGGGCTGCCAGATGTCATTGTGTCCGACAACGGCCCTCAATTCACGTCCTCCGAATTCCAAGCTTTTTTACAGGCTAACATGATTCGTCATGCCACGTCTGCACCCTTCCACCCGTCCACCAACGGTATGGCTGAACGCATGGTGCGCATCACAAAGGACGCCTTGAAAAGACTCACCTACGGGGACTGGCATCACAGGTTGGCTGACTTTCTCCTTTCTTATCGCACCACACCGTCCACTTCTACAGGGAGAAGTCCAGCTGAACTTCGTTGGGGGCGTCAACTTACTACTAAACTTGACCGGTTGCATCCGGACAGATTGCCTTCATCTACCTCACATCCTAGGGCACCTAGACAACTACTTGAAGGTGCCCCGGTCTGGACTCGCAATTACGGGCCTGGTCATACATGGGTCCCCGCTTCTGTCTCCAGGGTCACGGGTCCTCTATCCTACGAGGTAGCTCTGGACAACGGTCGTGTCCTGCGCAGGCACATCGACCAACTCCGCCCTAGGCGGCTTCTTCCAGCTGAGACTCCTGGGTCTTGTCCAGGGGGGGAGGGGGACCCTTTGGAGCAAAGGGAAGGGCACGAGCTGCTGCCCATCTCCACTGATGGAGCCACAAACGGCCCATTCCAGGGTTCCGCGAGAGCTCCGAACAAGAATTCTATGAGCCTACCCAACTACCAGGCATCCACGCCTACTCCAGCCAGGGAGTCACGCCGGGGGCATACTCACTTTCCACACATATCACACAGCACTCTAGTCACGGAGGATACCCGGGGGCATCCCAACAAATCATTCCCCGCAAGAGAGCTGGCACACAATCCCCAAAGTTGGCCTGACCTTACCCCAAATCCTACAGGGGGTCAAACATACAGGGAGGTGGTCGAGGAACCAAGTCCCGACTACAACACCTCTAGCCCAAATCAGGGAATAACTGAGTTTTGGGAAGGTACAGAAACCCACACAAGCCCGGACACAGAACGGGGTTCAGGGAATGGACAGCCTCCTGACAGGTCTTGGACGGACCTAGGAGGTTCAACAGAGACGCCCAGCAGTGGCTATCACTTCAGGGGGCCCGAGGGTCTACAGCTAGGCAGGTCAACCAGGTCACAAAGTGACAGAAGCCCTGGCCTGACGAGCCCGGTGGGCGAGCAAGCAGGCCAGGCATCAGGGCACAGCCCTTGGAAGGCACCAAGACAAAATAAGGAGAACAGGCTCACATCTCCCTCCAGTCAGGGAACTCCTGCTAGTAACCCAGAGCTGAGAAGGTCACAGAGAGCAAAGAAATCTCCTAAGTACCTAGAGGATTATATAACATTGCTGGCAAGGCAAAAGCCAGCAAACAGTGGAAGCACTGGGGAGCGGAACGCTGTATAGAATAAATGATTATATGTTGGTAGTAGTTTCAGCCCGGGGGAAAGGGGTGTTATGTCCCGAGCCTTGCAAACGGCTCGGGTGTTTGCAGGCAGTCCCGGGCAGGTGCAAAGCTGCCCGGGACCAGACAGGCTGTCACCAGCGCCGTGCGCATGCGCGGGTGCTGGCGCAGGAAAAGTAACACATTTACCTGGGAGTTGCCTGTATAAGAGGCTGCGAGCGTTTGGGAAGCTAAGAAGCCATCTACTTGTAAGCTGAACGCAGAATAAAGAAAACTGAGAACTCCAACTGCTTCTCGTGTCTGCTTTGCGCCAAGGACTCAACAGTGACAACAATGGCTAATGGTCATGATGGCTTAATATTAACTTTGGGATCAAAGCATCACAGTTTGAACTAAGCTTTTGGGGGACATGAGCAGGAGGATAAGATTGTACTGATGTAATGGTATGTGAGAAAGACATTGGGAAAGAGGGCAAAAGAATGCTAGCTAAGAAAAGGTCAAATAAGAGAGGACTTAGCCCACAGCTGCATAAGGGGTGGAGAAAGAGCTCAGAAGGAACCTCCCTAATTTGTCAAGCTGGAAAGGAGACTGCAAAAGACTTGTACTTTCAGGCTTGCAAGATTATTGTCAGCCTTCCTGGGTAGATCAGACAGGAAACATCATCAGATGAGCTAATTCTACTTTACAATAAGGCTACATTAACAGCATCTTGCAAGTACAACTCTCCCATCATCTCCTTTGCACATAGGAGGCTAGGGGAGGGTGACTTGTAAACCCTTTTCTCTGCCCATTTTGGAGCTGCTGGTTATGCCCTCTCTTATCTGACCTTTCCCTAGGGAGCATCTCTTCCCCCTGTTTGCAACATATCTCCTCCTTGTGGGCTTCTGCTTGGATGGTGGACTTAAACCTGATCCTGGAGCATGATATGACAAGGAGAGATAATGGAAGTTCTCTACAGGGGTTCCAACACACCTGATAGCCCCCAAAATGCCAAGTCAAGCTTCTCTCTCTCTCTTTCTAATTCCAAGGCTGGGAGGGAGAGCTAGAAAATACCATATGGATTTTAATGTTTGCATACATATACATCCTAGTAGGTTTGCAATGTGTTCTAGTATCTGGGCCATATTAGAGAGAGGAATCAACTGATCAGAAACTACGCTAGAGTCAGAGGAAGGGATCCCAGTTTTTTAGGATTTCTAAATATTTTGCAGATTCATGTCTCACCATTTGGGGTTCTGCTGAGGTAGAATTCAGAGCCAAAACTTTACATAGCTGGGATTTCTTTTCCTTTTAGGCTGCAAGCTTAAGTGTTAGGTTTATGCTAAAACATTAGCATTTAAGTTGTCTCATAGGCTGTATCTTCACCCTGGCCTCTTTTACGTTCAATTTCTTCTTTGTAATCGTAAGGTATACCTTATATAGTGTGTTTGCTATGCCTTAGATCTGATCTTCTTAGCAGCTCTGATTCAAAATATGTAATTTAATAGTACTGAGACATTTTATTTTTACCATGAAGTATATAAGCAAACTGATGCTTATTTCTCATCATAGCTGTTCTTTACTTAGTTCTGGAGCTTGTTGTAACACTGTTATAACCTAATCTAACTTACTACGAGAACAAGCAAGGTAATTAAAACTTAAATTTCTGCAGAAGTGACATATTTCCCCCCTAGAAATGTAATTATCATAGCTCCAGGTCCATAAGAGCTTGATGTAGAAACAAAATGATTAGACACAAAGATTGCACAGTATACTTCCCTGAAAGGCAGTCTTAGGTCCTCTCATCCTACTTGAAAAAAGTAAAAGTCTTTATGTGAATAATCTCAGTTTACTATAATTGCAAAAATGGATTGGTGTGAAAATTTCCACTTTTCCCAATGTATTTCATTATCGCTTGTAAGAAAATAGCAAAATAGAAGAAAGCAACGAAATGCAAAAATAATCATAATGCAAATACATAGAAAAACTATGAAAAGTAAAAAAAAGGAAAAAAGATAAAAAACAAAGTAGAGTTATATAATATAGGTAGTCCCCAGTTTAAGAATAGGTTCCAGTCCCAAGGACTGTCCAATTTGTATGTAAGCCAGAACAGTATTATTGTATAGTTGTCAGAATCCAATTATATTTCATCTCTAGTTATTAACTATGGAAAACCCCATTCCTGCCTTCTCTGGATTCTGTCATACGATGAAGGGAAGGGGGTGAACAAAGGGGCTTTATGGCCCTCACTTCCTTCAGTACACTTCAAAGAGACTGGATGTGGATACCACCAAAAGGACTAACCATAACAATGGGGCTATTAGCTTTCATGTACTCCTCTCTGAAGTCTACCTCCTGTCGGCAGTGAGAGAAAGGGGGTGGGAATGTAATGCCTGGGACTGTCGCTGGAAGAAGGGGGTGATGGGGGGGCTACTGGGGAACCCCTTAAAACCTTGAATGGGAGAACTTGGACCCCAAGTCCTGTCTAGAATGCCTACAACTAGTTTCTCTTGATAAAGATGCCTGTTGGAAGAAAGATTCCAAGAGTTCTGTCTTCTTAAGATGCAAAGTGGGGTGGGTCCTTACATTAGACAGGACTTGCAAAATTAATCCACCTGGAAGGGAGACCCTTGCCAGGGGATTTTGCAAAAATTACCATGTCAGACAGTGGAGCAAGGAAGGGAGAAAACTCCCCGGAGAGGGAGCCGCTGCCCCGACTGAAACCCTGCCAGATGTCGGGATCCGAGAGGTCAGATTCCTCAGGAGAAGAGGTGGTGGAGACACAAGACCACAAGCCTTTCTGGTCAATGGACATTGGAAAGAAGGCGAGTGGGAAAAGAAATCAAGAAAGGTGACCCTGAGACGGGGGGGGCCAAGCAACCAGAATGGAAGCAGGAGATGGAGAAATCCCTGCACGCCAGCGAAGAGGAAGGGAGCTGGGCACCATACTCAGACTGGATCCTAGAGAAAGCTATCGACCTGATGAAGAGAACTCTCAGCTCCCTAGGAGAGGAGAATCCTGAGCCCTACAGCCGCCCCAGCTCCTGGAACCGCAAAGGGAGAGACACCGAGGGGGAAGTGGAACCTGCAACCCCAGGGACATCTGCTGATCCAGTAGTTCCCACCCCCTGCTGAACCACAGATGGCGATCTGGATGGAAGACACTACCACCGACAACAAAGGTACCGATCCATTCCAAGACGTCCACCGCTGGATGTGAAATTCAAAGGGGAGCCAACACGCTTGGGGTTTTTCCTAACCCAAGTCCTCAGCTACATGGAGGAATACGGGCGGGACATCCCCAGTGACAAAGCCCGCATCCAGATCATGCAATCTGCCCTGGACGGACCGGCCACAGATTGGGTGGTGAACTTGCATGACTCCAACGCCCCAGAGCTCAAAGACTTCAACCGTTTCATGTCCTCTCTGAGAAGGTGATTTGAGGACCCCCTGGCTGATCGCAAAGCCCGTGAAAGGATAAAAACGATGAGGCAAGGCAAACGCCCGGTGGCCGAATATACGCAAGAATTCCGGGCCATTGCCAGCAAACTTAACTGGCCAGAAGACATCCTCCTTAGCCATTTCAAAGATGGACTAAATTATGACCTATATGACACTTGCCTGCCCCGAGGGGACCCACACCAACTTGAGGAATGGTACGTCTTGGCAGAGGAAGCAGAGATCGACATATTGAAGAGGCACCGCTGAGGAAAACAATGGAGCCGCCCCCCGCCTGAGTTGACACATGAACCAGTGAAACCATTGGCCACAGCCAAGAAGCAAATGGGGTGTTTCAAATGCAGAAGAGAAGGGCATTGAGCTGTAGAATGCCGCTCAAAAGCCCCCCAGCACAACCCAGACAGATCCCCGATCAGCAAATCCGGAAAGTCTCCAGCTAAGCCAAAAGAAACTGCCATGAGAATGATGGAGGGGGTGGAACCCCCCTCCTCCGCTCATCAGGGGGAAAGAACTCCAGCCTACACCGCAGGGCCGGTGGACGCCTCAGACGACAGCTCAGAGGGCGAACCCCTGGTAAATGGACGCATCGCACCCATCCTCAAGACAGTAACTATATTAATTCCCCCCCATGCCCAAAGCCATGAAGGTGAAAGCCTTAATAGACTCTGGCTGCACCTGCTGCCTCATTAGCCCGACACTAGTGGGGAATCTGGGCATTCCGTCGAGGAGACTGGAACAACCAATCTCATTTGGCCAATTAGATGGATCCATAGCAGGGGGGGGGGTGCCAGCTACCCTAGCCACTTTACCAATCCACCTCTCCCTGGGCAAACATGAGGAGGACATAACGTTTGTGGTGACCCCAGGCATGGAATGCCCACTGATCCTAGGGATGGAATGGTAAAAAAAATGGAACCCCTGGGTGAATTGGAGGACAGCAGAAATCAAATTCCCGAAGGGGGACCCTATGGACTTAAAACCCCAAGGGGGACTACAAGAACCAAGAACAGAAAAAGCATCCATGGGGGAGGAAAAGGGACCACCAAAAATACCAGAGGAATACAGAGACCTTGCTGAAGTTTTCAATGAGGAGAGGGCGGATGCGCTTCCCCCCCACCGACCCACAGACTGTACCATAGAATTCAAGCCTGGGGCAAAACTCCCGAAGCCCAGATTATACTCCATGAGCCCAAAGGAGAAGGAGGAAATGGAAAGATTCATTAAAAAAAAAAACCTAGAAAGTGGGTTCATTGAGCCAGCCAAGCCTAAAGTGGCTGCCCCGGTCCTCTTTAGAGAGAAGAAGGACGGCTCTTTACGCTTATGCGTGGACTATAGGGCCCTGAATACAATCAGTGAAAGCAACCTATACCCTCTGCCCCTCATGAAAGACATGCTGTCACACCTCTCGAAAGGGAATTTTTTTTCTAAACTAGACCTAAGGGAAGCGTACTATCGTGTGAGAATTAAGGAAGGGGATGAATGGAAGACCGCATTTAACTGCCCAATGGGGTGCTACCAATTCAAAGTCTTGCCATTTGGATTACAAGGGGCCCCCACAGTATTTATGCAATTAATCAATGACGTTCTAAGGGAGCACCTGTTTAAGGGGGTCCTTGTTTACTTAGACGACATTCTTATCTTCACCGAAACAAAAGAGGAACATGTCAACCTTGTCAGAGCGGTTTTAAAGAAGCTGCGAGCCACCCACCTATATGCCAAACTCTCGAAATGCGAATTCCACCAGGAAAGGATAGACTACCTAGGTTATCGCATATCCCCCCAGGGCATTGAAATGGACCCTGAGAAGGTCAAAGCAGTATTAGATTGGGCACCACCCCGCACAAGAAAGCAACTACAAAGTTTCCTGGGCTTTGCAAACTTTTACCGCCAATTCATCCCCTCATTTGCCCAGATAGCCCTGCCCCTCACTAACTTACTAAAAATGAAGGGAGCATCCTCAGTAAAACCTAGCCAGCCACTACCATGGACAATGGAGTGCCAAGCAGCGCTTGAGAGATTAAAGAGACTTTTTTCTGCTGAACCAGTACTGAGGCACCCAGACATGGATAAGCCCTTTGTAATACAGGTGGATGCAAGTGATGTGGCAGTGGGGGCTGTTTTATTACAAGAAAATGATGAAGGGGTATTGCAACCCTGTGCATATACATCCAAGAAACTCATGGAAACAGAACAGTGCTGGCTCATATAGAAAGAGGCATACGGGATATGTTGGTCATTACTCATGTGGCGACAGTTCCTGGAAGGCAACAAAATCCCCTTCCAGGTGTGGACTGATCACAAAAATTTGGAAGCCCTGTAAGCGCCCAGGAAGCTCAATCCCAAACAAGCCCGCTGGTCCCAGCATTTTCACCAGTTCCCGTTTAAGCTCAAACATTTGCCAGGGAAAAAGAACTTCCTGGCAGATGCACTATCTCACATGCCCCAATATAACAGCACGCGAGCCACAGACACTAAACCAATGATGGCAGAGTCACAACTGGCAGCACCAGTAACCACCAGAACCCATGCTAAATTAAAACCACAACTGGACAGCCAAACTGGAATTGAATTTCGGAAAAGTTTGGAAACAGATGAATGGTTCCAGAAAAACAAAAATGTGTGCACAATGAGAGACGGGTTGCCATGGGTGGGGGAAAAGTTATATATACCAACAACCCAACGAGTCACATTCATGCAGCTTTGCCACAACACAAAATCAGCAGGGCATTTTGGATTTGTGAAAACTTTACACTTAATTAAACGGCAATTTTGGTGGCCATCCATAAAAAAGGACATAGAAAGCTACGTGGCCAGCTGCCCAAAATGTGCAACTGCAAAGAGGTTGCAAGGGAAATCGCCAGGACTATTACAAACAGTGGCAAGTCCCTCAGCCCCCTGGAGAGAAATAGCCATGGACTTTATAGTGGAATTGCCAGAAAGCAATGGGAATACTGTTGTCTGGACAGTCACAGACTTGTTTTCCAAACAGGTGCACTTTATCCCTTGCCAAAAGATTCCCACCGCAAAAGCCTTAGCAAAACTTTTCATCCAGCACATTTACAGATTGCATGGGGCACCCCAACGCATCATCTCTGATAGGGGAGTGCAATTTACGTCTGCATTTTGGAAGGAATTTTTATCCCTTTTAGGAACCACTCAGGGACTGACATCTAGCCATCATCCACAAGGGAATGGGGGGGGGGGCTGAAAAAATGAACTCAGTACTTGAGCAATATTTAAGTTGTTTTCTTAATTTCCAACAGACCGATTGGGTGGACTTACTCCCTTTTGCAGAAGTTGCCTACAATAATGCAGTCCACTTCAGCACAGGTTACACTCCTTTTCAAATAGCCACCGGTCAAAGTTTCAACCCCATGCCAGAATTAACCCCAAATGAACCAACGATCCCATCACTGAAAGAATGGATGGAAAAACTACAAAACACCTGGCCAATAGTTAGAAAAGCACTAGATGAAGCTAGGCAGGCATACAAAGCACAAGCCAATAAAAAAAGGATTGAGCCTACACCATTCATTATAGGAGAAATGGTATACTTATCTACAAAATACCTAAAGTCCCTACAACCCTGTAAAAAACTTGGAGCAAAATATATAGGGCCTTTTCCAATTAAAAGAATCATAACCCCAGTAACAGTAGAATTAGAATTACCAAAAAATCTCAGGCAAATACACCCAATTTTTCATTGCAGCTTGCTGAAAAGAGAGCATCAGTCATCTTTATGGCCAAAAATCCCCCCACCACCACCTCCAATCATGGTGGAGGGCGAACAACACTTCGAAATAAAGGAAATCCTTGACTCTAGGAGATATCATGGAGCGACTCAGTACCTAGTTGCATGGAAATATCTCCCTGCCTCACAAAACGAATGGGTCCATAAACGTCATGTCAGAGCCCCAAAGCTATTAAAGAAGTTTCACACAGAGTATCCCAACAAGCCTGACTAACTTTTATACCTGTTTTGCTTTCTTTCAGGTGGATCTATCTTATTTTTAAGGGGGCAGGATGTCAGAATCCAATTATATTTCATCTCTAGTTATTAACTATGGAAAACCCCATTCCTGCCTTCTCTGGATTCTGTCATACGATGAAGGGAAGGGGGTGAACAAAGGGGCTTTATGGCCCTCATTTCCTTCAGTACACTTCAAAGAGACTGGATGTGGATACCACCAAAAGGACTAACCATAACAATGGGGCTATTAGCTTTCATGTACTCCTCTCTGAAGTCTACCTCCTGTCGGCAGTGAGAGAAAGGGGGTGGGAATGTAATGCCTGGTACTGTCGCTGGAAGAAGGGGGTGATGGGGGGGCTACTGGGGAACCCCTTAAAACCTTGAATGGGAGAACTTGGACCCCAAGTCCTGTCTAGAATGCCTGCAACCAGTTTCTCTTAATAAAGATGCCTGTTGGAAGAAAGATTCCAAGAGTTCTGTCTTCTTAAGATGCAAAGTGGGGTGGGTCCTTACAATAGTACTGTATAAGTAGTACTGTGTAATGAACTTGAACCATCGTGTATTTAACTTAAATCATTGTGCATTTAACTCGAATGTTGCTACAATAGGCTCCATTCTTAATCAGGGATGGTCTTTAAACCAGGGCGTTCTTAACCAAGAGACTTGCTGTACATCATTATAGCAATTAACAGTTACAATGCTGTATTATAGAATTGTAACTGGAAATTTCAACTCTTGTAAATATAATTGGAAAATATTATTATGCTCCCTAACATTAGGCTAATCTTCTTTAGATAAGTAGACATCTATGTAGTAATTCTGTATAATATGTGATGAAGAAAAATATGTGCATGTCAGTCAGAGACATAGCCTTTCCATATTATTTTAGGTTTCTTAGCTAAGGGCCATTTTTTTTCCTTAAGCCTAAATGATATTAGCTGGGTGATACTATGAAAACACTGTAAGTTACTGGATTGGCAATATCTTTTTCTGCTAAGTGCAAGGTGTTTCCTTTAGCCCTTCCCCCCTAGTGCCCTATAGCAGGGGTCTCCAACCCCCTGTCTGTGGACCGGCACCGGTCCGTGGCATGCCACCAGCTGCACAAACAAGCAAAGCCCCATCCATGGGATGCAGGCAGCACACAAAACCACACCCCCTCCGGTCCACGGAAAAACCTCTTTCCACGGAACCGGTCCCTGGTACCCAAAAGGTTGGGGCCTGTTGCCCTATAGTATCTTCATCGTTATCAACTAGCCATTCTAAAATGATATAAATCCTATCCTAACTGGTGTTAGTTGCTAGTGATGGTTGGATGATTATATAGTACAGACGATGTTATATGTTGCAAGTAAGGTAACCTTTGTCTCTCAACTCTTGCCTATTGACATCGGAAATTTAAGTCACCCTTGGCTGTTCCAGGGTTAAACTAGTATTTCACCCTTATTCTAACACAGCCCAAGGGAACATCAAGATGTGTAAAATCTGGTAGGCTTTGTCACCCTTAACCTTGGAGAGAAGGCAGACGACTGGCAGGGAAGACAGGTAAAAGTGCAGAGGCAGGATAGCAACTGTCAATGTGGACAGCAACCTTCAAAGTAATATAGTTTTGAGATACATTTTATTTTAAAAACAGATAGAAAACCTTCAGCCCACCAGCAGGGAAAAGCCCTAAGTCTTGGCAGTGATAGCTCACAATTGTTCAAATTTACCCTCATAAACCCAGTTAATGTTAGTATAGCTGAGATTTTATTCCCACACCAAGAAAATCAGAAGATAATTTTGTGCAGGGACCAGATTCTTGATTGCGTTTATGATTTCAACTGTTGTTTCTCAGACGCTTGTACCTTAATTTTTATAGTGCTTGTTATTATTCTTATTTTAATTCTGTTCACTGAGATGGGTGGCTATATACACAAGATAGATAAATGGATAATGATGATAGATAGATAGATAGATAGATAGATAGATAGATAGATAGATAGATAGATAGATAGATAGATAGATAGATAGATAAAGCCATTTCTGGGTTGAATCACTTGAAACTACAAAGTGAAAACGTTAATAAACAAATCTTTTCCTATTCATAAAAAATAAATCTCTTCATTAAACCGATTACTATAGAGCCCTTTTTTCACCATCTGGTTTTTGGTGTGCAGGAGTTTTATTTTAAATAAATTTTATTTTACTTTTGGATATAGTGATGTCTTCAACCAATGAGCTCCCAGTCAGAGCTGAAATAATCCAGTCTATAGTTAATTTCCCTCTCTAAGCCAAACCGGACTGAATGATATGAACTGTGTGAGGTTTTCCTTCAGTGGGGGATATTAAACAAAAGATAGGAAAATTGCAAGGGTGATTTAATCCTGAGCCTTATTTCAGGACACATGTGAGAAGAAGATAAACCTGATGCAAAGTCACTGGTCCATCAGCGCTGACCAATTGTAGAGTATTGGCAATTTGAAAAGGAAAACACAGGATAGATACTTCTACTGATTCATTTTAAGCATCAGCTTCTCTGCTTATTTTTATATAGCAATAGCAATAGCACTTAGACTTATATACTGCTTTACAACCCTCTCTAAGCAGTTTACAGAATCAGCCTATTGCCCCCAACAATCTGGGTCCTCATTTCATTGACCTCAGAAGGATGGAAGGCTCAATCGACCTTGAGCCAGTCAGATTCAAACTCCTGGCTGTGGACAGAGTTGGTCTGCAATACTGCATTCTATCCACTGCGCCATCCCACCTCTGTAGAAAGCAAAATACACCACAGTGTATTTTCCTTTCTACAACCACATAAATATAATGGAGAATGTTGGAAAAAATTCTAAATAGGAAAATATAAAATCAAATTCCCCTCAACAAATATAAGTTAGATATCACAACTTCCTCTCCATTATTACTCCAAAATTGGTTACAACTGTTGGTCAGAACAGTCAATGGGGACCCACCCAGACCAAAATCCCTACCAATGAGATGTGATTTAGAAATTTTGATTTGAGAGCATCCATCTTTGTGAATATGCAGGGACTTTCCTGCAGTGGCACCCAAACCATTCAGTTCCCTCCCAATACATGTACATGGCATATTTTTATTATCCTTTTACATACCATACACAATCCACCACCAACATTCTATTATTTTCACGCTTCTTAATATCTGAGATGCATTTAATTAGCTTTTGTGTTGCATTTATCTGTGCTTCCTGCTTGTACTCTCTACCTCTATAGCTTTTATGACTTTTCGTTCTAATGTTTTTATACAAATCAAACTTGAAACTACAGGCAGTCCTTGACTTATAACCATTCATTTAGTGACCGTTTGAAGTTACAACGGCACTGAAAAAAGTGACTTATGACCAGTTTTCACACTTAACCACCATCGCAACATCCTTATGCTCATGGGATCTAAATTTGAGTGTTTGGCCATCAGCCGGTATTCAAGACAGCTGCCCTGGGCCAAGGTGATGTGATTGCCATCTTCAACCTTCCCAGCCAGCTTCCAACAAGCAAAGGCAATGGGGAAAGCCAGATTCGCTTAATGACCACATGATTCACTTAACCACTGCAGTGATCTGCTTAACAACTCTGGCAAAGAAAGGTTGTAAAACGAGACACCATTCATTTAACAATTGCCTTGCTTGGCAATGGCAATTCTGGGCACAGTTGTGGCTGCAGGTAAAGGGCTACATGTACTAGTGGTGAATGTAGATCATAATCTTATTTATATAAAAATAAATAATAAAATGTCCCAAAAGATTGGGATGCCTGTAGTTAACACCGCAGCAATGAATGGGGTAAGAACTCTTTCTGTATGAACATCTTTTTTTATATACTCAACTCTTTATTTTTCTTCATTTTGCCCCATTTACTCAAAAATAATATTGGCTGACTGCTTATCGAGTGGCAAGCAATAAATCAATCAACCCCTTAAATAAAGGCGAGCTTCAAGTTGAAAAGCAGAATCTGGAATTTAAGATGTTTCATACTCAGAAATCCAAGAATGGAAGCGGAAAGCCGACAGCCAAAAGAAAGGAAATAAACCAAATAAGATTTGACATAAGGATACTCGGTGTATTCTCAGTCATTTCTGAAAACTTCCTGAAGCGGTAGATTAAGAGTGAATGAAAAATTCTAGGAGAAACCATGAAATATTTTTGAATATTTATTTTTTTCCTGGGGCTTGTAAAAAATTTTCAGTAGACATAAAAAGAAATCTAAAAGTTATCTTTCCCTCTCCCCCTTCTTCCTCCTACCAAATCTTAGTGGCAGACTTTTTTGTTTCTTGACTTTGTGTGGACTTCAGCTCCCAGAATTCTGGGAGTTAAAGTCCACCCATCTTCAATTTGCCAAGGTTGAGAAACACTGGACTAGAGGATTCATTAGCTTTCCAAGAAAATGGGCTTCCAAAAACCTGTAGTTAATATCGAGATATTTCCTGATAACCATCTGGTATTCCAATAGTAGATGTCCTGTGGTTACTTTCCAGCTGTTTTTCCACTAGTTCTTCAGGATTTTGACAGCCGTGATCTAGAAGCTCCATCTCTCCAAAATTTCCCAACATATCATAGTCTGCTAAATATCCGATCTTCATCTTCCAATTGTGTCCTCCACAAATCTCATTGGCATGATTTTTTGAAAAGTTCTTCATATATTATCCATATGCTTTCTTAAAATTCTTGGAAGTTGTTCAGAAATTGCCTCAGATGTTCCTGTATCTTCCTTGAAACCTCTCTTGAAGTCCATCTGTTCTTCTTTCCTGAAGAGTGGGGCATCCAAGATACAACATTTCAGAAGAAATCCAAAGGAACTTCTACCAGCTTGATTCACAGGAGTCTCAAGAGCTTCTTTGCAGATGTTGCTAAGACAATCTTCCTAGCCTACTCTGTATCCAGGTTCCTTCATCACATTCATCCAGGCAAAAGAAAATTCTCTCTCATTTCTCAAAAGAACTTGTGTTCCAGATCCTGCCTACTGGATCTAAATACAGTAGGCAAGGCCTCCATAATCACCACTGCCTCTACTGATTGCATTCATAACAACTGGCGTCGTTTCTTACTGCCAAGCTGGAGTCACTTAAGCCCTGGAATGAAGAGAGGATGGTCTGGTGTGAGAAAGGTGTCCAGATCCTACTCACAACTGTGGGGGCCTTTGCTGCCTTTGGTCTCATGATCATCGCCATTGGCACAGATTACTGGCTGTATGCTCGTGCCTTCATTTGCAATACCACTAATATCTCTACTGAGGAAACACCCCAGAAAGACAAGAAAGATCCAGGAGGACTCACCCATTCAGGTCTCTGGAGAATATGCTGTTTAGAAGGTAAGTCACCCACTCATTGAAGCAGGTTTGAGAGAGAAAACATTCTAGAATTGTGGGAAAGCAAGCTTAGGTAGACAACAGGTGTACCACAAGATATTACAATACCAATAAAGAAAAATATTTGTAGCTCAGGGTTGAAACGAAGGGTCCTTGGTGCTCTCTGAGCTTGGTTGTTTTCTTGCAGATGTTTCATTACCCAAACCATCATCATCACTATGACTACCAGCACTGATGATGTTACCTGATATGGGTAATGAAACATCTGTAAGAAAACAATCAAGCTCAGAGAGCACCAAGGAGCCCTCATATTACAGTACATCAAACTTGGAGCAATTAATCACCAAGTTCCCTAAGGAGATGATTTCTTTACTAGAGAATTTATCCAATAAAAGAGAAGGACTAGAGGCAGAAGACAAGAAACTACAAAAGGTTTAAATACTGCAATTATGCACTGATTAGCTTGTGTAAAAACCAATATTGCTTCCACACTGGGAGGCATTGTTTTCCCTTAAATTAACTGAATGCAGAATTAAAACAGTAGTTCTACTTTACATTTACCCTGGTGCTATATTATCCAGCCGAGCTTGTGTTCACGAGTTTCTATAATATTAAGTAAGTTTGAGTCAGCAAAGGTTTCCAGCATACCTTTAATTAGAAGTTCCCACCTCACAGCTCCTGCTTTTAATTGCATTCTGTACTGTACAACATCAGCATAATTGATGAATCCTCATAAATAAACTGGGTCTTGTTCCTCATGGGATAAGAGAATTTAAATAATTACTTTTTTTTCTTTTCTACTGTAAGACTTTTTTTTAACTATAAGAACATAAAAAAAAGGAAATCAGTAATCAAAACTCTTAGAGTTCAAGGGAAAGAGAGGCTGATTAATAGACATCTAAATTGCAGTTCCATTTGGAACAGGAAGCAATCAGGCAGAAGCCACAAAGAGGAAGTTTGCAATTAAAGGCACAATAGTTTTGAAAAGCCTCAATAATGCTCTTCTAATCTACATTTGGGAAACTTCTCCAAATTGTATTTGATTCCTGGGAAAAGATGGAAGCTCTGAATAAAGATGGGTAGATTAACAGAAAACATCTGATAAGAACAGGTTGCCCAATTACCACCATCTGGATGGTCGGTAAAATGCAACTGAACAAATTCCAGATTCTCACATAGAACATGGCCTAATTACAACTGATGAAGAGAAGCTTTTGGTGAGGTAGGCTTAATAGGATGACAGTTCAAATATTGGTCTCTTGCATTGGAAAGCCAGTTACCACTGTTCTGCTCCAATCTGCCAGCATTTAACATAAGCAACCCCACCTCTCCAAAAAGCCAAGATGAGATGTGAGATTCAACTAGATCAGGGGTAGGCAACTTTGGCTCTTTTATGACTCGTGGACTTCAACTCCCAGAATTCCTGAGCCAGCATGACTCAGCTTGGAAACCTTTCCCTTTCCTCTCAGCATAGTTGGCTCAGGAATTCTGGGAGTTGAAGTCCACGAGTCATAAAAGAGCCAAGGTTGCCTACCCCTGAACTAGATTATTGAGATCATCAAGGAGGTTAGTTCCCCATGCCTATATGCAGGCATTTATTCCTAGGGGAAAATGCATACTGCTGAGATATCTCAAAGGTGCTTTTTCACGAGGCAACTGGACTTTCTTGTTGTTGTTGTTTTTAAAGACATTTCACTTCTCATCCAAGAAGCTTCTTCAGCTCTGACTGGATGGTGGGGAATGGAAGGATTTATACTCCTTGCAGACAGCTGGTCATTTGCATTCTTTTAGAGAGTCACTGAGGCCACTTGGAGGTCCTCAAGGTCATCTGAGTAGTGCCAATGGGTGTGGAGTCTTCTTGGAACTGCTGAAAGGACTGTGTTGTAGACTGGAGATAGATGGTGTCGTATCCCTCCCCCACTGTTGAGAGAGGGCTGTTCAATTCTGACTCATGAAAAAGCACCTTTGGATAACTATGACCTGGATGACTGAGATACTGCTGAGATAATATTACAAAAGTGATCTGACAGGGAATTCTTGTAGATCAGCGGTTCTCAACCTGTGGGTCGTGACCCCTTTGGGTGTCGAACGACCCTTTCACAGGGGTCGCCTAAGACAATCAGAAAACACATATTTCCAATGGTCTTAGGAACTGAGACACCACTCCTCTATCCGTCTCCGCACGACTTTGAGCTGGGGGCTGTTGCAGCGCTGGATTCGTTTCCGTCGAGCATCTCCTAAGGGAGGCTGCGCTGTTTTGTGGCCCTTTCCACGGAGGAGGCTGAACTAAGCTCTGGCTCTCTCTTTCTCTCTCCCTCTCCCCACCTGGACGCTTCTCCAACCAGG
Organism: Crotalus helleri; assembly: GCA_024509115.1. Classification (NCBI taxonomy): domain Eukaryota; kingdom Metazoa; phylum Chordata; class Lepidosauria; order Squamata; family Viperidae; genus Crotalus; species Crotalus helleri. The sequence continues at coordinate 4,423,314 of JAKSXO010000028.1, forward strand.
CTGGGCGGAGCCGGCGGAGCGGCCTTCCTGCCCCCCCTCCCCGGCCAGCTGGAGCTGGGCAGGCCGGCGACCTTTGGAAGTGAGGCGAGGACAGGCAAAGCGCGCTGAGCCCAGGGCGCGGCGGGTGATGGGTGGCGTCGGTGCACGCTTGGAGAGCCCTTAGGTTTGGGGGTCACCACAACATGAGGAACTGTATTAAAGGGTCGCGGCATTAGGAAGGTTGAGAACCACTGTTGTAGATAACTTCGTATCTACAAGCCAACACATTTTGGCTGTTATGACAGGCATTATACTAAGTTAAATATGTATATGTTATTCATATAAAGCACTGTCTTGCTCTTGAATTCCTCACCTCACCTACATAACAGTAAACAGGCTGCCACATTGCCCACACACATTTACTTAGAGAGAACCTGCGTTTTCACCCTGACTTTGCCTTTAAATGTTGTGAGCCTTCATAAGGATAGAGCCACCAGTTTTGCTGTCTTCCTTTTAGCCATCCCCATTTGCTGTGGGGCAAATCATTTTTTTTCCAGGATGGACGTAATTCCCTGATTAAGGTGTTAAACCAACACACCCTTATCTGGTAACAGGTAGTCCTCGACTTACAACCATAACGTAGCCTGGAATTATGATCATTAAGATATTGTGGTTATAAGTTGAGGCATCACATGACCAGACCTGATTCTTTTTTTTTAACATTTTTTGCAGCGGTTGTTAAGTAAATGACACAGTCCTTCAGTGAAACCATTTTCTCCAATGGACTTTTTTTTTTTTTTTTTGCCAGAAACTGGAAGTAAATGCTTAAACTGGCAAACAACATCACACCTCATGATCACGTGGCCCTGGGAACCCCAAAGAGCAGTAAAGGGGAACCTGTTACCAAGTGCCCAAAATACAATCACATGATCATGGTGTGTGGTGTGTGTGCATGGGTGCAGCTGTCTAACTTTGAAAACAGGGCATAAGTAGCTCTGGGGATGTCTGTCATAACTTTGAATGGTCATTAAGCAACCTGTCATAAGAAGTGTTGGTTTTTCACTCCTATAATCTTGTAGTTAACCTGGCTTATGACAACAGAACGATAGGAATTGAAGGCCACCCGAAGGACATTTGGATGCTTTCAAGTAGGAGGAAAGTTATGCAGATCACAAAGGGACATAATTCTTGTCATCCAGATGTTTTGGACTTCCATGTCCATAATCCTTTGCCCCAGTCACTCTAGGTGGACTAATGGGTATTGACATTCTGAACATCTGACAAGCGTAAGGTAGCTTCTCCCATTTTTTTCCCTTCTGCTACAGATGATGTGATCAGCAAAGAGGGCACATTTTCCCAATTACATTAAAAAGCACTTATTTAATTTAGCTTGTTAAATTATCTTCAGTATTCTACAGTTCCTTTACTAATACAGGCTTTAATTAGGGTTTACAACTTTGGTTTTACATTTGTCGTAGAAGAAATCTTGTTGGCTTTTGGCTAAAAAAAGGTACATAAGCCACTAACAAGCAAGGCTTTTAAAAGAAGCAAATTAGATACAGCACCATATGTATGCTAGTTGCAGCTTTGAATTTAACCTGCTGGTTGGGTTTCAGTTGAGGAAGGATACACTAGACAGGGAGTGATTGATACAGTTTCAGGGATTGATTAGATAAAACACTCAAGCAATTTCTTTTTTTTCTCAAAACACTAAATGAACCTGCAGCTCCATCCTTTCTTGTGAAAACAGCAGGAAGGCATTTGGGACATAGAAATTTTGTTCAGTGACAACCTATAGAAATTCTGCCCCATTGCCTCTCAAAGATTCAGCTAAGTATCTGTTACCCAGTTCCAATCCTCCAGGCATTTTCCTAACCCCATCTTAAAGCCACCAGAGTTAATCATCCCAAACCCATAAGTCTTCCTTGTAAGTGGGCTCAGCAACACTTAAAGGTTATGGATGCAAAATTGGTAGCATGTGTGTAACTCGCTTTATAAATCTTATTCTAGCATCCACGGATGATATAGCATGTGTTTCTCAACCAGCAATTTTAAGATGCATGGACTTCAAGTCCCAGAATTCCCTAGCCAGCTGGCTGAGGGATTCTGGGAGTTGAAGTCTATGCATCTTAAAATCACTGAGGTTGAGAAACACTGATATAGCTGACTGAAAAGCTTATAAAAAAGGGTTGTGCTGAACAATTGTTCCCAGTGTCACAGTTAGACATTGCAAGGGAGAATTGGGTGGGTTAGCATTTAATAATGGAGGCCTGGCATGAGATATAGATCCAATATCAGCTTGGTAAATTAGCCTATGATGGTGTCAAATGATGTTCTGTAACTCAATGGCCTCCAAATAGGGACATGTTGTTCCCATTATGCTGGAAAATGCTGTTGTAAGACTGGGAATGAGAAGGAAAATAGCATCATTGATAATCCAGCATGGGGTTAATTGCAGCATGATGCCAACTAACACTGGTCTAATCCCCAAACAGCTGGTAATTTGTCTCTTCCTGTTTGCAGGGTTGAAGCGAGGGGTGTGTGTGAAAATCAACCATTTTCCAGAGGACACAGACTATGATCACGACAGTGCGGAATACCTCCTACGTATGTATAAATAGGTGGCTTATTCATTCTTGTATCTTGGCCTCGGCAATGCCCTGTCACTGTTGCTCTTTGGAATGTATGGAATTCATTGGAATCCCACCATAGGGAAAGGGCGGTGCAGTGACTCAGCAGTTAAGATGCTGGACTTCTCAGCTGGAAAGCCAGCAGCCCAGGTTCAAGACCCGAGCACCACACAATGGGGTGAGCTCCCGTCCTTGCTCCAGCTCCTGCTGATCTAGCAGTTCAAAAGCATGTAAATTCCAGTAGATAAATAGATACCAGTTCTGTGGGAAGGCAACAGAGCTCCGTGACGTCATGCTGGCCACATGACTGTGGAAATGTCTTTGGAAAGTGCTGGCTCAATGGTCTTGAAACGGAGATGAGCACCGCCTCCTATAGTCGGCAGCAACTAGTGGAGTAAAATCCTCAGGGACTCCTTACTTTTACCACCATAGGGCTACTGAGCACTCAGGTTTTCCACAGGATGAGACACATGCAGTAGTTACAGATGTATTGGTTTACTTTCCTATAAAAGATATGTGATTTTGGTTTTAGTGGTGATGGAGGGGAGATGCCTGGCAAAGGAGAAAGAAGCCACAGCAACATAGATGCAGCTTTTTCAAACTTATGAGTACTCTAGTACAGCTTCTCATGTGCCTCCTTCTGCCATCACCCACCCTCCACCAGCACGGTCACACACACACACACACACAAACACAAATACTGAAAGTAGGGCTGGCATCTTCATTATGTGGATTATGCTTCAGAGTAAGGCTCCAGCCAAATTATGACAATGGCCATTTAATTGCTTTCTGTATGCCAAAGGAAAAGGGAAAGATCCCTATTGCTCCATTCTTGGTTTCTCTCCCTTTCCTGCAGTCTTATAATATTAAAGTTTTACCTCCTGGTCAAAAAGCAAGGGACACCAATATTTGCAGAGGAAGTTAATCTATGGCAGGCTCAGTGAGAAATAATATGCTTATATAGTCAACTGCAAAATAATAATTATTTAGGCTACTGACCTAAGAGTTAAATTCCAGATGCAAAAACAACAACAACAAAAAAAGCGCAAGATCTCGTTCATTGCCAGATGCAGGACAAAAGTTATCCTTTTCCATATTATCTGTAAAGAAGCCTATAATAAGAAAAGGCAATTTTTACAAACGCTCAAAATACACCACAGTGTCCAAAACCACAGCATACATCTGCAGAGCACAGTCAAAACAAGCATCACTTATAAGAAAGATCTGGTTGGGTATATCAGAGGCCTGTTTAAGTTTAGTAGTATCACAACTGGGAAGTTTTCTTTAAAACTCATTTTTTCTTTTAGGGGTTTTTTTCCCCCCTCCAAAGTGAGGAAAGGAGCTTGTTAGTCCTCCTTGGGAGAGAATTCAACATCTGTGATTGTCGAATCACAGACTGAGTAGAAAAAAAATGTGATTTCTGTTTTTGGAAAAATAAATTTGCTCATCAGAACTTTACTAATGAGGGATCTTAGGGCCTGATTTCTGATTCTAATTTTAATGTCTAGGCAGGTTTGGGTAAATAAATGGGGTAAATAAATTTTCACTTTACAAATCAGTCATTAGAATACAGCTGACTTTATTTTGACTCAGAAGCTAAGCAAGATCAAACCTAGTTAATACTTCAGTGTGTGATCATTGGGGAATTGTAGAGCTATCGGCTAGACAAGGAAGTTGAGAACCTTTCCAGAAAGTGTCTGCATCACATATTTTCTGAAAAGCTGCGAAGAAAACTGTGTTTCTATATCCAACAAATCACCAAAAGTTGAGTTCTCTTAGAAGAGACCTCCCTTTTATTCACTATTTATGCAGGGTCAGGAATACATTATTCATGTAATAGAATCAATACTCTCCTACTTGTTGGTGAACCCTGTTTATACATGTCACTGTCATGAAGCTGCATTTAAAATGCAGTTTACAGTTTAAAGAGCACGACATTAGCCAGGTTTTCATGTAATTACAGGTAATCCTCTGCTTACGACCACAATTGGGACCAGAATTTCCATTGCTAAGCAAAGCAGTTAAGTGGGTCATGCCTAATTTTATGACCTTGTCTGCCATGGTTGTTAAGTGAATCACTGCAGTTGTTAAGTGACTCACATAGTCATTAAGTGAGTCTGGCTTCCCTTATTGACTTTGTCGGAAGCCAACTGGGAAGACCACAAATGGTGATCACGGGACCCTGGAAAGCTCCATGCTGGTTGTCAATCACCCAAATTTTGATTACGTGACCATGGGGACGCTGCGACAGTCGTAGGTTTGAGGATGAAGTGTTAAGTCACTTCAGTATTGTTGTAACTTCAAATGGCCATTAGATGAATGGTTGTAAGTTGAGCATTACCTGTAATGGATGGGAGACCATTTTTGTCTTAATAAGGGCACAGCTGAGAAACCTGCTTCAGACAGTAAAAAATATAATCCCATCCAATTAGGTGCCTTCTTGTTGTGGTGCTCTAATAATATTCCCCAAGAGATCCACATAGGTCCAACCTGAAGATGCTCAAAATGTTGAAAACCTGGCTGTTTCCCCAGGACCTATAAGGTAGGCACTCAGCCTCTATGGATTATTATCCAGATTTTGTCTTTGGGATGTCCATGTTCTTTGCTCTTGTTGTCCTTCTGCTTTAACATTGTAAGATAGCCAGAGACTTCTGGAGTATATATAATCTCATCCATCCATCCATCCATCCATCCAAGCAATTTAGAGCAAGGTTTCTCAACCTTGAGAACTTTAAGATGTGTGGACCTCAACTCCCAGAATTCTCCAACCAGCATGAGAATGCTAGCTGGGGAATTCTGGGAGTTGAATTTCACACATCTTAAAGTTCTCAAGGTTGAGAAACACTGCTCTAAATTGCTTGGATGGATAGATGGATGGATGGATGGATGGATGGATGGATGGATGCAATATAACTGAATATATCCACCCACATATTGCTTTCCTGAGGCAATTCTTTGATCACTGTGGGAGACAGGACCCAGAACTCAAAATAGGGGATAATTATTAATTGCTGTTAATGCTTGTGTTTTAACACAATTACCCAGAGAATGTGTTATCTACAAAACTCTTGCATGTACCCTGAAAATATTTAGCCCATTTTCATGAAAACCAACATAATTCCTCTTTCCCAGTCATTAATAGACAAATCAAAGCACAGCCATCTTTCAGCTTTTGCAGTACAAACATGCACACAAAATTAATGTGAATGTTGCTGTTAAGTCCTCGAGTTAATGGCAAAAGAAGAGCACACATTCTGAAGCCAACAACTGCTTTATTCTTCTTCTGCTCACTCCAACACAACTCTGAGGCTCGCAGGCCTCTCTTACACTGAACTGAATCCCCGGGTAAAAGAGTTACATTGAGATGGCGTGCTTTCGCGCCTTACACATGCGCGCAGGCTGGCGCCACTTAGTCTGGTCCCGGGCAGCTTGCAACACCCCGGGACCATAGCAACGTCCCGAGTCTGCTTTTGCAGGCTCAGGACACAACACCCCTTCCCCCCGGATAAAACTTAATCAACCTATACAGATAGGTATACGCGACCTCACAAAGGGACGTGGTATGCTATTCACTACTGAACTGCACATTTGTTGAAGCTACTTCATAGCCACTCTATAACATGGTACCGTGCTATCGTTTTGGAATTGGGTGTCCAATACCCCATTCCAACTCCCCCAAGCAGTAGGCACCTCCCTCATTTCCCTTGGCTTGACAGCAACTTCACATACTCTTCAAGGTGTTTGGGAGGTCTTCTAACCCTCTGTGACCTCCTCAGATTTTGAGAACATCCTTGACCTTCCTGTGTAGTTGTTGCAGTGGAGTTTCCTCCTCTTTGTTGCCCTGGTGGTCCCCGTGACCTGGGTTCTGTTGCCTGGTCTGCTTGCTTGCCCACCGGGCTTGACAGACCAGGACTTTGCTCCAAACTGTACCTGGTTGATCTGCCTGAGTGTAGGCTATTGGGACTCTCTACGTCCCACCCAGTATTTTGTGATTCTGTGGTATTCTCCAAGTCCACAATGGACCTATCATGGGAACGCATTCCTTCACTCCCAAGCCCAATAGCTGGGTTGTCTGGGGTTTCTGCAGTGCCCCAGTATTCTATTGCCCCCCATTCCGTGCCGGAGGTACCAGAATCAGGATTTGCCTCTCTGACTACCCCCTTGTATACTGACTTCCTTTTGGAAGCAATTGCAGCATTTGGCCAGTTTGTTTCGGTGGATACCAGTTCTCTGGTGTGATTTGGATTGTTTGGATGCTCCCGGTTATTCTCCTTGTCTGGAGTACTGTATTGGGGTTGTGAATAGTGTGAGTACCCCCTGAGTGACCCCCTGGCTGGAGTAAGTAATGGTGACTGTATTATTCCTTGTTCCCATGGATTCCTATTAGGTACACTTGCGGAACCTTGGGAGGGGCCTTCCTCTGCCTCTCCATTTGCCCCGACTGCTGACAGTACCCTTCCCTTTGCACACAATGATCCCCCTCCCCCCCCGGAGAAAACCCAGGAGTTGAAGAGGAAGAATCCAGTCTCGTACGCAGCTGATCGATATGCCGCCGAAGGATGCGGCCGTCGTCCAGAGACACCTCATAGGACAAGGGACCAGTGACCTTGCAGACCACAGCCGGAACCCACAAGTGACCGGGCCCATAGTTCCGGGTCCATACCGGGGCACCTACTTGCAAACACTTTGGTGCCCTTGGATGCGAAACCCGAGGCGCCACCCTGTCCGGGTGCAACCTGTCAAGTTTGGTGATCAGTCTGCGTCTCCAGCGAAGTTCTGCCGGGCTCTTCCCTGTGGAAGTACACGGTGTGGTGCGGTATGCAAGAAGAAAATCTGCCAACCTGTGATGCCAGTCACCGTAAGTCAATTTCTTGAGGACATCCTTGGTGATGCACACCATTCGTTCAGCCATACCGTTGGTGGAAGGGTGGAAAGGGGCCAAAGTCGCATGACGGATCATGTTGGCCTGCAGGAAAGCCTGGAACTCAGAAGAAGTGAATTGAGGACCGTTTTCTGAAACCAGAACATCTGGAAGGCCGTGTGCAGCAAAAATTCCTCTTAACACCTGCATGGTCTTGGCAGTAGTAGTGGAGGAAACAGGAACAACCTCCAGCCACTTTGAATGGCTATCAACAAGGACCAAGAAGAATTGCCCCTGAAAGGGCCCAGCGTAATCTATATGCACTCTAGACCAAGGTGATTGTGTCTCCTCCCACCTATGCACAGGGGCCTGAGGCATTTCTGGCCGTGAACGCTGGCACAAGTGGCATCCATGCACCTGGGCCTCTATATCCTTGTCTAACCCTGGCCACCATAAATGGCTGCGCGCAAACGCTTTCATCCTGACAATGCCAGGATGACCTTCATGTAGAGAGACCAAGATCCTAGGTCTCAATGAGGTAGGAATAACTACTCTGCTGCCCCACAACAGACAACCCTGAAAAGTGGATAACTCATGCTTCTTGAGCCAGAAGCTTTGGAACTCACTACCTGGACTTCTCTCAGGCCATCCAGATAGAACCCATGAAAGCACACGTGCAAGTGTTAGATCTGTGGCCGATTCTGCAGCCACATCCCTGGCATTAAGGGGAGATTCAGGCAACACCTGAATGGAGAGAATATTGATGGCAGGAGCAGGGTCTGCTTCTACTAGCTTCAGAGGTAACCTACTTAGGCCATCAGCGTGGCCCATTTCCTTACCAGGTTTGTGAATCAGTGTATAATCATAGGCTGACAAAAAAATAGACCACCTCAGCATTCTGGGAGAGATAATCTGGGGGGGTTTGTTTGTCAGTTGTAAACAACCCCAGCAGAGGCTTATGGTCAGTGTAGACCATGAAATGTCGGCCATATAAAAAATCATGGAATTTTTTAATTCCTGCTACTATGGCCAATGCTTCCCTGTCTATTTGAGCGTAATTACGCTCAGCAGAGGATAGAGTTCTGGAGTAATATGCTACAGGAACCTGAGTTCCATCAGCCCCCAAATGGCTAAGCACAGCGCCCACCCCATAAGGAGATGCATCACAAGCGATGCAGACAGGCAGGTTTTCATTGAAATGTGCAAGCACATCATTAGATGTCAGCAAGGCCTTGACCTCATTGAAGATCTTTTCGTGGACTTGGAACCACTGCCAAACTGCCTGCTTGTCTAAAAGCCTATGTAGTGGTTCTGCAACAGCAGCTTTGTTAGGTAGGAAAGCGTTGTAAAAATTCAAGAGACCTAGGAAAGCCTGCAACTCACTTTTAGACTTAGGTGTGGGAGCCTGCTGTATAGCTTTTAGTTTAGATTCAGCAGGGTGAATACCCCTGGCATCTATTCTGAATCCCAAAAAATCTGTAGAAATGACTCCTATCTTACATTTATCTTTTTTAAGTTTTAGGCCTGTTCTTCGGAAACAAAGAAAACAGCCCTCAATCTCTCTGCTAGATTCTGAGTAGAATCTCCAGCAATAAGGACATCATCAAAATAGGGGCAAACCCCTGGTATACCTCTGAGTGTGTTCTCCATGACACTTTGGAATATCTCAGGGGCTACATTTACTCCAAATTGCAGTCTCTTGACTTTGAATGCACCTCTATGAGTTACAATAGTCTGTGCTTCAGCAGCAGCTTCATCAACAGGTAACTGTTGATATGCCTGTGCCAGATCTAGTTTTGCAAAAACTCGCCCCCCTTTGAGGGAGGCCAAAATATGGCTGACTACAGGTACAGGGTACGCGTGCTGTTGCAGTGCCTTGTTTAATGTGCATTTGTAGTCTGCACATATGCGTATGTCCCCATTCGCCTTGAGAGGCGTAACTATGGGGGTTTCCCATGGACTTGAATCTACAGGTTCCAAGATACCTTGCTGGATCAATTTATCCAGTTCAGCATCAATCTTCCCTTTAAGTGCAAAAGGTTTGCTTTAACCCTAATGGGTGTGATGGTAGGGTCAAGCTTCAAGGAAACTGGAGGTCCTTTGTAAGACCCCAGTTGTGGACTAAATACATCTGCAAACTCTTTGCAGACTTCTTCTAGGCTCAACGTTTGCAAATTGTGCAATCCTGTAACCTGGATTACCAAGGCCTCAAACCAATCGAGCCCTATAAGGCTCGTTCGTTCACCCCCAACAACCAATACATCCAATGGACCTTCAAAATCCTTGTGCTGTACTGTAAGGGTGGCCTCCCCCTTTACACACACCTTGGAATTTTGAAAGTCTGTTAAGATTATATTGGATGGCCTAAGTTTGGCCTGGAACCCACTGCTATTGCAAATCTTCCTAAATGTATGAATGGAAATGATTGAAAGAGCAGACCCAGTGTCCAGCTCCATAACCAAGGGAACTCCTTGTAACCTCACCTTAAGTGACAGCTTCTTTTTAAGTGGTTTGTGTGTGCCTGTTCTGCAAATACTTCTGCGTGATGCACAGAAACCCACCCTGTTTTGGCTGGGGAACCTGGTACCTTTCAGATGCAATTCTTCTCAAGGTTGTGCCTTCTGGCGACCCAGACAGACGGATGCTATGTGGCCTTGCCTGCCACACACTCTGCAGATTGCAGAACCGAATCTGCAGTCGGCCCTCTTGTGGCGACCTCCACAACCGAAGCATTTGGACGCAGCTGTAGTTTTTTTTTTGCTTTCCTTCTGTTTCCTTTCCTTGAACAAGTAAAGATGATCCACCTCATCTTCAGGATCCTCCTCCGAGCCTTCTTGGACTCCCTCATGGTGCATGGAAGCTGCTTCTGGATTGTTCTTGATGGGCCGCATGTTCTTGCTGCCTCCTCAGCTGTGACCTCTCTCAAAGCATCTTGGAATGAGAAATCTTCCTTTGCAAAGAGTCTCTGTTGCAAGTCTCTGTTCCTTAAACCGCATACAAAACGGTCTCTCAGCCTTTCTTCTAAGTCTTTAAATTCGCAGGGCTTGGCTGCTCTTCTCAAGGCTGCAATGAATTCCTTGGCTGATTCACCTGCTCTCTGATCCCTCTGTTCAAACGTATGTCTCCACGCAATGACAGACAGCTTAGGCTGAAAATGTTCCTTTAATAACTTCTTTAAGTCTGTATACGTGACAGACTCTAGAGGAGCAGGGGCTGCCAAATTTTCCTCAATTTCAAACGCATCTTGACCACAGACACACAGCAAAGTTGCAGCCTTCAAGCCATCTTCTCTAACTTGATTCACTATAAAGTAATTTTCTACTCTAGCGACATAAGACTCCCATTTTTCTGGGTGAGCAATGTCGAATTCGGACAACCGCCCTATCTTCGCCATCCTTACTTCTACTTTTAGGAAGGGGTCTATCAGCCAGCTTACCTCCAGCGACGCTGTACTGGCAGGCCAGGTGCTGAATTTAACGCCATCTCCCTTTCCTCAAGGACTCCTTGGGTAAGTCTTACAAGCCTTCTTCTTTCAGCTTGCGATCCATCCTACCTTCGTCGCCAGTATTAAGTCCTCGAGTTAATGACGAAAGAAGAGCACACATTCTGAAGCCAACAATTGCTTTATTCTTCTTCTGCTCACTCCAACAAAACTCTGAGACTCGCAGGCCTCTCTTACACTGAACTGAATCCCCGGGTAAAAGAGTTACATTGAGATGGCGCGCTTTCGCACCTTGCGCATGCGTGCAGGCTGGCGCCACTTAGTCTGGTCCAGGGCAGCTTGCAACAGCCCGGGACCATAGCAAAGTCCCGAGCCTGCTTTTGCAGGCTCGGGACAAAGCTGTTGCTCTCTCTTTTTTTTTTAAGATTCATCAGGAAACAAGATTCTCTAGACTTAGGAATGAATGCATAAAACTGACATACAACTGAAATAAGAGTAGCGGGTGTCCTTTCGTTGGTTGAGGTGGCACCTCCAATAGTGCCTTCTTTATGTCCCTTCTTTTATTTCATGCAACAGTTCTGAAACCAAATTTTGATTTGCTCCTTGGTCAAGCACAGGGCACGAGTGATCTCTATCCTCTGCCAGATAGCAACTCAAGTAGAAGTAAACCTATCTAATGGAAGAGCCAGTATGATGTAGTGGTTAAGGCACCCTACTAAAAAACAGGGAACTAGGAGTTCTAGTTCTGCAGGCACAAAGCTATCTGGTTGGTTTTGGGCCAACCATTTCCTCTTAAACTTAGGAAAGAGGCAGTGGCAAATCACTTCCAAAACCTTGTCATGAAAACTGCAGGAACTAGTTCAAGCAGTTGCCAGAATCAGCACCGATTCAAAAGCACCCCCTCCAAAAAAGAAATCCATTTAATACCTTAGGCCAGGGGTCAGCAACCTTAAACACCCAAAGAGCCACTTGGACCCGTTTCCCAGAGAAAAGAAAACACTGGGAGTCACAAAACCTGCGTGCGTACACGCCCGCACACACAGGGGGAACTTGATTGAAGAGTTTAATTAAAAAGAAATAGAGGCTGCTGTGCATGAGTTCTCTCTCTCTCTCTCTCTCTCTCTCCCTCCCTCCCTCCCTCCCTCCTTCCCTCTCTTTGTCTCCCTCCCTCCCCATCTCTCTCTCTCCCCCCTCTCTGATCTTCTGCTCACCTGGCAAGCTGGCTTCACGCTGTTCTCCGACAAGCTGACACACATTCTTATTGGGCTGGCTCTCTCCTGCTCTTGGTCTGCCAGTCCTCTTCCCCCACTCAGTGTGAGAGAGAGTGAGAGAGTGAGAGTGTGTGTGTGTGTGTGTGTGTGAGAGAGAGAGAGAGAGAGAGAGAGAGCTGCTGTTCTGCTTTCTGCTGCTTCCTGCTCCCTGCTGAGATGCAGCAAAGGCAGGAGTCCCACCCAATAAGCTTGTCAGCTTGTCCAAGAACAGCGTGAGGCCACTCTCTTTTTGAGAGAGAGAGAGAGAGAGAGAGAGAGAGAGAGAGAGAGAGAGAGAAGGGAAGCGCAAGTGCCTCTCTCTCTGTCTGTCTCTCTTTCTGCAAATGGTGGAGGAGACTGGGAGCCGCAGGAGAAGGCTCAAAGAGCCACATGAGGCTCCGGAGCCGCGGGTTGCCAACCCGTGCCTTAGGCTATGAAGAAGTCACAGGGCAAGCCAAACGCCTTGAATTCAGTCTGTGAGTTTAGAGCATCAGAAAGCAAAGTATAGGTCATATGCTGCTCCTGGACACCAGCATCACATCCCTGGTCAATTTATCCTAGTGGTGGCAAGGAAGTAGAAGGGAAACAAGACCATCACTAGCCCATCACCCATAGAGTAATGATACCACAAGAGATCCAATGTGCATTTTTGCTTTCTATACTAAAGAAAATCGAGATGGGAGAATCCTGAGTTTCTTCTTCACGCCTTCCTGTTTTTCCTAGAAAAGTTCATACAGATAGTCCTCAATTTACAACCACAATTGAGCCCAAAATTTCCGTTACTAAGTAAGACTTTTGCTGCATTTTACTATCCTTCTTGTCATGGTTGTTAAGTTAGTAACACAGTCGTTAAGTGAATCTGGCTTCCCTGTTGACTTTGCTTGTCAGAACATGGCAAAGGGTGACCACATAACCCTGGGACACTGCAACCGTCATAAATATGAGTCATTTGCCAAGCATCTCAATTTTGATCACATGGGGATGTTGCAATGATCATAAATGTGAAAAAAGATAAGTCGTATTTTCAGTACATTGTAACTTTGAACAGTCACAAAATGAATCATTGTAAGCCAAGGACTATCTGTGTTTTCCTAATACTTGCTGCATACTGTTATTCAAGGCCCTCTCCATACCCTTATACAGCTTTAAAGAATAACCTCCCCCATTTACCACATAGGCTGGTCTTCATCCACCTTAATTTCTAAACCAATTTGACTCCCTACAGTAAAATCTGTTGATTTAATTGACTAGCTTAATACTTATACTATGTGTGCTTTTTCCCTGTCATTCTAAAGTGTTTAATATCTACTATGTGTGTCATTATTATAATCCTAGGATCCTTTGAAAAATCCTGTAAAACAGATTTTTGTTACCTATATTCCACTAAACCTCTCCTGTCTGTTTGTAACCTTCAATTAGCCCAAATGGTGCATCATAGTGCAAAAATATTTGAATTAAGGGACCGCAAGTCCACTTATTTAAAGAATGCATACAAAATCTGGAACTTACTCTATGTGATTGAAATTTCAAGGATCTTCACATGTGTGGGCTTCCGGTGGTGTAGCGCTGCGATGGCGGCTACTTTGTAGCCGTCCTCCTGAGACAGCATTAAAACCGCTGAGAACAGCAGGCATCAGCTCCGCGGTTTAAAACCTCCTTCCCGGGCCAAGGGAGGGAGGGGAGTTTCACCCTGAATAGTGGTAGAGCCTCTGAAATCCCCAAAGGAGTTTTCTTTTGGGGTGAAAGGAGTGCTCCCACAGAGTTCAGGGTGTCTCCGCTTCTCAGGTGCCTTTGTCCCTTGTTGTTCGGGACAAAGCAAGACGCTGCTTCCACCTCCGTGCTTAAAGAGAACTGGTGAGTTATTTAAAAAGCGGACAGAGCTGATTAGAGGATTTTATTTTTTGATTTTAAGTTTGGATTTTAAGTTTAAAGAGTTACTTTCATTTTCTCTTTTTTCCTTTGTTGAGAGGGAAAGTAAAATGGCGATTTGAAGTTTTTTTTTTTTTTTTTTTAAGGAGACGGAACGGATTTTGTCTATTTAATTATTTCTTTTTTCTTTTCTTTTTCTATTTTTTTTTCTTATTATAATGATTTTTTTGAAGGAGTATTTGGGTTTTTGGAGTTAATCTCCCTCTCTTTTGTTTAATTCTTTTTTTTCTTCTTTTTTTTTGTATTTTTTAAGGAGGAAAGAAGAAACAAAATTTTTTCTTTTAAGATGGCTTCAAAGTGCCAAGTAATTTCCACAGTTCCTAAGGTGGCTTCTTCTTCGGCGATATTATCAGCGCAACAATCTAAATTAACATTATTACCTTCTCCTCTTGCACAGTCATTAACGGTAAAAGATTTGCAAGATGTAATGGGAAATGCTATATCTCAAATTAGGGGAGAAGTGAAAGAGATCTTAGTGGAGAATAACAGGATCTTGAGGCAAGATATAGTTTTGGCTTTAAAAGGACTTGCTTCTGTTGTTGAAAAGTTGGATTTTCATGTTGAAGAAGTTGCAGATAAAGTGGAGGTGTTGGAGGAAAAATTTGAAGGCATGGAAAAAAAGATGGAAAATTCACAAGATGAGATTCTTATGTTTCAATATAGAGAGATGGAGTTCGCTTTAAGAATCAGAGGCTTGAGAGAAAATCTGCAAGGAGATCTGAGAGAGATGGTTGCAAATGACTTTGCTGTGATTTTGGATAGAGAAAAAGAGGAAATATTCAGAGAAATTGAAAAAATATTTAGAGTTAACTCTTGGGTTGCAAAGCAAAGAAATTTGCCAAGGGATGTGGTAATTTACTTTGGGAAAAGATCCCTGCACAATGAAATTATACAAGCTTTTTACAATAAGAGGTTTCAGATTGCTGCACAAGATGTTATAATTTTAAAGGAGATCCCATCTAAAATTTTAAGAAGAAGAAAGGAGTTTGCTTTTTTAGCAGATGAATTTAAAAAGAGGCAGATGCCGTTTAGATGGGATATTCCGATTGGAATAGTGGTGAGCTATGCGGGGATATGTCATAGACTTAATACTGTTTTTAAAGCAAAGGAGTTTTATACTTCGGTCCTGGGAGCACGCTCATCACCACCTATAATGTTTAAAGTTTCGGAAGAGAAGAAGGTAGAACAGCAGTCTGAAGAAGCTGTATTGATGAAAGTTGGAAAATTACAGACTGAGGGGTCTCAACAAGTCGAGATGAAGGAGCAGAGAATGACTCGGGCAGTGTACAAACGCAAGGAAAAGGAACAACAGAAAAAGGAGGTTAAAGAAGTATTACAAGAATTTGTTTCTGAGTCTGTGGGAGAAGCAAGACCTAAGAGTTCTTTGGTGCAATCTTCAATGGGAGATCTTCAAGCAGCTTTCTCGAGGTTATTGGATAAGAGAGATGGGTAAAGAATGTAAACATTGTTCCAAGGTTATTGACAGATTATAGCTCATTGCGGATGGAACTGGTTATTGGAAAAGAGGAGAGAAGATTATGGAGACTGAATGAAAACTTTAGATAAGAAGTGTATGCTTAGAAACTTAAGGAGCATTTAAAGGAATATTTTGTTTTAAATATGTATAAGGGGATTTCAATGGTATAAGTAACGCTTATATGTGTGTTGATTGTGATGACAAAGAAAGATGGATAAACTTTATATAATATAAGTATGATATTAGAAAATATTGTTTAGCTTTTTGAATAATTTATACTTAAATTTATACTTAAAGTTTATAATATTTTAATGGCGGACTAGATTCCAATTAATTTATTTTATATGAAATATGATATTTTGTAATGTTATTAAATTAGGGAGATGATTGGTTTATTAATTGTGAAAGAAATAGAAGTTGTGAATTATAGATAAAATAAATTATAATGGTAAATTGGTAGGATTGTAATGACAAAGAAATTATTTTAATGTTAATTTCTTTCTTCTTTTTCTCTTTCTGTTTTTCATACATAATGGAGTTAAAGTACTTAATAATTCGTTTATTGAATGTAATTATATTTGTTTGAGGTTTATTTGAGTTTAAAAGTTTTTCCTTTTAAGTTCTAGTTAATCCTGTATTCAGCTCTGGGAAGAAGGGGGGAGGGTTTTGGGGAGGGTTGGGAGGGATTGGGGAAGGGGCTTTTTATTGTAAAATTGTAAAAATTTATAATAAAAAAAAATATCTACTATGTGTGTCATTATTATAATCCTAGGATCCTTTGAAAAATCCTGTAAAACAGATTTGTGTTACCTATATTCCACTAAACCTCTCCTGTCTGTTTGTAACCTTCAATTAGCCCAAATGGTGCATCATAGTGCAAAAATATTTGAATTAAGGGACTGCAAGTCCACTTATTTAAAGAATGCATACAAAATCTGGAACTTACTCTATCTATGTGATTGAAATTTCAAGGATCTTCACACTCATTGTTTTCACAAAGTTGTGGCTGCTGCATTGTGGCCATAGTCAACCACAGCTGTGTGATCCTTATTTCCAAATATTCCTTGCCAGATTCCCACAAGGAAAATCAATGGGGAAGCCAGCAGGAAGTCAGAAATCACTCCTGTTCCCATTTTTTTGGCCACCCATGCTCAATTTGTTTCTCAGTTTACGTAAGGAAATATCTCTGAAAGGATAACTCCATCAGTCATGGGTTGTCCAGTTAGTTCTAAAATGCAGAAAGTGGGGTTGAAGCATTTGTAGACATTGAATGCCCGACAAAACTAAAACTTAGAGAAAATACACATATCATAAGGCTCCAGTTTGCCAATTTTCCATGTGTAAGAAGTTTGCTCTGAGATATGTTTCATGCCCTATTTTATATTCTTCTTTTCCTTCCTTCCTTCCTTCCTTCCTTCCTTCCTTCCTTCCTTCCTTCCTTCCTTCCTCCCTCCCTCCCTCCCTCCCTCCCCCCACAGGAGTGGTACGAGCCTCCAGCATCTTTCCTATCCTAAGTGCTCTTTTGCTGTTGCTGGGGGGTTTCTGCGTAGCTGCCAGCCGTGTCTACAAGTCGAAGCGCAACATTATTCTAGGTGCTGGCATCCTGTTTGTTGCTGCAGGTAAGTGGTATAGTGAGGATCGTACAGGTAGTCCTTGACTTATGACCACAATTGGGACCACAACACTTGTCACTAAGTGATGTGGTCATTAAGTGAGTCCTCATGTGAGGGTGTCCAATTTTACCACTTTTTTCACTGGGATTGTTGAGAGAATCTGGCTTCCCCTGTTGTCTTTGCTTGTTGGAAGCCTGCTGGGAAGGTTGCAAATGGTGATCAAATGGGATACTGCAACCATCATAAATACTTGTTAGTTGCCAAGCAACCTAATAGCAATCATGTCACCATGGGAACACTGCAACAGTCCTTAAGTGTAAGGACCGGTTCCAAGTCATTTTTTTCAACACCATCATAACTTTGAATGGTTGCTAAATGAATGATCGTAAGTCAAGGACTGCTTGTACAGTAAGTAGATGCAAACTGTCCCTCTCTGGATCTGTAGAGAGATTGGTGCCATAGATAGTTTGTTCATCAGAACTCTCAGCCAAATGCTCCATCCTGTAATCTAGGGGTCCCCAACCCCCAATCTGTGGACCGACACCAGGCCGCAGCATGCCAGAAACCGGGCTTTGCAAACAAGAGACGTCCCATCCGCAGGATGCAGGCAGCACACAAAACCATGCCCCCTCCGGTCCGTGGAAAAACCTCTCTCCACGGAACCGATCCCTGGTGCCCAAAAGGTTGGGGGGAAGTGCTGCTGTAATCCATCTCTCCTGATCCATTACTCGTTTTGTACCATTTTATGCATCCTTCTTCAGCTTCACGACGATTGCCACTTTTCCCTTCTGGTTGTGTCCATAGCAATCAGAAATGTAATTGGCAATTCTAGGAATTGCAGGCTTGGTTTATCTGAATGGATCTAGAGTGGGGGAAAGCCGTTCTGATTTCACATGCATTCTTAGTTGTCTATGGAGATTCTCAGTTTTCCAGGTCATGGTTGTCCCAAAGGTGCTTTGTCAAAAGGCAGCTGGACTTTGTTTTTCCTTGAAGACGTTTCCCTTCTCATCCAAGAAGCTTCTTCAGAACTGAAGAAGCTTCATGGATGAGAAGCAAAACGTCTTCAAGGAAAAACAAAGTCCAGTTGCCTTTTGAAAAAGCACCTTTGGGTTGCTGAAAGAAAACTCTTCATCAGGGTCCAGTCCAAGCTGGGAATAAACAAAATGGAGACTGCTTTAGAAAGAAGGTTGTGGTTTATTGAAGAGCAGAGCCAGACAGAAGCGTAGCTCTGGGAAAGCTGACCACATGTAGCTGGGAGTGGTGGGTTTTTATACCTTCTGGGGCTTTTGAGGTTGTTTCCTGTTCCTGTTTGAGGCTTTGTATTTCTTCTGTCATGTACTTTGACCTGAGTCTGAGTGTGCTCTTTTAGTATTGGTGGGTTAATCCTATTATGTCCCCAAAGGTCATGTCTTTTAGAGTTTGGATGGGGTATGTAGATTTTAGAGGTCTTTGTCTTCCTAATCTCATAGCTTCTAGCTTCCTAGCTCCAACCTTCCTGAATGTATTATTACATCTGCATTTCTAAAAGCTGGTTTCTGCTGAGTTTTCTAGCTGGGGGGAGGGAGAAGTTTCTGCCTTTTTAAAGATCTTCTCCATTATTCCTTTGGAGAAATATATTCTGCCTTTTAAATATTCCCCAAAATATTTCTTTCTCTGGATCCTTCCCACAGGGTCATTCCTATTTGTCATAGATTCTTTTCCTACTTGATATGGAAGGGTTTAGAATTGTATGTCCTGGTTTAAAACATCTCCAGGATATCTTATTTAGCAGGCCTAACTTTAGCCAGAGGTACAAGTTAAGTGTTGCAATATAAGTGCTCTATACAGCCCAATGGCTTTACCATTTGAAGGGGCTAAGCCCATATGTCGCATTATTTCATATTCATAGACATGCCATGTTTTCTCTGTCTTCCTGCTCTTTTTATATGCATCCATTTATCTATCTCTTCCTTTTCCAGTCCTGTAAATAAGGTAAGGACTTTAAATGACCTCCAAGCTGTCTCATTTTCCTACTCCTCCCATTGTACAGGTGAAACTCAAAAAATTAGAATATCGTGCAAAAGTTCATTTATTTGAGTAATGCAACTTAAAAGGTGAAACTAATATATGAGATAGATTCATTACATGCAAAGCAAGATAGTTCAAGCCGTGATGTGTCATAATTGAGATGATTATGGCTTACAGCTCATGAAAACCCCAAATCCACAATCTCAGAAAATTAGAATATTGTGTAAAAGTTCAATATTCTAGGCTCAAAGTGTCCCACTCTAATCAGCTAATTAAGCCATAACACCTGCAAAGGGTTCCTGTGCTTGATTGGCCAGCAAACTTGCCTGACCATTGCCAAGAGAAAGATGAGAGACATGAGACTGAACAATGCAGAAGAGCTGAAGGCCAGTATTGAAGTATCCTGGTCTTCCATAACATCTCAGCAGTGCCACAGGCTAATAGCTTCCATGCCACGCCGCATTGAGGCAGTAATTGCTGCAAAAGGGGCCCAAACCAAGTACTGAGTACATATGCATGCTTATACTTTTCAGAGGTCCGATATTGTTCTATGTACAATCCTTGTTTTATTGATTGCATGTAATATTCTAATTTTCTGAGATTGTGGATTTGGGGTTTTCATGAACTGTAAGCCATAATCATCACAATTATGACAAATCATGGCTTGAACTATCTTGCTTTGCATGTAATGAGACTATCTCATATATTAGTTTCACCTTTTAAGTTGCATTACTGAAATAAATGAACTTTTGCACGATATTCTAATTTTTCGAGTTTCACCTGTATACATCCAAACAGAATGGATCCTCTATCTTTCCATTCAACCAGCCATATAATCAAAATCTGCATCTTGGCAGTTATCAGCAGGACCGAAGGGAAGCCAGGAAGGAAAGTCAAGGACTACCAAGTACCAATAGAAACCACTGATGCTTCAGAACCAGAGGCCTTGCAGAAAAGTGTTTGCAATTCTTTCTGTGGAGTCCTTGGTGCACTATGAGCTTGGTGGGGGTTTTGTGCAGACCTTTCATTACCCAATTAGGTAACATCATCAATGATTCAAACCCCACCCCCTTCTAGCACTGATGTTACCTAGTTGGCTAATGAAACATCTGCAAGAAAACCACAAAGCTCAGAGAGCATCAAGGACCCCACAGTCCAACCTTGAGCTACAAATATTCTGTTATAGGCATTTCTTTCTGAATAGGGGAATTAGAGGCCAATCTCTCTCTCTCTCTCTCTCTCTCTCTCTCTCTCTCTCTCTCTCTGTAGGTGTTCTCTGTCATCTAGGGTAGGGTGTTCAAGCTCTGACCCATGGATCATATTTTTTGCAGCTTTCAAAGCTTCTCAGATTGCACTACCCAAATTAGTAGGAAATGAGCAAATTTTACCAGTGTGCTTTTCAGCTTTTTAAAAAATATAAGTAAAATTAGGGTATTACTCTCCAATAGGCTTACTAAGCCTATTTTTACTTTTTTTAAAAAAACAAACAAACCCAGTCCCTCCTCCTCCTCCAAAGAGGGAGAGAAAGGAGCTCAGAAGTTCTTGTCCTGTCTCTTAAAGGGATAGTTCTCAGCCTCCAATACAAATGAAATAAAATCAGCTATTGCCAGAGGTGCGCTAATCTGAAGCTATGCAACTATAGTCCTGCTATTGAATCGTCATACAGGTAGTCCTCAACTTACAACCACAATTAGGACCAGAATTTCCATTGTTAAGCAATTAAATGAATTGTACCCAATTTTATGACCCTTTTTTGCAGCAGTTGTTAAGCAGTTCACTGCAGTTGTTAAGTGAATCATGTGACTGTTAAGCAAATCGGGTGTCCCTCATTGACTTTGCTTGTCAGAAGGCAACTGGGAAGGTTGCAAATGGCGATCGCATCACCCTGGGACACGGCAACTAAGTACATCACAGATGCCAAGTCCCTGAATTTTGGTTACGTGACTGTGGAGATGCTGCAATACAGGTAGTCCTTGATGTACAACCACAGTTGAGCCCCAAATTTCTGTTGCTAAGTGAAACATTTGGTAAGTGAGTTTTGCCTCATGTTACAATCTTTCATGCCACAGTTGTTACGTTAGTAACACAGTTGAGGGTGAAGGTTCATTCTCCCAGCTTGTGGGTTGGTTTCTGAACATTTCATTACCAGGCTAGGTAACATCTTCAGCGAAGTTTAGGGGAAGTCAGTATCAGTGCTCCTCTCTTTATAAGGGCGTCATGTGGTCAGTCGGTCTTGTGATGGGTCAGGTGTGAGTGTGTCAAATGAGGGTCTTGTAATGGGTCAAGTATGAGGATGTCAAGTGAGGGTCTTGTAATGGGTCTTGTAATGGGTCAAGCATGAGTATGTCAAGTGAGGGTCTTGTAATGCAGGGCTTTTCAACCGGTGGTACGCGTACCACTTGTGGTACATTAACAAGTGGCAGGTGGTCCACAGCCCTGCCTAGCCAAGTGTAGTGGGGGAGGGAAAGAGCCAGCGCAGGCAAGGACTTACTGTGAGAGAGTCCTCTGCAGCAGCAGAGTGGCTGGGGCAAGGCAAAGGCCCCAGGCTCACTTCTTGCTCACCCTCCCCCATGAGAGAGGAGGAGGAGGGGGACAGAGACAGGAGAGGCTATAAAAGGAGGCAGTTTGGGTGGGAGAGGGAGAGAAAAAAAAGCAGCAGCCTTGGGAGGAGGCAGAGTCAGCTCTAGCTGCACTGAAGGGAAAGAAGGAGGAGGAGGAGGAGGAGGGTGGGGGGAGAGGAGATCAAGCAGGCTGGCCATGAGCTGATCTACAACTGCTGTGGCAGCCACCTGTGCTGGCAGCATCAAACAGGCAAGAAATGCAGTGGGGGAGGGGTTGCCCTCCAAGAGGAGTGAAAAAAGGCAGCAATGGCTGGAGGTGAGGCAGGGAGATGGAGAGTGGAAGGATTCTTATGTGCTTTTGTGACTTTGAAGTCCTGGGATTTGTGCAATATGGACTTTCTGTTCTTAAGGAGTGTTTGGCAATTTCTATTTGGCTGATGGCTGCTGTTAGCTTCTATTGCTCTGCTATTGTTAGCCGTAAGTTTTGTTGCAAGGGATTTCGAAGTATTTTTCTCCTGACTGGATTTTGCCTGTAGCATTCCTTTACTTAAGAATGGAGCCATTTGGCAAGGCTGCCTTAGCCGGCAGCCAGTACTTACTACATTTTTTTTCTTCCTTAAGTGCCGGCTGCTTAACTTTCCTTTCTAGCCAGTAGCTAATTCTTAAAGGGGGATGTGCCTTTTTAAGCTACTGTAGTTCACTCAGCAGCTTGTCTTTTCTGTCTCTGGAGGCTTTTCCTTCTTTGATGAATATATGGAAGAGAGAAAATATGGGGGGGGGTGTTCAAATTCTTCCTTCAGAAGGAGATGGGAATGAGAAAGAGGGAGGGAGGGAAGTCCCGCCTTAGCACTTGGCCACCAGCAGCCCTGCCATTAACTTTGCTTGTCAAAAGATTGCAAAAGGGGATCACATGACTCTGGAACACTGTGACCATCATAAATATGAATCAGTTGCCAAGCATCCAAATATAAATCACATGACCCTGGGCATGCTGCAATGGTCATAAATGTGAAAAATGGTCATAAGTCATTTCAGTGCAATTGCAATTTTCAACAGGTTTTTTGTTTGTTTTTTGGTCATCAAGTTTTTGACACCTTGCTAGGTGGTACTCGAATATTGCCATATCCTAAAAGTGGTACTATTGGTGAAAAGGTTGAAAAGCCCTGTTGTAATGGGTCTTGTGATGGGGTCAGGTGTGAGTCATCAGTGAGTCTTGTGATGGGTCAGGTGTGAGTGTATCAAATGAGGGTCTTGTAATGAGTCTTGTAATGGGTAAGTATGAGTGGTAAGTGAGTGGTAAGTGAGTGATGGGTCAGGTGTGATAGTTCAAGTGAAGGTCTTGTGATGGGTCAGGTGTGAGTCATCAGTGGAAGTCTTGTGATGGGTCTTATGATGGGTCAGGTGATGGGTCAAGTGAGGGTCTTGTGATGGGTCAGGTGTGGGTGTGTCAAGTGAGGGTCTTGTGATGGGTCTTGTGATGGGTCAGGTGTGAGTCATCAGTGGGAGTCTTGTGATGGGTCTTGTGATGGGTCAGGTGTGGGTGAGTCAAGTGAGGGTCATGTGATGGGTCTTGTGCTGGGGTCAGGTGTGAGTCATCAGTGGGAATCTTGTGATGGGTCTTGTGATGTGGGTGGTAGCGTGGCTGATGATTTTTGTGCTTCTCCAATCAAACTGGTGCTGTTTGGTGTCGGTGTGGGTAGCGATTAAGGATTTGGGATCATGGCATTTGACTGCCAGCCGGTGTTTGTGGATCCTGGTTTTAATTGATGTGATGTTTGTCCCACGTAGAGTTGGTTGCAATGGTAACAATTGATTTTGTAGATTACATTGTTTCTTTCATCCTTCTGTATCTTGTCTTTGGCTCTGGATAATTCCTAGCGGAGTCTGGCTGTGGGTTTATGGACTATTGCTATTCCTAGCGGTTGGAGAATTCTGGCTGTCATTTCCAACACCCCTTTTATGTATGGTAGGGTTAGTTTTTGCATGGTTGTTGGCTGTGTGGCATGTTGTGGTTTGGGTGCTGTGTGTCGCAATGTGAAATTTTTGGAATAGCTGATACAGAGAAAGACATCAAGCAGCCATTTCTCTTCTGCTTTTCTTAATGTTGTGCCACTGCAGTATGCCCTGGCCTTTCTGAAGACAGTCTGGACACAGCTTCTTTTGTGTGGGGTGGGGTATTTGCTTGCAAAGCTGAGGGTCTGGCCCATCACAAGACCCACCACAGACCCTCACTGAACACACCCACACCTGAAGCCGTTACAAACAAAACACTGACACTGACATCCCCTAAACTCTGCTGAAGATGTTACCTAGCCTGGTAACAAAATGTTCAAACACCGACCCACAAGCTCGGAGCATGAACCTTCACCCTCATCCTCCACCTGAGCTACAGATATTTGCCACTATTGCAAGTAATACGGTTGTTAAGTGAGCCCAGCTTCCCCATTGACTTTGCTGGTCAGAAGGTCGTAAAAGATGATCACATGACCCCGGGACACTGCAGCCATCATAAATACATGCCACTTGCCAAGTGGCTCGATTTTGATCACGTGACCACGGGGATGCTGCAATTGTCCTAAGTGTGAAAAATGGTCATAAGTCACTTTTTTCAGTGCCGTTGTAAGTTCAAACAGTCACTAAATGAATGGTTGTGAGTCAAGGACCGCCTGTAGTTGTAAATGCAAAGATTGGTTCCAAGTCATTTTTTTTCAGTTCCATTGTAACCTCAAATGGTTGCTAAACAAATGGTTGCAAGTTTAGGGGTTTTCCTTTTTTCTTTTTCTTTTTCTAATCAGTCCATTGTCACCCTCTCTGTGCCACAGGCCTCAGTAACATCATTGGCGTCATTGTCTACATCTCGGCCAATGCTGGTGATCCCGGCACAAAACATGACGATGAGAAGAAGAGCCACTATTCTTACGGCTGGTCCTTTTATTTTGGTGGCCTTTCCTTCATCCTGGCTGAGATGATTGGTGTGCTGGCGGTCAACATATACATCGAGAAGAATCGCGAGGCCCATTGCAAAAGCCGCACAGAACTCTTGAAGAACCCTTCTTCCTCCTCAGCCATCTTGCGTCTGCCCAGTTACCGTTTCCGATACCGCCGCCGGTCACGTTCCAGCTCCCGCTCCACCGAGCCATCCCAGTCTCGAGAAACCTCTCCCGTTGGCCTGAAGGACTTCCCTTCCACTGACATCTCTATGTACACACTGTCTAGAGACCCATCCAAGGCCAACGTTAGTTCCCTCTACGGTGGTGCCAGTGAGACCGCCTCCACAGGGGCAACAACCTCCGGGGCGACCGGGACTGGTGGCGGATTCTTACAGTTGCACAACACCTTCCCCAAAGATCCTGGAGTGACAGTCACGGTGACTGGGCCTGGGGTAGCAGGAGCCACTGGTACCCTGGGTAAAGATGCCTCCTCCAACACCAACACACTCAACAGGAAGACCACGCCAGTGTAGGGATGGACTTAAGAGAGGAGAGGGCATGGGAAGGAAAAAAGGGGAAGAAAAAATACTGTTCAGAGGACATCAGGCGAGTCAGAATGTTGAGAAGCGAGAAATCAATCCATCCAGTGAGCATTTTTCTTGCTTGCTTTGCTTTGCTTCTTCATCTTCTCCCCTCCTCCCTCTTCTTTCCACTCCTCTCCCTCTTCCTTCCCCTGTTTCCTTTCTGCTCCTCTCCTTCTCCTTTCCATTCCTCTCTCTTGCCCTTCCCCTCCTTTCTCTCCTTTCCATTCCTCTCCCCCTTCCCTCCATTCTTCCCTCTCTTCGCTCCTCTCCTCTCTCTCGTCCTTCCCTTCTCTCCTTTCCACTCCTCTCCATCTTCCTTCCACTCTTCCCTCTCTTCTCTCCTCTCCTCTTTCTCCCTTCTCCTTTCTCTCCTTTCCACTCCTCTCCCTCTTCCCTCCATTCTTTGCTCCTCTCCTTCTCCCCTCCCCTTTCCTCTCCTTTCCATTCCTCTCCCCCCTCCCCTCCTTCCTCTCCTTTCCCTTTCCTTCCTCTCCTTTCCCCTCTTCTCCCTCTCCTTCATTTCTCAATCTAACCACCCAACCACCTAACCAGGAATTTGCTTCCCCTGATTCACCCAACCACAGGATCCAAGACCACAATTTTAGTGGCGCAGAGATGGAGGAGTCAGGCTAGGCTCAGCAAGAGGCTTTCAAAAAGGGGTGCAGGGATCGCCTGCTCTTATTCCCCAGATCAAAAGAAATTACTCAAACATCAGTCCTTTCAAGCAGGCACCTTGAGGAGAACCAGAATTGATGGTGGAATACTCAAAAGCAATGCTGTGATTATTTACTCTGTAGTTGTGGGGAAGAAAGGTAATTCTTATACACTAAGTGAAGACCTCTCCTACAGCCTGCCAAGGGACAAGTATGGATGAAGGCCCAGCCCCCACTCCTAAGCCTCCTACAAATGGCTTCCACAGCATACTGTGCCGAATTTGGGGCTGCAGTGTAGATCAAGAGATTATTTGTTTCCTCAAGGGGTGAAAGAAAACCCTCTCTTCCACTGCAGCTCAAGGGCTGACAAAAGTTTATGCCAAAACAGTGCTGGAGAAAAGTACACACACACACACACACACACACACACACACACACACACACACACACACACACACACACACACACACACACACACACACACACACACAGGGGGTGGGTGGGTTTGAAAATCGAAATGGACCTACTGCCCCCTAGTGGTTGTCAGAAGTATTTCGAATCCACTAGCTTTGCCATATTTCCTTCCTTTTTATCCTTGACTTTGGCCCCACTCTTAAGACTGAGCCATAGCTTTTCCTGAGATGAAGCTGCCTCTGGAGAAGAGGGAATCCTTGCTGTATTATAAAATTGTCCCTTGTCCATATTGAATGACATTCTGCCAATTAGTCCTGTGGTTTGTCTTGTCCACCCCACAGAGCAGACTTCCCCAGATACGTTCAACCATAGTTCCCTAGTTGTCAGACAACATAATGGGAGATCTGATCCATCACATCTGGAAGAGAACTGGTTGGAAAAGGCTGCTGCAGTAGAACAACTGACAGATTTTTCCCAATGTTATTATCTTCTTTTCTATATCTGGAAGAACTTTAAAACAAAGAAACAGAGATGGTTTATATCTCTGCTTAGTCCTACCTACCCCAGAATCAGCTTCCTAGGAAGACTTTTTACATATATGATAAATTTATAAGTGCACAGAAACAAGTATATGCATAGAGATATTTATGAAGAGACTATTGAAATTATTAAAATGTTTCATAGGACTTGGTTAATGAAACTTTTGGTCAGTAGTGAAACACAGGATCTTCCTTACCCTCATATTTCCTTCACTGGTGGATGCTTTCCCTGAATCTGCAAATCCTCACTGCCAACCTCGCATCTCCTTGTTATACCATTGCAGCACCCAGGGATCCCTTAAGGGCCGGGGCAGTGTTTTTCCACCTTGTCAACTTAAGATGTATAGACTTCAACTCCCAGAATTCCCCAGCCAGACCCATTGGTTGGGGAATTCTGGAAGTTGAAGTCTGTGCATCTTAAAGTTTCTCAGATTGAAAAACACTGCTCTAGTGCATAATTTATATACTTCTACCCCATCTCCCACTTAGTGACATTCTCACCCAAAATTTATTTTGGCTACATCCTGACTACAAATCAAAAGCTGAAAGTTGCTGGTTTACCAAGATTATTAAAGCCTATGTGGGTTGACTGGCAGTCAGGTGCCAGATAGATACTGTTTTATTTTTATTTTATTTTATTTTATTTTTTATTGAAAGTTTTTGAATTTTACAAAACAAATCCCTTCCCCAAACCCCCCACCCTCCCATACCCTCCCCCATCTTCCCCAAACCTCCCATACCCTCCCTCAACCTTCCCAGAGCTGAGTACAGGCTTAATTAAAATTTTCAAAGAAAATAAAAAGAAAAAAAACTTAAAACACATATAAATCCTAAACAAATCTAAATACCTTAAATTAAACAAATTATCTTCTCTAAAACATAATAGTTGCAAACATTAAACACACATTATAATATACTCTAAACATTTTCTAGTATTGTACTTATATTATTATCCATCATTCTATATAGAATCCCCAAAACACAAATTTAAACATTACTTTCTTTAAATATCTATACCTACAATATAAGATCTAATCTCCCTCTTTCTTTACTCTAGAACACAAAAATAAGCATATAAACATTCATTATACCATTAAGACTGGATACTCTTTTGAATAGTTAAACTAAATGCTTATATTTAAACTTCTTATCTAAAATTTTCTTTCAATCTCCATGATCTTCTCTCCTATCAAAAAAAAAACTTAAAAAACATATAAATCCTAAACAAATCTAAATACGTTTAATTAAACAAATTAACTTCTCTTAAAAATAATAATAATAGTAGATCCCATAAACATAACTTAAAACATTAAAATTCCCTTATACCTGTTTAAATCTTTACCAATAACAAATTCCTCCACAGTAAACACATTCCTTCTCTTATCCATAAACCTCTTAAAGGTAATTCCAAAAAGTTTGTAAATCTTAATTCTCCCGCAATCTCAATAGTCTTCTAAGTACTTAAACTAAGTACTTAAACTTAAACTTCTTATCTAAAATTTTCATTCGATCTCCATAATCTTCTCTCCAATAGCCAGTTCCATCCACTATAAACACAATCCTTATCAGTCTCTCTTGTCCATAAACCTCGAAAGAAGTACTTTAAAATCTGGCCTTAAAGGTAGCTCCAAAAAATTTGTAAGTCCTGATTCTCCCACAAACTCAGGAACCAATACTTGTGAGGCTTCCTTAACCTCCTTCTTCTGTTGGTCTTTCTCTTTAGGTTTATATGTTTATTTTTTATAGTGACCCTGAAACACGGACTCAGGGAAGTTTTCAGTAAATAGATATTAGTAAAATGGAGAACTGTAATCTAATATATACGGAAGTGGGATGGAAGAAAAGCTGGTAACATTCCAAAATTAAATGTAAATTAAAAGATTGATCACCAGAATCTTACTTCTCCTTCCATGAATGAGAAGTACTATAGACCAAATGATCCACATTCTGCAATATATTAAACAAATATTCAAATCAGCTGAAACTACATAGGCAGCCCCATGGAGGCTGTTGTAATCTTGCTTGGTTAGTAAGTATAATTAGAAGCAGTAGAATTGTGACTAAGCAAACTTACTGTCTGGTTGTTCAGTGAATTAGTATCATTCTTGTTGTGTCCTGGGCCTGATGAGGAAACTCAGCAGGCCCAGAAATGTTGCAAATGATCCCGGGCAACCTAAAAGCTGCCCGGGACCAGACTGGCTGGCACCGGACTACTGCGCATGCGCAAGGCGCAAAGAAAAAAGGATTACTATTGGCTGGACTGCCTGGGGGTTGGAAAACTATAAAAGGCCTACGTGCCTGTTTGCTTGTTGCTTGGAGTGGAGTTAAGGAGAAATAAAGAAGTTTGCTTTACGATGAGTTGTGTTTCAATGCCTCGAATCCCGAAACACAAAAGTGGCGATGAAGGTGGGATCCCTGCAAGGAAAAGGCAGTAAGAAGAGGATAAGCCTCATCTGAAAAGCCTGAAGCCTGGGAATCGGCGTCCAGCTCTGCACTCACCTGCCAGTACAGCATCGCTGGAGGTGAGCTTGGCAAACGGGCCCTTCCCCTCAACAAAGGCTTGCAGCGAGGCATTCGAAGCAGAAGATGTCAAAGATTGGATGTCTGTCTGAGTTCGAGGTCTCTCACCCGGAGTGCTGGAACTCCTACGTGGCCCGGGTGGAAAATTACCTAAGGGTTAACCAGGTTCGGGATGACAGCTTGAAAACAGCAACCCTGCTGTGCGTCTGCGGTCAGGACACTTTTGATGTAGCCGAGAACCTGGTAGCCCCAGCACCGCTGGAGTCTGTCACCTATACCGACCTAAAAAACATGCTGAAGGATCACTTCCACCCAAAGTTGTCAGTGATCGCGTGGAGGCATGCTTTTGAGCAGAGGGATCAGAAGCCGGGCGAATCCACTGCTGAGTTCATTGTTGCGTTGAGACAAGCTGCCAGGCCTTGTGAATTCAAGGACCTGGAAGAACGCTTACGAGACCGTTTCGTCTGCGGCCTGAGAAGCAGGGAGCTGCAACAAAAAATCTTTGCTAAAGCTGAAGTCACCTTCCAAGATGTCTTACGTGAAGTTACAGCTGAAGAAGCAGCAGGCGGTGCTGTGAAGGCTCTGCGGCTTGCCAGAAACGCTCCAGCCGTCGCGACCGTACATCAGGAGGTCGCTCAGGAAGTCCAAGACTCGTATCCTGAAGAGGAGGTGGACAGACTTCACCAGCCAGCAGTGAGAAGACCGTGAGAGAAACCAGACAAGGCCCCAGCAGCCCTTCAGTGTCTCAGTTGCGGAGGACGTCACAAGCACACAGACTGCCGGTTCCGCTCCGCCATTTGCCGGGCATGTGGTAAGCAAGGCCACATTGCCACTGTTTGTTTGGGTTGCCAGCAGGTGCAACCTCGGGAAAAATCCCTTCGGAAAGGTACCAGGGTCCCCAGCCAACACAGGGTGGGTTTCTGCACATCACGTAGAAGCATCATGCG
This sequence comes from Crotalus helleri, assembly GCA_024509115.1. Taxonomy (NCBI): domain Eukaryota; kingdom Metazoa; phylum Chordata; class Lepidosauria; order Squamata; family Viperidae; genus Crotalus; species Crotalus helleri. The sequence continues at coordinate 4,453,650 of JAKSXO010000028.1, forward strand.
AACGGGGACACACAAGCCCCTTAAAAAGAAGCTTCACATTGTTGTACAGCTACAAGGGGTTCCCTTATCGATGGAGCTGAACACTGGGTCCACTCTATCAATCATTTCACACAATACTTTTAAAAGGATTTGCTGCAGTAGTGGCCGTCGAGTCAAACTCAGGCCATCGAACCTAATTCTTACTGACTTTCAAAATTCAAGGGTTAATGTATTAGGAGAAGCCACACTCAAGGTGCAGCGTAAGGCTTTCCAAGGCCTCTTAGATGTGGTGGTTGTTGGGGGTGATCGTATGAGTCTAATTGAACTCGACTGGTTTGAGGCCCTGGGAATTCAGGTGACTGGTCTGAATAGTCTGCAAACTCCAGGACTTGCAGAAGTCTGCAAACAGTTTGCAGATGTGTTTAGTTCAGAGCTTGGTTCATACAAAAGGCCTCCCATCGCACTGCGATTAAACCCAAACATCGCACCAGTTAGGATTAAGCCTAGGAGGGTGCCATTCGCCCTCAAAGGCAAGATTGATGCTGAACTGGACAAGCTGCTCCAGCAGGGCATCTTGGAACCTGTGGACTCAAGTCCATGGGAAACCCCAATCATGACACCTTTAAAGGCTAACAGGGAAGTCTGAATTTGCGCGGACTATAAGTGTACTCTGAACACAGCTTTGCAACAGCATCCATATCCTGTACCAGTAGTGAGTCATATTCTGGCCTCCCTTAAAGGGGGAACACTGTTTGCAAAGCTTGATTTAGCACAGGCCTATCAACAGCTACCTGTTGATGAGGCAACTGCTGAAGCCCAAACAATAGTGACCCATAGGGGCGCTTTTAAAGTAAAAAGGTTACAATTTGGGGTGAATGTTGCTCCTGGCATATTCCAGAGCGTCATGGAGCACACGCTCAGGGGTATCCTGGGGGTCTGCCCCTACTTTGATGACGTCCTCATTGCAGGGGAGTCATCGCAGAATTTGGCTGAAAGATTAAGGGCTGTGATGATGAGGTTCCATCAAGTGGGCCTCAAATTAAAAAAGGACAAATGTAAAATTGTTGTTACTTCTACAGAATTTTTAGGCTTTAAAATAGATGCTCAAGGCATCCACCCTGCAGAGTCTAAATTGAAGGCCATTCAGGAGGCCCCAAGTCCCAAATCCAAAAGCGAGCTTCAGGCTTTCTTGGGGCTTCTTAACTTTTATCATGCTTTCCTTTCCCATAAGGCTACTGTGGCTGAGCCAGTACACCGGCTCTTGGACACGCAAGCTCCATGGCAGTGGACTAAAGTCCATGACAGGAGTTTTAAGGAGCTCAAGGCCTTGCTCTCATCAAATGCGGTATTAGTCCATTTTAATGAGCAACTGCCTGTATGCATCGCTTGTGATGCATCCCCCTATGGGGTGGGTGCTGTACTCAGTCACCTGAAGGCTGATGGGACCCAAGTCCCTGTGGCCTACTATTCAAGGACTCTGTCATCTGCAGAGCATAATTACGCTCAGATTGACAGAGAAGCCTTGGCCATAGTGGCTGGCATAAAGAAATTTCATGATTTCTTATATGGCTGCCACTTCACGGTCTACACATACCGTAAGCCTTTGCTGGGTTTGTTTACCACAAACAAACAACACACATTATTTCCCCATGTATGCTGAGATGGTCTATTTTCCTGTCAGCATATGACTACACTTTAATCCACAAACCTGGAAAGGAAATGGGCCATGCAGATGGCCTCAGCAGATTACCTCTAAAACAGATAGAGGCAGATCCTGCTCCTGCTATTAATATTCTCTCCATTCAGGAGTTGCCTGAATCTCCCCTGAATGCTAGGGATGTGGCTGCAGAAACTGCCACTGATCACACGCTTGCACGCCACAAATGCCTCAGGCCCCTGTACACAGGTGGGAGGAGACACAAACCCCTTGGTCAAGGGTACATTTACTGTAGATTATGCTGGGCCTTTCCAGGGGCAATTCTTCCTTATCCTTGTGGATAGCCATTCCAAGTGGCTAGAGGTTGTACCTGTCTCCTCCACTACTACTGCTAGGACCATCCAGGTGCTAAGAGGAATCTTTGCATCCCATGGCCTTCCTGATGTTCTCGTTTCTGACAATGGTCCTCAATTTACATCTTGTGAGTTCCAGGCTTTCCTTCAGGCCAACTTGATACGGCATACAACGTCAGCTCCCTTCCACCCTTCCACCAACGGGCAAGCTGAAAGAATGGTGTGCACCACCAAAGACGCGCTCAAACGATTAACGCATGGCAGCTGGCATCACAGGTTAGCAGACTTTCTTCTTGCACACCGCACCACACCTTGCACTGCCACTGGGAAGAGCCCAGCTGAACTCCACTGGGGCCGCCACCTCATCACGAAGTTAGATAGACTGCACCCTGACCAGGTGCCTTCCCAGGTGTCACAGCCACAGGCTCCTCAGAGACTTCAGGTGGGCGATCCGGTCTGGGCTAGGAACTATGGTCCTGGACATCTCTGGGTTCCTGCTGTCATATGTAAGATCTCTGGACCTCTATCATACGAAGTGACCTTGGGAGATGGCCGCGTCCTGTGGCGCCACATCGATCAACTGCGCTGGTGGTTGTCCCCTGTCGATTCCGCCCCTGCCTCCGCTCTCGGGGGGGAGGGGCCCCAGAAACTACATCACACTTCAGGTCAACCTTCTGAGACACAATCTCACTGTTCCTGGGAATTGCCACAGGTCACTAGGGATTTCCCAGGGGTGGAGCAAGCGCATTCTCATGGTTCAGCTATTGCGCCGAACAGGGAGTCATGCGTATCCGCAAGAGCTCCAAACAGGAATTCACCTGAGGAGGGGTTTGCCATAGAGGCGGCTCCTGACTCTGGCACCTTGGCCACAGGGGACTGGGAGTATTGGGGCACACCTGCAACGCAGGTCATGTCTGAGACTGGTCGCGGGCTCGAGGGACTAAGTTCCCTGGAGCCATCCAGGGAAGTTGGGGAGTCCTCAACCACTCAAGCAGGTTGGGGAATTTCCTCCGCTCTCTTGGAGCCTGGACAGAGCCCTGGCAACTCTGCCAGCATGCCTAACCAAGGGTCACCTGCAAAATTTATGCATAAAAGTCCTGGTCTAGCGAGCCCAACAGACGGGCCAGGCCAGGCACCCTTAAGTACAAGTCCTGGTCTGCCTAGCCGGGCAGGTGAGCTGACAGGCCAGGCACCCTCCCTGACTTTGCGTAGGTCACAACGGGACAAGGCCCCTCCTAAGCACCTAGGTGAATATGTGAGGTTCCTGTCAGCACAAGGAAACCTTACTAGCCTAGGATAGGAGTTGGACCTATGTGGGGTAGAAGATAGACACATGAAGTCCATATTAAGGGGTGGGTTGTTTAGCTAACCCTATTAGTTATAAGAAGGGTGCCTGCACGTGAGCAGAAATATTATTTCTTTTGTTTATTATTATTTTATAAAGAAAATGGGAAGTGTGTGTGTTCTATCCAGGGGGGAGGGGTGTTGTGTCCTGGGCCTGATGAGGAAACTCAGCAGGCCTGAAATGTTGCAAATGGTCCCGGGCAACCTAAAAGCTGCCTGGGACCAGACTGGCTGGCGCCGGACTACTGCGTATGCGCAAGGCGCGAAGAAAGAAGGATTACTATTGGCTGGACTGCCTGGGGGTTGGAAAACTATAAAAGGCCTGCGTGCCTGTTTGCTTGTTGCTTGGAGTGGAGTTAAGGAGAAATAAAGAAGTTTGCTTTACGATGAGTTGTGTTTCAATTCCTCGAATCCCGAAACACAAAAATTCTGGCTACTGAATTTTGCTTTGGAATTCACAGGTTACAGAACTAATAGCAAAGTCCTATTTGTCTTTACTATATTAGCCCTACTCCTAATGGGGCTTATTCCCTAGTAAGCAAGTTTAGGATTGCCACTCTAGGGTCACATATGCAGAATTCCAGGCCAGAAGAGAAGGTGATTTGACTCAGCTCTCATCATGATACCATTGAAAGACCTGAGGTTAGAGATAAATTAGACAGTTAGAATAATTAACCAGTGGAACGACTTGCCTCCAGAAGTTGTGGGTGCTCCACCACTGGAGATTTTTAAGAAGAGATTGGACGACCATTTGTCTGAAATGATATAGAGTTTCCTGCTTCAGCAGGGGGACTAGAAGACCTTCAAAGTCCTTTCCAACTCTGTTATTCTGTTAAATTATCATGGAGAAAATCTATCTGTGTGGTTGCTTGGAATAAAAAATGACTTGATGGCATATAATCAATCACTTGTCATGAAGAGTAACTAAAACCTTTGAACAATGTATTGTTTGGGTAATAGAAATACAGTTTGCCAAGATGTTCATTAGGGACATGCTTTGTTCTTTCAGTAGCTAATATTATGGGAAAGCCATGTCTCTAAAACAGTTAAAAACTGTTAATTGTCTCTTTACTGTTTCCTCTAGCCTTTTGAGAACTAGAATTTTTTTCTCTCTTACGTTTTAATGAAAATGTATTCTTTGTTCGGAGGCAAGTCTTAGAAAATGTAGAGAAGGGTGAGATTTTTTTTCCTTCTTTTTGTAACAATGATATCATTTTTTAAAAAACTCTTCAGAAAGGACATTTAAAATGTGGAAAGAGAAAGGGGGCACTGTTCAGTGGAAAGGCATCATCTGTTCCAAGTTTTTCTGTATAAAGTGGGTTTATAAAAAAAGTATTCAAAATACAAGAAGGAAACACTGGCAAATATCCAGTGAGTGTGCTACACAGAGAAACTCATAGCTGGAGGGAAAAAACAATAGAAACATTAACAACAAAAACACTTGTCTGTCTGTCATAATAGCAACAATCAAATGCATGGATTTTTACTGGAATCTACCTTTCAAATAAAGTCCTATGAAAACACTTTCTGGGAAGATGTTATTGAAGGGAAAGAGAAGCATATCCAAGCTGTGAGTGGTAGAAAGGCCCCCCCACATGTTGTGAGCTTTGAGAATAGATAACTCATTCAGGGGCCTGTGAAAGAAAACCAAGGATTTAATATCAGAGTGTCTACAAGGTAGGGTAAAAAAATGTCAGGGTGGGAACTGCAGTGGTATGATTGAAAATCTACCTGGTTTTTTTATGTGCACATACAAAACAGGTATAGCTTTTAGTATACCTGTTGAGGCCACCTGGTTGATTTTTTTTTTTTTTTTGCCTTACAGACACCTCTGCAATGTATGGACATTTTTTTTTTTAAAAAAAATGCCAGTCTGTCTAGAATGGATCTGTCTGGCTGGGTAGAGCAAGACTCATGTACTTTTCTTATACACACATTATCCAGTTTATTTTTGCTTCACACCTTCAGATGCTTTTTTTTCAAAAGGCAACAGGACTTTCTTTGTTTTTTCCTTGAAAAAACAAAGGAAGTCCAATTGCCTTTTGAAACAAAAAAGGACCTTTGAGACAACGATGACCTGGATGACTGAGAAACTCAGTCACATTTTCTTTAGCAAGAGTAAGTTGCCAAATTGCCAAAGGGTTAAGAGGGCTTAATTCCATCCGCAAACCTTGCCTACTGGACTTAATTGCAACCCAACTGTGTGTGGCATTTCCCATTTGGGTAGCTTTTGATTCAGCCAATATTTCAAAAATATAAATTTGTTGGGCCAGTGATCCACTGCCAATGCTCAAAATCACTCATTCCCTGGCACCTGCTGGATGCACATCTATAACATATGTGCAGTCCTATTTGAGACACAAATTTAAAAAAAGCTAAAATTCACTCATTCCTGCAGTCCTATTCCTGGCTTGACAAAGTACAATTGCCCTGTTCACATATTGTATCATAGCATTTCCAAACAAATAATATATATTCATTTGGTGCTGGCCCCATTTTAGCCTTTTCTAAAACTCCAACTCGCCACCCTGTTCTTATGACATGTTTAAGTAAGTCAATGGGCAAGTTAGAAAATACAAAGCAATGAATGAAGTGATTCTGACAATTAATCATAGCAGCTTAGTTGTGCCATTCGGCCTACTTTGTTGCTGCCTGCATCTTATACCCTGTCACTAATACAGGTAGTCCTCGACTTACGACCACCATTGAGCCCAAAATTTCTGTTGCTAAGTGAGACATTTGTTGAGTGAGTTTTGCCCCATTTTATGACCTTTCTTGCCACAGTTGTTAAGTGAATCCCCACAGTTGTTAATTTAGTAACACAGCTGTTAAATGAAACTGGCTTCCCCATTGATTTTGCTTGTCAGAAGGTTGCAAAAGGTGATCACATGACCCTGGGACACAATACCGATCATAAATAAGAACCAGTTTCCAAACATCTGAATTTTGATCACACGATCATGGGGATGCTGCGAAGGTTGTAACTGAAAAATGGTCATAAGTCACATTTTTCAGTGCCGTTGTAACTTTGAACGGTCACTAAATGAACTGTTGTAAGTCGAGCACTACCTGTATGTTGTGCTCTTTCTGAGACCTCTCTGCATATATTGCACCTGGGTCCTGTCTAGTGTGGTAGACTTCTGCATCGATGGATCTGGTGCTTAGTGCCTGTTCTTGTGCGGCTATGATCAGTGCCTCAGTGCTGTGTTTTAATCTAGCTCTTTCCAGCTCCTGGCAGGATTTCATCCCTCCTCCAACAGCGGCGGCCGAACGGGTCACATGAACATCCTATGTTGCCAGCACATAACCGGACGGAGACTACATAGAAATGGAATATGGAGAAGCCGACTGCTGTTAAAACTGTTATGGCTTATGTTGCTGGAACCGTGACTCTGTGAATGATGGGAACTGGGACACTGGGTCTGACAACACTTGGATACCGGGAGGGGGTATTATAGGAAGAGGTTGAGTGGGACATTAGGGATGAGAATGGCGTGAACGGAACGCATGGACTCAATGCAAGGTTTGAACATAAGTACTAGCTGGATCGGGGCGTGGACTCAATGCAAGGTTTGAACATAAGTACTAGCTGGATCGGGGCGTAGGTAGGGTGGAGGACTATCACAAGGCAGGTATGGGGAGGGGGACAGGTGGATTCCAGATGACCAATTAACCTTCAATTGGGGTGTGTACTCTGGGTGTGGTGGAGGGATGTATTTAGGGCAATGAATGGAGCTTCGTTCCAGTGCTAACTTAGTTTCAACATAGTGAATAAAGCTTGTTGAATACTGCAACGTTCCTGTTTCCTGGCTTTTGCGAAGCGCGGTTAGGACGTTCTGTTAGTAAGTTAGCACTCACCCCAAAGTCATCTAGCTTACAGCATAATGGCGGAGGGGACACAGGGAGTGGAGCCGTTGGAGGAGGAGCAGTTAGAAGCTGCTGAGCAGATGGAGGTGCCAGTAGCTGGTGATACAGAGGCTCCTCAGATGGTGGTTCAACCAAAGGAGAAGCTGCAGGTTCCTGAGGCTACGGAGCATGCAGTGAAACCGCGAACAACCACAGCTTCAGACGGAGAGTGGTGGCTGAGTCCTGCATTGCGGCATCCGGAGGAGCGCGGAGACAGGGGATTGGCGCCGAGTTTGAGCGGATGGAGGGAACGGCGGGTCACTGGAGACGACGAAGATGAGTGGAGCTATTCCACGGCTCCAGGGCAATACACCTTGGACGTTCTTAGAGACCAGTTTGGGGAGCGGGGTTATTCAGTTCCCGCTAGTATCCTTCCCCAGTCTAGGGCTGCCCCAGGGGCGCGTATAACATCTGAGTCATCCCGTTTCCAGTTAGCGAGTCCGAGGCTCAAATTACAGCCAAGTAGCTGCTTTACCTTGCAGAATACCATGGGGAAGCAGGGCACAGCTGAGCGTTCCCAATACCGGCAGGAGGCACGAGGGGCCGGAGTTCCGCCGGTGGATTCAGGTAGGCAAGGGGCGGGCCCAGTAGGCTCAGGTGACCGACCCATGTTACTTCCAGAAAATATCCCATATGGAGGCCAGATACCAGCTCCTTGGCCACAAGCCATGATGTGGAATCCACCTCCCATTACGCTTACTTTTGACGGCAATCCAGATCGTTTGGCTGTATTCTTAAGCCATGTGCTCAGCCACTTGGATCGTTTTACTACCCTATATCTGTCTAATTGGGCGATGGTGGTTGCAGTGACAGCCAGCCTACAAGGGGAAGCTGCTGCTTGGGCCGCTGACCTGTATAGCGACCATGCCAGAGAGCTGTCGGATATAGGACTATTCTTAGACGCCCTGAAAACGAGATTTGAGGATCCCACCCGACTACAACGGGCGGAAGCACAGTTAGTAGGTCTGCGACAGGGGGGCAGGCCAGTACAAGATTATATACGGGACTTCCAAAAAGTGGCAGGAAGGCTTAGATCGTGGCCAGATCGTTTACTGGTCCATCATTTCCGCACGGGACTAGATATTGACCTACGCAGGGCATGTGTGGTTAGAGGGATCGTAGGACGCCTTTCCGAATGGTTCAAGGCGGCGGTGGAGTTAGATGTTGGGCTAAGGGAATTGCCTGGAGCACGTGAAGTACGGTTGCAGCCTCGTAAGGGCCAGGATCAATCCAAGGACAGTACCAATCAGATGCCAAGTAGTAATGCACGTCCTAAACCGGTGTTCCGGTGTTTCCGTTGCAACCGGCCGGGTCACCGTGCGGCGGAGTGCACATTCCCCGAATCAACTAACATACCAACAGGCGTGGGCAGACCCGGTACTACACCAAAGAAGATGACGGAGAAATCACGAGTCGCCCATCAAGTAGGACAAACAGCTCCAGGTGATATTTCTCCGGCATTGGAAGAATATGAAGAAGAAGGCCCGGTGGAGGATCCGATGGTGAGTGATCCCATAGTTCCGTTCACCATCCCCATAACATTAACGAGTCCGGTTACCGGGGAGTCAGGGTCATTTCAGGCATTGCTTGATACCGGGTGCACTAGGTGTCTGATTAGTAAGGAGGTGGTCCGGCAGATGAGTATTAGGGTGACCCGGTTAAAGTCTCCAATTCGTTTCAAACAAGTAGATGGCTCCCTCTTGGGGGGAGCTCCGACCAACTGGGTGACGGAGCCTGTGAGGATGGAGATAGGTATTCACTGGGAGGTAATACGGTTTATAATAGTGCCTTCTATGTCCGAATCCATCATCCTTGGTCTAGCGTGGTTGGATAAATGGACCCCGAACATGTGGTGGGCAGATGGGTCCCGGCATTTAAGGCTTGCAGTAGGTCCCCAGCCACCCCATCCGGGTGTGCATAGTGAGGATAGGGCGGTTGAAGACTCGAAATCAGGGCTGGCTTGGAGTGATCCTGGATATGCGGCAGTGTATAGTGATCTGGCAGCAGTTTTTAGCGAGCAAGAATGTAATAGTTTACCACCCCATCGGTCAATGGATTGCGCAATAGAAATTGTTCCTGGTGCGAGGTTGCCGAAACCCAGGATGTATCCGATGACATCTTCGGAGCTACAGGAAATGAGGAAATACATAGATGAAAATTTGGCCAGAGGCTTTATAGAACCAGCACGTTCCCGGATAGCAGCCCCGGTATTATTCCAAGGGAAAAAGGATGGAGGATTAAGATTATGTGTGGATTTTAGGGGTCTTAACGCTGTATGTATAGAACAGACATATCCCCTGCCATTGATGAAAGACCTCCTTGCCCATCTAGTTGCCGGGAAAATCTTCACGAAATTAGACCTTCGTGAAGCATACTATAGGGTGAGAATTAAGAAAGGGGACGAGTGGAAGACAGCGTTTAATTGCCCGCTGGGCAGCTATCAATTTAAAGTGATGCCTTTCGGGTTGCAAGGGGCCCCAGCTGTATTCATGCAGCTTATTAACGAAGTTTTGCACGAACATCTGTACCGGGGTGTGCTGGTATATCTGGACGATATACTCATCTATTCCCAAACATTGGAGGAGCATGTGAAGTTGGTGCGCACTGTGCTGAAAAAATTGTTAGACGCCCGGCTATATTGTAAGCTATCAAAGTGCGAATTTCACAAGGAGCGCATTGAATACCTAGGATTCCGAGTTTCAGCAGCCGGTATAGAGATGGATCCCAGTAAAGTACGAACTGTATTAGAGTGGCAAGCCCCAAAGACCCGCCGTCAATTACAACGGTTCTTGGGGTTTGCTAATTTCTATCGGCAATTTATTCCCTCTTTTGCTGATGTGGCACTCCCATTGACCCAGCTATTGTGTACCAAGCATATTGCAGGGAAACCCCGCCCGGGACAATCCTTGAACTGGACTGTTGCTTGTCAAAGAGCATTCGAGTCCTTAAAGACATTATTCGCTCAAGAACCTGTATTAGTACATCCTGATCCGGGGCGGCCGTTTGTTGTACAGGCTGATGCGAGTGACGTGGCAGTCGGAGCGGTATTATTGCAGCGTAATGACCAAGGTATTCTACAACCTTGCACTTATACCTCCAAGAAGTTCACTGATACAGAAAGACGCTGGGCGGTATGGGAAAAGGAAGCGTTTGCCGTGAAATGGGCCCTGTCCACGTGGCGCCATTTGTTGGAGGGCGCACAGCATCCCTTTGAAGTGTGGACAGACCACAAGAATTTAACGGTCCTCCAGACACCGAGGAGATTAGCTCCCAAACATGTTCGTTGGGCGCAATATTTCCAACGATTTAGGTTTCATTTTAAAGTTGTTCCAGGAGGGAAGAATTTCTTAGCGGACGCACTCTCACGTCTGCCACAATACGACAGCAAAAAGGAAGAGGTGATCCAAGCTATCATGCCTTCTGGCAGTGTTGAAGTCATACAAGCAGATGCCTGCGAAAAAATGACAGCATTCGAGGATGAAGTAAAGTCTGTTTTGTTAAATGACTCTTGGTCACTAGCTAATCCTGGATTGTTGACCTACCGAGATGGTTTAGCCTGGCACGGTGATAGACTATACATTCCACAGCGGTTACGGGACCGACTGTACCACCGGTGCCATGATTCCAAATTAGCAGGCCATTTTGGGCTTTTGAAAACATTACATTTGGCGAGACGGCAGTTCTGGTGGCCGAGTTTGCGGAAGGACATTGAAAGCTATGTGAAAGGGTGTCATATTTGTGCACAGGTGAAGGTAATTCCTAAAAAACCAATGGGATTACTCCAGTCAGTGTCTAATCCAACTCGGCCATGGCAGGACATTGGGATGGACTTTATAGTAGATTTACCAAATGTAAAAGGATATACAGTTATATGGACGGTGGTCGATTTATTTTCAAAGCAGGCCCATTTCATACCGTGTAAGGGACTACCATCGGTGAGGAAATTGGCTAAAATGTTCGTACACCAAGTGTTCCGACTGCATGGGGCGCCTCGCCGGATTATTTCGGACCGAGGTGTCCAATTTACAGCTCATTTTTGGCGGCAATTTCTGAGGTTTATTGGTACCACACAAGGGCTGAGTTCTGCATATCACCCTTGTACTAATGGGGCGGCGGAGCGGGCCAATGCGGCTATAGAGAGATATCTCCGATGTTACGTGTCTTACCAACAGTCCAATTGGGTAGATTTGGTACCATTTGCGGAGATTGCATATAACAATGCGGTACATAAAAGTACTGGCCTAACCCCATTCCAAGTGGTATATGGACATGATATTACTCCACTACCGGAAAGTAGAAACCGGGAAACCCAGGTCGGTCAACCAAATGAGTGGTTGTCGCGAGTAGGTAAGGTTTGGACTACAGTACGACACGCTCTGCAGCGGGCAGCTCAGACATCAAAGTATCAGGCAGATAAAGGTCGCAGAATGCCATTTCAATTACGGGTAGGCGACCTGGTATATTTGTCAACCAAGTATATTAAGTTGCAGGTGCCATGCAGAAAATTAGCACCAAAATACATCGGACCATTTCGTATACACCAGATCCTCAATCCTGTGACGGTGAAGCTCCACTTACCGAAACTACTTGGTAAGATACACCCGGTTTTTCATGTAAGTTTGTTGAAACCCATGGGAGGACCGTCCCATGAGACACCCCCAGGACCTGTTACGCCAGGACAATATGAAATACAGGACATAATTGATTCGCGAGTAAGGGGGGGTAGACTCTATTATCTGATATTGTGGAAGGGATACCCTCTGTCCGAAGCCTCTTGGGTAGAAAAACACGATATATCTGCCCCTGATCTAATCCGTCGGTATCACAGAGCATTACCACACAAACCAGGGGGTGACTAGAAAGGTTATTGTATGTGAACATTGGCATGATTAATCAATTTCCCATTTCTCACCTTCGGGGGGCCCTGTGGTGAGGGGGGCCGAATGTCAGACCCAGCATGATACTTACCTTCCAAAGTCCAGAATGTTCCAGTTAACCCTGTGTTCCAGCCGAGTCCGGTAGCTTCGTGAGCTACATCGCCAACAGCGGCGGCCGAACGGGTCACATGAACATCCTATGTTGCCAGCACATAACCGGACGGAGACTACATAGAAATGGAATATGGAGAAGCCGACTGCTGTTAAAACTGTTATGGCTTATGTTGCTGGAACCGTGACTCTGTGAATGATGGGAACTGGGACACTGGGTCTGACAACACTTGGATACCGGGAGGGGGTATTATAGGAAGAGGTTGAGTGGGACATTAGGGATGAGAATGGCGTGAACGGAATGCATGGACTCAATGCAAGGTTTGAACATAAGTACTAGCTGGATCGGGGCGTGGACTCAATGCAAGGTTTGAACATAAGTACTAGCTGGATCGGGGCGTGGACTCAATGTAAGGTTTGAACATAAGTACTAGCTGGATCGGGGCGTAGGTAGGGTGGAGGACTATCACAAGGCAGGTATGGGGAGGGGGACAGGTGGATTCCAGATGACCAATTAACCTTCAATTGGGGTGTGTACTCTGGGTGTGGTGGAGGGATGTATTTAGGGCAATGAATGGAGCTTCGTTCCAGTGCTAACTTAGTTTCAACATAGTGAATAAAGCTTGTTGAATACTGCAACGTTCCTGTTTCCTGGCTTTTGCGAAGCGCGGTTAGGACGTTCTGTTACTCGAGCTCTTTCAATCTCTTCTCTGAGCAACAGCTTGTTCTGCTGTAGGGCCGTTGGCGCAGCAGGTGGATCCGTCCAGTTGCCACCAAGGGTATGGTTTGGTGGGTTCGATGGGGTAGCAGTGGTGGGCAGATCTTGTGGCAGTGCCCGCTGCATAGTCATTGCCACTGCTGAGGGACCCAACCGGTTGCCATCAAGGGCGTGGTACAGTGGGTTCAATGGAGCAGCAACAGTGGGAAGATCTCGTGGCACTGCCTGCTGTGTAGCCGTTGCCGTTGCTGGTGGACCCATCCAGTTGTCATCAAGGGTGTGGTTCAGAGGGTTCAATGGGGTGGCAACGGTGGGGAGATCTCGTGACCTAGGTATCGCGACATCAACTCTCTGGCTGACCATCGCATCTGGTCGTTGAGATTCCTCTGTTCGTCTACTTGGTCTTGGGGGGCTTGTGGCTGGCTGTGGCGCTCTCACCTGTGCATTCTGGAATGCGCTTTGGTTGTCCACATAGGCCTGTACGCAGCTACGACGCTCTTCATTTTCCAGTTGCTCCCTATTTGGCAAGAAAGTGGTGTGCTGGAGTATTTTCTGAAGGCCTTTTGCTCTTGCCACTTTGTCTGCCACATCTCGCTGGCTTCGTATGAACTCAAGCTCATCTTGAGCGGTCTTCCTTTTGGCCTTCCTTATATCTGCTTCAGCTTCTCTTTTGGCTGCATCAGCTTCTCTTTTGACTGCTTCAGCGTCTGCATCAGCCTTTCTTTTAGCTGCATCAGCTTCTCTTTTGACTGCTTCAGCATCTGCATCAGCCTTTCTTTTAGCTGCATCAGCTTCTCTTTTGGCTGCATCAGCTTTCCTTTTAGCTGCCTCAGCCTTTCTTCTGGCCTTCAATCGAGCTTCCTCTATTTCCATCGCTTCCAATTCCTTCTTCTTCAGCTGCTCCTCTTGTACCACGCGAAAGACTGCTTCGGCAGCATTAGTATCTATGATTGCTTGCTCGGTTTGTGAGATTCGGGAGGTTCAGCGGTGACGAGAAGACGCTTTCGAATGGCGGGAGGAACCTGTGGCATGCGATTGTTGGGACACGCTGGAATGTGCCTTGGACATATGGCGAAAGGATGAAGCTTTTTCAGACACATGAGATGGAGCTGCATGTGACCATTGGTATGGTGCATATGAATGACAGGAAACTTCAGACTCAGCTCTTTCAGCTGGTCTGTCTCTGGTGTGAGGCTCGGGCTTTGGGGAACCCTGTGAGCTGTCTAGAAGTTTCTTATGTTCCTCGTTTAGTAGCTTGAGGCTTTGCATCTCGCTATCGACTCTTGAGTCTCTTAATTGTTCCTGAATGTCCTTGAGTTGCCGTTCGGAGTCCATCCATTGCACATAGGCATCTTCCTTATCTCCTTCCACTGCGTGTGCATGTTCTGGGGAGAGTTCCTCCTTCTGTTCATGGTAGAGTTGGTATAATCTCTCCCAGCATCTTTCATGGCGCTTGTGGATGGTGTCCCATTTCTCCATCAGATGTGAGTGCATGGCTTCTGTGGGCTTTCTTTGTTGTCTCAGATCATAGTGACTCTGAGAGGTCTTTGGCTTCACTGAGGCTTGAGCTACAGCCTCTGCGTGCAGGTCAAGGTTGGTTGTTGGCAGCATTTCTCCTTGACCGGCTGGTTGGTGTACCTCAACTAGGCTGGTTGGTTGAACCCCTTCTGCTAGACCAGTGGGACACTCTGCCATGGCTAGGGTAGGTTCAGTGTTCTTCTCAGCTATTTTGAAGCGAATTTGAAGAACTTCTCTCTTTGATCACTAGGGGTTGCTACTTGTAGATCAGCTTCAGAGGTGCTGTCTGTGGGTGGAGATGCCACTGGGTGCATTCTCCTGCGTTTGTGGATACTGCAGCGCAGTTCGCTCCTTCACCACTAGGGGTCGCTTGCTGTGGGTCAGCTACCATGGTGCTCTTCCTTCGAGGTTCACCCTTTGTCCACTAGAGGGCCTTCTGTGGGCGTGGTTAAAGGTTTGCGTGTAGTTCCTCCTTTAACCACTAGGGGGCGTCTGAAGAAAGGCCAGCCAAATTCTTCCTATTACCACGTTACTGCTAGTGGCCACTGAGAGAATGTAGAGGTACAAACTCCCACCTGGCGACCGTTAAGTTGTAGGCTGGAACCCTGGGTCATCAGCTTGTGATAATAAGCAAGGACTATTGGCTTTGCTTTCTTCTGCTTAATTTCTCTCAAACTGGAACAACTTGGTCTTCACCTTGAGTGAGTGAGTACTTTTGGTAAGTTCACTCTGTGCCCTCTAGGGGGTGTTGGTAGCTTGGGATAAATTCAAGTAACTTGCTCTTTAACTAACAGATTCACTCTGCGTAGTTAGTGATGCGAGCAGTGAAGTACCTTCTTTCCCTCTGAGGGATGATGCTCTTGGCTCGGCTTGCTATGAGCCTGTTATGTGCTGAATTAAATGTCAGTTGTTGTAACTCAGCATTTAGATTCCAAAGGTCAAGAAATCACATAAGGGTGTCATGAATAGATTGACCACCAGTGGGTGCTACTGCAATGCTATTGGGGTTGGTTCTGCCCCTGAAACCAGATGCCTTCTTATTCCATTAACACTGGCTGAAATTCCAAGCATTCCTAAGGGAGGGGGGAGCTTAGCCTTTCCACCATGCTGTGGCTAGGAGAAGAGGTTAATTGCTTTCCTTAGTGACTTGTTGCTAGGGCAAGTGGACTAAGAAAACAGCATTCAGTTGAGAGTTAATTGCCTTTTTATAGCCCTCGAAGGGGCCCCTTGCTGCTCTCTTTTGGTGTTAGAAATCAGATTTTACATGCAAGAAATAGGAGTGTAGATTTTTCCTTTTCTACTTAGTAAGGTAAACATCACAATATCTCTTTGATTTAAAAATTAGCTTGTAAACAGATCCAAAGGCAATTTAAAAACAGACACAAGGCACTTTATAACTCTTACTTTTCTTCCAAATGTTGGTTAGCATGCAAAGTTTGACTGGTAATGAATCCTTGCCAGTGGAGGCTTGTCAATATGGGGGTAAACTTTGTCATGCAGTGGCTACTTGCAAAGTTAACAGCGAATTAGCAAAACAATGCATCTGAATCACACCTTCTTTGAAATGCTGTTTGCCTTTACGAAGCTGATATGAACTCTGAGCATTCATTTACTTGCAAGAGAATCTTTACTTTACTTCCTTAAGGGTTGATGTAGAGAAAGGCTAATAAATTTACTTTTCTGCCTTCAAACTGTTGCAGGAGACCAGAGGAGAATTAACCATATCAATTTACTGTTCTGTTCCAGACAGAACACATTGCTTTGAGTACAATCTAAAACAGACAGATAACTCGATAGAAATGATTTCATAACAAATATTTATTGTCCAGGAATTCTAAGCAGAGACTTACTATGCTGTAGATGCTTCTGATTTTTCATATCTGTTCATTCCTATAGGTAAATTGATATTGAATTTTCCCCTCTTCTTCTGATAAACATCACATGTTGGCAAAGGATCTCCAAGCTGTGTGGCTAGGAGACATGAGGCTGGATGAACAAAGGAATTCCCATCTGGCTTGTGTCCCAATGACCAATGACCCTTTGAGACTCCTCCCACTGACCCATCAACATACCTAGCATTTAACCCAATAACTGCCAGATATTCTAACATACTGATACATGCTCTCTAGTTAGGGTTACATAGAGCTATGCGACATCCAGAACAACTATATATAAAAAGGGAGCAAGCCCCACACTCACTACCACTGATATTGTTACCTAGTTGGATAATGAAACATCTGCAAGCAAACAACCAAGTTCAGACAGCACCAAGAACTCCCCAAAATGTGCCTGTCTTAAAGTAACGGCATTGTAAAGGCATCATTCACAACTGAGTGCCACGTCAGGACATGCAAGCACCCTGCTTTGAAAATAAATCAGTGCTTTCTCTAGGGGACATCTAATTTTTTTTTTATTAAAAAGTTTTACAAAAATTACAAAATATACCCCAACCCCCCCCTCCCCCCCTCCCCTCCCCCTCCCCCTCCCCCACATCCCAGAGCTGAATACAGGGTAACAAATATAATAATCATAATCTAACTAACATTAACCAACTATATAGATAAACAAATATAATGTGCTTTAACTCCCCTTTAACACAGAGTAAACAATTTGCAAATAAACTTAATCATATAAACAAATTAAAATCCTAATTCATAAACAATACAATATAATAAAAATTCCACTATACTAAACTATTATTAATAATAATAATAACAATAATAATATTCTAAAATTTATTCATAAAATAAATGGAACTTTTTAGTCCCATATTTATTCTGAATATAATCTATCCATCTTCTCCAAACCGAAATATATCTCTCTTATGAATGATCCTTCAAATAAGCTGAAATTTTTGCCATTTCTGCTAAATTTGAGACCTTAAGGGTCCATTCTTCTATAGTCAGCAAGGAATCTTTCTTCCAATATTGCCCTACTAACAGCCTTGCTGCTGTTATTAAATTCAACATCAAATTAGTTTCCTTAACATCAAAATCTACAATAATACCCAACAAAAATAGTTGAGGAGTAAACTTTATCTTTCTTTTAAAAATATTTTGAATGTTCCACCAAATTTTAATCCAAAAAGCTTTTATATTTCTACAAGTCCACCAAATATGAAAGTAAGTTGCATCCAAACTACCACATCTACAACATTTGGGCTGCAAGTTAGCATACATACAAGACAACTTTTGGGGATCCAAATGCCACCTATAAAACATTTTATAAAAATTTTCTCTCAAATGTTGAGCTTGAGTAAACTTTACATTTCTAACCCAAATTGTCTCCCATGTATCCAACAGAACCGGATCTTGAATATTTTGTGCCCATTTTACCATACAATCTTTAACTAACTCCGTTTCAGAATCCAATTCTATTAAAACATTATAAATTCTCTTTAAATGGGCTCGAGTTTGATCTTTAATCTGTTTTACCAAATTCGCATCCTCTAAAGTAATACCAACCTTTTGATCTAAACTCCACCTAACTAACAATTCATTATACTGAAACCAAGAGTGCACAATATTTTCTTGCTTCAACTCAGCTAAAGATTTTAATTGCCAATCCTTCCCTACCAAACGAAGTAATTCCTTATAAGAAATCCTATCCAAATTCACTCCCCTAGATACCCCCTCTATCACGTGTCCAGGAATCCCCCAAATTGGGATTTTATAATTTAACCTATAATAATACTTCTTCCAGACATGTAATAAAGCGTTTCTTAAAATATGAGATTTAAAAACCTGATCTACTTTTTTATTATAAATTAAATATGCATGCCATACGTATAATAAATCTCATCCCTCAAGAAAAAGTATATTTTTATTTGTTAAATTAAGCCAATCACTAATCAGCGTTAAAGCCACCGCATCATAATACAATTTTAAATTAGATGCCTTAAGTCCTCCTCTTTCCCGTGCATCTTGTATAATCTTAAACTTAACTCTTGGTTTTTTCCCTGCCCAAATAAACTTATTAATACCCTTCTGGGACATCTAACTTTTTTGTAGGACTTCAAAATAATAAACCAGACCAGGACAATTCATTGCCTCAGTCAACCCCATCAAGCGCATGCATGAAGAGGAGAGCAAAAGGATTCGATACGTTTGCCCATGATAAACAACCGGCACATTGAGAAGATTTCCAAGCCTGTTGGAAGCAAATCAAGTTCCACAGAGTGGTGGGGCAGAGGAGAGTGCCTTGAGCTCTTCCGTGCCCAACAAGGGGTGCTGTGGGAATGGGCAGCTGGTACAAGAGGGCCTCCCCCGTTCCTGAAAGGGTCCAATTTAAGTGTCTGTTTTTTTAAGAGTACCATACCCCTGCACACAAACACATCCAGACTGTCTATGAACCTCACCGCTTAAAATAACCCTCGCTGCCTGGATGATGGCTGAGGAACACTAACAGGTGCTCTGTAGGCTTGCCAAGGCAACAGGGTGGCTAAGGTAGCTGCTGTGCTCCTTGCCAAGTAGGGGGCACTGCCTGGAAAACACAGGGGTGCGGGGAGAGCGCTGGACAACTTTTCGGCACTGCTTGCAGTGTGTTGACCTAGATAAAACTCAGAAAAAGCTGGGCAACAAACCCAGGCACAAAACCTGGCTCAGAGCTTGGGTGTTTATGGGCAGCAGACAAGCTAGCTTTTCTTTTTTTTCTGGGCAAAATAGATTCCCTAAACAATCAGGGATCAGGAAAAGAGGCTATGATGTGGCCCAACTTTTTCCTTCAGGACCAGGAGCAGCGCATAGCAGTGCCCAGGAGGGGAGAGACCCCACGGCAGAAAGTTCTGGCGGATGAGCAGGAAGGCAAGATCAAGCTGGCATTCTTTGTGGCCATTGTGGGGATGACCCTGACGGTGCTGGCGGTGGGCACAGAATTTTGGGTGGAACTCAACACCTACAAGCAGAACCATTCCGCCATCTGCGAGGCTGCCCACTTTAGCTTGTGGAATTTCTGCTATAGGAAACTCTGGGTCTACGATGTGGGAGAAGAGAGAGACACCTGCTGGCCTGCGGAGCTACCTGGTGGTAAGAGTGCTTTGAATTCCCTTATAATAATAATAATAATAATAATAATAATAATAATAATAATAATGGCTAAGAGCAGGAAAATTGAAGAAAGAGACCGAGGGACTAATTCTGGCTGCACAAGACCAAGCCTTAAGGACAAATGCATACAAAGTCAAAATTGAGAAGACAGCAACAGACAGTAAGTGCCGCCTATGCAAAGAAGCTGAAGAAACAGTGGACCACTTGGTAAGCTGTTGCAAGAAGATTGCGCAGACTGATTACAAGCAGCGGCATGACAAAGTAGCAACGATGGTGCATTGGAAGATCTGCAAAAAATATCATTTGCCTGTAAGCAAAAACTGGTGGGATCATAAAATAGAGAAAGTCATAGAAAATGATAAAATTAAACTGCTCTGGGACTTCAGAATTCAAACAGACAAGCACCTGCAACATAACACCCCAGACTTAACAATTGTCGATAAGAAAGACAAAAAAGTCTGGATAGTGGATGTGGCAGTGCCTGGAGATAGCAGAATAGAAGAGAAAGAACTGGAGAAGATAACAAAATACAAAGACCTACAAATAGAAATAGAAAGACTGTGGCAAAAGCAAGCAAGGGTAGTACCAATAGTAATAGGCTCCTTAGGTGCAATCCCAAAACAACTGGAGCACCACTTGAACACCATTGGCATTGACAAATTCGCTATTAGTCAATTGCAAAAGGCGGCCCTATTAGGAACTGCTTCCATCCTGCGACGATACCTGTAATACCATCAAACATCCACATCTGCCTATCCCAGGTCCTGGGTAAGGACTCGATAGGTAGACAAAATGCCAAATCCAGTCTGAACATCTGGCTGACTGTGCGATGATCCATAATAATAATAATAATCATCATCATCATCATCATCCCCCAGTGAGGCACTACCTTGACGTGGTTGTGGGGCTTCTGTACTCTGAGGAAGATGAGAGCTATTCCAGAGGTTCAACCATACTGGACAGGTCTCATCAGAGGAGTCAGACAAAGAGTGTCTCTCCCATAAAAAATATGGTGAGACGTAAATTTCAGAATGCCATACCGGCTCGGACGTCACCCGGGTTAACAAGGTCCGCACTAGATATTGGAGTTCCTGGATATCTGGTGAAAAATGGGTTACAGGACTCAGGACTGTTGGCTGAGCAACCAGGGCCAGCAGCTGCAGAACTACTGGAAGAAAAAGTGTTTACCCGTCGCAGATACACAGTGATGGAAAACAAAGAAATAATGATCTGTTACTACAGATCAAGTCCAACAAGAAGAGGATATCTAAAACGAATGCACCAGTTCTGGAAAGAACAACATCCAGAATCAGAAATAACAGAACAGAGACTAGCAGATCAACGCCGATTTATAACACGAAATAAAGTATTCACAGAAACAGAATTGGACGAACTGCAAAGGTTTACCCAGGGCAAAGAAATCAAAGCCTTACCAGAAGTAATTCAGAATGTAGAGGCAAACCAGGGGGAGTTGGCAGTGAAGGAATCTAGCAGAGATATACAACTGTTCTCATTTGGAAACCAGGCACCTCTACCTCAGGAAGAACAAAACCCTCTAACTAAAGAAATGAAAGAATTGAAACAAAGAATAACTGAGCATCTAGAACAGCACAAAAACAACAGAATAAGGCTACCTGCATTGAAGCTTGTTCCAAAGAAACAGCTAGCACAAGCATTAAAAGATGCAAATATTGCAATATCAAATATAAGCACCAATTCACTGCAAGAAACAAACCAACTAATGTACAGCACAGCTGCAGTTATAACAGAATACCTGGGATGCAAAATCAACAAAGAAGAAAAACAAACAAACAGTGCACCAGAAAAATGGAAGGTTAGACTAGAAAATAAGATCAGCAAGTTAAGATCACATGCAAGCAAGCTAGAACAGATGAAAGAAAAGAAGCTGAAGAACAAGAAGACCAAAGAATACCTAATCAAGAAATACCACTTAGAAACAAGGAAGATCAAGGAAGCACTGGAAATAATAAAGCAACAAATAACAGCTATAGCCAGGAAAATCAGTAGATATGAAGCTCGAATTGCAAACTATAGGCAGAACCTCCAATTTCAATCCAATCGGAAACGTTTCTACCAATCCATTAATGGAGAAACTGCAATGATTCAGTCAGTACCTGATGAGGAAGGAACAATGCAGTTCTGGAAGCAGATATGGGATAACCCAAAGAAATACAACAAGGATGCGGCTTGGTTAAAAGAGGTGGATGCAAATAAAACAGAAGTTGAAATGAAAGAACTAGTAATAACAACAAAAATGGTAGAAAAAAGAGCAAGGAAAATCAAAAATTGGTCAGCACCAGGTGAAGATGAACTGCATGGGTTTTGGTTGAAACATCTAACTGTTATACACCCACTCATTGCCAAGCAGTTCAACAATATACTACAAGGAGGAGAAATTGAAAAGTGGTTAACAACTGGGAAAACCTACCTAATAATGAAAAATCCAGCAAAAGGGGCAACACCAGGCAACTACAGGCCAATTACCTGTTTACCAACAACTTTCAAATTACTAACTGGTGTGGTAGCTGATGCAGTACAACAGCATCTCCTTTACATGGGTGATTGGAATGGAAGGGAGAGGGAGAAAGAGAGGAGAGAGAGATGCCGTGCATTAGTTTGGGGTTTGTGAATAAATGAGGAGAGTGAATATGTCTAAGCAGGAAAATTACCATTACTGTCAAGACAGGAGTGCAACAACACCCTTCTCCCCTGGTCTTGCTAGCTGGAACTGCTGAAAAGTGTAATTTCCACCTGAGCAGAAAGGAAACCACCCCAATAGCAGAGGAACAAAAGATCAACTCCTAATAGACAAAATGATCTTGGAAAACTGCAAGAAAAGGAAGACCAACCTGAATGTGGCATGGATTGACTACAAAAAGGCATTTGACTCTCTGCCACATGACTGGATAATCAAGTGCCTAGAAATAACAGGAGTCAGTAGAAACATCAGAAAATTTGTGCAAAGAGCGATGGCACAATGGAAGACACAGTTGCAGATCAATGGTGAGAGACTGGGAGAGGTTAATATCAAGAGAGGAATATTTCAAGGAGATTCATTATCACCATTACTATTTGTTATTGCACTGTTTCCTCTGTCAACAATACTGAATAATTCAGGACATGGCTATCAAACATCAAAAACATCTGCCAGACTATCCCACCTCCTTTACATGGATGATCTGAAGCTGTATGGAAAAACATTATCTGAAATAGAATTGCTGCTCAACACTGTCCGTATATATAGCCAAGATATTGTAATGGAGTTTGGCTTGGACAAATGTGCCACACTTACTATCAAACAAGGAAAACTAATGAAAACTGAAGGAATCAAGATGCCCCACGAAAATAACATTAAGAGTCTGGATGAGGAAGAGTACTACAAATACTTGGGTATCCTTCAAGCTGACAATATCAAGCACACTGAAGTCAAGAAAAAGATTAGAGGTGAATACATCAAGAGAGTGAAGAAGATCTTAAAGTCCAAACTCAATGGAGGAAATACCATAAAGGCAATCAACACCTGGGCAATCCCAGTCATTAGGTACACAGCTGGAATAGTGGACTGGACTCAAGCAGAACTAAAAGCAATGGATAGGCAGACCAGAAAAATAATGACAATGAATCATGCCCTTCATCCACGCAGTGACATTGATAGACTTTATCTACCAAGGCAAATAGGTGGGCGTGGAATGCTACAAGTAGATCAGATGGTTGAAGAAGAAAAAATGGCTTTGGAAGAATATCTGAAGAACAATGATGAAGATGCCCTGAAATTAGTATATCAGGAAGGCTTACTAACTACTGGAGAGACCAAACTGGCCTACAAGAAAGACCAAATGAAGAACAGAATAGAGGCATGGGAAGACAAAGCACTACATGGCCAATACATGAAAAAAATAGCTGGGAAGGCAGATAATAACAAAACCTGGCAATGGCTAAGAGCAGGAAAATTGAAGAAAGAGACCGAGGGACTAATTCTGGCTGCACAAGACCAGGCCTTAAGGACAAATGCATACAAAGTCAAAATTGAGAAGACAGCAACAGACAGTAAGTGCCGCCTATGCAAAGAAGCTGAAGAAACAGTGGACCACTTGGTAAGCTGTTGCAAGAAGATTGCACAGACTGATTACAAGCAGCGGCATGACAAAGTAGCAACAATGGTGCATTGGAAGATCTGCAAAAAATATCATTTGCCTGTAAGCAAAAACTGGTGGGATCATAAAATAGAGAAAGTCATAGAAAATGATAAAATTAAACTGCTCTGGGACTTCAGAATTCAAACAGACAAGCACCTGCAACATAACACCCCAGACTTAACAATTGTTGATAAGAAAGACAAAAAAGTCTGGATAGTGGACGTGGCAGTGCCTGGAGATAGCAGAATAGAAGAGAAAGAACTGGAGAAGATAACAAAATACAAAGACCTACAAATAGAAATAGAAAGACTGTGGCAAAAGCAAGCAAGGGTAGTACCAATAGTAATAGGCTCCTTAGATGCAATCCCAAAACAACTGGAGCACCACTTGAACACCATTGGCATTGACAAATTCGCTATTAGTCAATTGCAAAAGGCGGCCCTATTAGGAACTGCTTCCATCCTGCGACGATACCTGTAATACCATCAAACATCCACATCTGCCTATCCCAGGTCCTGGGTAAGGACTCGATAGGTAGACAAAATGCCAAATCCAGTCTGAGCATCTGGCTGACTGTGCGATGATCCATAATAATAATAATAATAATAATAATAATAGTAATAATAATAATAATAGTAATAATAATAATAATAATGTGTACTCTGAGGAAGGTGAGAGCTATGCCAGAGGTTCAACCATACTGGACAGGTCTCATCAGAGGAGTCAGACAAAGAGTGTCTCTCCCATAAAAAATATGGTGAGACGTAAATTTCAGAATGCCATACCGGCTCGGATGTCGCCCGGGTTAACAAGGTCCACGCTAGATATTGGAGTTCCTGGATATCTGGTGAAAAATGGGTTACAGGACTCAGGACTGTTGGCTGAGCAACCAGGGCCAGCAGCTGCAGAACTACTGGAAGAAAAGGTGTTTACCCGTCGCAGATACACAGGGATGGAAAACAAAGAAATAATGATCTGTTACTACAGATCAAGTCTAACAAGAAGAGGATATCTAAAACGAATGCACCAGTTTTGGAAAGAACAACATCCAGAATCAGAAATAACAGAACAGAGACTAGCAGATCAACGCCGATTTATAACACGAAATAAAATATTCACAGAAACAGAATTGGACGAACTGCAAAGGTTTACCCAGGGCAAAGAAATCAAAGCCTTACCAGAAGTAATTCAGAATGTAGAGGCAAACCAGGGGGAGTTGGCAGTGAAGGAATCTAGCAGAGATATACAACTGTTCTCATTTGGAAATCAGGCACCTCTGCCTCAGGAAGAACAAAACCCTCTAACTAAAGAAATAAAAGAATTGAAACAAAGAATAACTGAGCATCTAGAACAGCACAAAAACAACAGAATAAGGCTACCTGCATTGAAGCTTGTTCCAAAGAAACAGCTAGCACAAGCATTAAAAGATGCAAATATTGCAATATCAAGTATAAGCACCAATTCACTGCAAGAAACAAACCAACTAATGTACAGCACAGCTGCAGTTATAACAGAATACCTGGGATGCAAAATCAACAAAGAAGAAAAACAAACAAACAGTGCACCAGAAAAATGGAAGGTTAGACTAGAAAATAAGATCAGCAAGTTAAGATCACATGCAAGCAAGCTAGAACAGATGAAAGAAAAGAAGCTGAAGAACAAGAAGACCAAAGAATACCTAATCAAGAAATACCACTTAGAAACAAGGAAGATCAAGGAAGCACTGGAAATAATAAAGCAACAAATAACAGCTATAGCCAGGAAAATCAGTAGATATGAAGCTCGAATTGCAAACTATAGGCAGAACCTCCAATTTCAATCCAATCAGAAACGTTTCTACCAATCCATCAATGGAGAAACTGCAAGGAATCAGTCAGTACCTGACAAGGAAGAAACAGTGCAGTTCTGGAAGCAGATATGGGATAACCCAAAGAAATACAACAAGGATGCGGCTTGGTTAAAAGAGGTGGATGCAAATAAAACAGAAGTTGAAATGAAAGAACTAGCAATAACAACAAAAATGGTAGAAAAAAGAGCAAAGAAAATCAAAAATTGGTCAGCACCAGGTAAAGATGAACTGCATGGGTTTTGGTTGAAACATCTAACTGTTATACACCCACTCATTGCCAAACAGTTCAACAATATACTACAAGGAGGAGAAATTGAAAAGTGGCTAACAACTGGGAAAACCTACCTAATAATGAAAAATCCAGCAAAAGGGGCAACACCAGGTAACTACAGGCCAATTACCTGCTTACCAACAACTTTCAAATTACTAACTGGTGTAGTAGCTGATGCAGTGCAACAGCATCTAGTTGAAAACAATCTCTTTCCACCTGAGCAGAAAGGAAACCGCCCCAACAGCAGAGGAACAAAAGATCAACTCCTAATAGACAAAAGGATCTTGGAAAACTGCAAGAGAAGGAAGACCAACCTGAATGTAGCATGGATTGACTACAAAAAGGCATTTGACTCTCTGCCACATGATTGGATAATAAAGTGCCTAGAAATAACAGGAGTCAGTAGAAACATCAGAAAATTTGTGCAAAGATCCATGGCACAATGGAAGACACAGTTGCAGATCAATGGTGAGAGGCTGGGAGAGGTTAATATCAAGAGAGGAATATTTCAAGGAGATTCATTATCACCATTACTATTTGTTATTGCACTGTTTCCTCTGTCAACAATACTGAATAACTCAGGACATGGCTATCAAACATCAAAAACATCTGCCAGACTATCCCACCTCCTTTATATGGATGATCTGAAGCTGTATGGAAAAACATCATCTGAAATAGAATCGCTGCTCAACACTGTCCGTATATATAGCCAAGATATTGTAATGGAGTTTGGCTTGGACAAATGTGCCACACTTACTATCAAACAAGGAAAAATAATGAAAACTGAAGGAATCAAGATGCCCCACGAAAATAACATTAAGAGTCTGGATGAGGAAGAGTACTACAAATACTTGGGTATCCTTCAAGCTGACAACATCAAGCACACTGAAGTCAAGAAAAAGATTAGAGGTGAATACATCAAGAGAGTGAAGAAGATCTTAAAATCCAAACTCAATGGAGGAAATACCATAAAGGCAATCAACACCTGGGCAATCCCAGTCATTAGGTACACAGCTGGAATAGTGGACTGGACTCAAGCAGAACTAAAAGCAATGGATAGGCAGACCAGAAAAATAATGACAATGAATCATGCCCTTCATCCACGCAGTGACATTGATAGATTTTATCTACCAAGGCAAATAGGTGGGCGTGGAATGCTACAAGTACATCAGATGGTTGAAGAAGAAAAAATGGCTTTGGAAGAATATCTGAAGAACAATGATGAAGATGCCCTGAAATTAGTATATCAGGAAGGCTTACTAACTACTGGAGAGACCAAACTGGCCTACAAGAAAGACCAAATGAAGAACAGAATAGAGGCATGGGAAGACAAAGCACTACATGGCCAATACATGAAAAAAATAGCTGGGAAAGCAGATAACAATAAAACCTGGCAATGGCTAAGAGCAGGAAAATTGAAGAAAGAGACCGAGGGACTAATTCTGGCTGCACAAGACCAAGCCTTAAGGACAAATGCATACAAAGTCAAAATTGAGAAGACAGCAACAGACAGTAAGTGCCGCCTATGCAAAGAAGCTGAAGAAACAGTGGACCACTTGGTAAGCTGTTGCAAGAAGATTGCGCAGACTGACTACAAGCAGCGGCATGACAAAGTAGCAACAATGGTGCATTGGAAGATCTGCAAAAAATATCATTTGCCTGTAAGCAAAAACTGGTGGGATCATAAAATAGAGAAAGTCATAGAAAATGATAAAATTAAACTGCTCTGGGACTTCAGAATTCAAACAGACAAGCACCTGCAACATAACACCCCAGACTTAACAATTGTCGATAAGAAAGACAAAAAAGTCTGGATAGTGGACGTGGCAGTGCCTGGAGATAGCAGAATAGAAGAGAAAGAACTGGAGAAGATAACAAAATACAAAGACCTACAAATAGAAATAGAAAGACTGTGGCAAAAGCAAGCAAGGGTAGTACCAATAGTCATAGGCTCCTTGGGTGCAATCCCAAAACAACTGGAGCACCACTTGAACACCATTGGCATTGACAAATTCGCTATTAGTCAATTGCAAAAGGCAGCCTTATTAGGAACTGCTTCCATCCTGCGACGATATCTGTAATACCATCAAACATCCACATCTGCCTATCCCAGGTCCTGGGTAAGGACTCGATAGGTAGACAAAATGCCAAATCCAGTCTGAACATCTGGCTGACTGTGCGATGATCGATAATAATAATAATAATAATAATAATAATAATAATAATAATAATAATAATAATAATAGAATTGGAAGGGACTTTGGAGGTCTTCTAGTCCAACCCCCTGCTCAGGCAGGAAACCTTATACCATTTCAGACAAATGGCTGTCCAGTCTCTTCTTAAAAACTTCCAGTGTTGGAAGTATTTGCTCTTCTTCTCTTTTCTAAATTCTTCTAAATATGTTCTCCAACTCTGTTTGGAATAGTCAACTTTGTAGACCTCTTTAGTGTCTTCTGCTGGTCTCCTTCAACTCCATGTCTCATTACTGCTCCTTCATACAAAGGTTTTTACTGCTGCAAGGAGCTTGTCCCTGTGTTGCAGGAGGTAGGATGGATGAGACCAGTCCTGGATGGTATTGCTGCCCTTCTCACCTCCCCAGAAAACCCAACCCAACTTTCCACAAACATTTTTTTTTGTCTCACATACATACACACATACATGTAATTGAAAAGACTTTGCACTTGTACTCTTGTTCCAGGAGATGTGCCTGGGGGTGGGATGGATGAGTTCAGCATAGACAGGGGAGATCATTGTCCTGTTCACCTGCAAACTCAACTTTCCACACATAATATAGATACGTAATTGGGAAGACTTTATACTTGTTCTTGTGTTCCAGGAGATGTGCTTGGGATGGATGAGGCCAACAGGTGAGATCACTGTCCAGCTCACCTCCCCAGAAAACCCAACCCAACTTTCCACACATGTTCTTTCTGTCACACACACACACACACACACATAATTGGAAAGACTTTGCACTTCTATAGCCATTCACCATCTACTCCATCACCAATGGACTCCCTTTAGCCAGCCAAACAGCTGCTACTCCTGAGTGATGCCCTCCTCATAACTATTATGTCACCTGGCAATTTATGAAGATGTTGCTGCCACTCAGGGGAGAATCTTGTAGCTGAAGAGAAACGTGCATGGGGAAGAGACTGTGTGTGAAGCCTTCACACACAGTTTGTGGGCACTGATGTCACACAAAATTCCTAATAGTGTTTTTACATGGAAGCATAACATGTGCATCTTGCATAGAATCATAAGGCATGGCACAGGCAAGGTAATGGGGGCAATTTGAAGATAAGGTTTTAGTAGCCATCAGTGAATCTGGGGCTCTTCTCCTTAGTGTAATGGAATCACTGCAGGGCTTACTAAATTACACTTTTCAGCAGTTCCAGCTAGCAAGACCAGGGGAGAAGGGTGTTGTTGCACTCCTGTCTTGACAGTAATGCTAATTTTCCTGCTTAGACATATTCACTCTCCTCATTTATTCACAAACCCCAAACTAATGCACGGCATCTGTCTCTCCTCTCTTTCTCCCTCTCCCTTCCATTCCACATATACCCAGGCTGCTTATAATCAAGGCTCATGACTTCAGGCTTGGCATCTTTTTGTAATGATAGGGGAAGAACTTGTTGTGAAGAATTGCTGAAGTGTTTATTCCCTTTGACTAATGATGGGTGACTAAGGCCCTGCTAGCACATTTTGCAATTCCAGTTTCCACAAGCACATTCCCTCTTTGAATGGAGAATTGTCTTAACAACAGCCTTCCACATCCGGATGGACTAGAGACAGTTGCCCTGTTGTCCGGGGGATTATAGGAGTTGTTCTCCCAATGCATCTAGAGGCCACTGAATTGGTAAAAATGGTTGTTTAAACTAGGACAGCATCTGTTCATGGGTGTCTGAATTCAGAAGCTCTTATAGGGCCCCAGGAAACAAATCTTCCTGATTAGCACATTTTTCTTTGATCCCATCTATCCACCTCATCATTTCCCCCAAACCTTTATCCCATTCCATCCTCGGCCTCATCAGATGCCCCAAGTATTTTACGTGCTGAACACTATCTTAACCAATCAGTCTTTGTTTTAATTCAGGATTGATTGGTGGGGTTCTCCGTACAATCCCTCTGTTCTTCACTATCCGAAGGCATATATCCTGGTTCTTTTGTTCTTTTTAGATGTCCAGCTCTCATTGTCATACATAATTACTGGAAGGACTATAGGGAGTCCTCAACTTAAAACCATTCGTTTAGTGACTGTTCAAAGTTACAATGGCACTGAAAAAGGGACCATTATGACCATTGTTCACACTGATGACTGTTGTAGCGTCCCCGTGGTCAGGTGATCAAAATTCAGATGCTTGGCAGCTGACTCATATTTATGACAGTGGGCAGTGGTGGGATTCAAATATGTGAACAACCAGTTCACTGTGTGGATGCTGCTTCCGGAAGTCCATTCTGGGCCTGGGCAACAAAAAATTAGCTACCGGTTCTGCCGAAGTGGTGCAAACCGGCTGAATCCCACCACTGATCCTGGGGTCATATGATCACTTTTTGCAACCTTCTGACAGGCAAAGTCAATGGGGAAGCCAGATTCACTTAACAACTGTGTTACTAACTGCAGTGATTCACTTAACCACTGTGGCAGGGAAGGTCATAAAATGAGGCAAAATTCACTTAACAACTGTCTCACTTAGGAATGGAAATTTGGGCTTAATTGTGGTCATAAGTCAAGGACTATCTGTATTGCTTTCTCTATTCACTTTTTCTTTTCATTAAATGTCATAGAATCAGAGAGTTGGAAGGACCTTTCTAGTCTAACTCCCTATCCAGGGAAGGAAACCTCCTATCATCCCAGACAAATGGCTGTCCAACTTTTACTTGAAAATGTCTAGTAATAAAACATCCACAACTCTAGCAATTCTTCTCTTTAATGATTTTGCCTAATATTGTTATTGCTTATATTTGTAAGTTTAAACTCTATTTTTCTACTTCAGCCTACTTTCCACCTTTTTCTATTCTTGGTTGCACGAAAATAAAATCATCTACCAATTTCACTTCATTATTCGTTAAGCCTGCCGGTTGACACGACCTCGGTCTTTTTAATATTTAACTACAACCTCAAATATTAATTTCCATTTTACATTCATTAAGAGCTCATCTAGATTCTCTTTACCTCCGGCTAAGAGATTAATACCATCTGTGTATTTCAAATAGTTTTTTTCACCTTCAGATTTTAATTTCAGCTGTCATCACTTCCATTTGCTGTATGTTATGGGAATATATATATATATATATATATATATATATATATATATATATATATATATATATATATATAAAATTAACATAAAAATTGAGGAACGTAGTCTCCTGGGTGTATACATATTCAAAAGATAAAAACGAGCACCAGGAGGTAAAACAATTAAATGTTTAATAAATAAATAACCTAGCTTTCGATGGCTATATTGCTGCCATCATCGTCAGGGTGTTAAAAACCAGAGGGTGGGCGAGCTTGTTTATAGGCACAAACGCGCCTGCACATGGCTCATAGACCTCGTTATGGGGCCCGGTCGATTGATCCTCTCATCACTCATGTCAGAAGTGTTTCTGAGTTCTAAGTTCTTGCAGCTGATTACTTCTCTGTTGCGTGTGGCTCCTAGGCTGGGAGGCGAGCATTCCATGTCACTACGCACTAGAGTAACATGTGTAACTGCAGACCGATCCTGCGATGAAATCCCAGATCTGGCTATCTTCCTCCCCCGTGTCTGACGTATCACTCTCAGGGGGCATGCCACCCCATGCGTGCTCCCATCTTCCCCTATAGCCCCCAACCCGCCGCCCTTCCGTGCGTGGGATGCACAGCAGTTCGTTGCGATCTCCGTTCCTGTCAGTTTGGCGTCCGATTCAACTCTCCCTTCGGAGGAAATTCCAACTGTGGTCTTCGCGCGTGCGCCCTCACGTTTCCACCGTACTACTTGGGAACGCGTGATGGGACCCTTAATGGGGCGGTTGCAGTCAGTAGGTCGGACGCAATATCGAGGAGAGGGAGGGGGAAGGGGAGGAGTGTTCGGGGCATCCAGGGCACTAGGGGGTGGGTTGCTGTTGTCAACGAATTCTTCATTCATCAATGGGTGCGCGCAGGAATTGCTAATAGCCGGGGGCACTCCGGATGGTAGGATCGTCTTTACCTCGTTGTCTATCTCTTCGTTGGAACAATTGAGATTGGAAACAGTGGGGTGCTTCCTCCGTCTGGAACAAATGCGTGCCTCCCAAGTTTTCATGACCTGGTGTGCAGGATGTAACTCCACACATCGATTAATAGAGTTACAGTCTGAGAACCAAGCCTCTTTGAGGAGTCTGCCGCTCTTGGAGGCATCACTAGCAATAACCTGCACCCCATTGAAATCAAACTTGTGTCCAAGCTCTACCATGTGAGTGAGGATTTGTGAATAGTGCTCCCCTCTTTTTATTGCCAGCTTGTGTTCCTGTATTCTTGTCCTTACTCTTTTAGAGGTTTCTCCCACGTAATTACCTGGGCAATCTATACAATGGATTCTATAGATCACCCCAGGTTTCTCAGTAACGGGGAGTGGATCTTTCAACCTTATGATACAGGAACGCAATGTGCAGTCCGGTCTATGTGCAGCTTTGCTCACTGCCAGAAAGTGGGAAAGACTCGCTCATCGTATTGCGGACAACTACCGTAAGATAGCTTTCCTGCATGTTTGTATTAGAGAAGACCTTCCACCTAGGTCATTAAAGAGGAAGCCTATTGTTGATTCCTTCGAAGGCCGACGCGTTGTTCGCCAATTCCAGCATTGCATGATGCGGGCTCTTATTGGGGATTTACACAGACCTACTGGTGGCTTCATCAGATGTGCTAAGGATCATCGCGAACTGTGCCGTACTAGGTTCACAGACCAGCATTTTGCTGCATTAAACCACCATATTCAGCTGGTTTTTAACAACACAAGATTGCGTGCTACAAATAGACTCCAGGATAAGATTGAGGGATTACGAGAATTACGTAAGAACACTATTCCCTCTGAGAACCTTGTACATAACCTCTCTAGTAAGACACTTACCCACTCCCAACTTTCCCTTTTACAACGGGATGTGGGACACAACTTAACGGACGCTCGTGCATTGGATTTTATGGCGGCGCTAGAACCAATGTTACACCGTGTTGGTATGGAGGAGGTTGGAGATGACATCAGGCACCGTGTAGTGGGATTACTTATGAATCATCGACCCCACCAAGCTCTATCGAGGAATGAGTTGGAAGCTCTTGCCCAGCTCAAGAAGGATGATGCAACCCTCATATTGCCAGCTGACAAGGGGAGAGCTACGGCTGTCATGGATAGAGCACATTACATCAGTAAGGCGTCGGGGTTGCTTGAGGACACTATGACCTACAGGATTGTGAGTGGGGACCCCATGGTGACCCTTAAAAATCGAGTCAATAAGACGCTCAACGCCCTGAAACGAGGTAGAAGATTAGATGACGTAACCCTTTTGAGGATACGCCCTAGCGACACGGCGGCGGCTAGATTCTATGGGCTACCCAAAGTGCACAAGGAAGGGGTTCCCCTCCGCCCCATAGTATCTTTTAGGGGTACCCCCATGTCTGGTTTGGCTAAGTGGCTGAGTCTTCGTATCGGCCACTTGGTCGCTGATAGCCAGACGGTGGTAAGATCGGCAGAGGAATTCCTGGACAAGATTAGGTCCTTAAGGATAGAGGATGACGAGGTGATGGTATCTTTTGATGTCGTCTCCCTCTTCACCTCTATCCCACAGGACCTAGCCCTTGCGACCGTTAAAGATCTTTTGAGTCGCAGGGGCTTAGGACAACACCAGGATTCCCTTTGCCCGGAAGATCTTGTGGACCTTTTGGGCTTATGCCTCAAGACCTACTTCACGTTTCAGGGTAACACCTACGAGCAAATAAAGGGTACTCCCATGGGGTCACCCATTTCCAGCGTTATTGCCGAGGCTGTATTGCAGTGGATAGAACAAGTAGCGATGGCTCAGTATTGTCCCAAATTCTGGGCCCGCTACGTTGATGACACCTTTGTTGTCATCAAAAAGAGTCGGAAGGCTGACTTTGTGGGCATACTTAATTCGGTGTGTGTGGACTTGCAGTTTACGGAGGAGGAGGAACATCAAGGCAGGCTGGCGTTCCTTGACGTTTTGGTCCATCGCCAGCCTGATGGGACCCTTGCTACTAGGGTCTACCGCAAGCCCACGCACACCGATAGGATTTTGCATTTTAACAGCAACCATCCGGTGGCCCACAAGGTCAGCTGTATTAGAACCCTGTTTAAAAGAGCTGACTCACACTGCAGCACGGCCAAAGCTAAGGCTGAAGAAAGGAAATACCTGTTCCACACCTGTAGACGTAATGGATACCCCAATAAATTTATCAGGCGCCACAGTGCTCTATCCAGACCTCCCCATAACCCACCTATTGGGGAGCTACTTCCACAGACTACACGTATTACTCTCCCCTATGTCAGTAACGTTTCTGAAGCCACAGCTAGGCTATTGTCACCCTATGGAATAAGGGTGACACATAGACCGGACTGCACATTGCGTTCCTGTATCATGAGGTTGAAAGATCCACTCCCCGTTACTGAGAAATCTGGGGTGGTCTATAGAATCCATTGTATAGATTGCCCAAGTAATTACATGGGAGAAACCTCTAAAAGAGTAAGGACAAGAATACAGGAACACAAGCTGGCAATAAAAAGAGGGGAGCACTATTCACAAATCCTCACTCACATGGTAGAGCTTGGACACAAGTTTGATTTCAATGGGGTGCAGGTTATTGCTAGTGATGCCTCCAAGAGCGGCAGACTCCTCAAAGAGGCTTGGTTCTCAGACTGTAACTCTATTAATCGATGTGTGGAGTTACATCCTGCACACCAGGTCATGAAAACTTGGGAGGCACGCATTTGTTCCAGACGGAGGAAGCACCCCACTGTTTGCAATCTCAATTGTTCCAACGAAGAGATAGACAACGAGGTAAAGACGATCCTACCATCCGGAGTGCCCCCGGCTATTAGCAATTCCTGCGCGCACCCATTGATGAATGAAGAATTCGTTGACAACAGCAACCCACCCCCTAGTGCCCTGGATGCCCCGAACACTCCTCCCCTTCCCCCTCCCTCTCCTCGATATTGCGTCCGACCTACTGACTGCAACCCCCCCATTAAGGGTCCCATCACGCATTCCCAAGTAGTACGGTGGAAACGTGAGGGCGCACGCGCGAAGACCGCAGTTGGAATTTCCTCCGAAGGGAGAGTTGAATCGGACGCCAAACTGACAGGAACGGAGATCGCAACGAACTGCTGTGCATCCCACGCATGGAAGGGCGGCGGGTTAGGGGCTATAGGGGAAGATGCGAGCACGCATGGGGTGGCATGCCCCCTGAGAGTGATACGTCAGACACGGGGGAGGAAGATAGCCAGATCTGGGATTTCATCGCAGGATCGGTCTGCAGTTACACATGTTACTCTAGTGCGTAGTGACATGGAATGCTCGCCTCCCAGCCTAGGAGCCACACGCAACAGAGAAGTAATCAGCTGCAAGAACTTAGAACTCAGAAACACTTCTGACATGAGTGATGAGAGGATCAATCGACCGGGCCCCATAACGAGGTCTATGAGCCATGTGCAGGCGCGTTTGTGCCTATAAACGAGCTCCCCCACCCTCTGGTTTTTAACACCCTGACGATGATGGCAGCAATATAGCCATCGAAAGCTAGGTTATTTATTTATTAAACATTTAATTGTTTTACCTCCTGGTGCTCGTTTTTATCTTTTGAATATATATATATATATATATATATATATATATATATATATATATATATATATATATATATATATATATATATATATATATATATATATATATATATATATATATATATATATATATAGATATATAGATATATATGATATAGATATAGATATAGATATAGATATAGATATAGATATAGATATAGATATAGATATAGATATAGATATATATAGATATATATAGATATATAGATATATAGATATATATATAGATATATATATATAGATATATATATATAGATATATATATATAGATATATATATATAGATATATATAATATTCTGAACTACAGTGGTACCTTGGTACTCAACTGCTTTGAAACTCATTGAATTTGGTACTCAATGCATTTTTTATGTAAAAGTTTTGTCCTGGTACTCATTGTTTGTTTGGTACACAAGCTAGAACTTGTCAGTGTTGGCTGCCTTGTGACTCACTACATTATTCCTTGTGTGTGGGGGGGACTTTTTCAAAACTTTTTTTATTGGTTTATCAAAATATAAAATACAAAGAGAAAAGAAAAAAATGGTATAAAGAGGGAAAAGGAAAGAAAAAGGCACCAACTTCCAACTCTCTTTAGTACAGTAGAAGATAATAACATGGGAAAATTTGTTTGGTACTCATCATTTCTGATATTAATTGCACCTCCCAGAACTAATTAAGGATGATGTTATGCATTGATGTGAATTACTTGGAAACTGTTGGAAACAGTCAAACAGCTGTGTCTGTTTAAACTCCAGACTGTCTATCTACATACTTGTTAGCTTGTGTTTAAGCGGGAAATACTGCTTTAATTCTATTGGCCGCCACCTAGCAATGAATTGTATAAATAGAGGTTAAGCGGCAGTTAGTGCTGCTTCTGTGTTAACTTAATAAATGGGTTGTTGTTTGCACCAATTGCCTCATCAATGCCTCACCGATCCTGAAACATAACAGTGGCAGCGAGGGTGTGATTTGCTGCTAAGGGAGAGAGAGCCAGAAGTCACTAGGGATGAGACCAGGCCTCAGTGCCCTGGTAGGAACCACGTTCCCCCCCCCCACCTGCCAACAAGCAATGCTGGAGGCCCACGTCCTGAGGGACCCGTCCCTAGGACCAACACAGAAGCCTTAGCAGCAAAAGGCATTGAGAGGTCGAAGACAACTCAGCATGGCCAAGCTCGGAAAGCTATCGGAGTTTGACGTGTCACATCCCAAGAGGTGGAGTTCACACATTTCTCGAGTTGAGAACTATCTGAGAGCTAACCAAGTTAGCGAAGATGGCTTAAGGCCACAATGCTTCTGTGCGTGTGTGGTCTGGCAATGTTCGATATTGCCGAAAACCTAGTCGCTCCAGCTACACTTGAGTCGGTCGCCTACTCAGAGCTCAAGAAAATGCTCAAGGAACATTTTGAGCTGAAGCTCTCCGTCATTGCCTGGACACACACATTCAAACAACGGGAGCAGCTGCCAGGTGAGTCTGCCGCCGAGTTCATAGCCGCCCTACGACAGGCGTCCCGGCTCTGCAATTTCACAGACCTTGAAGAGAGACTGAGAGATCATTTGGTATGTGGGTTGAGAAACAGGGACCTTCAGCAGAAGTTGTTCACGAAGGAGACCTTGTCGTTCCAAGACACTCTGAAGGAAATTATGGCTGAAGAAGCCGCCGGGGGAGTCGTCAAAGCCTTACAGCCCTTCAAGAACACTCCCAGCCCAGAAACCGTCCACCATGAGGATGCTGAAAGAGTCGAGGACCCCAACATGGACCATGAGATCGATCAGCTGCAGAAGCCACCAGAAAGAGCCCAATGGCCATTTGACAAGGCAGTTCCCTTCACTCGATGTGTGGGCTGTGGAGGCCGACACAGACGCTTGGAGTGCAGGTTCCGCACAGCAACGTGCCAGACATGTGGCAAACAAGGCCACATCGCCGCCATCTGTAAAGGTCGCCAGAGGGAAATTCCACAAGAAGAAATTCCCCAGGAAATGTACCGGGGGCCCGGGGCAACACAGAGTTGGCTATTGCTCCAGCAGAAGGAGTGTCTTTAGGACAGGTGCCCATCGCCCCTTTAAAGAAAAGCTGAGACTCAAAGTCAAGCTTCAAGGAGTTCCATGCCATATGGAACTGGACACTGGGTCAGCCCTACCTATAATTTCCCAAGGAACTTTTAACCACATTTGCAGTTGCAGTGGCAAATGAGTTAAACTCAAGCTGTCGAATCTCCTGCTAATGGATTTCCAAAACTCCCGCATAGCGGTTAAAGGAGAAGCTACACTCAAAGTACAGTTCAAAGAGTTTGAGGGTTCCCTGGATGTCGTGGTAGTTGAGGGTCACCACACAAGCCTCATCGGGCTAGACTGGTTTGATGCCTTGGGCATCCATGTGACTGGCATAAACAGAATGCAAGCAGTGGACCTGTTGGCACTTTGCCAGGAGTTTGCTGATGTTTTCAGCCCTAACTTAGGGAAGTACAAGGGACCTCCAATTGCCCTCCACCTTGATCCTACCATAACCCCAATAAGGATCAAGCCTCGTAGAGTGCCTTTTGCCCTCAAACCGAAAATCGATGCAGAGCTAGACAAGCTGGTGCAACAAGGTGTGTTGCAGTCAGTAGATAGCAGTCAGTGGGAAACCCCCATAGTTACGCCACTTAAGGCCAACGGTGAGGTGTGCATATGCGCGGATTATAAGTGCACTATTAATAGAGCGCTACAACATTCATATCCGGTGCCTGTAGTCAGCCACATTTTGGTGTCACTACAGGGAGGTCGCATATTCACCAAATTGGATTTGGCTCAAGCCTACCAGCAACTGCCCGTGGATGATGCCACAGTGGAAGCTCAGACCATAGTTACCCACAGGGGAGCTTTCAGGGTAAGGCGCCTACAATTTGGGGTCAGTGTAGCCCCAGGGCTTTTCCAGAGCATGATGGAGCGCACGCTCAAAAATATTCCAGGAGTGTGTCCTTATTTCGATGACGTCCTCATAGCTGGGGAGTCAGTAGAAATATTGGCAGAATGGCTCAAAGCCGTCCTTCAGCATTTCTGTGAAGCGGGGCTGAAACTGAAGAGGGAAAAATGCAAAATAGGGGTAGCTTCGACCGAATTTCTCAGTTTCCGCATAGATGCTGCAGGCATTCACCCGGCTGAATCCAAGCTTCAAGCAATTCAGCAGGGTCCCAGTCCTAAGACAAAGGGGGAGCTCCAGGCATTCTTAGGCCTACTCAATTTTTATCATGCCTTTCTTCCACACAAGGCCGCAGTGGCAGAGCCGTTACATAGGCTCTTGGACAAAAAAGCACAGTGGCAGTGGACGAGCATCCACGAGAAAAGTTTCTCGGCAGTCAAATCACTGTTGTCTTCAAACTCGGTACTGACGCATTTTAACGAACAGCTGCCTATCAGCATTGCTTGTGATGCATCCCCTTATGGGGTAGGGGCTGTGTTAAGCCATTTAACGGCTGACGGGAGACAAGTTCCCATAGCTTATTATTCAAGGACTCTGTCCTTGGCGGAACACAACTACACCCAAATAGATAAAGAGGCATTGGCCATTGTGGCTGGTATCAAGAAATTTTATGACTATTTGTATGGTCAGCCATTCACAGTCTTTACAGACCACAAGCCACTTCTGGGTCTGTTCACGACGGACAAACAAACACCTCAGATCCTCTCTCCACGGATGCTGAGGTGATCCATCTTTCTTTCAGCCTATAGTTACAGGCTAATTCACAAACTGGGCAGGGAAATGGGCCATGCGGACGGCCTTAGCAGGCTGCCCCTGCTGCAATTAGAGCCAGACCCTGCTCCAGCTGCTCACATCCTGGCTATCCAGGATTTGCCGGAGTCTCCCCTTAACGTGGGGGATGTGGCTGCCGAGACAGCTTTGGATAAGACGCTGAGTCATGTGTTGAACTGGGTGCTCACAGAATGCTCGGACATTAGTCCGGGGCCTAACTTTCAGAGCTTCAGTAGGAGGAAGGACGAGCTGTCATCTCACAAAGGCTGCATTTTGTGGGGGAGTCGGGCCATAGTCCCGAACTCCTTGAGGCTCAGAGTCTTAGAGTCTCTGTGTGAGGGACATCCAGGAATAGTCCAGATGAAGGCACTTGCAAGAAGCTACTTGTGGTGGCCAGGGTTGGATAAAGATATTGAGGCCCAAGTACACAGTTGCTACATTTGCTAGCAATCCAGGCCAGAAATGCCTCAAGCCCCAGTCCACCGCTGGGAAACCACACAAGCCCCGTGGTCAAGAATCCACATTGATTTTGCGGGACCCTTTCAGGGACAGCTGCTCCTCATTGTGGTGGACAGTCACTCTAAGTGGTTAGAGGTCGCACCTGTCCCAACTATGACTACTGCCAGGACCATCTAAGAACTGCGCAGGATCTTTGCCACACACGGGTTACCCAACGTGATAGTCTCAGACAATGGGGCTCAATTTACCGCCACAGAATTCCAGTCCTTTTTGAGGGCTAACATGATCAGGCACACCACTTCAGCCCCTTTTCACCTGTCCTCAAACGGTCAAGCGGAACGCATGGTCCGGACGACCAAAGAATCCTTAAAAAGGATCGTAACCAGCAACTGGCAGCATAGGCTAGCAGACTTTTTACTCTGCCAACGCACGACTCCCTGCACTTCTGTGGATAGAAGCCCAGCAGAACTGAGATGGGGCCGTTGCTTAATCACTAAGCTGGATCGTCTGCATCCAGACCGAGTTGCCTCAGAATCAGCACAGCCAAAGCCACCGCTGAGCTTGAAAGTTGGCGACCTGGTTTGGGCACGAAACTATGGTCAAGGGGCACTGTGGGTGATAGCCGTGGTTGGTAAGGTGTCAGGGCCACTTTCTTACAAAGTGGTCTTGGAAGACGGTCGTGTGGTACGTCGGCACATCGACCAACTGCGCAGGAGGCTAGCGAACCAGCTGCTGGCTCATGACTCTCGTGAAAGTCAAATTCAGGGGCAGCAAGACAGCAGCTGGGCATTGGACTCTTTGAGCACTAGTGAGAATCCCAGAAGAGGGGATGGGGCACTAGCAGAAGGTGAGTTGGGCCCAAACGCAGAGACTGTACCCACTGATCGAATCCAGCAGACAGCCCCGATTTCCAGCCCTGTGGAAACTGTTCCACCAATGGACACTGGCTCGGGTCTACCTGGACAGACCAGCCACAGAGACTCAGGTCTACCTGTAGCGAACGGGTCCCAAAGTCCCGGTCTATCCAGCCTGGCAGGCAAGCTAGTAGACCGGGGGCCTCCAGCGCTGCCGAGATGTTCGGAACAGTTGAGAATGCCACCAAAGTATTTACAGGACTATGTTCAATACTTGTCATTATGATCTATCTAGGGGGAAGGGGTGTTATGTATTGATGTGAATTACTTGGAAACTGTTGGAAACGGTCAAATGGCTGCATCTGTTTAAACTCCAGACTGTCTGTCTACATACTTATTAGCTTGTGTTTAAGCGGGAAATACTACTTTAATTCTATTGGCTGCCGCCTAGCAGTGAATTGTATAAATAGAGGTTAAGCGGCAGTTAGTGCTGCTTCTGTGTTAACTTAATAAACGGGTTGTTGTTTGCACCAATTGCCTCGTCAATGCCTCACCAATCTCGAAACATAACAGATGAGTACCAAGGTACCACTATATTTTGTTTCTCCAAAATCTTGTTATAGCTCCTCCTCCTCTTTTTCCTCCTTCTTCCT
Organism: Crotalus helleri; assembly: GCA_024509115.1. NCBI lineage: Eukaryota > Metazoa > Chordata > Lepidosauria > Squamata > Viperidae > Crotalus > Crotalus helleri. The sequence goes on from JAKSXO010000028.1 coordinate 4,494,980, forward strand.
AAAGACTCCTTACAAGTATCACATTATTCAGACACACCATTAGCCTACAATTCGATGGGGGGGGGGGGAATCCACCTCTTTTTTTTCTATTTTCTTGTTTCCTTCATCATCCATCTTATGTTAACTTGGAATTTCTTTCCCCATCTATGGCTCCATACTTTGAAAACAAAATTAATACTTCGCTGTGTGAGAAACTAGGGCAATGATTCAGTAATTTGCACATTGTCTTGCATGTTCTTCAGTGCAGGCATATAGTGATCTTTTCAAATTTTTAGGTTACACAATTTCACTTCATATTCATTGAGATATTCATTGGTGGGCAATTATGAGCATTTAATTGCCTTTTTCTGTAGCTTTATACAGTTTCATGGATATTTCCTCTGTTTGACAGGGGGGCTATTGCCTTCAGTACCTCACATTCTAGTGGAGATGGGTTTTGAATATATGATTTTTCTACATATATTTGATATTTGAGAATATGATACCTACAAATATTTCTGTCATTCAACAATGAAAAAGGATTTCAGTACATGTAGTCCTCGACGTACGACCACAATTGAGCCCAAAGTTTATGTTGCTAAGTGAGACATTTGTTAAGTGAGTTTGCCCCATTTTACAACCTTTCTTGCCACAGTTGTTAAGTGAATCATTGCAGTTGTTAAGTTAGTAACACGGTTCTTAAGTGAAGCTGGCTCCCCTATTGACTTTGCTTGTCAGAAGGTCGCAAAAGGGGATCACGTGACCCCAGGACACTGCACCCATCATAAATATGAACCAGTTGCCAAGTATCCAAATTTTGATCATGTGACCATGAGGATTCTGCAATGGTCGTGTGAAAAATAGTCATAAGTCACTTTTTTCAGTGCCGTAACTTTGAACGGTCACTAAGTGAACTGTTGTAAGTTGAGGACAGCCTGTATAGTCCTTCTTCCCAGAGTTTGCCTATATCAGATTACTTCTGTGATGGCTCTTGCCTATTACTAGCTCAATTATAAATGTCCCTATCATTCCTCTGCTCTCTTAAAAAGTTCTTTGTTTCCTATATTTATATGCTATACGTGTTGACAATCTGCCTGATTGCTCGTCCTTTGTCCTATATATATAAGATGTGTTTGAATATATATATACATATAAATACTGGTAATCCTCAACTTACGACCACAATAGAGCCCCAAATTTCTGTTGCTAAGTGAGACACTTGTTAAGTGAGTTTTGTCCCATATTGTGACATTTCTAGCCACAGCTGTGAAGTGAATCACTGCAGTTATTAAGTTAGTAACACTGTTGTTAAGTGAAACTGGCCTCCCCATTGAGTTTGCTTGTCAGAAGGTCGCAAAAGATGGTCACGTGACCACGGGACATTGCAACGGTCATAAATGTGAGCCAGTTGCCAAGCATCTGAATTTTGATCACGTGACCATGGGGGAATGCTGTAATGATTGTTTGTAAGAAAAATGGTCATAAGTCACTTTTTTCAATGCCATTGTAACTTTGAATGGTCACTAAACAAACTGTTGTAAGTCAAGGACTACCTATATATATTACACTGGAAGATCTGTGGACAAGTCTTTTTGTTTCAAATGCTAGATCTCTCCCTACTAAGATTGAGGAGCTGGAACTTACTATCTCTCTGCAGAAAAACTTTCAGGACTGCTGTGTCATGGTCTTTACAGAGACGTGGCTTGACCCTACCATTCCAGGAGAGGCTATTGAATTACCAGGAGGTTCAGTTTATCAAGCGGATAGAACCATGGTCTCTGGGAAGAGCAGAGGAGGGGGACTTTGTGTTTACATAAATAACAACTGGAGCACAAATGTTAAAATAATGGACACTCACTGTTCTCCTGATTTGGAATACCTGGCAGTGAAATGCCACCCCTTTTATCTGCCCTGTGAGTTTAACATTGTGATAACAACTATAGTATATATACCTCCTGATGCTAACACGACCACAGCCATGAGTTACCTGTTAACTGCTACTAGCAAACAGCAACAGGCCTACCCGGATGGAGTGCTGGTGGTTGCAGGTGATTTCAATCAAGCCAACTTAAAGACTGTCCTCCCTAAGTTCTATCAGTATGTAGACTGTCCCACTAGAGGGAAAAATACCTTGGATCAGGTTTATAGTAACATCATGCATGGATACAAGACTATGCCTTTACCCCACCTGGGACAGTCAGATCATATATCTGTGTTCTTGATCCCATCATATAGACCTCTTGTCAACAGAATTAGACCATCAATTAGAGAAAAATACAAGTGTGGCCAGTGGGTGCATCGGAGCAACTTCAAGATTGTTTTGGGAGTACTGATTGGGCACTGTTTGAGGAGAACAATATTGACATTTACACTTTAACAGTACTGTTTTACATTAAAAGTTGCATTGATGTTGTCACTACCACCAGACAAGTACGGGTGTTCTCTAACAAGCCCTGGATAAATAAAAAAGTGTGTCTTTTATTAAGAGCAAGAAATGCTGCTTTCCATTCTGGTGATGCGTTACAGTATAGTGAGGCAAGAACTAAATTGAAAAGGGGCATCAAGGACGCTAAAGCTACATACAGACGGAGGATTGAACATCTTTTTTGAGAACTCAGACTTTGGTCGTGTATGGCAAGGTCTGCGACAAATCACAGGACAAAGCAATAAAAATAGTTTGCCTGAGAGTAGTGACTCTTTGGCTGAGCAGCTAAATCAATTCTTCAGCCATTTTGAGGTGGACACAGGAACAACCATCATTCCAGCATTTACCATTGATAGTGCACCATTAACATCTACCATCGATAGACAACCACTTCTACTGCAGATCTCTGATGTGAGACGCACTTTCCAGAATGTTAATATCCGGAAGGCAGCTGGGCCTGATGGAATTCTGGGACAAGTGGTCAGGGACTGCGCTGCAGAGCTAGCTGAAGTGTTCACGGATATTTTCAATCTATCTGTGTCGCAGTGCTCTATCCCTACCTGCCTGAAGACATCTATTATAGTGCCAGTTCCTAAGCAGACAGTAGTGGTATCTCTTAATGATTATAGACCAGTAGCTTTAACATCTGTTGTTATGAAATGTTTTGAGAGGTTGGTGTTGAACTATATTAAGGCTAGTCTTCCATCTACTTTGGACCCACACCAATTTGCATATAGGGGTAATAGATCAACTGAAGATGCTATGTCTCTTGTTGTCCATACTGTATTGAATCACTTGGAACAATAGGGGACAAGGTTGTTATTTGTGGATTATAGCTCTGCTTTTAACACCATTTTACCCAACAGGTTGTTTTTTAAAATGTCCAGTTTGGGTATAAATCAGAGGATTTGCTTGTGGATTAGGGATTTTCTGACAGGTAGGCCACAGTCAGTAAGGATGGGATCTCACCATTCCTCTACTCTGATATTAAGCACAGGAGCCCCCCAGGGTTGTGTGCTAAACCCTTTCCTTTATTCCTTGTACACGCATGACTGCACCCCACTGTATAACACCAACGCAATTATTAAATATGCGGATGACACAACAGTGGTGGGGCTCATTAATAAGAACAATGAGTCTGCTTACAGGAAGGAGGTACAAGGGCTGACATTGTGGTGTAATGAAAATAATCTCACACTTAACACCACAAAAACTAAAGAACTTATAATTGACTTCAGGAGGAAGAGAGATGTACATCTACCATTGTACATAAATGGTGAGGAGGTGGAGAGGGTGGGTAGTTTTAAATTTCTGGGCACTTATATCTCGGAGGACCTCTCATGGACTATGTATGCTAACATGCTTGTGAAGAAGGCACAGAAGAGGCTGTACTTCCTGAGAATGCTCAGGAAGATAAATTTATCTCAGCATCTACTTCTGTCCTACTATCACAGCACCATTGAGTGTCCTGACATACGGCATTCTTGCATGGTATGGAAGTAGCTCTGTAGGGGATAAAAAAGCTCTACAGAGAATCATTAAAACTGCCCAGAATATTATAGGATTTCAGCTACCAGCCCTGGACAACATCTTCGAATCTCGTTGTTTGAGGAAATTGTATAACATTCTCAGGGACTCTTCCCATCCTGCTTACAATCTTTTTGGACTGTTGCCTTCTGGCAGAAGATACAGAATAATTAAAACTCAGACCACACGTTTTCTGAATAGTTTTTATCCCAGAGCTATAATTGCACTCAACAATGAACTAAAGGGCCACCATCAGTGAACTGTTGGACAGTATTACTTGGTCTGTTGTGTGGATGTTTGGGTGGTCTTAGGGGTGGGGAATTGTGGGTGGGAGTGTGTTGGGGATTATGTGTGTGGGACCTGGTCTTTGGGTGTCAAGTAAATTTCGTTGTATGTGTACACTGTGTGTACACATACAATGACAATAAAGTTATTATTATTATTAAAGTTTCAGCATTTTTAGCCTATTGAATCTTAGAAGAAGGGTCAGGGAAAAAGAGCAGATTGGGGTGGTGGCATTTAAATGACCAAAAATGTGCCATGAAAGCTATTACTTTGGAATTGAATGCAGTGAGATTCAAACCACACATTAAACCAAAGAAAAATAAATGATGGCTTAGCGCAGGGGTGCCAAACTGCCGGCCCATGGGCCAGATGCATCATGCAGAAGCCACGCCCACCCCATTGCCGGCAACGGCAAAACTCTCTCAATACGTTGCGCGATGTCACGTGACATCACGAGTTTGACATGTCTGGCTTAGCACAATGTCTTAACTAGGTCAGCGGGTTATTCTAGACAAGTAACCAACAAAATAGTAAATCAAAGATGGAAGCTTGCCACCATAATTTGCTTCCAAAACATTTGGGTACCTTAACCCAAGAAAGCTTGACAGAGATTCACACTTCAGAAGAACAAATGAATAATAATAATATTAATAATAGTAGTAGTAGTAGTAGTAGTAGTAGTAGTAGTAGTAGTAGTAGTAGTAATAATAATAATAATAATAATAATAATAATAATAATAATAATACCATCAAACATCCACATCTGCCTATCCCAGGTCCTGGGTAAGGACTCGATAGGTAGACAAAATGCCAAATCCAGTCTGAACATCTGGCTGACTGTGCGATGATCAATAATAATAATAATAATAAAGTTGGAAGGGACCTTGGAGGTCATCTAGTCCAACCCCCTGCTCAGGTAGGAGACCCTATACCATTTCATACAAATGGCTATCCAGTCTCTTAAAAACTTCCAGTGTTGGAGCATTCACAGCTTCTGGAGGCAGGTTGTTCCACTGATTAATTGTTCTAACTGTCAGGAAATTTCTCCTTATTTCTAGGTTGTTTCTCTCTTTGGTTAGTTCCCATCCGTTGCTTCTTGTCCTGCCTTCAGCTGCTTTGGATAATAGCTTGACTCCTTTGGATAATAGCTTGACTCCCTCTTCTTTGTGGTAGCCCCTGAGATATTGGAACACTGTTGTCATGTCACCCCTCATCCTTCTCTTCATTAAATTAGACATACCAATTCCAGCAACCGTTCTTTATACGTTTTAAGCCTCCAGTTCCCTAATCATCTTTGTTGCTCTTCTCTGTACTCTTTCTAGAGTCTCAACATCTTTTTTACATCGTGGTGACCAAAACTGGATGCAGTATTCCAAGTGTGGCCTTACCAAGTCATTGTAAAGTGGTATTAATACTTCACGTGATCTTGATTCTATCCCTCTGTTAATGCAGCCTAGCACTGTGTTGGCTTTTTTTGGCAGCTGCAGCACACTGCTGGCTTAATATTTAAGTGATTGTCCACTAGGACTCCAAGATACCTCTCACAGTTACTACTATTGAGCAAGGTACCACCTACTATACCTGTGCATTTGGTTTTTCTTGCCTAAATGTAGAACCTTACTTTTTTTACCATTGAATTTCATTTTGTTAGATAGCGCCCAATGTTCAAGTCTGTCAAGATCCTTCTGTATCTTAAGCCTGTCTTCTGGAGTGTTGGCTATTCTTGCCAGCTTGGTGTCGTCTGCAAATCTGATGAGTTCCCCATCTATCCCCTCATCCAAATCATTGATGAAGATGTTGAAGAGCACTGGGCCCAGAACAGAGCCCTGGGGCACCCCGCTATACACTTCCCTCCATATAGATGCAGTTCCATTGAGGACCACACGCTGAGTACGGCCAGTCAGCCAGCTACGAATCCATCTGATGATGATGGTGTCTAGCCCATATGATAGTCCCTGTCATCTTGGAGAGAGCCTATCAACATCATCATTATTGTCATCACCAGCTATTATCACTAGCAATCTTTGGTGAAACCTATTGCGGTCCAATAGAAAAAAACCTAACAATGATTTATGATGTTGATAATTCTACCTGATGTTTTGCCACATGGTTAAGTCTGTTATAATTAGTATTTCTGCTTATGGCTGGCTAGGGAATTCTGGGATTTGAAGTCCACCCAACTTCAGATAGCCAAGGTTGAGAAAAGCTGTGGGTAGGCCCAGTGCCTTGATGGTAAATGGCCCCAGAGCCTTTCTCAACATGAACTTGACTTCACTTGGATGAAGGAAGATCATTAAATAAAGACCTGTGAGAGGGTCCCAGGACCATCAGCACACCCAAGCTAGGTGTTCTAAACATAATATCCCAATTCTCTGCAAACTGACACTGGACGAAGAAGAGAAAAACTATTCGAAACTTTAGCAATCTTGGCTGAAATAAGGAAGTTGCTTCTTCTACAAGGCATCCCTGGGGGAGTGGGGGGTGTCAGAAAAGTCAAGATGGAGGCCACGGCTATTCCATCAAAGCCCCACCCTTTTAAAATGTGTAGTGTGTGTTATGTATATTGAAAAGTGGCAGGGCTTTGATCACACGGTCGCAGTCACCCCCCTTGCCTTTTGTGACTTCTACTGCTGATGCCCATTCCACAAAATCTCTACTACACAACTGACAAGCGTTCTTTTAGCAACCGTTTGAGGTTACAATGGCACAGAAAAAGTGACTTATACTTGGTCTTTATCCTTACAACCCTTGCAACATCCCCAGGGTCACGGGATCAAAATTCAGGCGCTTGGCAACTGGCATGTATTTACGATGGTTGCAGCATCCCAGGGTCATGTGATTGTCATTTGTGACCTTCCCAGCCAACTTCTGACAAGCAAAGTCAATGGGTGGGGGGGGGGAGCTGGATTTGTTTAACGACCACATGATTCACTTAGCAACTGCAATGGTTCTCTAAACAACTATGGCAAAAGTCATAAAATCAGGCACAACTCATTAAACAACCTCCTTAGCATAGGAAATCCTGATCTCAATTGTGGCCATAAATCGAGGACTACCCGTATTGCATATTGCCCATTTTCTCCTGCATGCACACACAGCAGCGTTTCTGTCTGAATGCGCTATAATGTGCTCAGCTTAAAGCAAAAAATTTGTGTGAAGCTCCCCCTCCACACACACACACCCACCAGGCCTGGTTTCCTTCCCCTGGTTTGAGTTAGACGGTAAGTTATTCATCTTCCATCTTAAATTCCCTATACAGTGAAGCCAACTTCTAACAAAAGGCTGCTTAGCGGTGCTGATGTTCCCCCCTCTCTCTCTTTCTGCAAAGTAATGCAGCTGTGGGGGTGTTTCAGTTTGATTAGAGCAGCTGTGTTCCCTTTGTTCTTCTTTCCGGATCAAAGTCTTCGCCTCCAGTTCTACTTGTTGCCCCACAATTGGCATATGTGCGGCAGTTATCGCAGATCCAAAGCTGCACGCTAAAATTTCATACTATCCTGCCCTGCCACGAAAGAAGCCGATTCCTCCGCTGGCTGCAAGGAATATGACACTGACGCACTGAGTGTAGGTGATGCTGACATTCACCTACCAACTACGAAAAATCTACCCTACTGATTTTGGCTGATCAAAATTGCATTAAAATACAGGCAGACCTCAACTTATGACTACAATTAGGACTGGAATTTCTGGTGCTAAGCAAGCCAACTTTCCCCACTGACTTTGCTTGTTGGAAGCCAGTTGAGAAGATCGCAAATGGCCATCACATGACCCAGGGACGCTGCAACCCTTGTAAATGCATACCAATTGCCTAGTGCCCAAATTTCGACCACATGACCGTGAAGATCTGCAACAGTCATGAGTGCAAGAACCAGTCATAAATCATTTTTTTCAGTGCCATCACAGCTTTAAGAGGTAACTAAACAAATGGTTGTAAGTCAAGGACTCCCTGTGCTACAGTCGGTGAAGTCTTTTGATTCAGTTCCCTTGCCAAGTGTTGAATGAAATAATGAGAGACAATCATACATGAGTGAGCTTGTGGACTGTATCAGGGCAGAAATGTATCCTTGCCTATGGAGCAATTGCCATAATGTTAGCAATACAGGTAGTCCTCCACCTATGACCACAATTGAGCCCAACATTTCTGTTACTAAGCAAAACATTTGTTAAGTGAGTTTTGCCCCATTTTACAATCTTTCTTGCCACAGTTGTTAAGTGAGTCACTGCAGTTATTAAGTTAGTAACACAGTTATTAAGTGACTTTGGTTTCCCCATTGACTTTGCTTGTCAGAAGGTCACAAAAGGGGATCACATGACCCCAGGACACTGCAACTGTCATAAATATGAACCAGTTGCTAAGTGCCTGAATTTTGATCACGTGACCATGGGCAGTGCTGCAATAGCAATAGCACTGAGACTTATATACGGCTTCACAGTGCTTTACACTAAGTGGTTTACAGGGTCAACCTATTGCCCCCAACAATCTGGGCCCTCATTTCACTGACCTCGGAAGGTTGGAAGGCTGAGTCAACCTTGAGTAGGTGATAATCGAACTGCTGGCAGTCGGCAGTCAGCAGAAGTAGCCTGCAGTACTGCATTCTAACCACTGCACCACCATGGCAATCATTGTAAAAATGGTCATATGTCATTTTTTTTAGTGCTGTTGTAACTTCAAAAAGTCACTAAATGAACTGTTGTAAGTTGAGGACTACCTGTATTTACATAGTCTCAACTTGAAAGTCAGAAAATTTTAAAAGGGCAGATGTGCCGAGTCAGATACATGGTCTTATTATTTCCTTAAGCACTAAGTTCTGATTTTTCCATTATGTCCAGGGGCCACAACCACACAATCATGGCCCATTGCTTTTACTACTACAATGCACATTTTAAAAAAGGGTGGAGCTTTAATTGTGTGGATCAAAGCCCTGCCCCTTTTCAATATACATCATATGCACTGCACATCTCCAAAGGGGCGGGACCTTGATAGCACAGCTGTGGCCAACATCTTGACTTTTGTCACACACACCCCTTCCAGGGATGCCTTGTAGAAGATCGAACCTTCCTCATTTCAGCTAAGATTGCTAAAGTTTTATATAATTTTTCTCTTCTTTATCCTGTGTGTGGTTGTGGGCACCCCTTCATCTTCATCGTGGTCTATTTAGGTGGTGTAGAAATATTCTAAATTGTATACTGCATTTAGTTAGAGGCCTGTTCCAAAAGCATCATCCGCACGGCAAAAGTTAGATTAGATTTCATATAATTTCATTTACAAATGAATACTTTTGAGTTAAACAATAAATTCCTCTCCTCTCAGGGTAAAAAATTACAATTTGGTTATCTTGAGGTTGAAATGTCACCAAACGTACACAGGTTGCCCTGTTTTATCCTTGAGCCTAAGGTGGTGCAAACCTTTTTCTTGAATCAATAATCTTATTCATGGTTATCTAGGTTCACCAAAAGATTTAAAAAATGTTTTATCAACCACACTCACAGGATTCCCAGAACTAAAAACAAACCTTGATATTCTCTTACACAATGTGTAAAGCCAGCTTGTGCTGCCCAGACACATCAGAAAATCTTTTGGGCTACTCCTAGGTTATTGAGAAAATCTTCTGTTTTTCTCTCACACCCAAATTCTCTTTCTACTCTGTTTCCTCACTGAAGAGCAACTTTTAAATTGCTTCTGCGCGGAATGGTTGCAAACTGAGTGTAACCGGGTAGGAAAAAAGAATTTAAGAAAAAACCTTTGATGCGCTAATGATGACAGTGCCCAGCTTCCCCCTGTAGCACATTCATAAGTGCTCCATTGGCAATCTTACAAACTAGAAAAGATTTTGAGTACCAGACTAGCAACCAAGACAGGAAGAAATGGTAAAAAAAAAAAAACCCTTGGAAAAAAGAAAGATTAAGCAACAGTGAAATAATTAGCTTCAGATGCTTAAAAGGCAAATGGAATACAGTATGTGAGGAATGATGACAAAGAATGATCTCACGGCCTATCCTTGATGATGTTACCTGGTTTGGATAATGAAATGTCTGCAAGAAAACAACCAAGCTCAGAGAACACCAAGGATGCCCTCATTTCAACCCTGGGCTACAAATATTCTCCTTTATTGGTATCTCTCATTTCTATCCTCATCTGTTTTGAGTCTGTGAGAAGTTTGGTGGTTAGAAATTTGGGCCAGATTTATCTTTTCCCATCTGCGGGAAGACTGAGGTAAAATGATCCGGGTTCATGAAACACATAGAGTGTCAATGCTGCAAATACTGTATATTCTTGCTTTGACAATATGCAAAACTGTCTGGTAATTACTGGGTTAATACACAGCTTAGAGTGGGGGGGAGAAAAAGCCCGGGAAAGAAAGAGGAAGTAAACTTTTGACCTTCACACTAATTGGATAATGTGACTTGTGACTGCAAGACAAGGGAGGGGTTTAGCAAGAAAAGGTTGATGCCAGCGACAGGAAGCAGATTCTGGCATCAACCTGTCCATCATGGTGACCAGCAAAACTGTAGCTCTGCAAATAAAACTTTTGGAAACATGCCTGAAAGTTCTTTGAAGTGCTTCATTAGTCGGAACCGGTGACATCATGCCAGAATCCAACACTCTTTTCAAACGATCTGCGTCCCGAATTCCATCAGCTGCCTCTATGCCTGAGAGGAGCTGGCAAAGTTTCGGGGAAGATCTCATTATGGAGAAAGAAAGATTGCCTGAGACCAGCCCCGTAGCTGCAACAGTTTCCCCGGGGGGGAAAGTGACAGCCAGCAAGCCAGGGGAGAGAGAAATTTGGCAGATTTCCCAGCTGAGAGCGAAGACTTCAAAAGCAGAATGGACAGATAACACAGTTATGGGTGAGTCGTTGGAAAGATTTCAAAACTTAGAAATGAAAAACAGAAATCAGTTCCTACAAAGTGAAACCTACAGCCCTTCTATTGCAAATGTTTCTGCCATGGGCTCCAGCCCTGAGAGAGAGAATCCCAGTTTGAATCCTCTGCAGCAAAGGGGAAATTGGATTTCCAAGCAAGGGGCTGATCCATGTCCTCTGAACTTACCACAGCTAATAGAGGCCTTGCAATGTCTTGGGGCGGTACAGAAGCCAGGAAATCAGCAGCTGGGGGGAGAACAGCCACAGCAAGGAGGTAGGCTACAGCCCCCAAACGTGCAACCCCTGGGCATAAATCTGCACCCAGGTTGGGGCCTACAGCAACTGGGGTGGCCACAAGAGCAGTGGGGAGCCCAGCAGGAAGCCTGTCAGACCCTGCCTTCGCCGGCCAGAGACCCCAACCCTGAAGAGAGGGTGAGTTCCAGTCTGAGGCACCTGCAGCAATGGATAGATGGGTTTCCCCAGCAGATGAATGATCAGCAGCAGCAGAGGGCACCACCACCCCCTGCAGTCCAACAACAGAGAAGACCACTACAACCCCCACTTGCGCAGTCACCATTGGGAGGCCTACGGCAGCAGGGGGTACCATCCAACCCCGCTGGCCAGCAGCCATGGAACCAGCCCCAGTGGGGGCCACAGCAGCCTGTGTTCGCACCACCCTTCAATGCAACCTTTGATGGGGACCAAGAGAAGCTGATTTTTTTTCTCAACCAAGTGCGTTTTCACTTGAAATGCTGGGCCTATCTGTACCCGGAACCAGGGGCCATGGTCGATGTTATTGCGTCCAACCTAGAGGGAGAAGCATCTGAATGGCTGAACCATTTATATAGCGAGCAAGCCCCCGAATTGGAAGATCCCCACCGCTTTCTTTTAAGTCTGAGAGAACGATTTGAGGACCCATCCATTGGCCTCAAAGCAGCAGGACAAATTCACAAAATAAAACAAGCTGGGAGGCCTGCCCTGGAGTACGTGCGAGAATTCCGCAAGATAGCAGGTCGAATAGAGGGGTGGCCTGAGCAGTCCCTCATCCATTTCTTCATTGAGGGATTAGACGATCACCTCTCTCAGGCCTGCATCTATCGAGAAATACCTGATCGGCTTCAGGAGTGGTACCAGACAGCCGTGAAGCTAGATGTTAAGCTCTCTCGCTATAAAAAGCCTCCCCCACAGGAACCCGAACAGCAACCAGAGCTACCTGGACAGCAATCACCCCCACGAAAGCCTTCAACTACTGCAAGGGCTGAGAGACCCAGGCCACCTGCACGCCCTTCCTTCGAGTGTTTCCGGTGTGGACAAGGAGGACACCGAGCGGCCACCTGTCCAGTCCCCTACCCTCAACTGCAGAGCAAGCCAGGACCGGCAATGCAAAAGAAACCTGCTCAGCGGTTAACGAGAGAAAAATCCAATCGACTCACGCGAGAACCAGTTGCCCAGGTTACACCCCACACACAGGAGGATGCCAAGACTCCAGGTGGACCTGCCCCTGCTCTTCCCTTCTTTGATAGCGACGATGAAGGAGAAAATGACCCAATGGTGAGTCGACAAATCCTGCCTTTTTCACTGGCCGCCAAACTTATAATCCCTAAGTCTGGGGCACAAATAGACTTAAACGTACTAATTGATTCGGGATGTACCCGCTGCATTATTAGTCTGGCGTTTGCCATGAAAATGGGCATAAGGGCAAAACAGCTTTCCAAACCGATGAGATTTGAGCAAGCCGATGGCTCCCTGATGGGAGGGACTCTTATTACACAATTAACTGAGCCTTTACGCCTAGAAATAGGTGCACACTGGGAGTTTATTCGTTTCCTGGTGGCTCCAAAAATGACTGAGGCAGTGATCCTAGGACTAGCCTGGTTGGACAAATGGAAGCTGTTTATCTGGTGGGAGAAAGGAATGACAATTGTGAGACTACCTATAGGGCCTGATCCCCCCATTGATTCAACAGATGTTACTGGGCATCTTAGGCCACCCAATGAGCGAGCGCACATGGCCGCCTCACTGACTCCAGGAGAACCAGTCATCCCCAAAGAATACTTGGACCTGGCGGAGGTGTTCAGTGAAAAAGAATGTGATGCCCTACCCCCTCACAGACCCAATGACTGCTCCATCGAACTGGTGCCCGGAGCCAAACTCCCACGTCCGAGGATGTATGCTATGCCCCCCCTCGAAATGGAGGAGATGCAGCGATATGTGAACAAGAACCTAGCGAGGGGGTTTATTGAACAGGCCAAATCTTCCGTGGGAGCCCCTGTGTTGTTCAAAGAGAAAAAAGATGGGTCTCTTCGTCTCTGCGTAGGCTACAAGGGACTCAATGCTGTAAGTGTGGAAAATAAATACCCCCTCCCCCTCCTAAAGGTTTTATTGACCCATCTGGCTAAGGGGAGTGTCTTCACTAAGTTAGACCTAAGAGAGGCATACTACCGGGTGAGAATAAAAGAGGGAGACGAGTGGAAAACTGCCTTCAACTGTCCTATGGGGAGCTATCAGTTCAAAGTCATGCCGTTTGGACTACAGGGGGCCCCAGCTGTATTTATGCAGTTGATTAATGAGGTTCTACATGATCACTTGTACAAAGGGGTTTTGGTGTATCTTGATGATATCCTGATATACAGCACAAACATGACTGATCACATAAAACTAGTGAGAGAAGTGTTAAAGAAACTATTGAATGCCAAGCTTTATGTCAAATTGTCAAAATGTGAATTTCACCAAACCCAATTAGACTATCTTGGCTACCGAATTTCCAATGAGGGTATTGAAATGGATCCGGCCAAGGTGAAAACTATAATTGAATGGCAGCCCCCAAGGACTCGCAAACAGCTCCAGAGCTTTCTGGGTTTTGCCAACTTTTATCGTCAATTCATCCCTTCTTTTGCCGAGATTGCCCTTCCTCTTACAGAACTACTCAAAACAGGCAAAGGAGGAGGGAAGCCATGACCGGGCCAACCACTAGCATGGACAATGAGCTGTCAAACAGCTTTTGAGAATTTAAAGAGACTATTTGCTGCTGAACCGGTTCTAAAGCACCCCTGCCCAGGGGAACCCTTTGTGATTCAAGCCGATGCCAGAGATGTGGCGGTTGGAGCAGTGTTACTTCAAAAGAACAAAAATGGGATCCTGCAACCCTGTGCCTACACTTCTAAGAAATTCACTGAGAGCGAGCGAAGATGGGCAATCTGGGAGAAAGAGGCTTTCACAATTAGGTGGGCGCTATTGAACTGGCGACACTATCTAGAAGGGAGCAAGGTGCCATTTGAGGTATGGACAGATCACAAGAACTTAGAGGCACTGAAAACTCCCCGCAAATTGTCACCAAAGCAAGTACGGTGGGCACAGTACTTTAACCGCTTCAACTTCACTCTGAAGTACATACCAGGAGGAAAGAACTTTCTAGCTGATGCGCTATCCCGGTTACCCCAGTACAAAAGCGAACGAGAGCAGGTTAATGAGGCAATTATTCCCAATTCACAAACTGTTGCTCAACTTACACCTCGCAGGGTCCCCAATCCTGATGACCCTGGAGTGAAGAAAATAAAACGAGAGCTCCTCACTGACCAATGGTTCAAAGATAATCAAGCGTCCCTAACATGCAGGGATGGCTTGGCTTACAAAGGGGGGAAGTTATATTTGCCAGAAGCACTCCGTCTTAATGCTCTCAAACACAGCCACGATGTAAAGCAGGCTGGACACTTTGGATATTTGAAAACCCTACACTTACCCGCCGGCAATTCTGGTGGCCAGGGCTGAAAAAGGATGTGGAAAACTATGTAAAAAGTTGTACTGTATGTGCCACAATGAAAAGAATCCCGGGGAAAACTCCTGGTTTACTGCAACCCGTGGCAGACCCTTCTCAACCCTGGGAAGAAATAGCTATGGACTTTATAGTGGACCTACCTGAAAGTAAGGGAAATACTGTCATCTGGACTGTGATAGACCTGTTCTCGAAACAGGCTCATTTCATCGCCTGCAAAGGACTCCCATCTGCCCAACGCCTGGCCAAATTGTTCCTGAAACATATCTACCGGCTGCATGGTGCCCCTAAGCGAATAATCTCAGACAGGGGGGTGCAATTCACAGAGAAGTTTTGGAGAAATTTCCTTACATTGATTGGATCATCTCAAGGGTTATCATCTGCTTTTCATCCAGCCACCAATGGGGCCGCTGAAGCCGCTAACAAAATGGTGGAGCAATATCTTAGGTGCTACGTTTCTTACCAACAGACGAACTGGACTGATCTCCTCCCTTTTGCGGAGGTGGCGTACAATAATTCCGTGCACAGCAGCACCGGCCACACGCCTTTCAAAGTAGCCACAGGGAAAGAGTTTAACCCAATACCTGAATATCCTCAGTTGCCCTCCGCCTCACAGACACTTGATCAATGGGTGAGAGGGTGGGAAGAAGTTTGGAAAAACACGAAAATTGCTTTAAAGAAGACTTTTGAAACCTATAAAAAGCAGGCTGATAAAAAGAGGGCTCCCCAAAGAACATTCCAAGCTGGGGAAAAGGTCTATCTGTCAACTAAATATCTACGCCTCAAATTGCCCAGCAAGAAATTGGGACCAAAATTCTTGGGGCCTTTCCCCATAGTAAAGGTCATCAACCCAGTCACAGTACAACTAAAACTTCCTAAACTGTTAGGGAAAATTTACCCAGTTTTCCATTGTAGTTTGTTGAAGCCTTATCGGGGCTCCACTTTAAGACCTCCTCCAAAGAAGGCACCTGGACCCCTCGTAGTGGCAGGGCAGACCCACTATGAAGTGAAACGTATTCTTGACTCCAGAATCTTTAGAGGGAAATTACAGTACTTAGTACAATGGAAGGGATACCCATTGTCTGAAGCCACCTGGCTGAAATCTAGTGAAGTGAACGCTGACAGATTGATCGAAAGGTTTCATGTGCAACACCCCAGCAAACCGAAAGATAACCCTTAACATATGCTTTTGTTTACCTTACAGGATCTGTCCTTCTTGTAAGGGGGGCCGGATGTCAATGCTGCAAATACTGTATATTCTTGCTTTGACAATATGCAAAACTGTCTGGTAATTACTGGGTTAATACACAGCTTAGAGTGGGGGGGAGAAAAAGCCCTGGAAAGAAAGAGGAAGTAAACTTTTGACCTTCACACTAATTGGATAATGTGACTTGTGACTGCAAGACAAGGGAGGGGTTTAGCAAGAAAAGGTTGATGCCAGCGACAGGAAGCAGATTCTGGCATCAACCCGTCCATCATGGTGACTGACAAAACTGTAGCTCTGCAAATAAAACTTTTGGAAACATGCCTGAAAGTTCTTTGAAGTGCTTCATTAGTCGGAACCGGTGACATAGAGTGAAATATTTATTACCTGTCATACCTGTCTCTGTATGACACAGTTGGAGAAAATACAGTTAGTTTTTGACTTATGACCATAACTGAGCCCAAAATGTATGTTGCTAAGAGAGACAGTTATTAAGTTTGCCCCATTTTACAACCTTTCTTGTCTCAATTGTTAAGTGAATCCCTGCAGTTGTTAAGTTAGTAACATGGTTGTTAAGTGAATCTGGCTTCCCCATTGACTTTGCTTGTCAGAAGGTTGCAAAAGCGGATCACATGATTCTGGGACGTTGCAACCGTAGTAAATATGAGCCAGCTGCCAAAAGTTTGAATTTTGATCATGTGACAATGGGGACGCTACAATGGTCATAAGTGTGAAAAACAGTCATAAGTCACTTTTTTCAGTGCCATTGTAACCTCGAATGGTCACTAAACGAACTGTTGTAATTTGAGGACTATCTGTAATTCAGCAAAAGAGAACATTTATCTATCTATGGTGGCATCTCATCTGTGCAACCTTCTTCCTTGTATCTATTTGAAATCCTCCTGAAGCACCAATAGGAAAAAAAAACCTTTTGAAGTGGCTACATTGATGCATTTAGTTCTGCAAAGTTAATGCTTAACTCCACCCACTCCCCAAGTTGTTAACATGTATGAAACGTGAAAGAGCCAGTTTTGTGTAGCAGTTAAAGCATCAGGCTAGAAACTGGGAAACGGTGAGTTCTAATCTGTCTTAAGCAGTTCACTCCTCCAGCCCTTTGTTGCCCATTTCCAGATGTGACTGACAATTGTCAGTTGTCTAAAGGCAAGGCTAGCAACGGCCATGGGAATGGGACCCCACCTTGCAGCTCCATAAACAGTCCCACAACACAGGTCTGGCAAGGTGCTCTGGACAGAAGCCGCTATACTAACCTTTGTACAAAAGTGAAGGTTGCTCGGAGCCTTGGAAATGAAAGTGTGAAAGTTATATCTGGATACATTCCAGTTTAGAAATGAGGCCGCTGGTATTGACAACAGGAGCAGCGGCTGACCAGATGGCTGTGGCAGAGAACGAACAGTCCATCAAACTGAAATTAGATGCCTGACTGAAGGTCTCAGCAGATACCAAGCTCAATTTAATTCTCCCCTCCAAGTTGATGCTATACTTCTATTCCCCATTCACTTTTTTATGCACAAATGATAGCCAACAGGCACTATTTTGTCTGGCTTTGCTCCTGCCCTCTCTCTCCCCGGGGAGGCATAATAATCTCGGGCCAGCCTTATGACTTGGAATGATGGATGGACACACAGGCATTTTCAAACAAATTAGCCCTCAATATCTCTATTTCAAGAATGAAATGTTGGAGAGAGATATTTCTAGACATCAGATTCAGATCTGTCTGGAAAGAAACGCCATCTGATCGGGGTATCCATTGCTCAGACCTCTGGCGTCTGAAAGAATTGCATTCTGCACCTGGACTGGGAAATGCCCGTTCCTCTTATTGAATTGTTTAGATATGAGACAAGACATTGGCCCACTTCTCACATCAGGCTAAGTTTATTGTGGAGCCCTTGCTGCTGTCTGAGCTTGTTTATTTGCTTGGAGATATTTCATTACCCCACTAGGTAACATCATCAGCGCTAAAGAGGGTGGGTTTTGCTCCCTGTTTATGCACAATAGCGTGCCTTCTCAGTGTCGGTGGAGTTGTAGTTTTCTTCTTGGTAAACACATATGGTAGAGAAAGTCACATTTTCATACCATTCAAAAGAGACAACAGCAAAGCTAAGAAGGAAAGAAGAAGACCAGAATGTATCTTACGCCCAGGCAAGCAGGGGTTAATACCAGATAATCAAGCAGAAAACAACACCCTAATCAAGGTTGCAGGGATGGGGATGTGCTCATTCCGTAATGGCTGTTTCTGGCTCCCATGAGGGTGTCCCTTTCTGCTGACCACTAAGTGCTTCCCTCAGTTTACATGTTGGCTTAGATTTCAGATAGTCCTTGACTTGTGTCCATAATTGGGATTAAAAAATTCATCATAATTAGCAGTGTGGTCATTAAGTGAGATATCACATGCTTGCACCTGATTTCATGACCTTTTTTGCTGCACTTGTTAAGCAAGACATCACACTATCTTGATTAGTAAACCTTCCTGTTGGCTTCCCCATTGACTTTAGTTATCAGAAGCCAGCTGGGAAGGTCAGAAATGGTGATCACATGACTCTGGGACACTGCAATCATTATAAATAGATGCTGGTTTCCAAGCATGAAAATTGCAATCAGATGAGCATGGGGATGCTGCAATAGTTGTAAGTGTGAGGACCAGTCATAAGTCATTTTTTTCAGCACTGTTGTCCCTTCGAATGGTCGCTAAAAGAATGATCGTAAGTTGAGAACTAACTGTATTAAAGAGATGGGATTCCTGGCTCCTGGAAATTATTCTGCCTAACTGGACATACTGTATATGAGTTTAGTGTGTTATGTCCTGAGCCTGTGGAAGCAGGCTCGGGGCATTGCAATGGTCCTGGGCAGGTGCAAGCTGCCCGGGACCAGACTGGCTGTCGCCAGCACTCGCGCGCATGCGCGGGTACTGGTGCACCAAATGTTGCAGTTTGGCCCGGGAATCGCCTATAAAAGAGGCAGGGAGATTTGGGCGTTGTCGGCGTCTTGTAACCAGTATGCTGAACAGAAATAAAGAGTTCCTGAGAACTACAACTGCTTCTCGTGTCATTGCCATTTCGCGAAGGACTTAACACTGGCGACGAAGGTGGGATTGCCTTACATCGACTGAAGCCAGGTGTAAGCTTACCCGAGAGTCCTGAGCAGTAGGAACGGCGTTGACTCGGCAGCTACCCGCCAATCTAGCGAGCATCGGGGGTAGGCTGGCTGATAGACCCTTCCTTTTTCTACAAAAATGGCAAAAGTTGGAAGACTTTCAGAATTCGACGTCTCGCATCCGGAAAGATGGGAGTCCTACGTAGCCAGGGTGGAAAACTATCTTAAAGTCAATCAAGTAAGAGAAGAAAAAGCCGCCACCCTGCTGTGCGTTTGCGGTCAAGACGCATTCGAAATCGCTGAAAACATAGCAGCACCTGTACCTCTAGAATCTGTTAACTACACAGATCTCAAAAAACTACTAAAGGAACACTTCCAGCCCAAGTTGTCCGTCATCGCTTGGTGCCACACCTTCAAACAGAGGGATCAGCGACCCGGAGAATCAGCCAAAGAATACATTGCTGCGCTGAGAAAAGCCGCTAAACACTGCGAGTTCAAGGATCTAGAAGAACGGCTGAGAGACAGATTTGTATGCGGACTGAGGCATAGAGAATTACAGCAGAGACTTTTTGCTAAAGAAGACTTATCATTCCAAGATGCCTTGAGAGAGGTTACTGCAGAAGAGGCAGCGGGCGGCGCCATCAAGAACATGAGGCCGATCAGAAGCACTCCAGAAGCTGTGTCCGTGCACCAGGAAGGAGTCCAAAGGAACCCAGAGGAGGATCCTGACGATGAAGTAGACCGTCTCTACCCCACGAAAGAAGGGAAAAAGTAAGAAAGCTTTTCAGCTCTGCCCAAGTGCCTCGGTTGTGGAGGTCGCCACAAGAGGACCGACTGTAGATTCCGCTCCGCTATCTGTAGGGCATGCGGAAAACAGGGACACATTGCAGCTGTGTGTCTGGGCCGTCAGAAGGTACAACCTTGGGAAGAATTGCGCCTGAAAGGTACCAGGGTCCCCAGCCAAAACAGGGTGGGTTTCTGCGCTTCGCGAAGAAGCATTTATAGGACAGGCACACACAAGCCCATCAAGAAAAAGCTGTCACTTAAAGTGAAGCTACAAGGGGTTCCATTGGCTATGGAACTGGGTACGGGGTCTGCACTTTCAATCATTGCCATGCACACGTTTAGGAAGATTTGTTCTGGCAGCGGATTTCAGGCCAAGCTGAGGCCTTCCGACATTGTGTTAACAGACTTTCGAAACTCCAGAGTGTGTGTTAAGGGGGAGGCCACCCTTAACGTACAGTATAAGGATTTTGAAGGTCCACTAGATGTAATAGTAGTAGGGGGTAAACAAATGAGTCTCATAGGACTCGATTGGTTTGAGGCCTTGGGAATACACGTCACAGGGCTCAATAGCTTGCAAACAATTGACCTACAAGAAGTCTGCAAAGAATTTGCAGATGTTTTCAGCCCCCAGCTGGGCACGTACAAAGGACCCCCTGTGTCACTGAAGTTAGACCCCACTGTCACCCCTATTAGAATTAAAGCAAGAAGGGTCCCTTTTGCTTTGAAGGGTAAAATTGACACCAAGTTGGACAAATTGATTCAGCAAGGAGTTTTAGAACCTGTCGACTCCAGTCCTTGGGAGACCCCCATTGTCACGCCTCTTAAGGCAAATGGGGACATTCGCATCTGTGCAGATTACAAATGCACTCTGAATAAGGCATTGCAGCAACATGCCTATCCTGTTCCTGTGGTCAGTCATATCCTGGCCTCCCTCAAGGGGGGGCACGTTTTTGCAAAGCTTGACCTAGCTCAAGCGTATCAACAGCTGCCTGTTGATGATGCTGCTGCTGTAGCTCAAACCATTGTGACCCACAGGGGGGCATTCAAGGTAAAGAGGTTACAATTTGGAGTAAATGTCGCTCCTGGAATTTTCCAAAGCGTAATGGAAAACACACTACGGGGTATACCAGGGGTTTGCCCCTATTTTGATGATGTCTTAATTGCAGGAGACTCTACACACAACTTAGCTGAGAGATTAAGGGCTGTCCTGCTGAGGTTCAGGAAAACGGGCCTCAAACTTAAGAAGGACAAATGTAAAATTGGGGTGCCTTCTACAGATTTTCTGGGATTCAAAATCGATGCTACCGGGATTCACCCTGCTGAATCCAAATTGAAAGCTATTATGCATGCTCCTAGGCCAAAGTCCAAGGCCAAACTACAGGCCTTTCTGGGCCTTCTGAACTTCTACAACTCCTTCCTTCCAAACAAGGCTAGTGTAGCCGAGCCTCTTCATAGGCTCTTGGACAAACAGGCAGTGTGGCAGTGGTCACAAAAACATGAAGCAAGTTTCAATGAGGTTAAGGCCTTACTCACTTCTAACAGTGTGCTTGCACATTTCAATGAATCCCTTCCTGTGTGCATCGCTTGTGATGCTTCTCCTTATGGGGTGGGAGCTGTACTAAGCCACCTCAGATCAGATGGAACTCAGGTTCCTGTTGCATATTACTCCAGAACCTTGTCTTCTGCAGAGCGAAATTATGCTCAAATTGACAGGGAGGCTTTAGCTGTTGTTGCTGGAATCAAAAAATTCCATGATTTCCTATATGGCAGGCATTTCACGGTCTTCACTGACCATAAGCCTTTGTTGGGGCTGTTTACCACACATAAACAAACTCCCCAAATCATCTCCCCCAGAATGCTGAGATGGTCTATCTTTCTGTCTGCCTATGATTTTTCCTTACTTCACAAACCTGGGAAAGAAATGGGCCATGCTGACGGCCTCAGTAGATTACCCCTGCCGGTAATAGAAGCTGACCCTGCACCAACAATCAATATCCTCTCCATTCAGGCCTTGCCTGAGTCCCCTTTAGATGCCAGGGATGTGGCTGCTGAATCAGCCACAGATCTCACACTTTCGCGTGTCCTTTCTTGGGTTTTATCTGGATGGCCAGAGAGCTGTCCAGGCACTGAGTTTCAGAGTTTCTGGTCCAAAAGGAACGAGTTATCCACCTTCCAGGGATGTCTGCTTTGGGGGAGCAGAGTCGTCATTCCTGCCTCGATGAGGACTAGGGTCTTAGATTCCCTCCACGAGGGTCATCCTGGCATTGTACGTATGAAGGCGCTTACGCGCAGCCATTTGTGGTGGCCTGGGTTAGACAGAGACATTGAAGCTAAGGTGCATGCATGCCACCTTTGTCAACGCTCGCGCCCTGAAATGCCCCAAGCTTCTGTACATAGATGGGAGGAAACACAGTCTCCATGGTCTAGGGTGCACATTGACTACGCTGGGCCCTTTCAGGGTCAATTCTTCTTGGTCCTAGTTGATAGCCATTCAAAATGGCTTGAGGTTGTACCTGTCTCTTCCACCACCACTGCAAAGACTATTCAAGTACTGAGGGGGATTTTTGCTGCACACGGGCTTCGAGATGTCCTCGTATCTGACAATGGCCCTCAATTCACTTCTTCCGAATTCGAAGCTTTCTTACAGGCCAACATGATTCGTTATGCCACCTCTGCACCTTTCCACCTGTCCACCAACGGTATGGCTGAACACATGGTTCGCATCACCAAGGACGCCTTGAAGAAAATTACCTATGGAGACTGGCATCACAGGTTGGCTGACTTCCTCCTTTCTTATTGCACTACACCTTCCACTTCTACCGGGAGGAGCCCAGCTGAACTTCGTTGGGGGCGCAAACTGACTACCAAGCTTGACCAGTTGCACCCGGACAGACTACCTTCCACAATCACACACCCCAGGGCACCTAGACAACTGCTTGTGGGTGCCCCGGTTTGGACTCGTAACTACGGGCCTGGTCATTCATGGGTCCCTGCCACTGTATCCAGGGTCACAGGTCCTTTGTCCTACGAGGTGTCCCTGGATAACGGTCGTGTCCTGCGACGACACATCGACCAGTTCCGCACTAGACGGGACCTTCCCACTGAGACTCCTGGGTCTTTTCCAGGGGGGGAGGGGGACCCCTTTGGGCAAAGGGAAGAGTGCGGACTGCCGCCTATCAGTAACGAGGGAGCTACAGACAGCTCATTCCGAGATTCCGCGAGTGCTTCAAATAGGAATCCATGGAGCCCAACTAGAACTCAGGCACCAGTGCCTACTCCAGCCAGGGAGTCACCCCGGGGGCATAATCACTACTCACCTGCATCACTCAGTACTCCAGTCAGGGAGGATATCCGGGAGCGTCCAAACAACCCACACCCTGCAAGAGAGCTGGTACACATTCCGCCTAGTTGGCCCGACACTACCCCTGTCCCTAGAAGGGGGCAAGCACACAGGGAGGTGGTCGAGGAACCAAATCCCGACTACAACACCTCTGACATCACTCAGGGGACAACTGAGTTTTGGGACAGCACTGAAACCCCAATAAGCCCGGGGACAGAACGGGAACAAGGGGAAAGACAACCTCTTGACAGGTCTAGGACAGACCTGGGAGGTTCTACAGAATTGCCCAACAGTGACAGTCACTTAAGAGGGCCAGAGAGCCTGCAGCCAGGCAGGACAACCAGGTCAAACAGAGAAAGAAGCCCTGGGCTGACGAGCCCGGTGGGCAAGCAAGCAGGCCAGGCATTGGAGCACAGTCCTTGGGAATCACCAGGGTGTAGCAAGGGGGACAAGCATACATCACCCCTCAGTCAAGGGGTACTTGGCAGGTACCCAGAAGTCAGGAGGTCACAGAGAGCCAGAAGATCTCCTAAGTATTTAGAAGATTTTGTAACTCTACTGGCAAAACAGAGTTAACAGAGAGTATTCCTGTACACATAGGAAAATAGAACACTGGGAACAATAGAAGCAGAGGGGATAACTGGTACAAAGTAGTATGGGCACCACGCTCGTATTGGGTTGTATATTATTATTGTATGATCATAGTCTTAGCCGGGGGGGAAGGGGTGTTATGTCCTGAGCCTGTGGAAGCAGGCTCGGGGCATTGCAACGGTCCTGGGCAGGTGCAAGCTGCCCGGGACCAGACTGGCTGTCGCCAGCACTCGCGCGCATGCGCGAGTACTGGCACGCCAAATGTTGCAGTTTGGCCTGGGAATTGCCTATAAAAGAGGCAGGGAGATTTGGGCGTTGTCGGCGTCTTGTAACCAGTATGCTGAACAGAAATAAAGAGTTCCTGAGAACTACAACTGCTTCTCGTGTCATTGCCATTTCGCGAAGGACTTAACATAGTGCTCTTCTCAAAGGTGGTCAACTTGCTTTTCAAAAATGTTTAGCAATATAGTAGTAACTGTGAGAGGGCAGGAAGCCCTATACCACTTTGGACAAATGGCTGTCCAGTCTCTTCTTAAAAACTTCCAGTGTTGGGGCATTCACTGCTCCTGGAGGCAGGTTGTTCCACTGGTTAATTGTTCTAACTGTCAGGAAGGATCTCAGAGTCTTAGTGGACAATCACTTAAATGTGAGCCAGCTGTGTGCTGCAGCTGCCAAAAAAGCCAGCACAGTTCTAGGCTGCATTAACAGAGGGATAAAATCAAGATCACGTGAAGTGTTAATACCACTTTACAATGCCTTGGTAAGGCCACACTTGGAATACTGCATCCAGTTCTGGTCACCACGATGTAAAAAAGATGTTGAGACTCTAGAAAGAGTACAGAGAAGAGCAGCAAAGATGATTAGGAGGCTGGAGGCTAACACATATAAAGAACGGTTGCAGGAATTGTGTATGTCTAATTTAATGAAAGGAAGGAATTGGGGGGACATGATAGCAGTGTTCCAATATCTCGGGCTGCCACATAGAAGAGGGAGTCAAGCTATTCTCCAAAGCACCTGAAGGCAGGACAAGAAGCAACAGATGGAAACTAACCAAAGAGAGAAACAACCTAGAACTAAGGAGGAACTTCCTGAAATTAGAACAATTAATCAGTGGAACAACCTGCCTCCAGAAGCTGTGAATGTTCCAACACTGGAAGTTTTTAAGAAGAGATTGGACAACATTTGTCTGAAATGGTAGAGGGTTTCCTGCCTGAGCAGGGGGTTGGACTAGATGACCTCCAAGGTCCCTTCCAACTGTTATTCTATTAAGTGAACTATGCAATCATTAAGCAATTCCAGCTTTCCCCATTGACTTTGTTGGACAGTGGCTGGGAAGGTCGCAAGTGGTGATCACATGACCTCAGGATGCTGTAACTACCATAAATATTTGCTGGTTGCCAGACATCCAAATCAAAATTTCATGTGACCATGGGGATGCTGCAACAGTTGTAAGTATGACAACTGGGTATAAGTCACTTTTTTTAGGGCTGTTGTAACTTCGAATGGTGGCTAAATGAATGTTCTAAGTCAAGCACTACCTATATTCCTTCAGCACTCTGCATAGTTTCAGAAATATATCCCCTAAATTCCTGCTGCAGGCTACTAGATAATCCTGGATAATAGCAACAGCACTTACACTTACATACCGCTTCACGGTGCTTTACAGCCCTCTCTAAGCTGTTTACAGAGTCAGCATAATCAGGAACAGGGTTTTACAAAAGCTTATCAGTCTCTGGGTTGACAACGTGCAGAAAGGCAAGAGAATCAACTCGAGAGGGTCTCTTTTGTTTTTTTGTTTTTTAAAAAATATTATTATTTTACCCTTGTCAAGCAGCTGCTAGCAGAGAAGCTCAGCATGCCCAAGGCAATATATCCAGGCCAATTTTTATCTACCCAGCATTGTGAAGAATAGACATGTCATTACTGAGATATTCTTGGAAACCTCTGAATTATGGAAAGTTCTAGAAACGCAAAAGACTCTGGAGCTGAGGAATACCCATGCATGTATCTCTGGTTCGGTAATGACAATGTGCTTGTTTCTATCAGAGAACTGAAAGACACAAAAGAGCTTTGGAATAATTTAGAGAAAATTTTGCCATATAAAGCCTATTGGCTGTACAGGGTATCTGATGGAAAGCAGGTGCTTTTTAAGAATCTCAGACCACACAGATTTGATCCAAGAAGGCTCCTTAAAAATAACGGCACAGAAGTGCAAGATAAAGTTGTTTTCCTTCAAATGTCTCTGACCCAACATTTTAACATGCTGAAATAATAGCATTAATGCTTCAGGATAGCCTGAGTTTGGATCAAGGAAGTTCTAAAATACATCTGCAAGAATCCCCAAGGAGAATAGAGAGATTATTTGAGCAAACAGAAGCCTCTGGTTTGAAAGCTAGAGAAAACTACTCCTTATCTGCAAGACGCAGAACACACCACAGGGCATTCTGGGGAAGAAAAGAGGGTGAGATAAGCTTCCCCAAAGATACATTATATATGCATAATGGAGCAACTGCTCCAGTGTTTGAAAAAAAATTATTTTTTTTTATTGATCTTGATACAGGCAAGAAAGGGAGACTGAAATGAAAAACAGAAAACAAATATGCTTGCAAAGGATTGGTAAAGATGTAATAAAATGTACACTAGCTGATGAATTGGATTATGTGTTAAGGATGTACTACAGCTAGTCCTTGACTTACAACAGTTCATTTAGGGACCATTCGATATTACAACGGCACTAAAAAAACTGACTTATGACCATTTTACACACTTATGACCATTGCAGCATTCCCATGGTCATAAGATCAAAATTCGGATGCTAGGCAACTAGTTCATATTTATGATGGTTGCAGTGTCCCAGGGTCAGTGATCACCTGTTGCAATCTTCTGACAAGGAAAGTCAAAGGGGAAGCCAGATTCATTTAACAACTGGGTTACTAACTTAACAACTGCAATGATTCATTTAACAACTGTGGCAAGAAAAGTCGTAACATGGGGCAAAACATACTTAACAACTGTCTCACTTAGCAACATAAATTTTGGACTCAATTGTGGTCTTAAGTTGAGGACTACCTGTACATTTTCCAGATTTGAATTCCAATTTGTTAAATATTAGTGACTTGGTCAGGAAGAAACATAGAGTCGACTTTCTTGCTAAAGATTGTTCAATAACAGCAGGAAAGGAATCAATAGATGAAAGAAATAGAAGGTGGATGTTTCAATCAGTTTCCTTGGGATTTGTGAATCCTCTAATAAGTAAAAAGCAACAGAGCTTGTATAGCCAACAAAACGTAACAAACAGAGAAACTGCATTGAAAGTCAGCACAAAAAATTAGAATATCAGAATAGATGTAGGAGATGAGCAGGTTGAGCCCGAGGGAGGAATCAAGCATGTTATCAGCCTCAAGTCCCTTTGTGTCCACAAGAGATCTATGTTGAATTCCTTGAATTCTGTTTACTCTTATCTACTGCCAATTTGCTTTGACTATTAATAGGTCAGATTCTTATAGAGTGTTAAGTATGCAACATACCTGCATTCATTTGAACTGCCTTGTTTCCTGATTTCTTATGCCTGACAATATGGAGTGAATCAGGCAGATATAAATCAAAGAACTCATCATGAATTTCAAAATTGCAAATGTGCCACTCAACACATTTGACTTGTCCACCCAACCACCCAAAATACAGGAATCATGGAAAATAAAGGAAACATGGCCCAAAAGCAATATTGGATGATTGATAAAATCTGCAGGGACCTCTATACCTATTGTATTGAGTCAAATAGGAAAAATAGTCATTTTGTCATTTCCTTGATGGAGCATCCTGTTTTTGTGGGTTATAACTAACAAGGCATAAGTTATTCAGTTTGTCACTTATGTGGAAAATACATTTGGAAGAAAACCACAGATTTTGCAATCCAATAATGGAACAGGATTTGTGAATGGACAGATGTTTGACTATTAAAAGGAAAACAAGATTATTCATTAGATCTGTTGTTGTTACACCAGACTAGAATGAATTAGCAGAAAGAAAGGATCATTCTGTGCTGGAAATATGTACAAATGTGTTAGCTGACTCACACTTGGCTAAAAAAAATGGTGGGGGGAAGCTATTGCTATGTATTATTACTTTCAAAAGAGGCTACCCACTATAAAATGTATTCCTTTTGAATTATGGTTGAACAAAAAACACCGTTTAAAACATATTAGGAGTTTTGGATCAGAACTGGATGCCTTTTGGATCAGAACTGGATGCCTTTCTCCAGTTTCTTTTTTTCTCTTTGTTCAGAAAGAAAGGCTTTAATTGTGGAGTTGTGACTACCATCTTGATTTTGATCACTCCCTGTCAATGCCCTGATAAATGCTTGGGAAGGGTCATGCTTAACGTTTTGAAAGAATAACAGAGATCACAGTTCAGGATGCAAAATGCAATGACTTTTTTCCAATTTGAGGCCTGGTTTTCTGAGGTTTGTTTGTTTGTTTCCTAGATGAGGAAATATTTTAAATTTTCAGGGTATCAACTAACGTTTTGGGGTGTTGACCACTTCAGAATGGCAGGAAGCCATACCAAAAACTTGTGACATAGAAGGAACTTAGGTTATGTCATTGTTGGAATGTATTTCTATGCAACAACTACAGTAGTATTCAGCCAGTATATGGCAGTATTTACAAGTTTGGATCTATGGTATATACTCTATGCTCTTTTGTTCTGAGTAGAGTTTCCTGTTACAGTTATGTAGTTGAGCAGTAAAGCACATGGTGACTGTACTCTTTGTTTGCTCTGTGTGGAGCTTTATATAAACAGAATTTCTAACCGGTGGAAGATCTGAATTAAAGGGAAAAAAAGATCCAGATTATAGATTGGTTACATAAACAGACAAATTGCATCCATGAATGTATCTCTATGGCTTAAAGGCAAGAATGTTGTAACTTCAGAGGGAATGCCAGAGCTCGTGGCTAATCTATGTCATGACTAAGATACACCAGTGATTTTTTTATCAGATGGCTTGGTATGACTTTAGAAAAAGGCTGTTTCTGGCTGTCCACCATACTGAGTTCAGAAAGGACTCTTTCTAAATCTGACAAGGCTGAGTGCCTTTGGTAGGACACCACCATGGGCTACTGTGGGCAGAAGAGAAGAGCATCACCTGGCCAAAAGGGAATTGGGGCCACTTGCTAGTTGATATGCCTTCATAAAAAGAACCATCCTCGCCTTTGACTGAGCTGGGTCCAGCTCTCTGTACAGGTAATCCTTGACTTACAACTAATCACTTAGCAACCATTCGAAGTTATGTCGAATGGTTCGAATGTATTCAAACATATTTGTGACGGTTGCAGTGTCCCAGGATCATGTGATACCTTTTGCAACCTAACAAGCAAAGTCAGTGGCTAAGCCTGATTCGCTTAACAACCGTGTTACTAACTTAACAATGAGTCACTTAACTGTGGCAAGAAAGGTTGTAAAGTGGGACAAAACTCACTTAAGAAATGTCTCACTTAGCAACAGAAACTTAGGGCTCAATTGTGGTCATAAATCGAGGACTACCTGTAATTAGCACATCTCATGGCTCTGACATGGACATGACCTCATGTCAGTCACAGAATTTCTCTATTGTCAATATTGTGTAAAAACTGGATTACTTTTTCAGGAGTTTCTACAGGGAGGGGTGAATACCTAGTCAAGAGGACGATGGCATAAACATGCAGAATCAAAAGCACAATGTGATGTGGGTAAAGAGGGGGCGGAGCTTAGATTGTGGCTGCCATTGTGAATTTTTGATGCCTTCCCTGCTGGCAGTCCTATGGCCATAAACCAGTGGTGGTGTTATATCTTTGGTTCTTTAGGCATTGAATGAGGCAGAGTATTGAAACAACAACAAGTTTATTAACTCAGAACAGAAGCAGCCCTAAAGGCTGCTGCACAGCTATTTATACAGTTAGCCTCTAGGTGGCAACCAATAGATTTAAAGCAGGGGTTCTCAACCTTGGCAATTTTAAGACTTGTGGACTTCAACTCCCAGAATTCCTTAGCCAGTAAAGCTGGCTGAGGAATTCTGGGAGTTGAAGTCCACAAGTCTTAAAGTTGCCTAGGTTGAGAACCCCTGATTTAAAGTAACAGTTTCCCACCCCAAACCTCATTATCAGCTTGGAGACAGCCTGTCTGGCTTTCAGTAACAGCAACTGTTAAACAATACAGCAATGTAGGTCAGACATTAAGCAAGTGATTTAAAACAGTTGTGGCCAATACATTACACCCCTTCCCCCTGGATGGCTCAAAATTTCAATTGCTGGACATAGTCCTGCAGATATTTAGGTGGCCTTCTTGACCGTTCTGAACATCTAGGGCCGTGGTGGTGAACCTATGGCACACGTGCCATAGGTAGCATGCAGAGCCCTCTCTGTGGGCAAGCGCACTGTCGCCCCAGTCCTAGGCCTTCAGCTGGGTTTTATAAAATCTTTTCACTTTAGGCCTCCACAGCCGTGTACAAAAAAAAAGTTCAATCAATCAATTTCAACTTCTCAGGGGGAAAAAAAAAGATGTTGCAAAGTTGGAATTGATTGATTGAACTTTTTAGTCCCACCCAGTCTGCCGTCACCATGGCAGCCATGCCCACCCAATGGGTCACGCCCACCCAATGGGCCACGCCCACCCAGCACCCGACGATACATAAGTGGGTTTTGGGTTGCAGTTTGGGCATTCCATCTCTAAAAGTTTGCCATCGCAGGTCTAGGGGTTGCAGGGGTCTCCTGGTCTACCCGCTCACCTGCCCGGCTGGGAAGACCAGGACTCTGAGGTCCAGTGAAGTCAGGTTGACTCAGGTCCCTTTGGCTGGCCAGTCCCGATTGGCCCAAACCAAAGTCCAATCATGCAGCAAAGTCTGCAGGGCTGTCCCTCAGCGCAGTTTGCCGGTCCTGTTCAGTGGATACTGTCTGTACGGGGGAAGCTCTCCTATGGCCTTTTCCCCGTCTCCTTGAGTAAGAGTTCTGTTGGAGCGTGCAAGCTCCTCTGTTGGGCTGCTGTTGCGCGGCCCTTGCGTGAGGCCCTCTTGAGAGGCCTGAGCCAGCGACTGGTTCGCTAGCCTCCGACGCAGCTGGTCAATGTGCCAGAGAATGACTCGCCCATCTTCCAGGACCACCTCATAAGAGAGTGGTCCTGACATCTTAACAACCATGGCTGCCACCCACAAAGCCTCTTGCCCGTAATTCTGGGTCCAAACCTGGTCACCCACTTGCAAATTCTGAGGTGCCTTTGGCTGAGCAGAGTCCGAGGCAACCCGGTCGGGGTGCAGCCTGTCCAGCTTGGTGATCAAACATCGGCCCCATCTGAGTTCGGCAGGGCTTCTGCCCGTGGCGGTAAAGGGAGTTGTGCGTTGGCAGAGTAGAAAATCTGCCAGTCTGTGGTGCCAATCCCCTGTGACAGTCCGTTTTAATGATTCCTTGGTTGTGCAGACCATGCGTTCCACTTGGCTGTTTGAGGCTGGGTGAAAGGGAGCCGACGTGGCGTGCCGTATTAGATTTGCCCTGAGGAAAGACTGGAATTCAGAAGCAGTAAACTGAGCCCCATTGTCAGAGACTAACACGTCTGGAAGTCTCTGTGTTGCAAAGATTCTGCGCAGTTCCTGGATGGTCCTGGCAGTAGTCATAGTAGGGACTGGTGAGACCTCTAACCATTTAGAATGGCTATCTACTGCTATTAGAAACAGCTGTCCCTGAAAGGGCCCGGCAAAATCGATGTGGATTCTTGACCACAGTGTGTGTGTGTGTGTGTGTCCTCCCATCAGTGGACAGGGGCTTGTGGCATCTCCGGTCTGGATTGCTGGCACATGTTGCAACCATGTACTTGGTCCTCGATGGCTTTATCTAGCCCTGGCCACCAAAGGTAGCTCCTTGCAAGTGCCTTCATCTGGACTATTCCTGGATGACCCTCGTGCAGAGACTCTAGGACCCTGGGCCTTAAAGAGCTTGGGACTATGACCCTACTTCCCCAAAGGATGCACCCCTTATGAGCTGAAAGCTCATCTTTTCTCATGAAGAAACTCTGATATTCTGACTCTGGACATTTGTCCAGCCATCCTGTGTGTACCCAGTTTAGCACACGACTCAGCGTTTTGTCAGCTGCTATCTCAGCAGCTATGTCCCCAGTGTGAAGGGGAGATTCTGGCAAATCCTGGATAGCCAGGATGTGTGCAGCCAGAGCTGGATCTGGCTCCACATGTGGCAGGGGCAATCTGCTCAGGCCGTTTGCATGGCCCATTTCCTTGCCTGGTTTTTGAATCATCCTGTAGCTGTAGGCTGACAGGAAGATAGACCACCTCAGCATTCGAGGAGACAGAATCTGAGGTGTCTGTTTGTTTGTGGTGAACAACCCTAGGAGTGGCTTGTGGTCCGTGAAGACTGTGAACTGGTGGCCATACAAGTAGTCATGGAACTTTTTAATTCCGGCCACAATGGCTAGAGCCTCCTTGTCAATTTGCACATAGTTGTGCTCTGTGGACGATAGGGTCCTGCAGTAATACGCGATGGGCTTCTGCCTCCCATCAGTCATTAAGTGGCTTAACACAGCCCCAACCCCATATGGGGATGCATTACACTTAATGCAGACAGGCAGCTGCTCATTGAAATGAGTGAGAACTGAGTTCGACGACAGCAGTGATTTGACTGCTTGGAAGCTACTCTCGTGGACACTGGTCCACTGCCACTGAGCTTGTCTATCCAAGAGTTGGTGTAATGGCTCTGCCACTGTGGCCTTGTTTGGGAGGAAGGCATGGTAAAAATTCAAAAGGCCTAGGAAAGCCTGAAGCTCTCCCTTTGACTTCGGCCTTGGGGCCTGCTGGATTGCTTTTAATTTGGATTCCGCCAGATGAATGCCTTCGGCATCGATGCGGAAACCAAGGAACTCAGTTGACTCTACTCCAATCTTGCACTTTTCTTTTTTTAGTTTAAGTCCCGCGTCGCGGAACCGCTGTAGGATGGCCTTAAGCTGTTCAGCCAGAATCTCAACCAATTCCCCAGCAATGAGGACATCATCGAAGTAAGGGCAAACCCCTGGAATTTCCTTGAGCGTGTGCTCCATCACTCCCTGGAACAGCCCTGGGGCTACACTCACCCCGAACTGTAGGCGCTTAACCTTAAAAGTCTCCCTATGGGTGACAATGGTCTGGGCTACTGCTGTGGCCTCATCCATGGGCAGTTGTTGATAGGCCTGTGCCAAATCTAATTTGGCAAACACGCGGCCTCCTTGCAATGATGCCAAAATATGGCTGACAACTGGCACAGGGTACGTGTGCTGTTGAAGTGCCCTGTTGAGGGTGCACTTATAGTCAGCGCATATTCACACTTCCCCGTTGGCCTTTAATGGCGTTACTATCGGGGTCTCCCACACCCCACTGTATACGGGCTACAATACCCCTTGTTCCACTAGCTTATCCAGCTCTGCATCGATTTTGGGTTTTAACACAAAAGGCACTCTATGAGGCTTGATCCGTATTGGAGTTACCATAGGATCAAGCTTGAGGGCGATCGGAGGACCCTTGTACTCCCCCAGACTAGAACTGAAAACATCTGCAAACTCTTGGCAGACTGCAGGCAGATCTGCTGCTTGTGTTCGGTGAATGCCGGTTACTTGAATGCCCAACGCATCAAACCAATCGAGCCCTATGAGGCTCATGCATTGGCCTTCCACCACTATGACATCTAGTGGCCCCTTGAACCCCTTGAATTCCACCAGAAGTGTGGCTTCGCCTTTGACCGCCACTCGGGAGTTTTGGAAGTCTGTGAGTAGTAGATTAGACGGCCAGAGCTTGGCCCATCTGTTGTTATGATGGCATAGGTGCCTGAATGTTCCTTGTGAAATGACGGACATGGCTGAGCCCGTGTCCAGTTCCATCTTGCATAGAACTCCCTGAAGTTTGACCTGTAGTGGAATACGCTCCTTCGGCTGGAGCAGAACCCTACTCGGTGTTGACCTGGGGCCCTGGTACCTCTCCTGAATGCGTCTTCTTTCAGGCGGTCCCTCTGACAACCTCAGCAGATGGCGGCAATGTGGCCTGGTTTGCCACAGGCCCGGCATGTTGCAGTTTGGAATTGGCAATCCGCGAATTGATGGCGGCCTCTGCAGCCCATGCATCTAAGGAACAGAACTGCCTTCCCAGCTGGCTGCAGTCCCTTCTCCGGGTGCTTTCATAGCTGGTCGACTTCGTAGTCTGAGTCAGTGTCTTCCATCTGCTCGGCGTCCTCGTGGTGGACGGCTTCGGTGCTTGGCACGCTTTTGGAGGGCTGCAGCACTTTAACAGCCCCTCCAGTGGCTTCATCCGCCATGACCTCCTTCAAGGCCTCTTGTAGCAAGAGAGTCTTCTTAGCAAACAGTTTTTGTTGGAGCTCTCGATTCCGGAGTCCGCAGACTAAGCAGTCCTGTAGTCTCTCCTCCAAATCCGTGAAATTGCAGAGTCAGGACACTTGACGAAGAGTGGCAATGAATTCTGTTGCAGACTTGCCGGGTTGTTGCTCCCACTGCTCAAAAGCGTGCCTCCATGCTATACTGGATAACTTGGGCTCGAAGTGGTCTCAGAGCTTTTTTTTCAAGTCCACATAGGTGACCGACTTGACCAGCGCTGGGGCAACCAGGTTTTCTGCAATGTCGAAGGTGACAGGGCCGCAGACGCAGAGGAGTGTCACGGCCTTCAATCCATCTTCGGTGACCTGGTTGGCGCGGAGGTAATTTTCGATGCAGGAGATGTAGGACGCCCATCTCTCTGGGTGAGTTACGTCAAATTCTTCGAGCTTCCCGACCTTCGCCATGGTGGTTTGTTTCTTCATTCAATGCCTTGCGCTGCTGGCTTCTGTGCAGGCCCTAGGATGGATCCTTAGGGCGTGGTGGTCTCCAGTGTGGCTTGCTGGCAGACCGAGGGGGGGGGAACGTAGTTCCTGTCAGGCTCTGTGCTGACCTTACCCCCTAGTGACTTCAAGCTCTCTCAATGAAGCAGCACATCCCACCTTCATCACCACAGTTATATCTTCGGTTCGGTTCGGCATTGAATGAGGCAGAGTGTTGAAACAACAAGTTTATTAACTCAGAACAGAAGCAGTCCTAAAGGCTGCTGCACAGCTATTTATACAGTTAGCCTCTAGGTGGCAACCAATAGATTTAAAGTAACAGTTTCCTGCCCCAAACCTCATTTTCAGCTTGGAGACAGGCAGTCTGGCTTTCAGTAACAGCAACTGTTAAACAATACAGCAATGTAGGTCAGACATTAAGCAAGTGATTTAAAACAGTTGTGGCCAATACATTACAGGTGGGATTCAGCCAGTTCGCACCACTTCAGCAGAACCAGTAGCTAATTTTTTGTTGCCCAGGCCCAGAATGGACTTCCGGAAGTGGCATCCACACAGAGAACCAGTTGTTCACATATTTGAATCCCACCACTGCCATAAACCATTTCTCAAGTCTCTACTTCCTCCTGGATTAAACTTCTCACAGCTTCCTTGCTATCAAGTCTTGTGTTGGAATATTCATGAACAGGAAGAGTCATGTGGTAACTCAGTCAGCCAATGGGAAGAAAGTGCTACTGAGTCTGTGCAAAAGAGTATTGAGTTAGGAGCTGGATTTCCAGTCTCAAGGTTTTGTCTGTGGTCTGTCTCTGTAAGAAGTCTTCATTAAGCTATGTTGATGTAAAGAAGAATGGTACTGTAAATATTTTTATATAAATATAAAGTTATTTGAATCAGCTAAATGCAGTCAACTGTGAGAGCTTCTGATTTATTTTTTCACCAATAGATAAATTAAAATTCTCTAACAGGTTATGGGCCCAGAGCTTACTAAGGACTGCATTGTAATTTAAAGCTGGAAGAAATTGCCTGTGTTTAGAAAGTATAAGAACAAGGCAGAATTAGCAGAATGGCTGCAATGGAATTTAAGGAAAGCTGTGTGCCTCATTTGGGCCAGAAGAATTACATTGTGTGGGCTGCAAAAATGGAATGTTTGCTGAAAGCAAAAGAGCTGTGGTATATTGTTGAAAATCCACCACAAGTATTTGCAGCTGCAGATCAGAAAAGCCATGATCAAACAATGACTTATCTCATCTTGAATTTAGATGATGAACAATTTCTAAATGTTGCAAATTTAAAGACTGCAAAGGAGATATGGTTGAAATTGAGAGCTGTGCACGTGAATGTTTCTGCTTGCAACATAGTGCAATTGTCAAGAAAACTTTACAGGGCCTGTTTGCAACCAGGTGAATCTGTGGAACAGCATTTAAATAAAATGCAAAGTTTATTTTTGGACTTAGAACAACGTGGGATTAAATTCCCTGAATCCCAGAAGGTTTTATTGGTGTTGAACAGTTTAGATAAAACCTGGGACACAGTTTCTACCATATTTGAGTGCAAAGAAGAGCAAGACTTAAAGTTTGAGGCTTTAAAGGCATGTTTGCTTAATGAAGAGGAAAAACGCCATTTTAGAAGCAGCCACCTGCAACAAAGGAGAGATTTTGCAAGCAGAGAGCTGCTTGGCTGGAAAAGACTTGCTACATTTGTGGAACAAACAACCATCTGCAGAGGAACTGTTTGCAGAGGAACAATTTGCAGAAAAAGACATTTGTGCAAAGAAAAAGGACTGTTTTGCAAAAGGAACATTTTGGTGTTGCAAAAGTTTGCTATAGCAACAACAGAGACAAGTGGCTAATAGATAGTGGGGCAAGTCAAACAATTGTTAATGACTCTGAATTATTTTGCAGGTTTGTTCCAGTAGCACAAGAAGCTGTGGCTTTGGCAAATGGCCAGAAAGCAAAAGTCATTGGAAGAGGCGATGTAAAAATTCCATATTTGGAATCAAAGTTTACCAGTGTGCTTTGTGTACCTGAGATGGAACATAATTTGTTAAGTGTGTCTAATTTAGACAAACAAGGTTTTGAGGTCATTTTTGTAAATGGGAAATGTCTCATCAAAAGGAATGGGAATATTTGTGCAGAAGGCATAAAGGAAGATAATCTATATGTATTGCAGGGACAAAAGATTCAATGTTCCCATATATTTAAGAATGTTGCAGAGCATGATTCATGTGTTCATCTTCTGCATAGAAGACTTGGCCATGCAAGCTTTAAAGTTTTGCAGCAAATGCAAGATTTTGCAGAAGGGCTAAATTTGAAGGGATGCAAAACATATTTGGACTGTGCAGTATGCAAAGCATCAAAGTCAAAGGCATTCCCAGTTAGTAAATGTAGCACAAGACAAACAAAAAGAGTTCTAGAGCTGGTCCATGCAGATCTGGTGGGACCTATGCAAGCCAGTTTGGGAGGAGCAAAATATGCACTGGTAATTGTTGATGATTATAGCAGGTATTCGTTTTGCTACTTGCTTAGAGATAAGACAGAGGTGCTACAACAATTCAAACAGTGGGTATATTATATAGTTAACAGGCTGTGGAGTTCCTCCATTAATAATACTCCATATGCCATTCTATATGGGAGAAAGCCATCACTGGCACATTTGAGAATTTTTGGAAGTACTGCATGGGTACATATTCCAAAAGCAATTAGAAGAAAGGGACAGCAAAAGGCAAGAAAGCTCAGGTTTGTGGGCTATGAGCCAGGGTCAAAAGGATATCGCTTTAGCGATGGAAGTAAAAGAATTATAATTTCAAGGTCTGCTAATTTTGCAGAACAAAATTGGGACAGAATTAATGCAAATTCTGGGTATGTCTCACTTAATGACGGTGATCTGTTTAATGACAATAACTCATCTAATGATAAAAAAATGATGATTGAAGATGTCAATGTTCAGGGAGGAGAGGCTGAACAAGACACGAAGCCAGAAAGACTTGAGACACAGGAGCAGTTAATACCACATAGGTCAGAGCGATGTAATAAAGGAATTCCGCCTGACAGGTATTCTGCCAGCAAGGTAAAGGTTTGCAATGTGTGGTATGAGCCAAGAAGTTATAAAGAAGTGTTGGCATTACCAAAAGCTGAACAAGAAAGATGGAAGGAGGCCATGGATAAAGAGATGAAATCCATGGGAGACCATGAAGTATTTAAATCAGTGACTTTGCCACAGGGAACCAAAGCTGTGGGTTGTAAATGGGTATATAAGAAAAAGGTATTGCCAAATAATGATATACAGTATAAGGCCAGGTTAGTGGCACAAGGTTTTTCACAATTAAAGAATGTGCACTATGATGAAGTATTTGCGCCAACTGTGAAAAGTGAGAGTATAAGATTAGCACTGGCGTTGGCAGCGGCATATAAGCATAAAATCTGTCACTTTGATATCACAACTGCATTCCTCAATGCTGAGTTAGAGGAAGAAATTTATATGATCCAAGCACCAGGATATGAAATTGCAAAACCTAACATGGTATATAAATTAAACAAGGCTATTTATGGGCTTTTTTCTGGGCTCAAAGCTCACCTCAGATGGGGACTGCAGCCAAGAAATTAAAAGACGCTTGCTCCTGGGGAGGAAAGCTATGGCAAATCTAGACAGCATTCTAAAAAGCAGAGACATCACCCTGCCAACAAAAGTGCGTATAGTCCAGGCCATAGTTTTCCCAGTTGCAATGTATGGCTGTGAAAGTTGGACCATAAGAAAGGCTGAGCGCAAAAGAATTGAGGCCTTTGAATTATGGTGCTGGAGAAGACTCCTGCGAGTCCCTTGGACTGCAAGGCGTTCAAACCGGTCAGTCCTAGAAGAGATCAACCCCGACTGCTCTTTAGAAGGTCAGATCCTGAAGTTGGAACTCAAGTACTTTGGCCACCTAATGAGAAGGAAGGATTTACTGGAGAAGAGCCTAATGCTGGGAAAGATTGAGGGCAATAGAAGAAGGGGACGACAGAGAATGAGATGGCTGGATGGAGTCACTGAAGCAGTAGGTGTGAATTTAAATGGACTCCAGAAGATGGTGGAGGACAGGAGGACCTGGAGGAGCGTTGTCCATGGGGTTGCGATGGGTCGGACGTGACTTCGCAATTAACAACAACAACAATTTATGGGCTGAAGCAGTCAGCCAGAAACTGGAATATCTGTTTAGATACTGCTTTAAAGGATCTTGGATTTAAAAGTTGCAAAGCTGATAATTGTATATATACTGGACAGTTACAAGGAGGGAATTGTCTACTGTTATCATTTGTGGATGATCTTTGCTTCATCGCAAAGGATGCATCACAAGTCAAAGAATTTGCTGATAAATTAGGAAAGAA
The DNA here is from genome assembly GCA_024509115.1 of Crotalus helleri. Lineage (NCBI taxonomy): Eukaryota > Metazoa > Chordata > Lepidosauria > Squamata > Viperidae > Crotalus > Crotalus helleri. Next base: position 4,534,047 of record JAKSXO010000028.1, read on the forward strand.
ATTTGAATTAAAGAATTGGGGAGAAATTAAAAATTATCTTGGTGTAGAGATACAGAAAAATGAAAAAGGTGGTTATATTCTCAGTCAAAGGAGAAAAATTGAGCAGTTATTGGAGAAATATAATATGAAGGATTGCAATACTGCTCCCACACCCATGAGTGCGGATTTTTATAATAGTTTAAGTGTGGACAAAGGTGTAACCTGTGATCAAGAGATATATCACTCAGCAATAGGGAGTTTGTTATATCTATCACAGTGGTCCAGACCAGACATAGCTTGCGCAGTAAGCATTTTGAGTCGTTTTACTGCTGCACCTACAAAGTTACATTGGATGGGTGTAAAAATGGTTCTCAGATATTTAAAGGGAACTATAAATTTGGGTCTTCAAATACAGATTACTGAGGAATTGAAATTAAAGTGTTATGTCGATAGTGACTATGCAAATGACATAAACACAAGGAAATCAAATTCTGGGATTATAATATTGTTTGGAGGGACTCTGATTGGATGGAAGTCCAGAAAACAAACAACTGTTGCTATTTCAACAGCGGAAGCAGAGTTTATTGCTTTATCTGAATTGTGTTCTGAAATTACATGGTATGTACAGTTGTTGCAAGATTTAAATATTAATGTAAAAGAATCTGTAAAGGTATTTGAAGACAATGCTGCCTGTATAAAAATGGCAGCTGGTGACAGGGTGAAGAACAGAAGTAAACATGTAGACATTAAGTATTGTAATGTCAGGGAAGCTGTAAAAGGAAAATTGATTAGTTTACATCATTGTTCTTCTGAAGATAATTTGGCAGACATGATGACTAAACCATTGTGGTATTCACTATGGAAAATGTGTTAAGTCAATAGGTCTGATGTCTCTTCCTGTCATGAAGGGAGGAGTGTTGGAATATTCATGAACAGGAAGAGTCATGTGGTAACTCAGTCAGCCAATGGGAAGAAAGTGCTACTGAGTCTGTGCAAAAGACTATTGAGTTAGGAGCTGGATTTCCAGTCTCAAGGTTTTGTCTGTGGTCTGTCTCTGTAAGAAGTCTTCATTAAGCTATGTTGCTGTAAAGAAGAATGGTACTGTAAATATTTTTATATAAATATAAAGTTATTTGAATCAGCTAAATGCAGTCAACTGTGAGAGCTTCTGATTTATTTTTTCACCAATAGAGAAATTAAAATTCTCTAACATCTTGCCATTTTGCAAATACTTTGTCTCCAGCCAGCCAGCTCCTAACTTACAATGCGGTGTAAAGGAGGTATCTTTTCTCACCAATCCAGGCCCATAAAAATCATTTTTACATTGGGCAAAAATCTGCCGGGTTGGGCAAGGAATCCTGCTTTGGGAGGGTGCCACAATTTTAAATCATAGTTAATCTGAGTGCAATCTTCTTTCTGTCTCTCTGCTCTTCACCCACAGAGGACCTGTCATCCTGAGGCTACTTGGAATTTCTCCAGTTCAAAAAGATGCAGTTATTGCTCAAGCTTTCCTTTGGGGACACAATTGAATCCTCTTCACTAGGTCATGCAAAAAAAAAAAAAAAAATCTTGGAAAAGAGGAGGCTCGAGGCATGAATCATAAAAAATATCAAGGGGGGGAGGGCTCTGAACCCTCTGCTTCAGTTGCCAAATTCTAGAAATTGCATCTCTCTTGAATAAAGTTTGTAAATTGGTTCACATGTAAAGGGAGAGATTAGCAACTGCAGCAGCTTCATTCTCATTGCCTGGATTTCTTAACCTTTCTACTGGTACTACCCTTATACTGTGTGTGTATGTGTGTGTGTGTATATAAACAGTACATAAGCTGTATACATAATACACACACACACACACTACATATATACAATGTACTCTCACCAATGTACTAACATCCAATGGATTCCAAAGAAATAAGATTACAAACCTAATCCAAAAAGAAACCCCCACTAAAATCCAAGACAGAGAACAAGAAAACGGCAAAGCCCTCCTCCCATACATAAAAGGCACCACAGACAGAATCAGTAAGATCCTCCATAAACACAACATCAAAACAGCATTCTGCACAAACAGAAAAATATCCACCATCCTAAGAAACCCCAAAGATAAAATTGAGTTAGAAAATCAAGGAGTATATGAAATCCCATGCACTGCTTGTCCCAACACATACATCGGACAAACCAACAGAAGAATAAGTGCACGCATTGAAGAACATAAGAACTCAGTCAAAAAAGAGGAACCAACTTCTTCCCTGGTCCAACACCTTAAAGCCACAGGACATGAAATTGACTTTAAAAATACCAGAACTATTGCCCAAAGTGAACATTTTAATAACAGAATAATCAGAGAAGCCATCAAGATAGAAAAACGCCCACACAGCATGAACAAGCGAGATGATACCTCCCGCCTACCAGCCATTTGGAAACCCGCCCTTATTGACAAACGTCTCTCTAACACAAAAAATGACACCAGACCCACACTCACAAAAGCCACACAGGATGTCACCACCACACATCCACGCAAAAAGCAAACCCAAAGCCACACCGATGATGAGGCACGACCACAAACCAGAAGCCAGACCACAGCTGCATCATTAGCCACTTTAAAACCCTCCAATCCATACATGACGCAAACTGACACCCTCCATGAAGATGAGGCACGACCACGAAAGCGAAGCCAAAAAATAGCAAGGCAGCCCACCATCTTAAATCCCCCTGCAACTCAGACTAACCTGAGCACAACCAAACAGAACACTCCCCCAACCAATCAGAGCACAGCCAACCCCCCAGCCAATCAGAGCACAGCCAACCCCCCAGCCAATCAGAGCACAGCCAAGCCCCTAACCAATCAGAACACACCTCCACCCAATCAGAACACAGCCAAGCTCCCACCCAATCAGTTTATTTATTTATTTATTTATTTATGAGACTTATATACCGCTTTAAGTGCAAGCACTCTCTAAGCGGTGTACACCAGTAAGCAATGTATATATATATTTACATTGCCCCCAACAATCTGGGTCCTCATTTTAACTACCCCGGAAGGATGGAAGGCTGAGTCAACCTTGAGCCGGTGAGATTTGAACCGCTGACCTGCTGAACACAGTCAGCTAAAGTGGCCTGCAGTACTGCACTCTAACTGCTGCGCCACCTCGGCTCTTATTCATACCCCCACTGGCAGTTAAAAGGAAGAAACAGCTAAGACCACACATTGCTCCTCGAAGCACGAAGCTGAAAACACCAGCCTGAAGATGATGAATGGGACTTCGTCGAAATGTCCCCAAGACACTTCCAATTTGACACGGGAGAAAACCCAAATAACCAATACATACATACATACATACATACATACATACATACATACATACATATATATGTAGGTCTTTGGTTGTTCGGGTTTTCTCCCGCGTAAAATTGGAAGTGTCTTGGCGACGTTTCGACGAAGTCCCATTCATCATCTTCAGGATAGAAGCACGAAGCTGAAAACACCAGCCTGAAGATGACGAATGGGACTTTGTCGAAACGTCGCCAAGACACTTCCAATTTTACGCGGGAGAAAACCCGAACAACCAAAGACCTACATACAAACACCCGCGAAAACCTCAGAAAACATATATATATATATATATATATATATATATATATATATATATATATATATATATATATATATATATATATATATATATATATATATATATATATATATATATATATATATATATATATATATATATAAAATTTGGATTGCTAGCAAAGAATTAAGGGAGAACTGGAATAGCTATTTTGAACTCTTTAGCTCTTTTCAACCAGACATACCCTTCTGAGATTTGAACCTGGGCTGTCTGCATGTTAGGCAGCTGTATTAACCTCTAGGCCACAGGCTCTGTCTCACTTTTGCTAGCTGTGTTAGGGAAGGAAGAAACAGGGGAGGAGTTATCTAGAATGCTGTATGTTACACCCTGTTGCCCAAATATGGGAGAGAGAAATCTTTTGCCTTGTATCAGCTCAAACTAGAGCCATCCACAGGCAGCAGTCACAACTGTGACATCATATACATTTCTAAAATTTGGATTGCTAGCAAAGAATTAAGGGAGAACTGGAATAGCTATTTCGAACTCTTTTGAGCTGATACAAGGCAAAAGATTTCTCTTTCCCATATTTGGGCAACAGGGTGTAACATACAGCATTCTCTCTCTCTCTCTCTCTCTCTCTCTCTCTCTATCTATCTATCTATCTATATATATATATATATATATATATATATATATATATATGCAGGTCTTGGTGTATTCGGGTCTTTTCCCGTGTAAGATTGAGAGTATCTTGGCGACGTTTCGACGAGGTCCCACTCGTCATCTTCAGGCTGGGGTCTTCAGCTTCGTGCTTGTGAGAACAAAGTGTGATCGGAGCTGCCGTCTCTCTATATATATTGGTGGGGGGGTGTGGAGTGCTGGCTTAGTTGCTGTAGGTGAATTGGTTGGCTGTGTTGGAGTTATTGTTTGTGGATTGTTTGGCTGTTTCGTAACATCCTGAGTAGTTGAGGTGCTGGCTGTGTGCCCATTAGTCTTTGGTGTTGTAATGACCTGGGTAATGGGTTGTGTGATGACTAATGGGCACACAGCCAGCACCTCAACTAGCGGCTAGAGGCAATAGTGATGTCTAGGTACCGCCCAAAATTCTGGGTGCATTATGTAGATGATACCTTTGTGATCGTTAAAAGATGGGATAGTGCCAAATTCTTGGAGGAACTGAACTCAGTATATCCAGACATCTGCTTCATGGCAGAAGAAGAGACCCAAGGCAGTCTTGCCTTTCTGGATGTACTGATCAGCCAATGCCCCAATGGCACATTGTGCACGTCTGTATACCGTAAACCCACCCATATGGATAGAACGCTACATTATAGTAGCAATCACCCGGTAGCACATAAAATCATTTGTATCCAGATGCTATTTAAATGGGTCAATTCCCACTGTAGCACAGGCAGAGCCAAAGTTGAGGAGAAAAAACATCTCCATCACATCTTTAGGCACAATGGCTATCCCATGGGGTTTGTGAGACAGCATAGTAGACCACATCGGAATCATAGGGACTCATGCTCCAATGTGACAGCAACGCCGGCCACACGGACAACCCTCCCTTACATCCATGGCGTCTCTGAGGCCACGGCATGGCTGTTGGCCCCCTACAATGTGAGCATTGCCCATAGGCCCGAGCAGACCCTAAGGTCCAAGATCATGCATCCAAAAGAGCCACTCCCCAACGATCAAAGATCGTCTGTAGTTTACAGAATCAATTGCAAGGACTGTGCGAGCAATTACGTTGGGGAAACTACTAAAAGGCTGAGGACCAGGGTCCATGAACATGAACTGGCTATTAGAAAGCAGGAGCAACGCTCACAAGTGTGGGCCCATATGTCCAGCTTTGGCCACATGTTCGATCTAGCTAATGCAGAGGTTATAGCTCGTGAGACTACCAAGGGTGGCCGTCTACTCAAGGAAGCCTAGGTCTCTGATGAAAATTCCATCAACTGGCATATAGATCTTTTGCCGGCTTATCAGAATCTTAGGGGATGGGAAAGACAGCACCACGGTCTACTGAGAAGACACTCAACTCTTCCTTCGCAGGATTGGGGCGGTAGAATGATGGATGAGATGGGCACAATCCCTAAGGAGGATGATGACCTGGTTAAAGAGTTGGAGTGGAATTTCAATTGGAAACCTGTGGGGATTAAATTTTGATCTCGGCAGTTGCGTAGGAATGTGAGGTCACATAAAATGAAAGCTCTTTGGACTTCGAGTTTTTCGTAGGTCCTGGTCAGATGGTGGATATCCTCCCCTTAGAGGTACAATATTTGTTTTCTGAGGTTTTCGCAGGTGTTTGTATGTAGGTCTTTGGTTATTCGGGTTTTCTCCCGCGTCAAATTGGAAGTGTCTTGGCGACGTTTCGACGAAGTCTCATTCGTCATCTTCAGGCTGGTGTTTTCGGCTTCATGCTTCTAGGAGCAATGTGTGATCGTAGCTGTTTCTTCCTTTTAACTGCCAGTGGGGGTATGAACTGATTGGATGAGAGCTTGGCTGTGTTCTGATTGGATGGAGGTGTGTTCTGATTGGTTAGGAGCTTGGCTGTGCTCTGATTGGATGGGGGGTTGGCTGTGCTCTGATTGGTTGGGGGAGTGTTCTGTTTGGGTGGGGGATTTGTTGTGCTCAGGTTAATCTGAGTTGCAGGGGAATGTGAGATGGTGAGCTGCCTTGCTATTGTTTGGCTTTGCGTTCATGGTCGTGCCTCATCTTCATGGTGGGTGTCAGTTTGCTTCATGTATGGATTGGAGGGGTTTAAAGTGGCTAATGATGCAGCTGTGGTCTGGCTTCTGGTTTGTGGTCATGCCTCATCATCGGTGTGGGTTTGGGTTTGCTTTTTGCGTGGACGTGTGGTGACATCCTGTGTGGCTTTTGTGAGTGTGGGTCTGGTGTCATTCTTTGTGTTAGGGACTCGTTTGTCAATAAGGGCGGGTTTCCAAATGGCTGGTAGGCGGGAGGTATCATCTCGTTTGTTCATGCTGTGTGGGCGTTTTCTATCTCGATGGCTTCTCGGATTATTCTGTTATTAAAGTGTTCAGTTTTGGCGATAGTTCTGGTCTTTTTAAAGTCAATTTCATGTCCTGTGATTTTAAGGTGTTGGACCAGGGAAGAAGTTGGTTCCTCTTTTTTGACTGAGTTCTTATCTTCTTCAATGCGTGCACTTATTCTTCTGTTGGTTTTTCCGATGTAAGTGGTGGGACAAGCGGTGCATGAGATTTTGTATACTGCTTGATTTTCTAACTCTACTTTGTCTTTGGGGTTTCTTAGGATGGTGGATATTTTTCTGTTTGTGCAGAATGCTGTCTTAATGTTGTGTTTGTGGAGGATCTTGCTGATTCTGTCTGTGGTGCCTTTTATGTAAGGGAGGAGGGCTTTGCTGTTTTCTTGTTCTCTGTCTTGGATTTTAGTGGGGGTTTCTTTTTGGATTGGTTTGGTAATGTTATTTCTTTGGAATCCATTGAATGTAAGTACATTAGTGAGAGTGTGTAGTTCGGTTTTTAGGTGTTGTTCATCAGCTAAGCGTTTTGTTCTAGAGATGAGTGTCTTGGCTACGGAGTTGATCTGTGCTGGGTGGTGGTGTGAGAGAGCGTGCAGATAGCGGTTTCTGTTTGTTTTCTTCTGGTAGATGGTATGTCCTAGGGAGCCATTGGATTTCTTGTAGACTAAGACAGCCAGGAAGGGAAGTTGGTTGTTAGCTTCTGTTTCCATGGTGAACTGTATTTTGGGGTGTAGGCTGTTGAGGTGTGTGAGGAAGTTGTCCAGTTTTTCTTTCCCATGTGGCCAGATTATGAAGGTGTTGTCTACGTATCTGAGCCAGAGTTTGGGTTTGTGATCAGATTTTTCTAGAGCTTGGGTTTCAAAGTGTTCCATGTAGAGGTTTGTAATGACTGGTGAGAGGGGTGATCCCATGGGTGCTCCTTCTATTTTTTTGTATTTTTGTCCGTTATAGATGAAGTATGTGTTGGATAGGCAGTGGTTGGTCAGATCTAGGATGTGTTTGGGGGGGTTATATTTGTTTTGGATAGCTGTCAAGGCTTCTTTGATTGGCACTTGGGTGAAGAGGGCTATGACATCGAAGCTCACGAGTAGGTCGCTGGGCTGTAAGTTTTGTTTCTTTATGATCTCTAAGAAATGGAATGAGTTTTTTACGTGTGAGGTGATGGATTCTGCATAGGGCTGTAGTTGTTTGGCGAGAAATTTGGCTAGGTTTTGTAGAGGTGAGCCTATGGAGCTGACTATGGGTCTAAGTGGGGTTCCTTCTTTGTGTATCTTGGGGAGACCATAGAGCTTAGGGCATCTGGATGATTTCTCTCTGGGAATGATTCTTTGCTGGATCTCTTCGCTAATGTGGGAGGCTTTTATTTTGGATCTGGTGGTTTTTTCCAGGTAGGTGGTGGGATCTGTGTTTAGGGGTTTGTATGTAGAGTCTTGGAGTAGGTTGGTTAATTTGGTTTGGTAGTCAGATGTGTTCATAACCATATATACTGTATACATAATATTCGGTTTATCCAGATATTAGGTTTACGGTTTACGGTGGAGGAGGAGAACCGGGGCTCGATAGCCTTCCTAGATGTACTTGTCCAACGATCATCAGAGGGCCCAGTAAGTACGAAGGTCTATTGTAAGCCCACCCATACGGATCGAATCCTCCACTATAACATCAACCACCCAGTATCCCATAAAGTTAGCTGCATCAGAACGCTATTTAAGCGTATACACTCACATTGCAGCACGGTGGAGGCTAAGGAGGAAGAGAGGAGATATTTGTACCGGGTTTGCCGACTCAATGGGTATCCACTACGGTTTATAAGACGCCATAGTAGTATACCTGGACCCTGACATAACCATCAGGAAGAACCACCCCAAAGACAGGTAACACGCATTTCCCTACCATACATTAACAACATGTCTGAGGCCACAGCCAGACTGTTGGCCCCCCACAACATAAGAGTGGCACATAAACCTGACCAGACTCAGCGATCAAAGATCATGCGCCCCAAAGACCCCCTCCCCACCGCAGAAAGATCGGCGGTGGTGTATAGAATTGATTGCATAGACTGCCACAGCAATTACATGGGGGAAACATCGAAAAGATTGAAGACCCGCTTGCATGAGCACAAGTTGGCGATCAAGAGGGGCGAACAGTATTCGCAGATCTGGTCACACATGGCCGAAAGTGGCCACATCTTTGACTTTGACCACACACAAATCTTGGCCAGCGATGCCACAAAGGGGGGCCGTCTGCTAAAAGAGGCCTGGTTCTCCGGGGAAAATTCTATCAACCGCCACATAGACATGTGCCCAGCACAACGGACATTACAGATATGGCACATGAACCGCCGTTTGAACCATTGGAGAAGACCAAGGCATCAACCATGTGACTGGGAGAAGAACAGGGCACCCCCGGTACGGCACGGTCAAACAGACACCCTTTTAACATCTGACCAGGACGGCACGACCTTAAATAACTCCCTGCGAATGGCAGAGATTCATCGGAAGCCCGACCATCGACAACGGAGAAATTCCCCGATGAATAGAATGAATGGACGTGTTGTGACAACCAGACCACACCAGGAAAGAGAGAACAAAACCCCCCCAACTGATCCAGTAAGAGAACGAAGGATTGTGAGACGGATCGTTACTAATGCATCCACAAGGAGTTTTACTCAGAAACACAGGGGGAGAAGTGATGGACCTGACAGTACACAAACGGAGATAACAACCATAGAAAGGGAGGGGAGAATGGAGAACATGGTACGGGATAGAACGCCTAAGCTGCGATCTAAACAATGACAGACCAGCACATGTATACTTCAAAACGGTTGCTCCCAGGAACATAGGGGGGGAATGGCGATGGATGTAAGGAAGTACAAATTGAGACAACAGATGGGAGGGAGAATAGCATAAAATGGGATGGAACATGTGACTCACGATCACAGAAGACGGGGGGATCGGACCGTAACTCGATTAAGACAATTGGAGGAACTAGGAGGAAACAGGAGACAACATACATACCCCCTAGCAAACAGAACCATGAGCAAGAGGCTGGTGGGAGGGAAATAACCTCCACCCGTAAGGGAAGTGAAAGTATTCCAGCCAACCTTAAGATTAGTGAAGGAGATATGCGCGATGGAGCACAGAGAAGGAGTAAGAAAGAACTACACCCTGATGCAAGACACACACTCAGATTACAGCACGCTCAGCTGGGACCCGTTACACGGTCCAGGAGCCAAGTGCAAATGATTAGCGGTTGCATATAAGCTTTCCCAACGACTACCGTTTACACCCTGATGATGTCAAGAGCTCTTGACGAAAGCTAGGTTCAGTAAATAAAATCTTTTATATTTTTATATTTTATTCTCTTGGTGATCGACTATTTATTGATTTTACACACAATATAGAGAGAAAGACACACACACACACACACACACATTTATCTTTCATTTATATGGTGTCTTTAGAACAATATTTTTACTTTATGGGGAAAAAACATCAGGAGCAAGTTGCTAGTTCTTAGGACTGCAAAATATGCTGGTGCATTGCAGATATGCAGGAAGAAAATGGCCATGTCAGTCTGCAAAGCCAAAGAATGCTTAAAAGGAAAAAGTGTTTTCTTTTCAAATATTACATGTTTTTTTGTGGCAGAAACATCTGGCAGGCAGCATTTTTTTTATATATATATAATATATAATGATGTAAAGGAGAATGCTGTAAGAAATTGTTGGCAACTTGGAAAAAGCATGTGCCAGCAGAAATACAGTAGGATTATAGTTGTCATTTTAATTGCAACCACTTTACATAATTTACATCTGAAAGCATCTCATTCATAAACCACAAAATATACCAGCTCTTCAATCCACGGAGTACTACATTAATTCTTTATTGAAACTGTGCAAAACTAAAATGATATTATTGGGTTATTATCTGTGTGCATATGCATAGGAATTCTCATATAAAAATGTTTTGTTTTGTTCTCTTTTCTTCCACTTTTTTTTGTTAAGTAATGTCTCCTTAAATTGAAAAAAAATAACTGTAATTGTAATTAATTCAAGAGAAAATTGCCAAGAGGTTACTTCAGGAATCTTTCATTAAAATAATTAAATCATATAAGTACAATGGGCAAGCTTTCCCCAACATGCTGCCATCTAAATGTTTTGGACTACAACTCATAAGAGTTAAGATTGGTTACAATGATACTGAAAAAAGTAACTTCTAACTGATCCTCATAGTTACAACCATCGCAGCATCCCCACGTCAAAGGATCAACATTCGGGCACATGGCAGCCAGTAGACATTTACTATGGTTGCAGCTTCCCAGGATCATGTGATCACCATTTGTGATCTTCCCGACAAGCAAAGTCAACGGGGGAAGCCAGATTCAGATCCAGATTGGTGACTGTGAGATTCACTTAATAACTGAAGTGATTTGCTTAACAACCATGGCAAAAAAGGTCATAAAATCAAGCAAAACTCAAAGAAACACCTTGCTTAGCAATGGAAACTCTGGTCCCAGTTGTAGTTGTAAGTCAAGGACTATCTATAAATCTATTTCACCCCTGCAGTCAGCTATCAATATATCTAAACTGATTGTATTTTTAACTATTTTCATCCTGTTTCAAAAGTATTTAATTTACCTTACAAACTCTACAATTTCTTGGCAACTAAACCAATTTCACCAAAGACGTACTTTGCTTTATATGCTGAAAAAGCATTCAATATAAAATTAAACAGAGTGCATTTTCTCTGTTTTCAGGGTTTAAACTTTAGACAAATGTTTCATGAAATCAAGAAATGCACATTTTCAGTTTTACAGTCATTGCAGTGAAAGTGTATTCTTGATTAAATAGCTTAAATAATGACAAGTTGACCACAGTTCTTTGCTTCAGCTTTTGCTGCATCTAAATTGTAATCTAGATTTTGATACAAAAATATTTCCTGTCATGAAACAGTCATTAAAACACAGGAAAAGTGCATGTGATTACATATAACTAAAATGGTCTTATAAATATAAAACCTAATCAAGTTATTGTCTAATATGTAACCTTCTGTCAGAATCCAGTTATATTTCATTTCTATCTATCTACTCTGATATAAAACCAATTCTTACTCTCTCCTGGATCCTGTCATACTACTAAGGGGGAGGAGGTAAACATAGGGTTTTTTATTACTTTCACTTCCTCTATTCACTACAAAGTAACCTTTTGTTGATTTGCTTCGGGTCTGCTAACCATAACAATATAGCCATTTGCCTTTCATCCTATGCCCCTCTGAAGTTCTCCTCCTTACCAGCCAGCGAGAGAAAAGGGGTGGTGGTGGAAAGATGCAGCCTCTGGGATCTGTGTGAGATGTTGAATGATCGTGCCAACGGAGCCGGATTGATGTTATCTCTCCCCGAGTTAACACCTAGAAATCTGCCAGTTTGAATCGCCCGGAAGAACTGCGAGGTGGGGGTCTGCTTAGGGACACTTTAAAACATCGAATTGTAAGGGAATCCCTCAGATCCTGTCTATCATGCCTGCTATCAATTTCTTTTAATAAAAGTTCCTGTTGGAAGAAACCGTTTCCAAGAGTTCTGCTGTATCTTAAAAGGGCTTCAGTTAAAACGTGTTTGTTATCTTGTGCAACTGTTTTAATTTATCAGCATATGTTTGATATTTAATGGTTCTATTCTGAATATTTGGCAAAGATTTATACCAACATTTATTTGGCGTGAAAGGCATACAAAAATAGTACGTTATGGTGTTAGTAATTAAATTATTAATAGTAACCAGGACAGCAATTCTGTGGTCCCTGAGAAAGAGATTTTATTTCAGAGGGGAAATTTGATGTCAGAAACAGTCTCCAGTACAGTCCAACAGAAAGGTCTGAGTGTGGCTGTTTCTGAAACTGGACAGGCAAAAGGAACTACACTGGAAAAGGATTATAAAAGGAGATTAATGCTAGTCTACATGGGATGGCAAAGCGTTTCCCCAGACAAAGTAAAGGGGCTCGTCCTGAGGTGATTTTCTTAAGTTCATGGCAATTCTCAAGTTTCATTGCCAGAACTGTTCTGTATAGCCAGTATTTGGAAAGAAAAAAACAAAACAAAAACATAATTTCCTTTTTTGGACCAGGATTTGATTTATTTATTGTTTTAGTACTTAAAGTGGATGAAATATTGAGAGATTTATGAGAAATGAATTCCATTTGAGATAATTTGAAGAAATTAGGAGGAGGAATATAGTAAGGTAGTCCTTGACTTATGACTATAGTTGGAACTGTCCAACTGTCCATTGCTATACAGTTGTTAAGTGAGTTGTATCTGATTTTAAGACCTTTTTTACTGTGGTTGTTAAGCCAATCTGGCTCCTCCCCCCCCCCTTGACTTTTCTTGTCAGAAGCCCCTTTGGTCAGCACAAATGGCGATCATGTGACTCGGAACTCTGCAACCGTCATTAAGACAATTGTGAAGCACCTAAATTCTGATCATGTGACCACGGAGATGTGACCATAGGGATGTGTCATAGTTGGAAGTGCGAGGACCAGTTGTAAGTCACTTTTTTCAGCACCACCATAACTTTGAACAGTTATTAAACAAATGGCCCTAAGTTGACGATGACCTGTGGCATAAGTCTCTGGAGATTCTCAGTCATCCAGGTCATGGTTGTCCCAAAGGTGCTTTTTTCAAGAGGCAACTAGACTTTGTTTTTCCTTAAAGATGTTTCACTTCTCATCCAAGAAGCTTCTTCAGCTCTGACTGGATGAGAAGCTTCTTCAGTTCCAAGTGGCCTCAGCTATCTGCAAGGAGCATAAATCCTTCCATTCCCCACCATCCAGTCAGAGCTGAAGAAGCTTCTTGGATGAGAAGCAAAACGTCTTCAAAGAGAAACAAGGAAGTCCAGCTGCCTCTTGAAAAAAGCACCTTTGTGACACCTGTGGTATAACTTAATGACAAACGAGATAAATGCTTTCTTTCTTTTCAGAAGCTAACTGTTCTTATTTCAAATTCTTCACCACTGGGGAGAATGCCAACATCTTCCTAAGGACTACAAAAAAGGGTAAGTGCATCCCAGGCGTTCAGGTCGAAGTGTTGTGTGGCAAGAAGGAAAGCAGCTACAGTCCGTGTGTCAGTCGAGAGCTTCTGCATCCCATACTTTTGAAATTAGAAAGGTTTTTGGTGCATATGCTGATTCAAGGAGGTTTGGAGAGGGGCTGTCTGAACTGATGAGGGGGCTTCACCACAGTCGTCCTCAAACCTGCCATTAAGGACAAAGCATCATGTTTCCGTTGTTCTAAGGGATCTCTCTTGTTGAATCGGCCATGTATTATCCACCAATCATGCTGAATCATGCTGAATAGAGGGGGAAAGGAGCAAGCCATCTCGCCACCTTGCAAAACAGTGTTTCTCAATCTCAATAAATTTAAGACGTATGGACTTCAGTGTCCAGAATTCCCCAGCCAGCATGGGCTGATGGGGGAATTCTGAGCGTTGAAGTCCATACATTTTAAAGTTGCTAAGTGAGAAATCCTGCTTTAAATGATTGACACAATCCTAACCTGCTGCTCTAACATGGGTGGATCATGCAATGTTCTCGCTATTCAAACCAGAATTTGAGTATGAGCTACTGGTAACATTTACATTTTCCGAGCCTGTGATCGGAGACTGGATGAACGTTGCCCAGTTCAACTGGATCCAAGGCTGGCCTGTTGAAGAACAGGCACACCACTATCTTTTTTCAAAACCAGTAGAACCATCCCGCTTCTCAAAGACACATTTATCCCTGCACATGCTTCATCCCCAGAGGTCTCAAGCAACCAGGAAGAGCGGGGATTTAATACACAGTTGGCCACACCCACAGCTACAAGGACCATGTCCATTTTCTCAGGAATTTAATAATCCAGTTGCAAATTATGTTGAAATCAACATGGCTGTAGTCATGCTAACAAGAATTATGACTTGGTGGTCAACACGTGAAGAGGGAAGCAGCTACAGTACTTTAGATCAACATTTCTCACCCTTGGTAACTTTAAGATGTGTGGACTTCAACTCCCAGAATTCCCCAGGCTGAAATCCATGCATCTTAAAGTTGCCAAGGTTGAGAAACACTGCTCTAGATATTGATGATTTCTTGCTGGCCACATCAGAGGTAGCGCACAAGTTATCCTGTCACTATGCCCGTTTTCCTCTGTGAAATGTTGGGTGGAATGAAATGACTTTTTCTCCCCTGCTTGGCAACACTGCATAGAACTGAACATCACGGCAGCTGTTGTGTCCCTCCTCAGCATCACCTTGATGGTCATGGGATCCCTCTGCATCACAATGGCCCTGAGCAAAGGAGTTGAGTTCCTCCTGAAGCCAGCATCGTGTTTCTTTATAATATCAGGTATGAATTCTGCAGAGCCTTTTCTTTCCTGAAGTAGATGGGGTGGAAGGAATGGGGGGGGAATATTCTTTTAACCATGACATTCCTTAAAACAGAGGTGTCCAAGGGGAACATCCTACACCAGTGATTTGTAAATTTGTCAACTTTAGGGCATGTGGACTTCAACTTCCAGAATGTCCTAGGGAAGTCTTGGAGATGAAGTCCACACATCTTAAAGATGCCACATTTGAAAAACACTGCCCTACACTGTCTTCTTGTCAGGCACAAAGAATCAGGAGCATTCGCAATGTTGCCACATAGAAGATTTATTCAAAACTACAGATAAGAATCTAGTCAACTAACGGTCAGCACAAAATTGGCACTAAATAAGGGTCAATGAAATTCATGGGCTGGACTTGGATCTTTTGTGGTGATGCAAGAATTATAAATTGATGACATGTTTAACTCCACCCACTAGTTCTGCCTGCTCTTCTCCTACACCCCTCTCTTTTTTGTTTCCCTTCCAGGACTGATGGTGTTGGTGACATTGGAGATTTTTCGACAATCTGTCCAGTGGCTGATCACCTCCAATGAGACCATCCCACTGGAATTTGAGTATTCCTGGTCCATGGCTTGTGCAGTGTCTGCAGGAGCAATTCTGATCTTTGGGGGAGCCTGCTTCATCCTATTGTCTATCCCAGGTTTGCCCAAAAAGCCTTGGGAATATTGCATCAGAAAGAGAAACACCAGTGAACATACTTCCTAAAAACCATCAGAGGAAAAATCAAAGTCTCTCTTTGTCTCACTCTACAACCTTCACAGACAGAGGCGGAAAGAATCAATCTTCCCCATTCTACCTCCCACCCTATTTTTCCAGCTTCTGGACACACTTTTCTTCTCTGTTTTGTGACTTGTAAATAGAACCAGTTGTGCTTGTCTTGTTTGAATTTGGGGTGGGGGAGCCAGGGGGGACTGCGAGAAAAGAGCTCTGTTGATGAATGAGAGAAAGCTGTGTTAGTGAACTGAGACACTAACAAATCAAGGGAAGATAAAGGGCTGTATTTAAAACCCAGTTTTTACAAATAATTATTTTTAACTCAACAAGAGGACTTGTGTCTTGAAAGTCTTTTAAATTCACACCGAGGTCAGACAACAAAATCTCAATTCAATTTCCTACTTTAGCCAAGTTCTACCCAGAACAAAAATTTCAATTCTTCTGTTAGAAAATTAAAAGAGCATAAAAAGAACAAAAGAATCTTGCAATTTGGTTTACCTGTTTGATTTTGTTTTCTTTTTTGCATACCCTTCGGATTCACCCCAAAAATATGATCTCTAGCTAGGTCCTTTAAGAATGATAGGGAGACATCGAAGTTACCAACCTAATCTCCAAAACCACAGGTGAATTCTTAACCTATCATTTGGGGAACCTGAAAAGGATCCATAGGACTTGAATACCTTTTGTTCAGATGAATTTCCATCCAGCATCTTGCTATTTAACTAGCCAAGATTTACAACAGTGAAAGCAATGGAGAGGCAGAATTTTCAAAACTCAATTTTTTCTCCCTCCCTGCATTAAATGTCATCATTTAAAAAAAAAAAGCTCTTGCAACTTTTCCAATGAATAATACTTCTAAGAGCTCAGTCTAGCTGATAAGCCGATATGAATTACAGCTTTCCGCTCAGAGAAGGCCCACACAGACAGTGTAGGCAGGGAAAACACTTAGAGGAGGAACTTTCTTGATTTTTGAGTAATTTCTGAAGGGAAGTGGAGAGAAAGTTGCAAGCAACTACAGGTCTACATCATGAGTTTATATGTTGATGCCTAACCAACATCCTTTGTCTGCTTTAGAAATCATAGCCGCTCTCAAGTGACAATAGTTATTTTCTTGGTTTGAAACAATTGTTTTCCACTGAGTGTCTCTTGAATACCAGAATGTGAGACTGGATATATGATGATGGTTTAAAGCAATTGAAGGCAGTCATGTGAACATAGGGAATTCTGGGAGCTGAAATCCACATAGTTGCTGAAACTGAGAAATACTGTTTCTCATGACTACGGTATAGAAATGAGCCACTAAGAAACCTATTTGGACTTTGCTATTTTTTTCACCCTTACTGGCTATGGGATTCTGGGAGCTGAAGTCTAGCCATCTTAAAGTTGCCAAGATTGAGAAACACTGATATAAGAAATAAAGACGCATAGATGATATTTCTCTTCAACTGCCTCAATTTGTTCCGAAGATAACCTCTGTTTTTATGGTGACAGGAAGGACCATTCCCATTTGTTCTGGATCGTGTAACCCTGACTAGAGCATGTAGATCTGTATGTTAGAATGTTTGGCATTTATTGGGTTAAGCACTGTCTCCTTAAGAGATGGCTTATGGGTAATGTAGTTTAGCTAGTCAGCTATCTCATGTTAACAGGTATGTGGGAGGAGTTACTGAGCTCTCTACAGGATATCCTGGCCATGTGCCAGTTTGGAATGCCTTTGTCTGAGTTAAGTATGGAACCACCGGAGGACTCAGATGGTCTCATTCCATGTTAGAAGTTGGTGTGGAGGAAGTATTAATTTCTTACCTATAAGAATGAACAGATGTGTATTATCCAGAAGCAATAACCACAACAGCAAGTATTCTGAATAAAATATATGTTTTAAAATCATTCTTATTGAGTTTATCTGTATGATCTGGATTTACAAAGCAACTTAACTCTGAATAAGAACAGTAAGAAATATTATCTCCATATTAACTTCAGCTTTAAGAAAAGTAAGAAATTATACCTTTCTCTATATTAGCTTTAAAGAAAGTAAAGTGAATTGGTAAGGCTAATCTTCCTTTAACTCTGCAAGAAGTCTCCATCTGTCTGCATTGCTAAAGTTTCATCTGCCTGCTTCATTCGCTATAAGTAATAGTTATAAAGAGCTTTGTGTCTTTGTTGCATGAAATGAGGAATCGTGTGTGTCTCTCTTCCTTAAAATGAAGAAAATGTTGCCTTTTTTCCAAGCATCTGCTGGCAATGAATAATGCTGGGAGACTGCACCCTTGCTAGTAAAACTCTGCTTCCCAGCCAACGTTTTAAAGTAAAGGTCTGCAAATATACTTGTTCTAAAATGCTATCAAATTTGTTTGCTAGCCAATCTTGCATGTAAAGACTGTGTTTCTAAAGAATCAGAGGAGCGTTGGGCAGCTACCCCCCCCTTTTTGCCTACAACTAAAACAGCTTGCTTCAAACGCCTGTGTCTCATGCCAACTCTGTTATTATTGAGTTTATCTGTATGATCTGGATTTACAAAGCAACTTAACTCTGGATCAGAACACCATTTCTTTTTTTTCTTTTTTTCCAAGTTTTTTATTAATTTTCCAATATTACATTTACATATTTGAAAAGTAGCGTGGCAGTTGAGCACAGTAATTCCATTACATTTAAATATCATCAGTACAAATCTCAAAGTATTACAACAACTAATTCCCTCTCTTTCCCCCATAAAATCTACTGTCATATTCAGATCAATACAGTTCTTATTCTATCAATCAAACAAAAAATACCTTTCTAGTATTCATCAATAATCTTCAGTCTATACATATCTTAATTAATTTGACATTCCATCTTTTAGACAATAGCCTAATAAGTTTTTCTTAACTATAATTTCCCATTGATAGTTAAATTTAACGTTTAATCTTTATCATTTCCAGATTTTAAATGATCCCAATTTCTCAGTCTCCTATCTCATATTTAGGGCTAATAATTTTTTTCTTTTCTTCCTTCTACTTCCTTCCTTTCTTCCTTTCCAGAAATAGAGAAAAATAAAAATAAACCATCAGCATTTGTACCACAAACCAATATACGAATTTAATTATTAGTATGTATACTTCTAAGTTTTACTTAACCTGTGTCTCAACTCATAACAATATCTTAAACTCAAATCTTAGTTATCTGTAAACATTCAAACTTTTAGCAGATCAGTGACCTGGTGGTTAATTTTCCCTTAATATTTTAATTTAACATTTAATATTTATTTATTCTTTTCAAATTTTAATTAAGCACAATTCCTTTATCACAATTCCTCAAAGAATCTAATATTTAAAATACAGACCTTATATATAAATTCTACCATATATCTTTACAAACTAATAAAACAATATAATATTCTTATTTCAATATTTATATTTCTAGATTTTATAAAACCAATTTTTTTTATCTCAAATCGTTACAATATCCTATGTTCAGAATACACATTCTATCCATTTAGATATATTCTATTTTGGATCTCATGTATAAATCAAAACCCCAATCCCTTTCAGTCTTATTCTAGCTTTTTTCCTCTGCCAAATCATCTTTCGTATCTTCGCTTTAAAATCATCAAAAAGATCTCCTTGTATTATTGTGGCTATTGTTTGATATTGATAAGGGCATTCAGTTGCTGTTTTCTTAAGAGGGCTAGCTGATTTAGCAGGTCCTCTCTTTGTTTTTCCAATTCGATGCAGTTGTCCCGAAGTATTTATCTTCTCTTTCATCTGTTTTTCTTTTTTATCTTCAAATTCCTTCTGGTTTATAAGAAAAGTCCTTTCCTTGTTCTCTATTATCAGTTTCTTTTTTGTGTTTTCCACTGTCTGTATTTGTTGAGTATCTAAGTCTTCTCTCATAGCATTTGGTTGTTGTTTCACTTTCTCTATAGAATTCTGTATAGATGATTCTTTGGTTGAAGTCATAGTTTGAGTTTGAAGAGTTTGGATAATTGCTTTTAACATATAAAGAATTTGTTCCTGTACTTCCTCTGTAGAAAAAATCCATTCCTGTTCTTCTTCCATTGTAGTGTATTAAACTAAAAAAAAAAAACAAAAAAAAAAAACCTTACAATCAGAAAGTCCACCATGTAAGGAGCTGAGCTGAGTTTCTTGCAGATGATGCTTCAAGGTTGCTTTATATCTTATCTATTTTCAAGGCTGTCAACAAGTCTCTCTTAAAGAATAGCAAGTTACAGTCTCAGATTTAGCCAGCAAATGTCATCTCAGAGTTAGTTAGATCTTTTCAGTTTTCTTTCCCCCTCTATTTTAAGGGGGAGAAAAAGAACTCAAATCTTCAATAGTAGTTAGAGTAAAAATCAGAGAAGAAAAAGAAAAATAGAGAGTAGAAAGTTACAAGTCTTATAATCCACCAGTTTTAGAAAATAGAATTCCAATTAGGATCCCAGTATTTTTCCAACGTTTTAAACTCCTGAGTGGTTGATAGCTGCTGTTTCTGGAGGGAGGGCTAAAATCCCCCTTCCCTCACCACAGGGGGGAAAGTACTTCAGCAGCTTATGCAGGTAATTAAGTAATTAGGATGTAAGAGAGGCAGGTCTCACCCAATCCTTTCCATGCTGCTTTGAAGTTGCCAGATGTTAATGTGACTTTGGCTGTTAGCAGCCTAGGGACGAGCCATATTTCTATGGCCGGTCCTTTCATCCGCCAGTTTGGAGGCATTGCCAGATCTAACAGGAGAGTTGCTGCTCTCCTGCGATCCAGTGAAAGCCCCTCCCTGCTGGTCGCCTCTTCGGGGCGATTTTTGGCCCTTTTCAGGGCCCCCCCAGCAATGCGAAACTGAACAGAGGAGAGAGAGCAAATCTCTCAGCCGTCCATAGCAGCTGTGTGATGAAACCGGAACCCCAAAACACCATTTCTTTTACCAGAGTCAAAGTTGGCTGCTTTGCTGTGCTGTATTTGGGGAATGAGGGAGAAGGGTGGCAAAATTATTTTTGGGGGGAAAATCGTGCCTTTTGTTTTCCAGAGAAAGCCCTGTTCTGTTTTTTGCAAAACTAAATAAATGTTTGAAGTACACCAACATAGTGGGATGGTATTTGTGGTAAATCACACCTTGTTACAGATGGTACAGAGTCAATAAAATGGTTCTACAGAATAATTCTAGGGGGTAGGCCATTTCATTGAAATCATTTCTTTTTTTTCTTGTCATGAATCTTTAGCCAAAACTGCCTGAGAAAGTTTCCCCAGAATTTTTTTTTGCCATATATTGAAGTTCTTTGATGGGCAATATTAATTGTGAATTAATTTGGAATTGTATTCTGGGGCACAACTGAAAGCCACTGAATATTCAGCTGCAGTCAGATGTCTGTAAGGTATGGTCAAAAAGAACAGCAACGGTGCAATTTAAGCTCTGCCTTTTTTTAAAAAAAAAATGAGAGGAATTTCAATCACAGCATTGTGACCAACAGCTTGACTTTGTTATTGTTATGTATCATCACACAGTCAGCCAGATGTTTAGACTGGATTTGGCATCTTTATCCAGTCCTTCCCAATGACAGGGGATAGGCAAATATTCTTGTTTGATGATATTTAAAGGTATCATCACAGCATGTAAACTGTTCCATGCAAAGCTGCCTATTGCAATTGACTGATAGTGATTTTGTCAATGATGATGGTGTTCAGATGATATATTATTATTATAGTACACCCAATATAATATTCTGGCATCCCTGCATAATTTCCATAGCATATTAATTTAGATGCAGTCTTTTAAAAGTCCATTTTGAATCGATTTGTTGTATTTCCAAGTCATTATAAGACAATTTAAACTAATCTATGTGAAATGAAACACAAACAAGCCTATGCTGATCTTGAGTTAAAATGCCTTATAAATCAAATCAAATAGATAAACTCAACAGAAATGATTTCATAACAAAAAACATATTTAATCAGAAAGACTACTTGCATTCATGATGTTTGTTTCTGACAATACATCTCTTGTCCATTCCTATAGGTGAAAGAATGATGCTCCCTCCATATCATCTTTATAGTGGCGCAGGGTCATCTGGTGACATCTGATGGCCCATGCTCTTCTTTAGACAAAGACATTCCAATCTGGCTTGTGTCCAGGAAGTCTCCCAATGCCCTTTAGAAACTCCTCCCACTGACCCATTAACATGGGATGACTGCATTTCCCATAATCCATCTCTTAAGGAGACAGAACTTAACCCAATATATGCCAGATATTCTAACATACAGATACATGCTCTCTAGTTAGGGTTACATAGAGCTATACGATCCAGAAGGCTCCCCGCTTGGAAATTTACATTTCCACTACTAACTAACTGAAATAGCAAAAAACATAGCATTAAGGCATGCAATACTTGTTGTTAACTAACTTGTGACTAAATGGGTAAACATGGTATCAAAACATGCATAACTATAGGTAAAGATAAAACATGCACAATTATAACAAAAATAAGCAAGTGTTACATCAAACAATGCATAAACACTATACATAATTTGAGGTTTGATCTTCTAGTTCAATCTTCGACAGCAACGGGACCAAATCGGTGATCAGCCTGGTACAAGAGTCTTTGAGTTATGACCTGACTCACGTGGCTTCACAATCTGGACCTCAGCTTGGCAAACTAGTTCATCACTGGGTGGGCCCGGTGTGCAAGTCCCATGGGCCAATAGTTCTGGTATGCATTCTTGTCTCTCAGTGAGACAAGGTCTTCTTCCTGTAAAAGAAACTGGAACCAAATCTGGAACAGAAAAACTGGAACCCAAAATTTCTCAGGAACAAAGGGAACTGGATTCACAGGATACTCAGGAACTGAAGAACCTGGAAAAACAGGAACAGCTGGAGCTGGAAACTCAGGAACAGCTGGAACTGAAGAATCAGGATCAGGAACATCTGGAAACTCAGGAATAGCTGGCACTGGAAACTCAGGAACAGCTGGAACTGAAGAATCGGGAACATCAGCTGTAACTGAAGAATCAGGAACGACAGCTGTAACTGAAGAATCAGGAACAACAGCTGTAACTGAAGAATCAGGAACAACAGCAGCTGCAGAATACTTAGGATACTCAAGAACCGAAGGGTCTGGAACCACCGATGGAGTATTGAAGAGGGCTGCTACTGTTGTCATCAGGGTAGTGAGGACTTCATGTGTGGGTGTCTTTAACGACATAGAGTCCATGATCTTGCAGGGTGCACCAATCATGCGCTCCCACGCTTCGCCTATGCACGCTTCGCCCATGTGAGATGCATGGGGAAGGCAATTTTTGGCTTTCAGACATTTGTCAATCATTGGGTCATGGCAAATGTCTCCAATGGTCTGTAGGTCTTTGCAGGCTCCTACAAGGCTAATTCTTGGGATGCTAAGACAAGTGATCAAGATGATCAAAACTATGCCTAATTTAAGGTGCTTCCGCCTAGAGAGAGGTTTGAAGTGGATTGGTTGACGTTTACTGGGTGCCTGAAGTTGAAGGTTGGCACGTTGATCTGAAGCTGGAAGTACATAGCGTTTTGGTCTCTGTGGCATCTGTCTGTTTGGACAGGCCAAGAACTCAGGACTTTCTAGTCAGATCAATTCTGTTAACTGTGTGGCAAGGTTGGGCCACTTCACTTGGTTCATAACATTCTTATCTGTTGGCACATGTTGCCATTGTTCAGTGCTTAAAGATGTTTCAATCCTTTTCACTCTGTTGCCTACATAGACGTAGAAATGTCTGCTTTGCTTGCAGATGTAGCTTGACATCACCTTGCTGTCTGCGTAGAAGGTGGTGGACTGTAGTTCAAGGCACAACGTCTTTGTTGTGAAGTTGGTGAGCTTTACAGTCAAAACGGTACCACATAGCTCTAACCTTGGTATGGTGTGGCCTTCTTGTATTGTTAGTCTCGCTTTTCCAAAGAAGACACCGAGACTGCAGCTCTCCCCGCTGTGGACTCTGATGTATCTTATGGTTGCAAACAAGATGACATAAGTGTGGCTCTCCCCGCTGTAGAGTGAGACGTATCTTAAGGCTGCATTTACCTTCGTTGACACATCTGAAGAAGCATACAATTCTTTCTTTTGCACTGTGGCGGGTAACCTGGAAACATATGTGCACTGCACTTGCATACTCTGGAGACATCTTGGGAGTACACTCCATGACTCCCAGTCTTGTTTCTGTTCTGGCAGATGCAGCTTATCCCAGTGTGTGGTGTCCAGGGAGAACGCACGTAGCTGCAGACGTTGTTTGTCTTGTTTGTCCTCTGTGGACAAAACTAAGTTGTAATTCTTGCTTGTCTGGAACACTGTTGCTTCCAAAACAGGTTTGGTTGTCACAAGTGTGCAGTGTTCTAGGTGTGGTTTTAGATGAGGTGCTCTTCTATTGCTGGGAATGGAGGTTTTTGAGATGCTCACCTGGGTTGGGGTTTGCGGTTGATCAACACAAACCGTCCCTCCTATGGCCCATTCGAGTTCCGTCTTAATGGCTACTGGGGTTCCTGGTGGACCTTTGATTCTTTCATCGGAGCCAATGGACTCTGGGGCGTCTCTTCCCACCATGAGTAGGATTTCAGCTTCAGGATCTAGAGGAGGGATTAAATCGGCTATGTGTGCTAAGTGAGGTATTTTTCTTGCCGCCTCTGGTGTTGAGATTTTGCTGTGAACATCTGGTAAGGTCTCCCATTCTAACACTGATGGTAACCGGAAATGTGAGCTTCCGTCTATTGCTTCTATGCATAGACCAGTGATTTTTCTCCCCGCTGTGCACATTTTTACTGCAAAATGCTTTAGTTCACTCAGGAGGTCAAAGAGGTCGAAAAAGGCGGGCTTAGCTATAGTAACTTTGCTGTGTGGGTCTAGTATGGCGTACATCTTTACGGCCCTTTCAGGTTGCCCATCGGGGTAGACTTTTGCAAGACAGACGGGTGAGCATGAAGGAGGGCATGGTGAGTTGCCGCATATATCTGTGTAGTACGTCCCATACGGTTTTGGCTACTCTTCGGAGTCACTTTGAGTCTCCGTCGTCGAAGTTGCTTGTTGTGTCTCCTCAGAGGGCTTCTTAGTTTCTAGATGTAAGGCTGCTGGGTGCTTGTTACTGTCACACAGGTGGCATTTCGCCCTGACTGCACAATCTTTGGCCATGTGATCTATAGATTCACAGCATTTGAAGCATATCCTATGCTCTTTAAGTAGGGCCTTTTGGTCATCCAGGGATTTTTTCCTAAATTCTCTGCAATTGTTTAGAGAGTGTGAGGACTTGTGCATTGGACAAGTCAGGCCTCTTTTAGTTGGACGAGGGTTCGAATGAGAACTCCTCGGTGTTCATTCATCAGAATTCTTCTTTGGGTAAGGTGTGATGTCTGTTTTGTACACTGAAATGGTGGTTCTGTCCTTCGTGGCTTGGAAAGAACCTCTATTAGGGCCACAGTTGTGATTGGTCTGTTTTGGCATCGTGAAACGTGTTTCATGGACGTCCAGGTAGTTAGGGTCATTGTACATATCTGATTGCTTGGAAACAAATTTTGCAAGAGCAGCAAAGGGTGGAGGTACACTGGGGTACTGTTCCCTGTGGGACTGGGTTATATCATACCATTTATCTTTCAACTGCCTAGGTAGTTTTCAGGTGATAATGTTCTGTGTGTCAAAATGTTCAAGGCAGGCAAGCCCAGGCATGGTGCCACTTTCTTGTGCTGCCTGGAGCTCTTCTAGTAAGATGGAGAATTTCCAAATCTGACCAGGATCAATGATATTGATATTGGGGAAGTCATAGAGCTCCTGTAGGAATGAGGCCTGTGCCAAAGAAGGTGCCCCATAGCGTTTGTCAAGCGTTTCCCAAGCTCGCTGAAGGCCGGTGGGTAGGTCCGTTAAACGTGATGCGATGAAGGCTTCCACTACCTTCGAGGATTCGGGACCTAGCCATTGCGACATAAGACTGAGTTCTTCTCCAGGATGTAACTTCTCCCCGCTGAGGGTTTGCTTGAAAAGATGCTTCCACACTAAATAGTCCTTCCCTGGTTTGTCGGAGAATTTTCGCACGCCTCTGGCTGCCAAGTCCAACCTTCTTCCAACAACTATTGGGGGCTGCATCGATCCCGTGTGTGAGCTGTAGTTTGGTGGAGGTGGTGCATCACTTCCGGGAGAGGGGGCGTGGGCCATGGCTGACTGGTAACTTCCTTCAGCGTATTGTTGGCTGAGGGTATTTTGCCATGTCACGTGCGAGGGACCTTGTTGGCTTGGTCTGAACTCCTCTGCTCTGGCGTTGAGCTGAGGGGACCCATGTTCCTGCGCGCTTACTTGTTGGAGGGTCTCTCGTCTTTCTGGTGGAGCGTAGCTGGCTCCCTGGTAGGCT
Organism: Crotalus helleri; assembly: GCA_024509115.1. Classification (NCBI taxonomy): domain Eukaryota; kingdom Metazoa; phylum Chordata; class Lepidosauria; order Squamata; family Viperidae; genus Crotalus; species Crotalus helleri. The sequence continues at coordinate 4,560,036 of JAKSXO010000028.1, forward strand.
GGCACAGCTGGTGTTCGAGACTCTCCTCTGTGGTCAGGTCTGGTAGTGGTTCCTTGGGACGCTGCCTCCTGTTGGTGCAGCAGGGACTCTAATCTGGCTCGAGTTCTTTCAATCTCGTCCCCGAGTGGCAGCTGGTTCTGCTGTAGGGCCGTTGGTGCTGCAGGTGCAGGTGAACCCATCCGATTGCCATCAGTGGTATGGTTCGGTGGGTTCAATGGGGCAGCGACGGTGTGAAGATCTTGTGGCCTAGATGTTGTGACATCAACCCTATGGCTGACTGGCACATCTGGCCATTGAGTTTCTTCTCTTCGTCTACTTGGTCTTGGGGGGCTTGTGGCTGGCTGTGGCACTCTCACCTCCTCACGCTGGAACGCGCTTTGGTTGTCCACGTAGGCCTGCATGCGGTTACACCGCTCTTCGTTTTCCAGTTGTTCCCTATTGGGCAAGAAAATGGTGTTCTGGAGTGTTTTCTGAAGGCCTTCCGCTCTAGCCATTTTGTCTGCCACATATCATTGGCTTTGAACAAGCTCAAGCTCTTCTTGAGCGTCCTTTCTTTTGGCCTTCATTTTAGCTGCTATAGCCTTTTGTTTGGCTTCCATTTAAGCTGCTTCAGTTTCTCGCTCATTCTTCATTTTGACTGCTTCAGCTTCTAGTTTGGCTTCTATTTCGGCATCTTCAAGTTCTATAGCCACCAGTTCCTTCTTTTTCTGCCGCTCCTCTTGTGCTACATGAAAGACTGCTTCAGCAGCTTTAGCATCGATGATTGCTTGCTCTGCTTGTGAAATTCGGGATGCTCGGCTGTGAGAAGATGCTTTTGAATGGCGGGAATGCCCGTGACATGCGATTGTTGGGACACGCTGAAATGTGCCTTGGATACATGGCGGAAAGATGAGGCTTTTTCAGACACATGAGATGGAGCCACATGCGACCATTGGTACGGTGCATGTGAATAGTGGGAAACTTCGGACTCGGCCCTGTCGACTGGTCTGTCTCTCGGGTGAGGTTCGGGCTCTGGAGGGGCTCTGTGAGCTCTCTAGAAGCTTCTTACGCTCCTTGTTGAGTAGCTTGAGGCTTTGCATCTTGCCATTGAAAGTTGGATCTCCTAATTGTGTCTGAATGTCTTTGAGTTGCTGTTCGGAGTCCATCCATTGCGCAAGAGTGTCTTCCTTATCTCCTTCCACTGTGTGCGCACGTTCGGGGGAGAGTTCCTCCTTAGGCTCTTGGTAGAGTTTGTGTAACCTCTCCCAGCATCTTTCATGGCGCTTGTAGTTCGACTCCCATCTTTCTATCAGATGTGAGTGCATGGCTTCTGTAGGCTTTCTTTGTTGTCTCAGATCATAGTGACCCTGAGACTTCTTTGGCTTCACTGAGGCTTGAGTTTCAGCCTCTGTGTACAGGTCAAGGTTGCCTGTTTGCAGCATTTTTCCTTGACCGGCTGGTTGGGGTGTCTCATCTAGGCTGGTTGGTTGAACCCCTTCATCTAAATCAATGAGACACTCTGCCATGGCTAGGATAGGTTCACTACACTTCCTAGCTATTTTGAAGCAAATTTGATGAACTTCTCTCTTTAACCACTAGGGGTCGCTACTTGCAGATCAGCTTCAGAGGTGCTGTCTGTGGATGGAGGCACCAGTGGGTGCGTTCTCCTGCGTTTGTGGGTACTTCAGCGCAATTCACCCTTTCACCACTAGGGGTCGCTTCCTGCGAGTCAGCTACCAGGGTGCTCTTCCTTCAAGGTTCACCCTTTGTCCACTAGAGGGTTTCTCTGTATGTGATTAAAGGCTTGCTTGTAGTTCCTCCTTTAACCACTAGGGGGCGCTGGAGAGAGGCCAGCCAAAATTCTTCTTATTACCACGTTACTGCTATTGGCCACTGAGAGAATGCAGAGCAGCACTCGCTCCTACAAACTCCCACCTGGTCATCACGTTGCAGACTGGAACCACTTGGTCATCAGCTCTGTGATAATAAGCAAGGATAATTGCTGCCTGTTCTTCTCCTTAATTTCCCTCAAGCTGGAACTACTTGGTCGTCAGCTTGAGTGAGTGATTACTTTAGGTGAAGTTCACTCTGTGCCCTCTAGGGGGTGTTGGTAGCTTGGGATGAATTTAAGTAACTTGCTCTTTAACTATCAGATACACTCTGCGTAGTTAGTGATGTGTGCAGTGAAGTACCTTCTTTCCCTCTATGGGGTGCTCTTAGCTTGGCTTGGTATGAGCCTGCTATGTGCTGAATTAATTATCAAGATGTTGTAATCTAACACAGACAAATTTTAGCAGGGTGTCATGTGCAGATTGGCCACCAGGGGATGCTACTGCAATGCTGTTGGAACCTCTCAACACTGTCTATTGACATAGTTGAAATTCCAAGCATTCCAAAGGGAGGGGGGAGTTTAGCTTCTTTCACCAGTGCTGTGGCTGTGTGAAGAGGTTAATTACTTAATTGCTCTCCTTGGCAACCTGGTTGCTAAGGCATGCAGACAAAGAAGGCAGCATTTGGTTGAGAGTTAATCGCCCTTTTATTGCCCTCGAAGGGGCCTCTCTCTGCTTGGTTTCTCTAAGAGAAACAAATTCCTTGCCCAGCGACTTTCCTGGGCTGTAGATCACAGGCTTAACAACATCAAAACTGGATTAACACTTTGCAACAGGCATGTTAGATTTCTTTCCCTTTTTAGAGTTAATCGTTAATCTGGCTGTCTTCCAAACTCCCTTTGCATAAAGACACAACTTCAGATGTTTCCCTCCGTTCACACAAACGTAGAATATAAACAAGGGGAGGGGGTATCACCCTTTCCAAGGCTTTATCTGAACTCTAGAGGTAGTCTTTAAACAGTTCTTTGTCTCAGGCTGTTTAAATCGCTGGCAAAGAAAGGAGGGGGGATAAAAGCCCAAGGCTCCCTTTGGTGTTAGAAATCCAGTTTTTACTTGCAAGAAATCCTCACAATAAGAGTGCAGATTTTTCTCTTCTACTTAATGAGATAGACATCACAATATCTCTTTGCTTTAAATGTTAGCTTGTAAAAAGATCCAAAGGTAATTTAGCAGAAGTATCCAAACAACACACAAAGCACTTTATAACTTTTCCTTTTCTTTAGTTCAGAGTCAAAAGCGAAGATACTTTGAATTTACTTTGCAGGCGTTTAGTGGGAGATTAGCCCCATCAAATTACTGTTGCAGGCAATTGAAGGAAATTAGCCACATCATATTACTATTTGCCTTTATAAAGCTGATATGAACTCTGAGCATTCTTTCACTATGTTGATCTTGAGTTAAAATGCCTTATAAATCAAATCAGATAGATAAACTCAATAGAAATGATTTCATAACAAAAAACATATTTAATCAGAAAGATTACTTGCATTCATGATGTTTGTTTCTGACAATACAACTCTTGTCCATTCCTATAGGTGAAAGAATGATGCTCCCTCCATATCATCTTTATAGTGGCGCAGGGTCATCTGGTGACATCTGATAGCCCATGCTCTTCTTTAGACAAAGACATTCCAATCTGGCTTGTGTCCAGGAAGTCTCCCAATGCCCTTTAGAAACTCCTCCCACTAACCCATTAACATGGGATGACTGCATTTCCCATAATCCATCTCTTAAGGAGACAGAACTTAACCCAATATATGCCAGATATTCTAACATACAGATACATGCTCTCTAGTTAGGTTTACATAGAGCTATACAATCCAGAACAAAGCCCTTTAAAAAGAATTTTTCTTCATTATTTAGGGCTGAGGCCTAGCAGAGGCCCAGAGGTTGGGGAGTGAAAAGAAAAATTCTGCAGTCTTGTGAGGAGAGATTACAGAAGGGGGGGAATGCCAAGGCACAAAATTACACGTGGGTTTTCTCCAGCTGGCCTTACACAGAGAGCAAGGAGCTCGGCTTCTATTCCTCCTTGTCAGCATCTCAGCCCTGGGACAGGGCATCCCACGGCAAGGGTCCTCCAGCAACGCTTACGACTCTCTCCTCAGATATTCTGGTTCTGCTCTGGGCCTCTCCAGTTACATGCTGGGATGTAAACAGTGCCCTGATCTCTCTTTTTGGTCTCTGCAGAGCTTTGCACAGCAAGGAAGCAAGTCACCACAAAAAGACAAGCTCTAGGTCCTGCTTCTAAGCAACCACCAGCTTTCCCTTTAACCTGGATTCCCCTACAAGGGAGGCTTGAGTGGGCATTCCCCCAGGGACAGTTTCCTCTTGCTTTTTTAAGGATGCAGCAATGTGAAATCATCCACCTTCTTATTCAGGTTTAAAGATACAAATAATCTGGTCTGCAAACGGAAGATTGTTTAAGTGGCAACTGTAAGGCTACTTCCTTGAAGCCAGAATAAGCCAGTGGCAGGCCAGCATTTCCTCCAGCTGGCCAAACAGAGCAATGCTAAAATGGGTGCCCCTCTCCCCAGCCTCACACCCAGTTTGCAGCAGAAAAGCAACAACAAGCGTTTTAAAAAAGCAGTTCACTATTTGCAAAGCTGCTCCAAAGCCCAAGGCCAGGACAGTGGAGCACAATGGCAGCTTAGCAGCTTTGGGGAGGGAGGGGGGAGGGGGGAGAAAGCCAAAGAGCTGGAGGTGGGGGACTGGCAGGGGTTCAAAGGAGCTCCAACACTGGAAAAATGAAATTTTGCTATTGGAGCTGCAGTGCAGCTGAGCTGAGGAGAATCAATTCAGCTGCTTCCCATCCATGAGGGTATGGGGTTATGGGGGTGTGGCACTATGCTGGGAGCGGTGCCAATGCTCAGTGTGAAACTAGAACAACTCATCCAAACAATTAGGAACAGGGCTACTAATTTAGTGCAAATTCTTGTGCATTTGATCACAGTTTGACTTGCAAAAATCAGGAAGTGAGGGAGATTAAAATAGGGAGAAATGTATTTGGTAGATTTATCGGTGATTAAACAGCCTAATGGCTTTCAAAGAAGCTGCTTTGTGGCTGATAAGTTTAATTTTGGATCCTTGGGACTATCTGTTTTTTTTCCTACCAATTTATCAGAGACCCCACTTTTCCCACTTAGATATATTCTGGATGTGAACAAGTTCTTTCTGCCAGATCTTCGTGACATTCCCTTCATCTCACTTCTAATTTCGGATGAAGTTTAATGCCCTCATCACTGTCACAGTCAGGTGACCTCTGGGGTCATGGGATCAGCCCACCCCCACAGTAGTCCTTGACTTATGACTACAGTTGGGTCCAGCATTTCTGTTGCTAAGCAGGGCAGTTGTTAAGCGAGTCACACCCAATTTCACAACTTTTTTTTTGCCACAGTTCTTATAAATCTCTGCAATTGTTAAATGAATCATGCAGGTAAAATGAATCCAGCTTCCCTTCGTTTGTTGGAAGCCAGCTGGGAAGGTTGCAAATGGTGATCACATGACCTCTGGATGGTGCTACAGTCATCATAAATACATGCCGGTTGCCAAGCACCCAGATTTTGTTCACATGAGCATCAGGTTGTTGCGACAATCATAAGTGCAATGACTGATGGGAAATCACTTTTATCAGTGCTATGGTAATTCTGAACAGTCGCTAAACAAACTGTTGTAAGTCAAGGACTACTGTATTAGCCATTCAGGCTGGTGAAGGCCCACACTATTCTCATCACCTTGATTTCCTGGAACAGTTTCCTTTGCACACAGGGAGAATCCAAAACTTTAAGGGGGGGGAGTCAGGAGGGGGAAGAGGGTTCTGTATCTTAGGCTCACGAGGTTGTTAAATTGTCTCATATATTTTAGCTCAGTGGTTCTCAACCTTTTTAATGCTGCGACCCCCAACCGGTCGTAAGTCAAGGACTACCCAACCGGTCGTAATTTGAGGACTACCCAACCGGTCGTAAGTCGAGGACTACCCAACCGGTTGTAAGTCGAGGACTTTCCCTGCCCGGGAGCGCCGCGCATGCGTGGTGCCGCCTCCTGCGCCGGCCGAGGCGTAGCTGGCAAGCTGCAGAGATGGAGCAGGCCGACCACCGGCTGGGCCACTAGCTGGCCCAGCCCAAGGGAGGTAAGGCACCCGCCGGGCCCCACGCACACCAGCAACCCTCCCTGCGCCTGCCGGCCTCCCACCTCCCACCCCTGGCCCTCTTTTACTTACATTTTTAGCAGTTGCTCAGCAGGGAGGGGTGGAAACTTCCAGACAGCTCGCCTTCGCTGCAGACAACTTGCAGCACCGTTTGCAGACTGGGACTTTTGGCGGGCTCAGCAGGGCAGAGACAGCCTGGACAATTCCTATTGGCTTTTGAAAGCCAATAGAATTAGACTCTATTCAAGAGAGTCTATTCTATTGGCTTTCAAAAGCCAATAGAATAAAAGGGAGTAGCACAGCTAAGGAAAAGGGGAAAAAAAATGGCGGACCGCATTGTTTGGCGACCCCCGTGAAATGGTCGTTCGACCCCAAATGGGGTTGCGACCCACAGGTTGAGAACCACTGTTCTAGCTAATGTGTCATGTTTTTCCTGCATTGCCTGGAAAATCTGGGTTATCCAGACAGAGTAGGGAGGAAAATTTGAAGTGTATCTGGTAGGGACTGGGCTTGCATGCACAGACAAAGCTACAGCCCCAACAGGATTGCAGTCCAGCTTTGTAGACAACCAGCTTTTCCAGGCAGAGTGGAGAAACTTTCATTCATATCTTAAAACCAACTGTATTGAAAGCCCTGAGATTTAAACACCCAGTAAACAACTTAATTTCTATTTATTTCTTGTAGTCTGAGCTTGGGAAAATTTGTCCCATGCTTGTGCATGTATTCATGACTCTGGGCAGAAAATTGTGTAGCATCTATCCAGTTTTTACCAGAAAATGTAGGATTTCAACTGACGTCTCTTAATTAATAAAGGCTTTGTTTAAATTAGATGTGTATCCTATCAACAATATTAAAAAGAGCAGGGATGGGAGTTAAATAGAGATAATGGTTCTTTCCAAGCACTCATACTTGGAGCTGTTTTTTTCCTTCTCTCTTCAATTTTTTGAGGTAAACAAGGACCAAATTTTCAAACCTCTTTTTATTAAGCAACACCATCCAACTTAATATGGAAGATTTTTTTCTGTCAGTCTTCCAAAACCATTACATTCCTCAAGGGTTTCAATCTGACTTTAAATTGTATTATTTAAAGCTGAATCCTGAATTTGTGGTATTAAGATGATAAGGAAGATCAATTCTATTTCAAATTTTACAGTTCGTAACACAGCAAACTTCAAGAGCATCCAGTCTTATTGGCACGGGTGTAACTCATGGTGTTGTTATCGTTGTTTAAATAATACATCTTGTTCTTAGATGCATTGCTACACTCTACTTAACTAATTTTTCATTAGAAAAAGAATTAATTTGACAAATTATTGGTGGAACCAGGCCTAATTTACATACATAATATTTCTTGTACTTAAGTTTCCAAGGCAGGTCTCAGATCAGACCCCAACCTTCCTCTATGTTGAAACTTGCTTGTGTTTATCTCCTGTTGTTCAGGTTGATTTTGAATGTAGGTTTAGTGTTTTTCTAGCATAAATGTGGAATCAAAACACAAGACTCAAAGCAGGATTGGCCAACTTGACAAATTAAGACTTGTGGACTTCAACTCCCAGAATTCAACTCCCAGAATTCCCCAGCCAGCATGGAGTTCTGGGAGTTGAAGTCCACAAGTCTTAACATTGCCAAGGATGGAAATCACTAACCCAAACTAATAATCTAGCCTTGCTCCAGTGTTTATTTGACAATAGATACTGGAAGGATCTCCTCCAAAGGAATAGTGAGAGATACATCCCTGAAGACAACGAGATGCTCTCATTTATTCCCAAAAGGGGGGGGGGGAATGATGCATGCATATATATTCACAACTAATAATGTAATAGATGTCAGGTTACTTCCTGCCCTTCTGTTATCTACAGAGAATAATGGTCTCAGAAGAAACATTTGCATCTTGAGATTCAGGGATTGCTATGGGAATGTTCTGATAAAACTTACCATGGGCCCCTGTGAGCTACAAGGCCGTTCCTTATGTCCCAATTTGTTTGTTTCCCGCCTTTATTTTTACAAATAATTCAAGGCAAACACATCAGATACAGCTTTTTTTTCATATTTTCTCCACAACAACCGGGTGGGTTGGGCTGAGAGAGAGTGACAGGCCCAAAGCCACCCAGCTGGCTTTCATGGCTAAGGGGGGACTTGAACTCATGGTTGCCAACTTTCTAGCTTAGTGCCTTAACCACTACACCAAACTGGCTATTAAACAGTCCCATTCTGGGGAATTCTGGGAGATGAAATCTATACATCTTAAAGTAGCCAAGTCTGACAATCATAATAAAAGTTGTTTTAATCTTCCTGTGGAGTTGATTTCTTAGTCTGGTCTATATAGTAAGGCTAACAGTATCCCCAAAACTGTGGATTTTATTCAGTTATAGTCCTTTTCCTCCCTGTCATGACTTTCCTTGGAAAACAGGAAATCTCTTCTCCTGCAATTACTTACTTCCATCTTTAAGGGTTTTTTCCCCGGAAATGAAAGAAGACACAAGGATGCCCAGCTGTCTCTCTGTAGCTTTAGCAGTTAGTGACTAGAATGTGAACGTTGAACCACTGCAGATAGAGTGACGTCACAGAGAAACATTCCTCTCTTTTACCTCTTCAGCCTGAACATCTGGATGAAAGTAGCCACAGAATGATAGAGACATTATTGAAAGGGAGGAAAGAGGACAACCATTACATATGGGGCATGTCTCAGTCGGAATGCAAAATAAGATACATGCAAAGATACATAAATATACATTTACATAGCAGAAAATCAGTCTCCTATATTCGGGATCGGCTCTGACGAATGTTGTATCTAACTACAATCTTAACTACAAGCCATTTGCTCTGGTGAACTGTCTTTGTTTTAACTATGACTTATGATTCAGATACACACAAACACATATACAGTATACAGAGTGGGTGTCAGTAATAATGTAGCGCACCCATATAGTATGTTCCTAAGCATTTTTCACTGAATTTAAAAAATAGTTTAATGGACCTTTTTTTTCTGTCAGCTCATTGATGTAGGCAGGATCAGGAAATATAGTCCTCAACTTACTACTGGTTGCTTAGCAACTGTTCAAAGTTATGACAGACCTCCCTGGGGATACCTAAGATCCAGTTCTGAAATTCCAATGACCGCCTCCATGCCTTAGGGTCACATGACCACATGTGATCTGCTCAGCAACCAGACTACATTTATAATCCACTTGCAATGCTTCCAGTTTTTGGCAAAACCAACCCCTAGCGAACCCTTGGTTCAGTTTACGACTGCCATGTTCACTTAACAAATGCTGCAAAAAAAGGTTGTAAAATTGGGTCAGTCACATGGGTCACCTGGTTTATAACCATCATGACTGATGACCATGATGGGCAGGCTCCATTAAAGTTGTATAATGTAGGAATAGATTGGAACCTTAACACGGTTAAGGTATTGTAACCAAATCTTGAAAGTCTGTTGTATCCCCACCTTCTACTTAACCCAATCAAGGTGTTGTTTTGAGTTTCTTTCTTACACTTTCTCTGTTCCCAAGACTCAGATATCTTTTCTTTATCAACTCACCATTCTCTTTTCCCTTCTCTCAGCAGATTCTATCACATTTTCCCTGAAACTCAGCATAAAACTGCAACCATGTTATTTCTTTTTTGAAATATGCCAAACATTTTCCAAGTTCTCACTTCTGGGAGCAATAGTACAATCCCTATAGTTATATTTAGTCCATGAAATTTAAAAGCTGCTGGTAGCAAAACATCCTTTTTTCATATAACAAAACACTGCATATAGCAGAAACTGCCAATATTTCTATATCTGGTATTTGCAATAAACATTTCTGGGGAGGAAGATAGCATCTACTGTATCTGTGGTAATGATGTAGGGTGGACAGGAGCATAAAATGATAGAAATGGAAGGGTCCCACTGAGGCTATCAAGCCCATCCCTGTTTAGTGCAAAAATCTAAAGTAAAGCATCCCAGAGAGTTCGTTACCCAGTCTCTGTTGGAACAGGCAGTAAAGGGGAACCTGCGCCATCTGGTTCCAGGTAGTCCTTGCTTAATGACCAATTGCTTACCCTGCCCCCCCCCAAAGGTACCTACAACTCGATTTTGAAATTCTGATGGCACATATGGCACAAACATTTCTGTGTGATCACATTGTGGGTGCTTGGCAACTGGCTAACCTTTACAGCCATTTGCAGTGTCCTGCAGTCATGTATCCATGATTTTTGACATTCTTTCCTGTTTTCCAGGGTTTACTTCCAGTTTCCAGCAAAAAATACCCATTGATTCTCTTAGCAACTGTGGCATTTGCTTAGCAATTATGGCATTAGCTTAACAACTGCAGCATTGGCTTTATGACCGCTAGAAAAAAAGATCATAAAATCAGGATTCATCACATGGTGACCCACTTAATGACAGCAATCATGACCGTAATTACATCTCAGTTATAGTTATAAGTCAGGGACTAGCTAAAATTGGTCATCTTACACAGAAGGAGATCAATGTTTTTTTTCCCTTTCTCTTTTAGAGAGGGGGACTTCGGGGACTTTGTAAAATCTATACTAGAAGTTACATTACAATTCTCCCATATTCCCTGCCTCAAAATGACATGACATGGGGCCAACAGTTTCCAGCTATTGTGGTTAGAAGGCAGTTTCAGAGGCTACCCTAAGGATTTGGTGGCCACATATAGTTGACTCACTTTTCACACAGTGATGCAACATATAATTGTACTCCCAAATACCTGTCCAAATAGTTTGCAAAAATCTGCAGATTGGTTGGAAATTTTCATATTTCCTCATCAAAGGATAAGCAACCTGGTTGGGTGAAGAGGCCCAACAACACAATTCTACAGAACTTTACAACTCTCTTGTTTCTCTTCTCAACTTTACTCTTATAGTTATGGCTGCAGTGGAAGGATTCAGAGGATGAACAGCATCAAATGCTAAAATTGTAGAGATGGGAGTTATAGGCATACTTGAATCTCAAATCTTCACACACTGGTTCAACATCTCCTAGCACAATAGAGCACGTGGTGGCCAACATAACCTAGGATCATAAATCTTCCTGAGCTCTTTTTGTCTGCTGTTTGTTGTTTTGCCTTCTTCAATTTCCTGACCCTTCCAAGCCAAGATCAGAATCCACAATACATAAATATATAAATGTTTGAGAGCAATTCTTGAAAAGAGCTATGTTCTCTCCCCCAGCTATTCTTGTACCAGATATGGTTACATTACTTTGTACAAATGCTAGAAATTCAGTCTTTCCAGAATTGAGGAAAATCCTCACCTATTTGTTCTGTTACACAGCTGTTCTGAAAGCTGGTTGTTCCAGAGGTGGAAAGACCCAGAAGGAATACTGCTTTTTATCCTGCAACGCCCTCTAGTGTTCATAAGTCCTAATTACATCTGTTCCAGGTAGGAAAGAATTCCATTCCTGATGTGAACTATGTATTTTTGTTCAAAAAAAATAAAAAGCCCTGCACTTCAGCCTCTATAAAGATGGTGGTTCATCACTCTGTCAGAATCATTTCCAAGACTTCCAAGTTATAATTTCCAAAATATAATTGTCTCCCCCACCAGCAGCCATGAAAATCCAACGCAGGTAGTCCTCGACTTACAGCCATTTGTTTAGGCTGTGGGTGGCTTCTATTTTAAAAGCAGAAACTTTTAAGAAAAATACAGGTAGTCCTTGACTTACCACGATTCATTATGTGACAATTCAAAGTTACAACAGCACTGAAAAAAGTGACTTATGGCTGTTTCGCATGACCACTGCAGCATCGCCATGACCACTGCAGCATCGCCATGATCACATGATCAAAAATCGGATGCCTGGAAACTGGTTCATATTTATGATGGTTGCAGTGTCCCGGGGTCATGTGATCACCTTTTGAGACCTTCTGACAAGCAAAGTCAGTGAGGGAAGCCAGACTCACTTAACAACCATGTTACTAATTTAACAACTACAGTGTGTCACTTAATAAATGTGGCAAGAAAGTTTGTAAAATGGGACAAAGCTCCCTTAACCGTCTCACTTGGCAACATAAATTCTGGGCTCTATTGTGGTCGTAAATCAAGGACTACTTGTAAAGCAATGTTGGGTGGACTTCAACTCCCAGAATTCCCCAGCCAGCATGAATTTTGGGACTTGAAGTCCACACATGTTAAAGTTGCCAAGCTTGAAAAATACTGCAGCAAGCCAACCAGCTTCTTCCAGGTGACCAGTGGAGTAAAACAGTAATGACAATAAAAACTACCCAGCTAATGCCCCTCTGCATATACAGTGTGTTCACTTGTCAAAATCCACTGCCATAGTCAGGAAAAGCTGCCACGGCCTCATTCTTTTCTCGGAGCTCCTGCCAATGAAAAAAACCACCTACCCACCAGCTCTGCAGAGCTCTAATGTTTCAGCTGGAAAACTAAACTCACTGTGAGGCATGACTGCTGAGCTGGAAATAAATGGGCCCAGCTGCTAAGCAGAGACATTATGGCATCCCAGAGGTCGGGCTCTGATTTGGGAATGGTGCAGAGGCAGCTTGTAGAAGCGCCCTCTCCATGCTTAATGTTCTACTGCAAGCATTAGCAGCCAAGAAAAATTGTTGTTGCCATCCAAAGAGCAGAATTCCTGCAAGCCCTTTAGGTATGTAGTCTAAAATTATCCAACTGAAGCCATTGCTTAAAAGTAATGTTCTCTGAATTTAAGGGATTTTTCCATCTAGGAAGGACATTTCAAAATGCATGTCAGGAATCCCATTATCAGCCACCACCCAAAATCTGTACCTGAGCTAATTGACAGAAAAACAAACACAAGCTGAGGATTGGATAAATATCTTTTATGTTGAAATGCATAGGTGAGTCCATTTGATTATGATACTGGCTACAGAGAATCACAAGCCAAAGAAAAGGTAGGAGTCGTGGGTGTCTGATTATCCCCAAATTGGTGGTAGTGGGGGGAAGCAGGGTAATTAGCAGAGAAAAAAAAATGAGGCAGGAAACTGATGGAAGACTTATGCATTGTTAGGGTTGAAGGAAAGAACTATAGAAATATTCAGGAAAGAACAAATTGGCACCCTCTAGAGCAGGGCTGAAGAACTATGGCCCCTTTATGACCTGTGGACCAACTCCCAGAATTCCTGAGCCAGCAAGTGAGCCAACCAATTGAAGTCCACAGGTTTTATTGGTGTTGAAGGTTTTATTGGTGTTGAACAGTTTAGATAGAACCTGGGACACAGTTTCTGCAATATTTGAGTGCAAAGAAGAACAAGACTTAAATTTTGAGGCTTTAAAGGCATGTTTGCTTAATGAAGAGGAAAAACGCCATTTTAGAAGCAGCCACGAGGAGGAGAAATTCCTGAGGAGGGGGGTCCAGACTGCAAGTCTCCAGAGAAGAAACAAGCAGATCAGACCCGGACCAAGTTGCAACAAAGGAGAGATTTTGTAAGCAGAGAGCTGCTCAGCGGGAAAAGTGTTGCTACATTTGTGGAGCGAGCACACATTTGCAAAGGAACTGTTTGCAGAAGAACTGTTTGCAGCAAAGGACATTTGTGCAACCAAAAAGGACTGCTTTGCAAAAGGAACATTTTGGTGTTGCAAAAGTTTGCTATAGCAACAACAGAGACAAGTGGCTAATAGATAGTGGGGCAAGTCAAACAATTGTTAATGACTCTGAATTATTTTGCAGGTTTGTTCCAGTAGCACAAGAAGCTGTGGCTTTGGCAAATGGCCAGAAAGCAAAAGTCATTGGAAAAGGCGATATAAAAATTCCATATTTGGAATCAAAGTTTACCAATGTGCTTTGTGTACCTGAGATGGAACATAATTTGTTAAGTGTGTCTAATTTAGACAAACAAGGTTTTGAGATCATTTTTGTAAATGGGAAGTGTCTCATCAAGAGGAATGGGAATATTTGTGCAGAAGTCATAAAGGAAGATAATCTATATGTATTGCAGGGACAAAAGGTTCAATGTTCCCATATATTTAAGAAAGTTGCAGAGCATGATTCATGTGTTCATCTTCTGCATAGAAGACTTGGCCATGCAAGCTTTAAAGTTTTGCAGCAAATGCAAGATTTTGCAGAAGGGCTAAATTTGAAGGGATGCAAAACATATTTGGACTGTGCAGTATGCAAAGCATCAAAGTCAAAGGCATTCCCAGTTAGTAAATGTAGCACAAGACAAACAAAAAGAGTTCTAGAGCTGGTCCATGCAGATCTGGTGGGACCTATGCAAGCCAGTTTGGGAGGAGCAAAATATGCACTGGTAATTGTTGATGATTATAGCAGGTATTCATTTTGCTACTTGCTTAGAGCAAAGACAGAGGTGCTACAACAATTCAAACAGTGGGTAAGTTTTGTAGAGAGAAGGTACAGACAACAAGTGTGTCAGTTACAAACTGACAGAGGTACTGAATTTATGTCAACTAAATTCCAACAATGGTTGGGGCAGTTGGGGATAAGACACAGACGTACAAATCCTTACACAGCAGCAGAGAATGGTGTAGCTGAAAGAAGGAATGGTGTTTTGCAAACAATGAAAGATTCATTATTGGAGTATTCTGGTATGAGCAGGTCATATTGGGGAGAAGCCATATTGACTGCCAATTCTATAGTTAACAGGCTGTGGAGTTCCTCCATTAATAATACTCCATATGTCATTCTATATGGGAGAAAGCCATCACTGGCACATTTGAGAATTTTTGGAAGTACTGCATGGGTACATATTCCGAAAGTAATCAGAAGAAAGGGACAGCAAAAGGCAAGAAAGCTCAGGTTTGTGGGCTATGAGCCAGGGTCAAAAGGATATCGCTTTAGCGATGGAAGTAAAAGAATTATAATTTCAAGGTCTGCTAATTTTGCAGAACAAAATTGGGACAGAATGCAAATTCTGGGTATGTCTCACTTAATGATGGTGATCTATTTAATGACAATAACTCATCTAATGATAAAAAAATGATTATTGAAGATGTCAATGTTCAGGGAGGAGAGGCTGAACAAGACATGAAACCAGAAAGACTTGAGACACAGGAGCAGTTAATACCACGTAGGTCAGAGCGATGTAATAAAGGAATTCCGCCTGACAGGTATTCTGCCAGCAAGGTAAAGGTTTGCAATGTGTGGTATGAGCCAAGAAGTTATAAAGAAATGTTGGCATTACCAAAAGCTGAACAAGAAAGATAGAAGGAGGCCATGGATAAAGAGATGAAATCCATGGGAGACCATGAAGTATTTAAATCAGTGACTTTGCCACAGGGAACCAAAGCTGTGGGTTGTAAGTGGGTATATAAGAAAAAGGTATTGCCAAATAATGATATACAGTATAAGGCCAGGTTAGTGGCACAAGGTTTTTCACGACTGAAGAATGTGTTAAGTCAATAGGTCTGATGTCTCTTCCTGTCATGAAGGGAGGAGTGTTGGAATATTCATGAACAGGAAGAGTCATGTGGTAACTCAGTCAGCCAATGTGAGGAAAGTGCTACTGAGTCTGTGCAAAAGGTATTGAGTTAGGAGCTGGATTTCCAGTCTCTGGTCTGTCTCTGTAAGAAGTCTTCATTAAGCTATGTTGCTGTAAAGAAGAATGGTATTGTAAATATTTTTATATAAATATAAAGTTATTTGAATCAGATAAATGCAGTCAACTGTGAGAGCTTCTGATTTATTTTTCACCAATAGAGAAATTAAAATTCTCTAATAAAGAGGCTATGGTATGTTTCCCACCTCGACTCTATAGACCTTGTTCACTGCTCATAAACCCAGAACTCTGGATTCTACAACCTTCTGCTCTCCCTATGAGCTACATTAGATACTTGTGCAAATCGCTCTGCTTTCCTGTAACATTATTGGCCTAAGATGTAAATAGGCATCAATGCCCCTGGCAGCTCTATATTTTGGCATCTCCATCTATATCTATCTTGCTTTGCAATTCTAGGACTGATATATTATATAAAGCTTGGGGATTCTCCCTACCCTTCCACTCACTAGCTCAATATATTGGATTTCTATATATTTTAAAAATGTTCTGTCTGCCAGAGAGGGAGAACATGAAAGTCTACCAAGCTTCAGTTGTTATTGGTCTGCAACATTTTTCCTCAATCAGCAGTGAGGAAGAAGAGAGGGGCACAAAATTGTAGACCAGTATGGAGAAGGTTGCTACTAAGTGATAAGAGTTTCAACCAAAGTAAAGGAGAGAAAAAACAGCAAGAAACTGCTTCTTGGGCATGAGATAACATGTCAATATTTCGTCTTTCCTAAATATGTCCTGCTGTCAGCAGAATAAGTCACCCTTTTACCTCACCCCACCTGCCAACTAAATTCAGTTCTCATTCATCTGTAGCACAAATTCATATGAGTAAACACTTCAAGAGTATGAATAAACATTGCACTTTCAGTGCGCCATCCCACAACAATTCAGTAGCTGACACAGGCTATGGCAGGAAAATTTTACTTTCCAGTGGAGTTTTATCATCAGCTAAATAAATACCAAGATGTGGTTTTTTTCTGCACCAAAAAAGTAATTGGGAAGAATCATGAGGGGATGTTTACATTCCAGTCATTAGTGATGCTCTCAGAATAGAGAGTAAGATCTCAGTTTACCATACCTCAGTTTTAAATCTGTAAAAAGACAGTCAGGTGTAGCTTGGAAGAGATGGATGTCCCTTTAGAAAGATGGAAACATGGAAGGTACACATATTTGTTATGCACATATAAATAAATTCATTATATAATAGTTAATGCATGAAAGAGAAGACAAAGTTTTTATCTCAACATGCTGTTCTGTGGAAGAAGACACATCTTTTACCCAAAGTCTAATACCAAATTTGCCACCATCATTGCTCTCCTTCAAGGTTTTATTTACAACTGTTGAGTTGGTGAGGGGAAGCCATGTTAAAGGAAGGTGTTAATGTTGGGAAAATTAAGACTCAAAGGGCCAGGAGGTTGTGCCACATACAATGTGATGCAGCATTTCTCAACTTTGGCAAATTTAAGAAGTATGGACTTCAACTTCCAGAATTCCCTAGCCTGCCATGCTGGCTGGGGAATTCTAGGATTTAAAGTCCTCATATCTTAATGCTGCCAAGGTTGAGAAACACTGATGCGATGCCTAGGAGGGAGGAGGAGAACTGGTGAGGTTTTCACAGGATTTTGGGAAGGAAAGTCTACTAACAATGTGTGAGGTGCAAGGAATCAAGGTTTTAAGAAGACAAATACATCAAGTATTATAATATTCCACTGTAGCAGATAAGACTAGGAAAAGCACCATGGAGGTGAAGCGGAAAATTATAATTTGCAAATGGATATTAACTGAAATGAATATCAGAAATTATTTGAACCACTAATTAATAGAGAGAGAAGGCAGTCAGTCTTCCTTGATAGCTTCCCAATATAAAAAAGTATTTCAAGGCAGTAACTCAGAATCACTTAATGTAAACTAGATATCCTCTGAGATGGGGTTTTCCAACTTGGCATCCTGCAAATGTGTTAAAATTGGGATTTCTGGAACTACAGTTTTGACACATCTGAAGGAAAAGTGCGGGAAACTCAACATTTTAAGCCTGTGAAGAAATATCTCCTCTACATATTAAATAGTAGCAACTAAAGAGTAAGCTCTCTTCCCCCAACACTTTCTATATAAAAGTAGCATTCTGAGATTGCTCTTTCTCCATTAATTACATATCCAGGTTTATGGTGGTTCTGTTAAATGTGGGTTTCTCTAATTTAATAAATGCATGCCACAGCATTCCCGTTCTAGAACCCAAATCTCAGGCAGAGTTAAGTGATTCAATGTGCGCTTCATATTTAGATTTCTGTTTTCACTGCACAACTACATTTTACTATATAGCTGTTATTTTGTTGCATTATTGATCAGGATATTTTCTAAAGCTTGGCAGCCATTTTACAGTCCTGAAATAAGAGCAGAAGGTATAGTCTGAATAGCTTCAAGTTAAATTTCACAATACCCCTCTCACAAAATACAGCCGTTACCCTTTGGCCACTTATTTTTACAAAACGTATGCATGGCATAAAATTAGCTGGGTAATTGGTAAATGGTTTAACCATTTTTAACCAGACGAGTCATCTGGTACCCTAACTACCTGGGGGAAATTAGAAGGACGTTACTAGAACCAGTCTTCTACTCTTTCATTCACTATTTTCAGTCAAATCATGGTCTCCTACATGCATCATTTGAAGGACCATCACAAAAGACACAGAGAAGCTGAGCTCCTGTGGAAAGATTACAAGGCAGAAACGATTTTAATAAAATTCCTTGCATCAGTAGTCTGATATGTGAGAGGACAACCTTGATCAAATTTCAGGACCCGCCAAAAGTTAATTGTAATAAGAATTTCTTTCTTATCCAGGCTCTAAAACTTTCTTTCCCTTGATGTAGCTATATATCTATATTCATTTGCCTAAATATATATTGTGTGTGGTGTGTGTGTGTGCGTTTGTGTGTTCGTGTGTATGCATCTGAGTCAGAGATCCCCAACCCCTGGGCTATGGCCCACCACCAGGCCTTGAGCCATTTGGAACCAGGCTGCAGAAGTGGCAAGCGAGCGCGCCCGCATCCCCACTTGTGCGAGCAGTGGGTGAGTGCGTGCCCCCCACTCATACAGAACCATCCCCTCTCCCCTCCCTCCTGCTGGTCCACAAAGCCAGAAAGGTTGGGGAACTCTGGTCTGAGAATTTGTGTCCATGTGTGTGTGTGTGTGTGTGCTTTCTCATTCCCAACCTCACCAGTTTGATTGCACCTAAGGGAAGGAAGGAAGGAGGGAAGCAACACACCAGAGAATGCAATTAACAAAATATTTCTGGAGATCAGAGTTAGGATTGGATTTCAACTTGGACTCGTGCTCTTAAGAACAGAGTCCAACAGCCAAGGTTTAACGTGGGAATGTTGGGTAATTACAGATCATTCTCACACTAAGGAAGTAGGAGAAGGGATCATTCCTGCTGGGGAGAGAGGCATACCGGTTGGGGAAAGAAGCATGCTGGTTGGGGAGAGGCTTCCCTGCCGCAATGTGGATGGATGCACGAAGTCAGGGTTGATGTAAGTAAATCCTTCGAATTCACTCTGATCGAGGCTTGCCAGGACCAGCTGGTCTGGGGGTGTCAGCGCTGGTGGTGCCCGTGTAAAGAACTTGTCAAAGTTTTTGCCACTCCGACCACACTAGAGCAGACATAGAAAAAGAAAAGGACAGAAGAGATATTGAGGGAAGAAGCTGAGGAGAAAGTTATTTTTCAGTCTGTTAGTACAAACATTTCTTTCCTCATTTACTAGCTACCGCTTAAACTACCTAAATCAGGGGTCCTCAACCTTGGCAACTTTAAGCTTTGCTGGCTGAGGAATTCTGGGAGTTGAAGTCCACAAGTCTTAAAGTTGCCAAGGTTGAGGATCCCTGACCTAAATGATATTTATGAAATTAATGGCGAACACACATTCTGAATTTTACACTTAGATTCTGAGGAAGGAAAAAAACAACAAGCTTCTGCAAAGAGGTCTTTCTCCAGAACAATATGAACTCATATAGTCCTCGACTTACAACCATTTGTTTAGCAATTGTTCAAAGTTACAACAGCACTGAAAAAAGTGACTTACAGCCGGTCCTCATACTTACAACCATTGCAGCCTCCACATGGTCATGTGATCAAAATCTGAGCATTTGGCACCTGGCATGTATTTATATTTCGCAAATTCGATTTGCCATTTGCAACCTTCCCAGCCAGCTTCCAACAAGCAAAGCCAATGAGGAAAGCTGGATTTGTTTAATGACCTCGGGATTCACTTAATAACTGCAGGGATTCACACAACAATGGTGGCAAAAAAGGTCATAAAATCAAAGTACAACTTCACTTGACACCTGCCTTGCTTAGCAATGGAAATTCTGATCCCACCTGCGGTCGTAAGTTGAGGACTACCTGCATAACCTTCCTTTGTGATTCCTCTCATACTTTTCTATTCTTGAAAACATTGCAGAGAACAAAATAATATAAACTCTGCTTGGGGAATAATTTGTGAGCCTGTCATTTGGCAATCAACAGCTACTCACGGGCCTGGGTGTGAAAGGTGGAGCAATTTCCAACTGTTCCAGTTTCTCCCAGTCCATCCAGCAGAAAAATCCATGCTCCCGAATATCCCGTTCCCCTTCTGGCCCTGACCCCAGGCGCTTCATTGGATGTTTGGTCAAGAACTAGGAAACAGAGAGAACTTTGCTAACACTGCATTTTTATGTTAATTAAAGATTGGAAGATATAATGTCAATGCAGAAGGAGTTTCAAGGAGTTTAGTGACATATTTTGATTTATCCTTCATATTAATTAAAGTCTAGTTTAGAACTCATTCTGAGCTAACCTGTTTGTTTATTTACTCTTGCTACTGAATAAAGGAAAAGGAAGGGAGAATCTTCACCAAGCTGCAAAGCTTTCCTTACAGCGAAAGCCTCTGACTTTTAATTACCATCCCAGAGTGATGTGCCACACAGTCAAGGTCAGGTCCTGCAGTCTCATCACCCTAGCAGGGCCATGAAGTCATGGGGGCAGGCTTTGGTAAAAAAAACCTTTGGGGTTATTGTTTTTTGTTGGGAGCTTTGGCACAGACCTTAGCATTACGTACTGTGGGAATTGGCCACCCTTAGGACATCTCTGCTGTCATTATTCAGGAGTCCCTGGCAGCTTGTAAGAGATTTGGGTATCAGCTTGCTTGGTACGTATGCTTTTAAATCTGTTTGCTTGGGCTAATAATAAAGCTTAAAAATCCCTTTATTCACTGGTGTGCTTATTGTCTCTGGATCCAAAAGAACCAACTGCCTGGACATCTGATACTTGCCCTGACACTTGGCAAAACAGGAGGAGACACTGAAATAAGCAAAAAGGGATTCCCACATCTGCACATGGAAGCAGAGGCACACCCATGGGAAAAAGAGATGAAATAAATACTTAATTGTTTCCAAAAATAGTGATTTTCCCCTATCAATGTCCCCTTCCCCCAATCTTCAATGTAAGTCAGATTGCTTTTTGGTTTTAAAACCAAGCAGGGAACAAATCCATATAAATGTCAAAGGCCAGATTTCTTCAGAAGGCAATCCATCAGTTCAGCATTCATCAATATAGCCCAGATGTGTTGGACATGATGCTGAGAATTATTCGAACTGAAGTTCAATACATCTCAAAACCAAAGGGGAATCCTGTATCAACTGACCCTTCCCTGTAAAACCGTACATCTTAGAAATGTTTCTTGTAGCATTAGATATGTAATGATATATGGGAATGACCTTGGGACACAGGAGCCAGAAGAGAAGCTGCCTAGGGAACTATCAGATAAGAGGGGACGTAGCCTGCAGCTGCATAACAGGAAGAGAAAGGGACCCAGAAAAGAACCTTCCTAACTTATCAGATGGGAAAAGAGACAGTAGGAGATTTGTACTTTCAAACTTGTGATATTCCATTAATGTAGCCTTACAATGAAGTAGAATTAGCTGAACTGGTTTTGTTTCTTTTCTAGACTACCTGGGAAGGATGACAAGGTACAATCTTTCATGTTGTCTCAGGAAATATGATAAGGAGCCCATTCCACCTAGGTGTGCCTAGGTTCTGAATCAAGACTCACTCCTTTGCAGATGGAGACAGCCTCTCGTGAAAGAGATTTAGGATAGGATACTGTATGTTCCATAATCGATTGGAAGAGCTCATCCTCATCCTCTCCATCAAATGGTGGCTGCAGACCAAGAAAATACAGGGAAAATAAACAATAAATTATTCCACTTTTCCCCCCAGAAAGCATAGCATGTGTGTGAAATGTTTGGTCCATTAAATACATTTTCCTACTTGGAAGTCTCAGTAATGTACAAAACTACTTCAGGTAACACAGATAAACAACACTTCTTGCATCTTTCAGCCACCTTTCCAGGTTTTGGGCAAAAGAAGGTTGCAGAATTGCATTTGGATTCATACAGAGAACCAAAGTAGTCCTCTTCCATGCATGACGAACAAAATAAATAAAGGCCTCTGGAAGAACGGAAAGAATCTTACCCCATTTCTACTTTACATTTCTGAAATCGCATGAATGCTCCAGGTATCTTTTATTAAACAATGTCTTCTTTTTTTTATTATAAATTTTTACAATTTTACAATAAAAACCCCTTCCTCGATCCCTCCCAACCCACCCCAAAACCCTCCCCCATTCTTCCCAGAGCTGAATACAGGGTTAACTAGATCTTAAAAGAAAAAAAGTTTTAAACCCAAATAAACCTCAAGCAAGTATAATCACATTCAGTAAACAAATTATTAAATACTTTAACTCCATTATATATAAAAAAACAAAAAGAGAAAAAGAAGAAAAGAAAATAATAATAATAATAATAATAATAATAAAACAAAAACAAAACTATTCTACACTTCTAAATAATATCTTAAACTTTAAATATAAATTATTCAAAAGCTAAATGATATTTTCTTACATCATACTTATATTGTATAAAATTTATCCATCTTTTCCACACCAAGAGATACTTCTCTTGCGATTGATCTTTCAAATAAGCCGAAATTTTTGCCATTTCAGCTAAATAAGAAACTTTAAAAAACCATTCCTGCAAAGTAGGCAAAGATTCCTTCTTCCAATATTGCCCTATTAACAACCTTGCCGCTGTAATTAAATTTAACATTAAAATAATCTCTTTGTCATTACAATCAGAAACAATACCCAACAAAAACAGTTGTGGGGTAAATTTTATCCTTCTTTTGAAAATTCTTTGAATATTCCACCATATCTTAATCCAAAAGGCTTTTATACTTTTACATGACCACCAGATATGATAATACGTTGCATCCAAGCAACCACATCTCCAACATTTAGGCTGAAAATTTGAATACATACGAGACATTTTTTGTGGATCAAGGTGCCATCTATAAAACATTTTATAAAAATTTTCCCGTAAGTTTTGCGCTTGTGTAAATTTGACATTCCTCACCCAAATAATCTCCCATGTATCTAATAAAATCGGTTCATCAAAATTTTGAGCCCATTTAACCATACAATCTTTAACTAATTCTGTTTCTGAATCCAATTCCACTAATACACCATAAATTCTTTTTATGTGGGTTCGGCTTTGATCTCTAATTTGTTTTAGCAAATTCTCATCCTCTCTAAGCAAACCCACTTTATAATCTATCTTCCACCTTTCCAATAATTGTCTGTACTGAAACCATGAATAATTAATATTTTCTTGTGCTAATTCATCTATGGATTTTAATTGCCAATTTTTACCATCCCACTTAAGTAATTGTGTATAAGAAATACTATCCATCTTAACTCCTTTCCGTATTCCTTCTATTGCATGCCATGGAATAGCCCATAATGGAATTCTTGAATCAATTCTATAATATTTCTTCCAAACCCGAAGTAAAGAAGTTCTTAAAATATGATACTTAAAAACCCTATCAACTTTTTTATTATAAATTAAGTAGGCATGCCATCCATATAATGAATCCCAGCCCTCCAAAAGGAGTATATCTACATTTGTTAAATTGACCCAATCACTAATTAATGTTAAAACCACAGCATCATAATACAATTTCAAATTCGGTACCTTGAGTCCACCTCTCTCTCGTATATCTTGTATAATTTTAAATTTTACTCTTGGTTTTTTCCCTGCCCAGATAAATTTATTGATGCCTTTCTGCCATTCATCTAAGTTTGCTTCTTTTTTTAAAATAGGTATCATCTGAAATAAAAAAAGAAACTTTGGCAAGACATTCATTTTAATCGCTGCTATTCTCCCCAATAGAGACAATTGCAGCTTTTTCCAATTCTCTAAATCCTTTTGTATTTTAAACCACAGCCTTTCATAATTATTTTTATACAGTTTTGCATTGGAAGCAGATAAGATAACCCCCTTTTAAACAATGTCTTCTTGTTAGAATGGCATAGGCCCAGAAATTCAGATGGCCACAATGGCTGTTCCCCCAGGCCAGGGGTGTCAAACTTGCAATGCCACATGATGTGTCACAACATATCTCGACTTTTTTTTTTTTCATTGCTGGCAATGGGGTGGGCGTGGTTTCGGCATGACACATGCAGCCCGTGGACCGGCAGATTGACACCCCTGCCCTAGGCCTTTGGGTCAGGATGGGGATGGGCTCTGCTGCTATGGCTAATCATTTCTCCTTGGACCCTGAGGGGATGGTTATGTTTGGAGGGGTTCTCAGTTCTAATTTTGTCAGCTGTCCAAAGTCACTTCGGTGAGATAGGCAACTATGTAAATGACATTAATTAATTAATGAAGAATTGTCCACCTAACACTAAATTCAGTGGAAACGTATCTTTCATCTTTAATGCAACCTCTTTTTCTCAGTCTCAATTCTTAAGGTTTTCACTGGGCTAAGAACTACTAAGCATCTTCTTCCTCTCGTTACTCCTAGCTTCTCATATGAGACTGGTGCTCCTTAGAATCCAGTAATGAATGCTAGTTTACTATCAGAGACTCAATGAGCAACAAATTCCCTACTTTTTTCCCTACAAATTCCCTATTTAAGAGATCAGTCCTTTATCTGTATCTTTCAAAATTAATCTGTTTCAAAGATCTCAGCCCCACTTGGAAATGATGAAAATTCTCTGGAGCACACATTCTCCCACCCAGGAGATAGTCATGACTGAGTTTAATCCCTAATAGCCTTTGCTTCCTGATCTCATGGCTTCATGGCTATCAATCTTTTCTCTCGGTAATGTAAAAACATTTTTGAAGTGGAGTCAATGGTAAGGAATCTTTGCATACACCTACCAGAATCCTTGCATATAACGTACCTGTCCAGCTAACATTTCATATAGAAGAACACCAAATGACCACCAGTCCACAGACTTCCCATAGGGCTGGTAGGCTATAATCTTAAGAGAGGGAAAAGCAAAATTTGAGCCCTTTGAGGTATATCTCATTTCACATTTTGATCAGAGCAGCTTCAACTAAGCAGCTAAAAATATTAAAGATACATTCATCTACAACCAAGCCAAATGTAAATAATAAAGCCAAAAAATCCAAGAGAAAAATTCATAGATCTCTACTGAGTCCAAATACTTAACTGAAATAATAGTGTCTTGTCCAAGTTTGCAAAGTAGGAATCGTATTTAATATAAATTAAGGAACAAAGTAAGCAAGCCAGTACAGGTAGTCCTTGACTTACAGCTGTTTAACAACTGTTTAAAATTACAATGGCCTTGGAAAAAATGACTTGTGACCTGTACTCATACTTATGACTGTCCTACTAGCCCCACGGTCATATCATCGCAATTCAGCCACTTGGCAGCCAGCTTGGACTTACGATTGGTTGCGGCATCCTGCGGTCACCTGATTGCAATTTGTGACATTTTGCCAGTTTCCAACAAAAAACCCATTGGGAAAGCTGTGTGATTTGCTTAATGACCATGATTTGCTTAATGACACTATACAAATCAAGTCTGATTCAACTTACAGCCACAACAACTTATGGCAGAAATTCCGATCCCAATTGAGGTTGTAAGTCGGAAGGAAGTAGGAAATTCTGGAGCAAAGTTTCCACTGATGAATAAAATATGTACTGTTGTGTACTCTTATTACAAAAGCAGGTGGCTCATGAAATACTTAGATCGTAGAACATTCAGGGACAGATAGTTGCATTTCGAACTGATAAATAAAACAGTAATTTTTAAATGGGACAGATACATTCCATGCAGTTTGACCCCAATAAAAGCCTGCTATTCTACTCCTCACCTTGCATTTTATTTTTCAAGGATGGCTTGAAGTAAAAAGCATTGCTGTGATTCAACCAAAAAAACATGGTCATAACAGTTAGGATCCTGGACTTTTCAACCAATTAAGATTGAAATGCAATAAAAGAACAGAGTTTTCATTCACACACTGCCTACTCCATCCAAAATATTCTGAGAGCCAAACTAGACACAAAGGAGAATTTCAGAATTTAAAAGTGAAATACCCTAGGGAGAACATAGTGCCTAAGAGGGGATAAAGCAAGGTTGAGTCCCTGTATTTAAATAATTCATATGTTTAATTGTAAAACCAGATTTCAGATGCAAAAACACACTAACTATAATGGACATATTGAGTGTGGATATATGTAAACCTATGGTGTAGGAATCTGAAACCCTGAAATTTTAAAGAGCAGCAGACTTTAATATTTATAGAGTCCAGAAAGGGATTAATTGCATTTGGATGCCACTTATCACTTTATTTCTAGGACCAGGGCATTTTGTAAAATAATGCAATAACACCAAACCATTACAGATTTAAAAACAAATAAAAGCAATTAAAACTAGCCAACCAGCTAAATCATTAAGACATTTAAACTTATGACCTAAAAGCCTGACCACTGAAAGGAATTTAAGATTAGTCCCCTGATCTCTGTAGAGAGATGATTTATTTAAAAATCCAATAGTAAATAAAACAATAAAAAATTAAAGTTTTAAAAACTGTTTTTTTTAAAAAAAATACAAGCAAAATTATCCAACCAGCTAAAACCATCAATTAGCTTGACCACAGAAAGGAATTTAAGATGAGAGTTCTCTGCTCTTAGGAGAGAGATTATCCCTAAACATAGGAATTGCAGAGAAGACTTGAGTTAAAATACTAACCAGCTACAACCAAAAAAGGAGGAACTTGCAATTGAAGAAACAGTTTAAAAGAAACAGACCAAATAAAAGAGGAGGTGGAGTTGCTCTCTATATAAGAAATAACTACATCTCCACAGAAATAGAGCACAACAATGATAAAAACTGTCTTGAATGCATTTGGGTCATTATAAAAGGGGGGGGGAAAATGACATTGCCATAGGTGTATACTACAGACCACCCAACCAAACAGAGGAAATAGATGAACTTTTTGCCAGTCAGCTAACTAAGGTATGTAGGAAGCACATCACAATAGTAATGGGGGACTTTAACTACCCTGACATCAACTGGGAGACAAACTCTGCACCAAGTGGAAGATCAAACAGGTTCCTGGCAAACCTAGCAGACAACTTTGTCTCCCAAAAAGTAGAGAAGGGAACTAGGGGATTAGCCATTTTGGATCTAATTCTCACTAACAGAGATGAAATGATAGATGGTGTTGAAGCCATAGGAACCCTGGGAGGAAGTGATCATGCAATATTAGAATTCAACATTATAGAAGCACAAGCAATAGAACACAGTCAAACTAGAGTCTTGGACTTCAAGAGAGCTAATTTCAATAAACTTAGAGAGGGCTTGGGAAAGATTCCATGGATGAGAATCCTCAAGGGGAAAACAACTCAAGAAGCTTGGGAAATTTTGAAAAATGAGATAATAAAAGCACAGTCTAGCACAATACCAACAAAGAGGAAAAACAACAGCTCTCAAAAGAAACCAGCATGGCTGCATAAAGAACTCTCTGACAAATTGAAAGATAAAAAGGACAAGTACAGAAAGTGGAAAGAGGGGAACATAACTAAGTCAGAATATCAGCAAATAGCCCGAGCCTGCAAAGATGAAGTGAAGAAAGCCAAGGCTCAAAATGAACTAAGGCTTGCGACCAAAGTCAAAAATAACAAAAAAAGCTTCTTTCAACATGTAAAAAACAAGAAAAAAGTGAAGGAAATGATTGGTCCATTAGTGGGTGGAAGTGGCAAGAAGGTGACAAGCAACAGGGAGAAAGCAGAACTATTTAATTCGGTTTTTGCATCTGTCTTTACACAAAGGGAAAAAACAGACCAACCTATCAAAAATAGTGCCATAAAAAACAAAATAGAAACACAAGTTAAGATAGGCAAGAAAATGGTTAGTGAGCACCTGTCCAGCCTAGATGAGTTCAAATCGCCAGGACCAGATGGATTACACCCCAGAGTTCTCAAGGAACTGGCAGATGTGATATCGGAGCCACTGAACTATATTTTTAAAAGATCCTGGAACACAGGGGAACTACCAGAGGACTGGAAAAGAGCTGATGTAGTTCCCATCCTCAAAAAAGGAAAAAAAATGGATCCAGGAAATTACAGACCTATCAGCCTGACCTCAATACCTGGGAAGATCCTGGAAAAGATAATCAAACAACGAATCAACGAACACCTAGAGGCAAACAAAGTCATTACTAAAAGCCAACATGGGTTTGTCAAAAATAGATCACGCCAGACAAATCTTATTGCATTCTTTGACCAAGTGACAAAATTAGTGGATCAGAGGAATGCTGTGGACATAATTTACTTGGACTTCAGTACTCAGTACGGCCGTACTCAGCGAGTGGTCCTCAATGGAACTGCATCTATATGGAGGGAAGTGTGTAGTGGGGTGCCCCAGGGCTCTGTTCTGGGCCCAGTACTCTTCAACATCTTCATCAACGATTTGGATGAAGGGATAGATGGGGAACACATCAAATTTGCAGACGACACCAAGCTGGCAGGAATAGCCAACACTCCAGAAGACAGGCTTAAGATACAGAAGGATCTGGACAGACTTGAACACTGGGCACTAACTAACAAAATGAAATTCAATGGTGAAAAAAGCAAGGTTCTACATTTAGGCAAGAAAAACCAAATGCACAAGTACAGCATAGGTGGCACCATGCTCAATAGTAGTAACTGTGAGAGGGACCTTGGAGTCCTAGTAGACAATCACCTAAATATGAGCCAGCAGTGTGCTGCAGCTGCCAAAAAGGCCAACACAGTGCTAGGCTGCATTAACAGAGGGATAGAATCAAGATCACGTGAAGTATTAATACCACTCTTCAATGCCTTGGTAAGGCCACACTTGGAATACTGCATCCAGTTTTGGTCACCACGATGTAAAAAAGATGTTGAGACTCTAGAAAGAGTACAGAGAAGAGCAACAAAGATGATTAGGGGACTGGAGGCTAAAACATATAAGGAACGGTTGCTAGAATTGGGTATGTCTAGTTTAACGAAGAGAAGGACAAGGGGGGACATGATAGCAGTATTCCAATATCTCAGGGGCTGCCATAAAAAAGAGGGAATTAAGCTATTTTCCAAAGCACCTGAAGGCAGGACAAGAAGCAACGGGTGGAAACTAATCAAGGAGAGAAGCAACCTAGAACTAAGGAGAAACTTCCTGACAGTGAGAACAATTAATCAGTGGAACAGCCTGCCTCCAGAAGCAGTAAATGCTCCAACACTGGAAGTTTTTAAGAAGAGACTGGACAGCCACTTGTCCGAAATGGTGTAGGGTTTCCTGCCCAAGCAGGAGGTTGGACTAGATGACCTCCAAGGTCCCTTCCAACTTTACTACTACTATTATTATTATTAAAGATGCTTCCTTAAGTGTCTTGGCTATAAAGCCATTGTGGGTTTTGAGTCTCGCCTTACATCCTGCCCAGAAACAAACTGGAAATAGCAAATTAAAGTAGTTGGGACCTGAGTACATTATGCTTTTAAGTACTAGCAGCCAGTTGTGGAGATCTGTACCTCTGGAGCAATATAGTCAGGTGTTCCGCAAAATGTCCGGGTGGTGATGCCAGGGAAAATATTTTCTTTACACATTCCAAAATCTGTGATCTTAATGTGGCCATCAGCATCCAACATGACATTGTCCAGTTTCAAATCCCTAGAGACAATAGTACGAAAAATTGGAACAGAGTCTGTCCAAGAGAGGGCTCCAATTATACAATGACTGCAGAATCTCTAGTTAAAGGAAGACCTCACTTAATGACCAGTCATTTAGTGACTGCTCAAAGTTACGATGGACCTCCCAGATCTACTTACGACCCGGTTCCAGAGTTCTGAGCCCTCCCCCTGTCACAGTCATGTGATCTCATTTGGGCACTTGGCAATCAGCTTTACAGCCATTTGCAGCCTCCCATGGTCACATGGCTGCAATTTTCAGCATTTTATGCCCGTTTCCAACAAAAAAACACCCATTGGGAAAACTGGGTTAACCACTGCCATGTTCGCTTAACAATCATGGAGTTCAATTAATCACCGCTGCAAAAGAGTTGTAAAAACACCGCAGTCGCGTGGTGACCCACTTGATGACTGCTATGACTCACGACCATAATTCCAGGGTCAATTATGGTCATAAGTTGAGAATTAAGCTGACTCTGCCCACTGCCAGGAGTTTGATCCTGACGGGCTCAAGAATGACTCAGCCTTCCATCCTTCCAAAGTGGGTAAAATGAGGAGGACCCAGACTGTTGGGGAGCAATATGCTGACTCTCTAAACCGCTCAGAGAGGGCTGTAAAGCACTGTGAAGGGGTATATAAGTCTAAGTACTATTGCTACTACCTGTATTCAGATTTTGATACTGAAAAAAAAAGAAGAAAGCTGGAGACATCATGGGAGGGAAGGAAAGGAATGGAGCTGTATCTTCTCAATTCTTACAAAAACATTGGGATTTTGTAGTTAGCCCCAAAGAGGTGTAATCAAGATCCCTCCATCTCCTCCTCTGCCTTGGATGGGCATGGAGAATGGACAGCAAACAGAGACTCACCTGTAAATAACTCCCTTGTTATGCAAAAAGAATAGGCCAATTGCAATTTCAGCTGCATAAAACCTGTAGGAATAGAGGAAAAGATGGTGACTAGAAAGATGATGGCAAATAGCTCATTGCTAGCATCTTCAGAGTGTTTACGGCATTTTTCCATACTATGTTGGATGGTTATTGCCAAGCCTATTCCTAAATCAGGGCAGTCCGTGTTGGGATGTTCAGAACAGCTTTTCCAGAGCATCTGTTTTTTTAACCCAGTGACGAAGGTCTGGCCCTGGCTGCCCTGCCAGGTGGGAAAACATCTGCCGGGGGGCAGAGCAAGAGAAGATGCCCCCTTCTTTCTGCCAGAGGACAGAAGTCACTTGCTGAGAATTATTTCTTTATGGGTGCCTTCAAGTCAGTTTTTGAGTCCTGGCCAAGACCTGCAGTTTTCTTGGCAAGATTTGTGAGAAGTGGTTTGCCATTGCCTCCTTCTTAGGGCTGTGAGAAAGTGACTGGCCTTTGTGCCTAAGGCAGAAGTAAAAGTCACTATCTCCTGGTTTCTAGTCTGGTACAAACTGCATTTTTTGCAAGGAATGTTCTCTTTTTGTCTTTTTTCTTTTATATATATAAAAGCGATGCTCCACCTCATCTGAAATCATGCAATCGTATTACTTCATAATCCCATAAATTATTACTTTCCCACCTTATTCCATTGTATATGCCAGGGGTGGGGAACAACGTCTCTTTTATGACTTGTGGACTTCAACTCCCAGAATTCCATTCCCCACCTCTAGTATATGCAGATTAGTTGTCTACCACCTTTCTGGCTTGGATGCTGGGACGAATCCTTGCCTGTGATTCTCAAAATCAAACTAAATGTTTCAACCAGTGTTACTTCCGGTTTCTGGAAAAAAACTGGCCCGTAACAATGGGTTCACTTAACAACTGCCATTAAAAAGATCATAAAATTGGTCACAGTGACATGATGACCTGCTTAATAAGTGTCACGAATTATGACTACAATTGTAGAATCTATTGTAGTCCTAAGTCGAGGACTTCTTATAACCTGAGAAGTAAAACAAGGAACAATGCTGCTGTTTGGTGATAGTGCATGGCTGGACTAGACTAGGATATTACACCAGATGAGCAAATAACCAGCCTTACCATCCTCTGGAGCTAATCATGTTTTTTAAATCTACATTTAATTTTTTAGAGTAACTTTTCTTTGGATTGCATGATGGTTGACATACAAATAGTATGAAGCAATCCCAGCCAAGTTCCCAAAGAGACTCACGTACATAGAATGGGGTTCCTTGAATTTCCCAACCTGCTGGATGTGATACATTAGATCTCCTCCATTGACATACTCCATAACAAAATACAGTCGGTCCTTAAAGGAAAAAAAGCAGAATATGTCCCCAGATGAATAAACTAAATAATTAAAGTATTCCCTAAATCAGTGTTTCTCAACCTCAGCCATTTTAATATGTGTGGACTACAACTCCCAGAATTCCCTAATACCTTGTTTTCTCATTTCCCTAACCATCCTTTTATGTAATGGGATTAAAACCTCTAGCATCCTTTCATCAGTTCACCAAATAAAACATACCTTGATTATATAAATAAGCTCTCATTAACTAAAAAGTAGTGTTTTTTTCATAAGAGTCTATTTCAGGGGTGTCCATCCTTGGCAACTTTAAGACATATGAACTTTAACTCCCAGAATTCCTCAACCAGCATAACTGGCTGGAAAATTTTGGGAGATGAAGTCCACCAGGTCTTAAAAGTTGCCAAGGTTGGACACTCCCAATCTATTTAATTAAAGGTCTAATATTTGTTTAATGAAATAACTCTGGACAAGACAAGAATTACCGCTGTTTGAAAAGTAGAGTGCAGCTGAGTTAGGAAGTGTGGACGTCCCCCCATGGCTAAGACCCGCTTTTCCACCATAGTACATTCTACATCATCATCTTGGATTATCACGTCTTTCTTTAGGATCTTGATGGCATAGAGCTCATCAGTTGCCCGGCGCTCGGCCAGCATCACCTGTGGGGAAAGAACCCCAGAGCCTTGGGTCTTGTTCCCACCTGACTTACAGGAATTTTGCCTGGGCAAGGGCCCACAATTTGGGCACTGCCAGTCCTTGCATCCTTGTACCTCCCTCTCTGTGCACCTCTGAGCCACTGCCTAGTGGCAGACCCACCTTGCCAAAACTTCCTTTGCCCAGAACCATGAGGAAGTTGAAGTCTGAGATGTGGAAGTGGTTGGTGCCAAAGAATCCACCCCGCTTGGAGTCAGTGGGGCTTGGAGATGGAGATGGGATAGGACCATGGTGAACCTTCTACAAAGCAAAAATGAAGAAACGCAGGCGTGAAGATTCTGCAGTCTCAGAATTAAGGGCATCACAACTGGAGTTACATGCAAACTTCAGCAGTCTCTGCCATTTTGAAGCTGGTACAAGGTACATTTAGTACATACGGTAAAAGTCTTAGATATTAGGGAGTGTGTGAGAATGAATGGAGTGTCCCAAAGGTGCTTTTTCAAGAGGCAACTGGACTTTGTTTTTCTTTGAAGATGTTTCGCTTCTCATCCAAGAAGCTTCTTCAGCTCTGACTGGATGAAAAGAAGTTTCTTCAGCTCCAAGTGACCTCAATAACTCTCCAAAAAAATGCAAAGGACCAGCTGTCTGCAAGGAGTATAAATCCTTCCATTCCCCACCATCCAGTCAGAGGTGAAGAAGCTTCTTGGATGAGAAGCAAAACGTCTTCAAAGAAAAACAAGGAAGTCCAGTTGCCTTCTGAAAAAGCACCTTTGGGACAACCATGACCTGGATGACTGAGAATCTCCATGAACAATGGAGTGGTTTTGATACATATGCAGTTGGAAATCAACTTTCTTCGCAAGAGGATCTGTGAAGTCATTACAGAATCAGGGCAGATCCACAGTGAACTGAGAAATTTGCCATGACTCCAGACCCAGTTTTTTTAGGCAGAAAATCCCAGTGGTAACACCCAGTAATCTCCAAGCTAGAAGACTTATATTCAAGGTGCAGGTAATCCTCAACTTACAACCGTTCATTTAGTCACCATTTGAAGTTAAATAGCACTAAAAAAAGTGACTTCCGGTATGACCATTGCAGCATCCCCATGGTTACGTTATCAAAATTTAGACGCTTGGCAACTGGCTTGTATTTATGACGGTTGCAGTGTCCCCCGGGTCATGTGATCACATTTGTAATTTTCCCTGCTGGTGTCCGACAAGCAAAGTCAATGGGGGAAGCCAGATTTGCTTAACAACTGCATGATTCACTTAACTGTGACACAAAGTTGTAAAATGGGGCAAACCCCACTTAACAACTGTCTTGTTTAGCAACAGAAATTTGGGGCTCAATTTTGGTCATAACTTGAGGACTATCTGAACTGCTTTCGGGGAAGGCCACAAATAAGTGGATTCATCCCAGTGATTCTGGTGTTATCTTTCCTTCTCTCATACTTTAGCTTCAAAAGTATTTACCACCTCCATTTCCCTCCTTCCAGTTTATGGATGGATCTAAGGACATGCTTTTTCTCCAGAATTAAACACTGAGATTCAGCCAACAATGCTCCCAAGGAGAGACATATCTGTGACTGTTAAGCACATTAGCTAAGGACATGTTTCCAAGTTCAGAGGGAGCATAGCAACAGCTACTAGAAGGGATCAAAGATGGGCAATTGACTGCAAGTAGCCAAAAAATAACATAATTGGTCCTAAAAACAAAAGGATTGGATGAACATCAGTAGATTCAAGGGATCAAGGGAGCTCTTTCTCTGCTCTTGTGTCCTGCATTTCCCTCTTTCACTAAGCCTATGGTGAGCTTTGGTGGATGCTTTTGTGGCAGCGAAAGGATCCATCCCCCCCCCCGTCTCAAAATAAAAGAAACAGAAGAAAATTTTATACCTCATAGAGTTCCAGAGGGAAGTTGCAAGCCTGGAAAACAAAACATCAAATAGCTGCCTGAATAACCTCTGTTCTATCCTGCCTCTTCATTAAAAATGTAATTTCTGCCCATTCTTAAACCGGACCACCTGACAACCATTTATAGGACATCTCAAGAAATTCAGTTGTCTAAGGCAAAGGACAAGATGCTTCTCTCCATCCAGAGAAGAGAATCGAGACTTGTTTCAGTGCTAATGATGAGATCATGAATGCCATTTCAGCAGACTCAGGTCAGGATAAAACACACATCTCTGTGTTCTCCCAGAAAAAAATAGCTAGAGGGGGCTGCTAAAAGCCTCTCTGGACCATCTATCATTTTGCCTCACATTAGAGCTGATCTGTGTTTGTCACAGTAGATCCTAAAACTGTGAAGGCTACATACAACACAGTGAGTGTATCACACACAGCCCAAACTGCCTTTAAAAGGTAACATTTATGGGTTGGTTGGTTTGTTTAGTGTATGGAAACGTAAATTAGCCAGGAGTAGTAGTTTGGCTACCTAACACTGCTAGCTCTGTTTGGTTCACGGTCACGCACTTTCCAAAGTGCACCACAGGGGGAGAGCTAGTTCCACACCAGAAAGAAAGACGAGGGGCTTTCCTGCAGCGGCATCTGGGGCCCTTTCCCTCCTCCAAAGCTCTCACTTGGCTTGCAAATGGGTGTGGCAATTGGGAAGGTCTGTTTCCAGCAGGATTCTAACCCTCTGCATGAAGCGCCGGCTCGTCTCCCCACCGAAGTGGTACCTATTTATCTACTCGCATATAACATGCTTTCGAACTGCCAGGTGGGCAGAAGGTGAGCCAAGTGACAGGAGCTCGCCCCACCATGCAGCGCTAGGACTCAAACCACTGAAGCAAAGACCATCTCCAGCATCATTAAGCCACTGAGTCACGTGCCTCATCTATGGGATAACAGTGAAATATGAAGAACATTGCAAGTGGCTCTACTGGAAAACCAGATTCTTTTTTTAGAGCCTTGCACCACAGAGTGTTGCTTCTAATTTTTGTTTGCTGACTGCAAGAGCTCTTGCTGGTCACCCACCCCATCCCATCTTTCAGTGAGCTTCTTGCAAACTGCACTAGGTAAAACTGTCCCAGAGGATAAGAAAGGGCAGTTTTGCTGGTGTTGTGTGGCAGAGCTCAGTGTATGGCTCAGTGTACAGCGTATGGGGTACCAATCCAAACATTGTCATGGAGCCACATGGTTACCTCAAATTTCTGCAGCAGCCCACAGTTTTCTGTATCCGCCACAGGGACACTATAATATTCGCCCTCCTCCTGATTGAGCAATTTGTACCTGGGACAGCAACGCAGACAGGGACATTGGGCAGGGCGGAAGTGGACAAAAGAGGGAGCGAATGAGCAAGAGGGATGATGGGGAAGAAAATGGAAGGAAACAGGGAGAGGGGAACAGAATGAATGGATGGAAGCCAAAAATGGCAGATATTTGCAGGGTTAAATTAAAGGAGAGGAGAGTGAGAGACAGAGAAAGAGGATGGTGCCAACCAAGCAAACAGATAAAATCCAAAAAGACGCCAAGACGGAGAAAGAGAGAGAATATGAGCACTGGTGGCCCACTGAGTTGCTCCATTGTTCTCTTCCATTTTTTCCTACCCAACAGGTTTCCCCTTACCAGCCTTCCAGGGGGCCCTTGAACAGCTCAGAGACTCCAAAGGACATGGCGCCCATGAAGTCATTGCGGGTTGTCCGGTCCCAGTCCCAGACCTCGATGGAGAGGCGCCGATCCATGTCACCTGGCTGCAGGGTGCTGTTGAGTGACAAAGGGAAAGAAGGAGATAAAAAAAAACTGAAGTAAACAAATTTCCTTATTATTTCTTCACGCTGTGTACTCTTTCCTGGTTAGGAAGGCTCTCCACTCAGTCACTCATGCCCTGGTCATCTCCCATTTGGATTATTGCAATGAGTGCTACCCTTGAGCAGCATCCGGAAGCTTCAGCTGGTATGGAATGAGGCTGCGCAATCAATCTTGGGAGCCCAAAGAATGATGCATGAAACCCCTCTGCTAGGCAAGGTGCACTCTGTGCTAATTTGCTTCTGGGTCCAATTCAAGTGTTGCCTATGATCTCTGAAGCCCCACATGGCATAGGGCCAGATTACCTATAGAACCATCTTTGCCCCATTATATCAGCCTGTCCCACTTGGTCCTGCTAAAGCATGGCTGGCTGGGGAATTCTGGGAGTTGAAGTCCACAAGTCTTAACGTTGCTAAATTTGAGACACCTGAGTTAAAGGATTCCGACTGTCAGAAAAAGAGCCCTCTCTGTTTCTCCGACCCTTTAGAACAGCGGTTCTCAACCTGTGGGTCGCGACCCCATTTGGGGTCGAACGACCATTTCACGGGGGTCGCCAAACAAGGCTGTCCGCCATTTTTTTCCCCTTTTCTTTAGCTGTGCTACTCCCTCTTATTTTATTGGCTTTTGAAAGCCAATAGAATAGACTCTATTCAAGAGACTCTATTCTATTGGTGTTCGAAAGCCAATAGAATCTACTGGCTTTCAAAAGCCAACAGAATAGACTCTCTTGGATAGAGTCTAATTCTATTGGCTTTCAAAAGCCAATAGGAATTGTCCAGGCTGTCTCTGCCTTGCTGAGCTCGCCAAAAGCCCCAGTCTGCAAACGGTGCTGTAAGACGAACTTTCTGGAAAGCTTCCCTCCCTGCTGAGCAACTACTAAAAGTAAGTAAAAGAGGGCCAGGGGTGGGAGGTGGGAGGCCGGTGGGCGCAGGGAGGGTTGCTGGTGCACGTGGGGCCTGGCGGGTGCCTTACCTGCCTTGGGCTGGGCCAGCTGGTGGCCCAGCCGGTGGTCAGCCTGCGCCGTCGCTGCTGCTTGCCGTGGCCGCCCAGGAGCGCCTGGGCCTGCCTGCTCCCACCCCGAACGGGCAGTGGCCAAGGTAAGGCTAGCGGGGCAGCGGCGGGCGCAGGGAGGGTTGCTGGCATGCGTGGGGCCCGGCGGGTGCCTTACCTGCCTTGGGCTGGGCCAGCTGGTGGCCTAGCCGGTGGTCGGCCTGCGCCGTCTCTGCCGCTTGCCAGCTATGCCTCGGCCGGTGCAGGGGGCGGCACCACGCATGCGCGGCGCTCCCGGGCAGGGAAATACAGGTAGTCCTCGACTTACGACCAGTTGAGGGTTCGCGGCATTAGGAAGGTTGAGAACCACTGCTTTAGAACATTCTTCCCCCAAAGGTGAGCCAGGCCTCCAGTATCCTGGTCTTTCAGAAATGTCTAAAGACCTGATTCTGCCATCTTGCTTGGGGCTCACAGAGGAGCGCACAGCCACAGAGCTGGTCGGCACCATGAAACACCTGTTCCCACAATTTCTAAATTTGATAAATAAGGCCCGAGGCCTCTCCTGCCTGTACTTACAAAACAAAGGTTTCATTCCAGATAGGATTAAGAGTGGACCTGACGGTTCTGGTCTTTTGCTTTGTGAGATTCTTTGGATCAGGAATCGGCTTGAGTTTCACATAAGGATCAGAGAGACCGTTGGGATCCATCGGGATCAAGTTCAGCGCTTCTCCAACTGGTACGGAAAGGAGGGAGGGAGGGAAATAGAAAGGGTGATATCGGCTTCTAAAAAAGGTTATTAGCTTCCAACTGCATCCTTGTACCAGAGGGAAGGGTGAGTGGGCAGGAAGGCAGACCTCCTGTGTTTGCTGGTGAGCTGAGGGAGGAGGAACTTCTGGCATCTTTCCTGGGCCACCTACTGTGGGTCATGGAAAACTGCTGCGGCAGCAACTTGTGTGTGTGTGTGTGTGTGCATGGGGGTGAAGGGGATGGTAGGGTGGGTGAGGAAATCCCCTTCTGTCAAGGAGAATGCAGCAGTGGCTTTCTGGTCACCACCTACGTGCTGGTGTTCCAGAATGCTGGAGACAGACAGTGATAAAGTGCACAAGGGAAGGTGTGAAAAGCAGAGGAGGGGAATGTCAAACTTTGCCGCTAGGAATAGAACCCAGGTGCCCACCCCAATCAGACCCATTCTTCACCCCGGCCCATCAAAACTGCGACTGTCTTGTTGTTGGTGCTGCAATCCTCTTCTGTTTTGAAGAGCCTTCCAACCTCCAGTCCCATCACCTGGGTTGCCTCTATTTTTCATTACTCTTTATTATTCATAATTCATTATTTTTATCTATTTTTCATGACAATAAGTTAGCTCACTGTAACTAAATTGAATCCTTTGAGGAGAGAGACAGAGAGACAGAGAGAGAGATAGAGAGAGAAGAAGGAACTGCAGAAATGAGTATGCAAATATCCACAGGAAGGTGCACGGGGATTTTACATCAAACAGCAGAACCAAATAAAAAGCTGAATCTTGGATCCTAAATGAATTGCGAAAGAATTAACTATATGTTTTAAAAATGCAAAGTGAGCAAACATGCTTGAATTTATATAATTCATTGTAGCCCTCTCTGAAACAAGTGGAGGGAAAAAGCAGATTTGTGGATGTCTGCTACAGCTTATTTTGCTCCCTATATTCTGAAATTTTTATCACAGAAATGTTTGTAAGAAGGATTAGTTAGTCTACTCGTGGACTAAAGCTTGCGCTGGCTGAAGGCATATTCATCAATGCTTTAAAATGAGACCTTTTAATTTGTGGCATTAAAGAATCAAGAGTAGTTTTTAAGTACAATACCAAGTCGAAGGTAGTTGATCACCTGATTGAATTGGGCAGCTACAGAAGTGGAATAAAGAAATAAAATAAATACATTTGAAATGTTTAAGGCTCCTTCCCCAAAATACTTGTGTCTACCTGATCAATTTCATCAACCCCCCAAAATCTATGTCACTCCCAGGTAGACTTTTCAAAATATCAATCAAGTTCCTTTGAGGTGTTATAGTCACAAGCATGGAATATTAATAAACTAAGTGATCTTATCTTGAGACAAAGAGAGAACTAATAACCTATGTAGAAACTGCAAGTTCAGAAGCTAGTTCTGCATATCTAAAGATGGGAAAATAATGGAAACTATTGCCCAGAAACAATTTGTTTGCCTTGGATATTTAGCAAAATCCTGAAGTTTTCCCGAGGACTGCCATTAGCAAACATGTGTTTGCCCTCATGAGTACACACCCCAAATTTGAAAATGGTTGTTACTTGGAAAAGAGAAATGATGTTAGGCAAACAGTACTGCATTCTCACTTCCGTGCCTTCTCCCATCTTTTCCAAGCTAACTTGGCCCTGAGGGCTTTCTTATTTCTACCTGTTTTCAAAAGCTCCTAATTCCTTAAGTGAAGAATGAAGAGGTTTTGATTCATAAACAAAATAGGAGTCCCAGTTTCTTCAGCTTGCTTTCTTTTTATAAAGTTTCTAGTCCTCATGTCCTATCACTTTCTATTTGATTTTTAATTATAAGAGGCAATTAATAGCAGCGTTAAAGGAATGTTAGAATTCTTTGAGCTCATCAAAAATCTGGGTAAATTGAATCAATGTAACCCACCATATAAAAGACACAAGAGCGAAGTAAATTCTTTTGGGAAGACTACCCCCAAAAAGGCCTAGTTCCTGATGATGCCCCCAATATAAGCTTCAACATTGAAATGTAGAGAACAGGACATCTAATAAGACATTAATAAGTGAGTAAACTCATGTGTCCAATTCCTTTACACCTCAGTGCCACCATTTCCTTACCAGTCACCCGGATCTCATCGCTCCCAAATGTCTCAGTGTGAAGTTGGAGGCGTCCACGGCGCTCTGTATGGTCAACGCCACACAAACTGGGAACACAATGGACACAGCGTTTGTGCACATTCATCTCACAGCCTGCAGGGGGCAACAAAGGTTGGCAAATCAGCTGAAAGCAAATGGGCATAAAGAGAATAGATTTCCCTACTCTAACACAGGTTCAATTTATTGCTTACATTGAAAGATTTTTTCTAAATATTAATAAATAAATTTTAGGATTTTCATTTTCAAAACCTTTTAACTTAAATATGGTTAGTTTGAGTGTTCTGAGCTTTGCACTTGCCTTCTGAGGTCAGAACAAAACAGCAATCAGCACAAAATTTACCTATTTCAAAAATTCAACAATATTTCAGAATTCCTAAAGTTCTGACCACAGGAAGCAACCTCACATCTAATCAATTCAATCTTCTGGATGTTGTAAGTTTGATGTAAAATGTGTGTGTTCTAAGAGTTTGTTCCAAGATTGTATAAAGGAATTGTATGAACTTGGTATAAAACAACTGTCCAGGAGTGACTTGGAGAAGTATTTACATTGTCCAGAGTTTGAAGAAAGCATAAGAAAGAAACTAAGAAGTCCTACTTTGATTTTATTAGTATAATAAAGGACAGAGAGAAACTTGAATAGGACAGTGTTTAGTATTTTTCAACCATAGAAACTTTAAGATGGGTGGACTTCAACTCCCAGAATCCTCCAGCCGTACTGGCTGGGGAATTCTGGAAGATGAAGTCCACCCATCTTAGAATTGCTGAGATTGAGAAACACCAGGATAGGGTTTCAACATTCTGTTAATATATATTCTACTACAATAAAGCAGCATTATTGGAATTTCTGTGTTTCTTGACCCTGCCTACTTCAAAGGGTTGACACATCAGAACAAAACATTCAGTCTAGGATATTTCAAGTGGGTCTGTTTGTTCCATGTTCAAATGAAAACATATTTCTGCTTCCTGCACATCCCTATTTCTGATTTTAAAATATGCCTTCAATTAGTGAAATCACATTTTTTCTGTAAGTTAAATATTTTACTACAGGAAGTTACAAAATGTCCTAGACCTAGATGAAAGGTATCTTTTTTTTTTAAAGAGACATTTCTTTTTTATTCATTTATAGAGGAGGGAGTCCCATTTAGGAGACTGCCAGCTTGCAGCTTATGGCTGCATCATATAGCAAGCAACATATACTTTGTTTTTTTACAAAAAGATTAATCACTGCAAGTCCATATCATTTATTAACTAAGATGCTTCTAATGAGATAACAGTCTTCTTTGCTACATGCAAACATCTTTCTGATATTACGCTTGAAATGGAGAAGCCATTTGGTTGTGTTTGCAAGCCTATCTCGGAAAAAACATAGGTCAGATTCAGCAAATTAGCTGAAGGCTGTTCACCATCTGTTCAATAACTGATTGCAGAGATCCACTCTAAATCTTTGGGAGAAAGCAAAACCATAATATTGGCCACATCTTCCATTAAAGAAACTAATTATTGCTCTTTAACATACTTACATTCAGGTACCCATATTTGATGCAATGGCTTCTCAGTTATAGCTCCCAAATTCCTAGATACTGACTGCAGTGGGTTACAGAAAATCTCTTTTTGTATGTATTTTCATGTTTCTACATCCCTGGGGGTGTAAATTTCAGATGAATCTACTTCTATACGCCCAGAATTGATAATAGCTGCCTTGTTATAATGAAGTTACAAAATTGCATCAGATTTTCTCTGTATGCCAGATATAAATATTGTCATCTATCCAGCTAATGGTTAATTGGCTATCACTGAATTCCACAAGGCTTACAATTTTAAAGTCGCTTAATCTTCATCTACACTTTCAAAAACCTACGATAGTAAGATTCACAAGAGTGTTACTACTGAAGTCGTAGATGGAGGGTCACATTTTAATATTTCCAGGAAACCTGAGAAGCTCTGTTCATGTAAAAAAGTTTCCAATAAGCTGATAAGCTCAATAAATGGGAAGAACTAGAATCTTTCTCCTCTTGCCTATCTGAAGTGCAATATTCTATTTTACAAACTCATTTTGCTGCCCAAAAGGGAACAGTAGGAAGAAAATGATACTTCTTTATCACTTTTTAAAGTCTGTATCAAGTGTAGAAGAATGAAAGAATAAGAGTTGGAATTAACTTTAAAAAAATAAAGTAGCCTCTGAACTAAACTTGAACTACTGATTATTGAAAGCAACCAGTTTTTCTAGCACATGCTATGTAGAGTATTTTAGACGAATGCAGACTCTCACCTTTAAATTATATTGTGTATGTTGTTATGCACATACACACACAAACTACTACTAATATTGGAAGAATATCTGAAGGACAGTGAAAAAGCTAGTATACCACGAAGGCTTACTAAATACCAGAGAGATCAAATTGACCTATAAGAAAGACTAAAAGAAGAACAGAAAAGAGGCATGGCAGGGCAAAGGCTTACATGGCTAGTACATTAAAA
The DNA here is from genome assembly GCA_024509115.1 of Crotalus helleri. Classification (NCBI taxonomy): domain Eukaryota; kingdom Metazoa; phylum Chordata; class Lepidosauria; order Squamata; family Viperidae; genus Crotalus; species Crotalus helleri. The sequence continues at coordinate 4,602,565 of JAKSXO010000028.1, forward strand.
AATAACAGTAGGCAAAGCAAATAACACGTCCTGTTGATCAATAAAAGCAGAAAAAGAAAGAAACACAGTGGCTACTTATGGCTACCCAAAACCAAGCCTTAAGAACAAAGCCATTGTTGAGAAGACAGCAACAGATAGCAAGTGCCACCTCTTCATGGAAGCTGAAGAAACAATGAATTACCTGGTTAGCTGTTGCAAGAAGATCACACAGATTGACTACCAACAACAGCATGACAAAGTAGCAACAATGGTGCATTGAGATATCTGCAAAAAATACCATTTGCCTGCAGGCAAGAATTGGTGGGGCCACAAAATAAACAAATGTAATAGTAAATGGAGAAGCTAAGGTGCTCTGGGAATTTAAAATTCAAACAGACTATCATATGCCGTATAACAAGCCAGACTTAACAATTGTCAAGAAAAAAGAAAAAAGTTTGGATAGTAGACATTGCAGTAGCAATGGAGACAAAATAATAGAAGAGAAAGAAATTGGGGGTGGGGGATCACAAAATACAAAGACCTGCAAACATATATAGACAACTGTGGCAAAAGAAAGCAAAGACAGTAGCCATAGTCATAGGCACCTTGGGTGCAATCCCAAAACATCTGGAGCACTTCTTAGGCAGCTTTACTTGGAACAGCTTACATCCTGTGACAATAACTTTAACAACAATCATTTCTACTATTTAGGTAACAGCATTTTAATTCTTTTTCTTATAACAATTCACACAACTCTAGAGAACAATTAATGCTTACTCACAGGTGCATTTCATCCCCTGGTGCACTAGTCCGTAAAGGAGCGAGCCACAATGATCACAAAAAGTGGGACTGCTGTAGCTATGGATTTTGAACTTATGCTTATTCCGGGGATCCTGCAAAAGAGAAAATTTATAAACATATGTAATTAGTGAAGGCACGTATCCATTATTGTGTGGCAGCCAGAAAACAACACTTTTGTTTATCTGAATTCCCACCATCATCTCTAAAAAGCCTACTCCCTTTTCTCACCATATAGAAAAAGCCAATTTAGTATAGTGGTTAAGATGTTGGCCTACAAACCAGGATACAGTTAGTTCTAGTTCTGCCTTAGCCATGAAAGCCAGCTGGTGGACTTTAGGCCAGTCCTTCTCTCTCAACCCAGCCCACCTTACAGGGTTGTTGTGGAGAAAGCAGGAGGAGGAAGGAGTATTAGATATGTTCGCTGTCTTGAATTACTTAGAAAAAAGTAATAAAAGCAGGATAAAAACAATCTAATAATAATATAAATACAGAAAAGATCGTCAAATGGTTCATTGCGGATAGCATCAAAAGCTGCACTCTAACAATTACACTATCCAGCCACTCTCTCTGTGTGTGTGCGTGTGTGCATGCTTGTGTATTTTCTCCACAGCAGAACAAATGGTGTACACAAGGAAATATGTTTGCATCTGTATGGCATAAATCTGCTTTTGCATCCAGAATGGCTGAATATACTCCCAAATTTTATGCAAGAAAAAAAGTTGGGAAATTTTGTGCTTCTGAAAGAGAAGAGGCAAATCTTCCCATCTTTTCTAGTTTATTCCTTAATATTTCAGGCCAAGGACAACAGAAATAGGACCATGCCAGCTGCTGAAAGTATCCATTCCCTCTGTCAGCAGTATAAATAACAAGGAAACCAGGATGTTCACCTGGAATGGAGGGAGAGACCCACTGTCCAAGTTTCCAACCATCCCCCAAATATATTTTTTTCTCACCACAATCTCACTTATCTCTCAAAAGACACAGAGTTCTGTAATGAAAAAGGCACTTACATCGGTCTGGGGCCCTTTCCCAGCTCCTGGACATTCAAAAGTGACAAATTCATGACATCTTTTGTGTACAACAAAGCTGCATACTGAGAAAGGGGACACAGAAGAAAAAGTTTAATGAAAAATATAGGTCCGATGTGGGAAAAAGCAATTCGGCAAAGGAATCAGTAAAAGAAAGACACAATGGGAAAGAACATGGAAGTCCAGAAAAAATATATTGTTAAGAATTTAGAGTTAAAAACATTATTTAGAAGAATGATAAGGTAAGATTACAGAAACTGACAACAGAGAAAAGGAACATGTGAAGTTGTGTTATCTTAATTCATTACTATCTGCTTTGAAGGCATTGGGTCTCCAATCTCTTCAGCTATACAAAACTGAAGATGATAGAACTATAAATATTTACAATAAAATATACGCCCTGCTCTCTTCACCTTATAATCTTGTTGTCCATAATATATGCTCTTTCCATGTTACATGTTCTTTTTTCACTCTTAAGACTTTACTGAAACAGTAAAAGGGGGGGGGGGGAACAATACTTTCAAAACCTAAGCAAAGATGTGCCAGACATAAAAAAAGAAATTGAGGCATAATTCATAGTCCTTGACTTACAACCATTCATTTAGTGACCCTTCAAAGTTAAAATAGCATTGAAAAAAGTAATTTACAACCAGTCCTCACACTTATAATCATTGCAGCATCCCCACAGTCACATGATCACATAGACTCTTGGCAACCAGCTTTCATTTATGACAATTGCAGCATCCTAGGGTCATGTGATCACCATTTGCGACCTTTGCAGCCAGCTTCTGACAAGCAAAGTCAGTGAGGAAAGCCAAATTCACTTAACATCTGCAGTTATTCATTTAACAACCAAAAAAAGATTGCAAAATCAAACAAGATTCACTTAGTAACCACCTTGTTTGGCAATGGAAATTCTGGTCCCAATTAGTTTAAGTCGAGGGCCTACCTGTACTATATTCACAAGACAGATTGGTCTATAGTCTGTGTGCACATGTAAAAATCCTGTTCTTCAATTTCCAGCCTAGCCCTACTTGAGAGTGCATCAGTTTCTGTTTACATGTCAAAAAAAAAAAATCAAATTTAAAAGGTATTCCAAGAATACAGGGCTGCATCTGAGGCGCTCTTTTGGTAGATAAAATTTTTTAAAAGGCCTAAAGACATTCTGAGAAACATACCAAATTGCTCAGAAAGCATGAATTCTGAGCCAACATGCCAGACATGACATTTTAAAATGACACCTGCAGTTGTTTGTCTGCAAGTCAGCAAATATTTTACAGTATTGATCTTGAGTCTCCTGTTTAATGCAGGCCACTGGAACTTGTTGAGGGAAAGCCAAGATGCTAATCCAGGAGGGCAGGTGTGGGGAGAGAGAGTGACTTTCTTCTCACCTACAATCTCCCCCCTCCCCACCTCTTCTTCCTTCTGCAGCTTTAGGCCTGAGATTTGGAAGAGGGTCTCTATGGCAACAAGCAGGGACAATCTCTGAGTATCCAGCTCAGCACGGGAAGAGATTGGACCAAACTGGAGGCTGGAGGAGAGATGTTTGCAAAAGGGTGGTTCCAGATGGAGAGTTCCTCGCTGTCTAATCAAGACACTTTGCAGTTACCCAAACCTCCCTCCTTAACAGTTTTTGTGTGGTATATTAAAAGAAAAAAGGTGGGGAGGACTAGAAGGTTACAAAAAAAGATACTTTTCTCCAGACCCTCTAAAAGTTCCAGAAATGAGGCAAAGCAGCTGCAGATTAAAAGCTTTAACTGAAAAACAGCAGGAATCTTTAGCTATGGACCTCTCACTCCAACTTTACAACCGGTCCGTCTCTTTGAGCTGAGGTGACTTATTTTTAATATTTTTATATTCATGATTTTAATTGTAAGCCGCCCAAGAGTTGCTCTGCAGTATGAACATATAACTGTAAGGAGGGGTCCTTGGTGCTTTCTGAGCTTGGTTGTTTTCTTGCAGATGTTATATTACCCAAACTCGGTAATATCATCAGTGCTAGTGATGATGTTACTAGCAATAGATGACTAGTACTGATGATGTTACTGATGATGGTGTTTGGGTAATGAAACACCTGCAAGAAAACAACCAAGCTCAGAAGCACCAAGGACCCCCCCCCATTTCAACCCAGAGCTACAAATATTCTCCTTTATTGATATAACTGTAGTAAATTATATAATTCACCATATCCCAGTGTTCCTCTGTTGTTCTCGCTAACTTACACACACACACACACACACACACACAGACCAAACAATTGAATTTATAGCTAAACCAACTCATCAGAGACTTGACTCAGGACCATGAGCAGGTGATGTCCCATTATTGTAAGGTTTGGGTTTCTAAAGAGCTGCAAAACTAAACTGATCCTCACGGCTCTTTCTTGTGCATGAAGCTGTGGAGAATATCTCAGAAGCAAGCCAGCATCAGGATACCCTCACCAGCTATCCCCCTTATCCCCAATCCCTATCTTTGGCTGAGCCGTTTCTGTAAACATCCCTGGGTTGCCATAGTAACAGCGATCCCAGCCGAAGCCCCTCTATATGCGAGTCCCCTATCTCCAGCCTCTGTAAGGTAAGCATAATATGCAAGTCATGTGGGAGGGAGGGAATGTGGTGGTCTAGAAGAGCTGGGAGGGAGGACTTGCTCAGGGAGGCTACCGTGGATCTTATCCAGGAAGTTGGAAGACAAAATGGGGGCAGGAAAGCATTTGGGTGCTCAGCTGCTGATGGCAGAGTTCAGCCAAGCACATTTGTAATGAGATGGGACCACAGTTGATTGGCAGGTGTGATGTAATTGGCAAGTGAGGCGAGGGTGTCGCTTAGCGATCTCCCTGACAGCCCTAGGGTGGTTTCTTAGCAACCATCAGATTTAGGAAGTGATTTGTAGAACATCATCCCAGTTCAGGGCAGGGAAACAGGAGATGGTTCACACACAGCCCAGTGCCTGTTGAGAGGGAGGGGACCCAAACCTGAGGAACATGCAAACAATCAGATGACCATTAATATCTCCATTAATAAGATATGTGATTTTAAAGGGTGGAGATTTTCTAAATCCTCAGGTGGAACTATACAAGAGAAACTCTCAGTGAAAATGTTCACCATGAGTGCAATGGGCAAAGAAGGAAATAGGCAGAAGATGCCATGCCTGAGAAAATAAGCATGCCCCTCACCCAGAGGTATATAGTGAGACAGGCAGCATACAAAAATATTTGTGAGGATTTTTTGCACTTGTTTGCATTCAAGATCCTGAACGTACAAAACAGAGCTGCTTTGTATATCTTAAATATACAAAAGTGGAGATGTTAGCAATGTTGAGAGCAGAGGAGTCAGCATACAGTATCTCACGTGTTCTGGATCAGCCAGTTAGATGAGAACTGTATGTTAGAATGTTTGGCATTTATAGGGTTAAGCGCTGTCTCCTTAAGAGATGGCTTATGGGTAATGTAGTTTAGCTATTCAGTGAATCCCATGTTAATAGGTCAGTAGGAGGGCCTACTAAGTTCATCACAGGATATCCTGGGTACATGCCAGTTTGGAATGTCTTTGTCTGAGATAAGCATGGGATCACCGGAGGACAGACATGGTCTTAATTCACGCTAGAAGTTGATGTGAAGGAATTAATGATTTTACCTACAAAGATGGACAAATATGCAACATCCAGATGGAACTACTGAAACATGAGTTCTGCCAGTATTCCCGAATAAATATTTGTTTTATAATCATCTTTGTTGAGTTATCTGTCTGGCCTTGAATTACAAAGCATCTTGATTCAGGTTCCAGAACAGTAAAATCATTATTATGCTTCATATCAGCAGAAACAGCAATGTTCTTTATATGCAGTAAGAACAATATTATCTCAGTATCAGCTTTAAAGGAAGAAAAGTAAATTGATATGGCTAATTTCCTCTAACTGCCTTTTTCGTCTGCCTGCATTTCCCTCCATTGAAGTAAAGAGTTAAAGAAAGTACTCTGTTTACCAGCCAACGTTTAAAGTAAAGGGAAAGAGCCAAATTGGGTGCAGCCGCCCTCCCCAAAACGTTCCTGCCTATTGCATCTCATTGTAAGAATTTCTTGCATATCTAAAGACTGTGTTTCTAAAGATCAGAGAAGCGTTGGAGCAGCCACCCCCCTCCTCCCCTCCTTTCTGTTGCATAAAGCCAAGAGGGGAGCAAGTAACTGTTAATTGCCTTCAAGGGGAGGAAAACCGAGCGACTGTTCTCAGCCTGCCTGTTGCAAAGTGCTAATTTAGAGTGAAGAGAGCTGCTCCCACAACTTCAAAGCTGTATTTCCTTTGTCTGCATATTATTCAGAACGCTTCAGCCCAGAAAAGTTACGGGGCAAAGAATTTTGTTTCTTTTGTTTGTACATCGATCTGAGAAAGAAAGCAGCCACCAGCCTCTTAGTTTGGCAACCAGGCTAATTTTGTTACTAAGGAAAGTCATTAATCCATTCATTTCTCTTTGTAAGCCCATCTGGTGAGAGGAGGCTTTCTCACCCCCTCCCTTGGAATTAGAAGAATGTGTTTCAAACAAAGCCCTCTCAAGCATAAGCAATGCAGTAACTCCCCCTAGTGGCAACCTGCAAACAACCAATACACATTTACAAAGCAATAGCCCTGCTGAAAGAACAGCATCCCCCACCTTGGTAGCTGATCTGCAAATAGCAGGCTTGCACCAATCCAAGTTAATAGCACACCCCAGAGGTGAAAGAAGGAACTTCGCTGAAATTTCTAACTATGCAGAGTGTGTCTCTGATAGTCAAAGAGCAAAGTTCCCTGAATTCATCCAAAGTAACCAGCACCCCCTAGTGAGCAAAGAGTGAACTTCACCCGAAGTAATCATTCACGCAAGCAGTCACCCCTAGTAGTATCTTTGCTGAGGGCAAATTAAGGAGAAAAAAAGGCAGCAAATTAACCTTGTGTCAGACCCAGCGTAAAACATCTTGAATAAGCGGGCTGCGACGCTGCTGAGAGGCCTCGGCGATGCTGCAAGTCAGATGGGCGGCGCTAGAGATACCGACGCTCAGCTGATGACGTCCTGCCTGCGACGCGCGTCTAGGGACTGATTTGGGCTACCGCGAATCAGATGGATGGTGTTAATTCCAATGGGCTGCCGACGATCAGCTAATGACGCTCTGCCTGCGACGCGCGTCTGAAGGGACTTGAGTTGAATTAATCTGCTGTTTTCAGTTAACTGGGATGCTGGGTCTGACAAACATGAGGGTGTGGCGAGGGTGGAGCGGTGATTGGTAATTGAGGTGTGGTGGCGGGGCTTATTTAATACGCTGGAATGGGAGGTTTCTCAGGGCTGACTTTCTTTTCAACTTAGCAACATAATAAATCCTGAAACTTTGTTGAATCCTGCATCGTTCCTAATTCCTGGGTTCCGTGCCTACAGTCAGGACGAGCTTACATTAAGTCAGCCCTCACTCACATTAGTTGTTCCAACACCCGGCGCTCGCTAGGAACAAGGAGCTATGGCAGAGGGAACGCAGGGAGAGGACCCTGTCATGGCTGAAGACTCGGAGGAGTCCGGTGAACAGCTGGAGGGCCTGGCAGCGGGCGGCACAGGGGAGGAGCCAACGGTGGTTCGACAGAGGGAAAAAATATGTGCTCCCGTAGTTGAGGGTCCAAAAACCCGACAGCAACGTCCGGTGGATACGGGGGGCGAATGGTGGTTTAGCCCAACGCTGGGGCTCCCTGAGGATGGTCGCGGACGACGGTTGGCGCCAAGCTTTACCGGTTGGAGGGAACGCCGGGTCACTGGAGACCATGAAGAGGAATGGAGCTGCTCCACAGCCCCGGGGCAGTACACGCTGGATGTGCTCAGAGACCAGTTTGGGGAACGTATATACCCCACTACTATACATAGCCCTAGCAAGGATAGCCGACCTTACACCTCCCAGTTCCGGTTGTCCGGTACAGAGCTTAACCTGCACCCGGATGACCAGTTCACGTTGCGGGAACCTACCACAAGGCAGGTGGGGACGGATCGTACACGTTATGGATTGGGGGTGAGGGGACTGGGGAACAGGCCGGCAGACCCTGATGACATGGGCGCAGGACCCACGGGGGGAGGAGCAGGGACTCGTCCTAGACCATCTCTGGAGGCTGGTCGGTATGGAGGACAGGTGCCACCTCCATGGCCTCAGAATATGGTGTGGAACCCTCCCCCTATAACGCTTACATTTGACGGGGACCCAGATCGCTTAGCAGTCTTTCTTAGTCATGTACTGAACCATCTAGATCGCTACTCCACCCTGTATTCATCCAATTGGTCGATGGTGGTCGCAGTCACATCGAGTCTACAGGGAGAGGCAGCTGCATGGGCAGCTGATCTCTATAGTGACCAAGCCAGAGAGCTAGCTGATGTGGGGCTCTTCCTGGATGCGTTAAGAACTAGATTCGAAGACCCAACACGCTTACAATGGGCGGAGGCCCAACTAGTGGGCCTGCGACAAAGAGGGAGACCGGCAAAAGATTACATCCGTGAGTTCCAGAAATTAGCGGGGAGACTGCGATCGTGGCCGGATCGTTTACTGGTTCACCACTTTCGTAATGGCTTGGATAACGAGATACGCCGGGCATGTATAGTGAGAGGGATAGGGGGACGTCTGTCCGATTGGTTTAAAGCCGCGATGGAACTGGACATCGGGTTGAGGGAGCATACCAGTGGGCGTGAGAACAGACTACCACCCCGCCGGGGCCAGGACCCGCCCACAGGCCGTATGGTCCAGGCCACACCGGAAGCAACGCGCCCAAAGACAACCTTTAGGTGTTTCCGATGTAACCGACCAGGGCACCGAGCAGCAGAGTGCGGACTACCGGCAATACTAGGGACACCAACGGCGATCGGCAAACCAGGCTCTACACCGCAGAAAACAACGGAGAAGTCACGGGTAGCCCACCAAACGGGGCAGACACCGATACAGCCAGCTTCCGGTGATCATTCCCCCATGTTGCAGGAATACGAGGAGGACGGTCCTGTAGAAGATTCAATGGTGAGTGAACCAATCGTCCCATTCACCATTCCAGTAACTCTTACAAGCCCAATTACTGGGGAAGCGAGGTCTTTTCAGGCATTGCTTGATACCGGATGCACCCGGTGTTTAATTAATAGGGGGGTAGCACAACAGATGGGGATTAGGGTGACTCGACTAAAATCCCCAATTCGATTCGAGCAGGTGGATGGTTCACTGCTAGGGGGGGCTCCAACCACGTTGGTGACCGAACCAGTCAGGATGGATGTAGGTGGTCATTGGGAGGTTATCAGATTCATCGTGGTCCCTTCCATGACCGAACCTCTCATTCTTGGATTGGCCTGGCTGGATAAATGGACACCGATCATCTGGTAGGAGGATGGGTCTCGACGATTGCGGTTGCCCGTGGGTCCTCAGCCACTACCCACACCTGATCATAATGGAGATAAAGGGCTGGGTGCTGTAGACCCAATACCGGAAGGGGACGGACCCGGATACCCGTCAGTCTACAACGACCTGGCAGCAGTATTTAGTGAACATGATTGCGACACTCTGCCACCCCATAGGGCAACAGATTGTGCCATCGAACTTATTCCTGGGGCAAAGTTGCCTAAGCCCAGAATGTACCCCATGACATTCGCTGAGCTAAAGGAAATGAGGGAGTATATCGATAAAAACCTGGCTAGGGGCTTTATAGAGCCGGCGCGCTCTAAAATAGCAGCACCCGTAATATTTCATGAAAAAAAGGACGGAGGACTACGGTTATGTGTAGATTTCAGAGGACTGAACGCGGTATGCGTAGAACCCATTTATCCGCTACCTCTCATGAAAGACCTCCTTGCCCATTTGGCCACTGGCAAGATTTTCACAAAATTAGATCTTCGGGAGGCATATTATAGAATACGGATAAAGGAAGGGGATGAGTGGAAGACCACTTTTAACTGTCCCTTAGGGAGTTATCAGTTCAAGGTGATGCCTTTCGGTCTACAGGGAGCCCCGGCTGTATTCATGCAGTTAATAAACGAAATGTTGCATGACCATCTTTATAGGGGTGTACTTGTATACTTAGATGATATACTTATATACTCGAGTACACTGGAAGACCACATACAATTAGTTCGAACGGTGTTGCGAAAATTACTAGATTCCAAACTATACTGTAAAGTATCAAAATGCGAATTCCACAAAGACCGTATTGATTACTTAGGATTCCGGGTTTCTGCGTTGGGAATAGAGATGGATCCCAATAAGATACGCAGTGTATTGGAATGGCAAGCCCCAAGGACTCGTTGCCAATTACAGCGGTTTCTGGGGTTCGCTAATTTTTATCGTCAGTTCATACCGTCCTTCGCTGATGTGGCCCTACCATTGACTCAGTTGTTACGTACCAAACACAATACTGGTAAACCCCGGCCAAAACAACCGCTGGAATGGACCATGGCATGCCAACAGGCCTTTGAAAAGTTAAAAAGCCTGTTTGCACAGGAGCCGTTATTGGCACATCCTGACCCGGACAAGCCCTTTATTGTACAGGCGGACGCTAGCGATGTAGCCGTTGGCGCTATTCTATTGCAGCGTAATGAGAAAAATATGCTACAACCGTGTGCCTACACGTCCAAAAAATTCACTGAAACAGAACGACGTTGGGCAGTGTGGGAAAAAGAAGCATTTGCAGTGAAATGGGCATTGTCCACTTGGCGCCATCTGTTGGAAGGGGCTCAACATCCCTTCGAAGTCTGGACAGATCATCAAAATCTAACAGTGCTTCAAACACCAAGAAAACTAGCGCCTAAACACGTCCGATGGGCACAGTATTTTCAACGTTTCAAGTTCTGTTTAAAGGTTGTTCCGGGTGGAAAGAACTTTCTAGCGGACGCACTCTCCCGAATGCCCCAATATGACAGCAAACGGGAACAGGTGATCCAGGCTGTCATACCTCAGTGTAATGGGGAGCCCGAAAAGGCAGAAGTTTGTACAAAGCTAGCAACTTTTGAAGAAGAAATAAAAACAGCTTTAGTAACTGATCCTTGGCTATCAGCGAATCCAGGGATATTGACCTATCGTAACGGTTTGGCCTGGTATGGCGATAAATTGTATATACCTCAGGAAGTGCGCAGCCGGGTATACCATCAATGTCATGACTCCAAAGTAGCAGGTCACTTTGGTTTTGTAAAAACATTACATCTAGCAAGAAGGCGATTTTGGTGGCCAAGCTTAAGGAAAGACATTGAAACATACGTAAAAGAATGTAGGGTTTGTGCACAGGCAAAGGTAATACCTAAGAAGCCAATGGGATTGTTACAGTCAGTGTCTGATCCGATACGGCCATGGCAAGATATTGGCATGGACTTCCTGGTGGAGTTACCAAATGTAAAAGGTTACACAGTCATATGGACGGTAATAGACTTATTTTCGAAGCAGGCTCATTTTATACCCTGCAAAGGGCTGCCGTCTGCAGCGCAACTAGCGAAGCTATTTGTACAGCACATTTATCGTCTACATGGAGCTCCCCGACGGATTATATCAGACCGCGGGGTTCAATTCACAGCTCGATTCTGGCGTCAATTTCTGGCCTGTATTGGAACTACTCAAGGATTGAGCTCTGCATACCATCCATGTACCAACGGAGCAGCGGAACGAGCCAATGCGGCCGTGTCACGATACCTACGTTGCTATGTCTCTCACCAACAGACGGATTGGATGGATTATATACCCTTTGCCGAGCTAGCTTACAACAATGCAGTGCATAAGAGTACCGGGTTAACCCCCTTTCAAGTGGTATATGGCTACGATCTAAATCCCTTACCAGGTTGTGAACCACTGACGTCCCTGGCCACGAAGCCAGGGGACTGGATGTCCCGTGCTAACCAAGTGTGGCATACAGTAAAGAAAGCGCTGATACAGGCGGGGCAAATAGCCAAGGAACAGGCAGATAAAGGTCGTAGAATGTCAACCCAATTCCGAGTAGGTGACCAGGTATATCTCTTGACCAAATATCTTAAGTTACAGGTACCCTGCAAGAAGTTGGCGGCGAAATACGTGGGTCCATTTCGCATAATACGCATCATTAATCCTGTTACGGTACAACTCCAACTGCCGGTCTTCCTTGGTAGAATACATCCGGTTTTCCACGTGAGTCTGTTGAAGCCGATAGAAAGGAACACTCATACAGATCCTCCTGGACCTATAGCTCCGGGACAGTATGAGATACAGGATATCATGGACTCACGATGGCGGGGGGGCAAAGTATACTACCTGATATTATGGAAAGGATATCCCCTATCCGATGCTTCATGGGTGCAGAGTGAAAAGGTTTTCGCTCCGGAGCTGCTCCGAAGATACCATAAAATATGGCCAAATAAGCCGAAACCGAATGAGGGGGGGGGGTTAAATAATATATAGATACTGTTAACCAAACGATGCATTAACCTGTAACGTTCTATTCCAGGGGATCCCGTGGTGAGGGGGGGCCGAATGTCAGACCCAGCGTAAAACATCTTGAATAAGCGGGCTGCGACGCTGCTGAGAGGCCTCGGCGATGCTGCAAGTCAGATGGGCAGCGCTAGAGATACCGACGCTCAGCTGATGACGTCCTGCCTGCGACGCGCGTCTAGGGACTGATTTGGGCTACCGCGAATCAGATGGATGGTGTTAATTCCAATGGGCTGCCGACGATCAGCTAATGACGCTCTGCCTGCGACGCGCGTCTGAAGGGACTTGAGTTGAATTAATCTGCTGTTTTCAGTTAACTGGGATGCTGGGTCTGACAAACATGAGGATGTGGCGAGGGTGGAGCGGTGATTGGTAATTGAGGTGTGGTGGCGGGGCTTATTTAATACGCTGGAATGGGAGGTTTCTCAGGGCTGACTTTCTTTTCAACTTAGCAACATAATAAATCCTGAAACTTTGTTGAATCCTGCATCGTTCCTAATTCCTGGGTTCCGTGCCTACAGTCAGGACGAGCTTACACCTTGCTTATTATCACAAAGCCATAATGACCAAGCGGATATTTATGTGAGCTAGTTGGAGCTCAGTAATTTTCCAGGCGATCAACAGCTTGCAACGTAACTTCCATGGTGGAAGTTTATGGGAGCTAGTTGGAGCTCAGTAATTTTCCAGGCGGTCAACAGCTTGCAACGTAACGACCATGGTGGAAGTTTATGGGAGCTAGTTGGAGCTCAGTAATTTTCCAGGTGGCCACTAACGTGCAACGTGGTACTAGAAGACAGAATTTAGCTGACCTTTCTCCAAGTGCCCCCTAGTGGTTACAGAAGGAACTTCACACGAGCCTTTAATCATGCACAGAGAGAGCCTTCTAGTGGACAAAGGGTGAACCTCGAGGAAGAGCACCCTGGTGGCTGACCCGCAAGCAGTGACCCCTAGTGGTCAAAGGGTGAACTTCGCTGAAGCACCCACGGATGCAAGCAGTGACCCCTAGTGGGCAAAGAGTGAATTTCACTGAAGCACTCACTCACACAGTGTACCCTGGTGGCCAAAGAGGGAATTTCCCCGAAGTGCCCACCCAGATACAGTGACCCCTAGTGGTCAAAGAGCGAAGTTCATTGAATTCGCTTTAAAGTAGCTAGGAAGTTTACTGAACCTGTCCTAGCCATGGAGGAGTGTCTCCTTGATTTAGAAGAAGGGGTTCAACCAACCAGCCTAGATGAGACACCCCAACCAGCTGGCCAAGGAGAAATGCTGCAACCAGCTAACCTTGACCTGTACACAGAGGCTGATGCTGAAGCCTCAGTGAGACCAAAGACATCCCAGGTGCACTATGACCTGAGGCAACAAAGAAAGCATACAGAAGCCATGCGCTCACATCTGATGGAAAGATGGGAGTCAAGTGCCATGAAAGACACTGGGAGAAATTACACAAATTCTACCAAGTGCCTAAGGAGGAGCTCTCCCCCAAACGTGTGCGCTCATTGGAAGATGATAAGGAAGAAGCTTTCCGACAATGGACAGAATTCGAAAGCCGTCTCGAAGAGATACAGGCGCAATTAGGAGACTCAACTATAAATAGCACAATGCAAAGTCTCAAGCTAAAAAACAAGGAACGTAAGAAGTTTCTAGAGAGCTTAAACTGCCCCCCCAGAGACCGAGCCTTACAGGAAAGACAGACCACATGAGAGGGCCAAGTCCGAAGTCTCCCGCCATTCGCATGCACCATGCCAACGATCACAAGTGGCTCCATCTCATGCCTCTGGAAAAGCCTCACCCTTTCGCCATAACTCGACACGAGCCCAGGCGTATTCTAGTGTGCCACAACAATCTCACTTTACAGGCGCCTCCCACCATTCAAAAGTGTCTTCTCATCAGAGCCAAGCATCCTGAGCCTCAAGGGCAGAGAGCCTTGCCGCCCGACTCACACAAGCGCAAATCGATATCGCAATGGCTGACGCTGCTGCACAAGCAGCAGAAGAAGAAAAGCGGCCAAAAGGAGAATTGGCCAAAGTGGAGACTGCAGCAGCTCTACGTGTAGCAGAAGCAGAGCGACAGCAGGGGGAAGAAGTAGCCAAAGCTCAAGCTGCAGCAGCCCTTTGCATGGTAGAGGCACAGCATCAGCAAAGGGAAGACATGGTCAAAGCTCAGGCCAGCTTTGAGATTTCCCAGTGCCAACAGAAAGCAAAAGAGGCAGCCGTAAGAGCAGCGGTTCTGCAGAGAGAGCTGGAAGATGCTACATCTACGCACAGGTTGGAAGGGTTAGGAAGGGAAAGTCCTCATAACCGTGTGCAAGCCTACGTTGATGACCAGAGCGTGTTTCAACGTGAACAGGTGAGAGTGCCGCAGCTATCTGCAAGCCCCCCAAGACCGAGTAGACAAGGAGAAGAATCTCAACGGCCAGATGTGCCGATCAGCCAGAGATTTGACGTTGCAACATCTGGATCACGAGATCTTCCCACCGTTGCTACACCATTGACCCCAACGAACCAAACCACAGATGGTAACCGGATGGGTCCACCTACAGCAGCAATGGTTAAACAGCAGGAAGTGCAACTGCTACGGGATGAGCTCGCCAGAAAGGAGTCAATATTGAGGCAACAGGAAGCAGCATCCCGAGGAACCACCCCCAGACCTGACTACAGAAAATAATCTCTACCACCAGCTGTGCCAGCCTACCAGGGAGCCAGCAACACACCACCTGAAAGACAAGAAACCCTCCAACAAGTAAGCACACAAGAAGTCAGGTCAATGTAAGGGCAGAGGAATTTAGACCAAACCAACAAGGTCCCTTGCATGTGACATGGCAAGTTACCCTCAGCGGACAACACGTTGAAGAAATTTACGAGCCAGACCTGGCACAGGCCTCCACTTCCGGAAGCGACGCACCACCTCCGCCTGGCTACAGCCCATACGCAGGACCGATGTATCCTCCAACATTTGGTGGAAGAAGGTTGGACATGGCACCCAGAGGCGTGCGAAAATTCTCCGACAAACCAGGGAAGGACTATTTATTGTGGAAACAATTTTTCAAGCAAGCCATCCGTGATGAGAAGCTACACCCAAGGGAAGAGATCGGGCTTATGTCGGCATTGCTGGGACCAGAATCCTCAAAGGTAGTGGATGCGATCGTCGTATCACCCGTCACCCTTCGAGTAGCCTGGGAAATGCTCGACAAGCACTATGGGGCACCTTCTTTGGCACAGTCCTCATTCCTAAAGGATCTCTACAATTTCCCTTTCATCAATATCAATGATTCTAGTCAGTTGTGGAGATTCTCCAACTTACTAGAATAGCTCCGGGCAGCACAACAAAGTCGCACCATGCCGGGACTTGTCTGCCTCGACCAGTTCGACATGCAGAAGATTATCTTCCCAAAACTGCCAAGGCAGTTGAAACATCAATGGCTCAAAGAAACCCAGTCCTACAGGAAACAGGACCCCAGCAAACCCCTTTACTGTTCTCACAGATTTTGTTTTCGATCAAGCAGAACTGTACAATGACCCCAATTACCTTGATGTTGATGAAAAACGCTTTACGATGCCCAAACGGACCAGTCACAACTTTGGCACTAACAAGAGTTCTTTCCAAGCCACAAAGGACAAAACTCCTATTTCAGTATACAAGACAGAGGTCACGACCCAGCCAAAGAAGACTTCAGACGCGCAACTGCCAAGGAGTATTCACTCCAAACCTCGCCTATCCGACAAAGGCCTGACTTGTCCAATTCACAAATCTTCACACTCTCTGAACAACTGCAGAGAATTTGGAAGAAAGTCCCTGGATGATCAAAAGGCCCTGCTCAAGGAGTATAGGATATGCTTCAAGTGCTGTGACTCTATGGATCACATGGCCAAAGATTGTGCAGTTAGGGTGAAATGCCACCTATGCAACAGTGACAAACACCCAACAGCCTTACATCTAGACTCTAAGAAGCCCTCTGAGGAGCCACAACAGGCAACCTCGGTCCCTCCCACGGCAACGGAGACTCAACGTGGTTCCACAGAGCACCCAGAACCGTTTGGGGTGTACTACACAGATATATGTGGCGACTCACCGCGCCCTCCTTCATGCTCCCCCATCTGTCTAGCTAAAGTCTACCCCGACGGGCGACCAGAAAAGGCTGTAAAGATGTACGTCATACTAGATGCACACAGCAAGGTCACAATAGCTAAGCCTGCATTTTTTGACCTCTTTGACCTCCCAAGTAAACTAAAGCAAGGCTTTTCAACCAGTGGTACGGGTACCACCTGTGGTACATTGGCACCTGGCAGGTGGTACGCGACCATCCTAGAAAAGTGGTAGTGGGGGAGGGGAATGAGCTGAACCGATGGCAGCACCGCACAAGCCTGAGCGAGAAATGGCTGGAGCTGCCGGACTGTCAGGGCTCAGTGGAAGCACCAGGATCAGCGCCAGGCTCCAGCTGGAGCTCGGCACTGATCCTAGAGCTTCTGCTGAGCCCAGAAGAAGCATCGATCAACTAGAATGTTGCAGCATCTCCAAGCTCTTGTGATTTACATTCAGATGCTTGGCAACTGATTCATATTTATGATGGTCACAGTGTCCCAGGGTCATGTGAAGTGACCAAACCCTGCTGCAACCACCCAGCAGACGGGGAGAATAAAAACCAAACACACACCCCCACCCCCACTGCCAATACTCAACAGAAATGCTCACAACAATGAAAACCTCGGGCAGGAGGAAGAGCGCTGCCGGGTGGGCAGGCAGGTGTCTGTTGTAAGTCGAGGACTACCTGTACTTCATCACTTTTTTCCTTTTTTTTTGGGGTCATCAAGTTTTTGACACCTTGCTAGGCGACTGGTGGTACTCGGATATTGCCATATCCTAAAAGTGGTACAATGGGTGAAAAGGTTGAAAAGCCCTGAACTAAAGCATTTCTCAATAAATACATGCATAGTACCAATGAGCACGGCAGAGAGGAAAATCTCTGGTCTTTGCATAGAATCGATAGACGGAAGTTCGCAGTTCCTATTGCCATCAGTGTTGGAATGGGAGACCTTACCAGATGTTCGCAGCGAAATTTCAACACCAGAGGCAGCAAGAAAAATACCTCACCTAGTGCACATAGCCGATCTAAACCCTTCCCTAGATCCTGAAGCCGAAATCCTACTTATGGTGGGACGAGACGCCCTGGAGTCCATTGGTTCCGATGAAAGAATCAAAGGTCCACCAGGCACCCCAGTAGCCATTAAGACAGAACTTGGATGGGCCATCGGAGGGTCGGTCTGTGTTGACCAACCGCAAACTCCAACCCAGGTGAATATCTCAAGAACCTCCATTCTCAGCAATGGAAGAGATTTCTACATAAACCATGCCAACAACACTTCACACTTGCGACAACCAAACCCATTTTGGAAGCAGCAGTGTTCCAGACCAGCAAAAGTCACAATGACTCAGCCTTGTCCATAGTGGACAAACAATCTCTGCAGTTACGCGCGTTCTCCCAAAGCACTACACATTGGGACAGGCCACGTCTGCCAGAACAGAAACAAGACTGGGAGTTGTGGAGTACACTCCTAAGTTGCCTCCAAAGCATGCAAGTGCAACACACGTATGTCTCCAGCTCACCTGCCACCGTACAAAAGAAAGAATTGTACGCTTTCTCAGATGTGTCAATGAAGGTGATTGCAACCATAAGATACATCAGAGTCTACAGCAGGGAGAGCTGCAGTGTTGGTTTCATCTTTGGAAAAGCGAGACTAACAATACAACAAGGCCACAACGTACCAAGGTTAGAACCCTATGGTACCATATTGACAGCAAAACTCACCAACCTGACAACAAAAACAATAGGCCTTGAGCTACAGTCTACCACCTTCCACACAGACAGCAAGGTGATGTCAAGCTATATCTGCAACCAAAGCAGACACTTCTACGTCTATGTAGGCAATAGAGTAGAAAAGATTGAAACATATTCAAGCCCTGAACAATGGCAACATGTGCCAACAGATAAGAACCTTGTGGACCAAGCTAAGTGGCCCACCCTTGCGACACAATTGACAGAACTGATCTGGCTAAAAGGTCCTGAGTTCTTGGTTTGTCCAGACAGCCTGATGCCACAGAGACCAAAACGCTATATGCTTCCAGCTCCAGATCAACATGCCAACATTCAACCTCAGGCACCCAGTAAATTTCTCAGATAGGACGAGAAAATGATTGTCCAGACCATCTGCTTGTCCTCAATGGGCAAAGAGACAGAGAAACCGCTTTCTAGCCATTTCCTAGAACCAATCAGCTTCAAACCCTCCTCTAAGCGGAGACACCTGAGATTGGGCATAGTATTGAGCGTCCTGATCACTTGTCTTAGTATCCCAAGAACTAGCTTTGTAGGAGCCTGCAAGGACTTACAGACTATTGAAGGTGTTTGTCATGACCCAAGTGATTGACAAATGTCTGAAGGCCAAAAATTACCCTCCCCATGCATCTCACATGGGCGAAGCGTGGGAGCGCATGATTGGTGTACCCCACAAAATCATGGACTTTTATGTTGTCAAAGATACCCACGCCCACACATGAAGTCCTCACTACCCTCATGACAACAGTAGCAGCCACCTTCAACGCTCCACCAGTGGTTCCAGACCCTTCGGTTCCTGAGTATCCAGCTCCTGCTGTTCCTGAGTTTCCTGTGGTTCCTGCTCCTGCTGTTCCTGAATTTCCAGCTCCTGCTGTTCCTGAGTTTACAGCTCCTGCTGTTCCTGAGTTTCCTGTGGTTCCAGCTCCTGCTGTTCCTGAATTTCCAGCTCCTGCTGTTCCTGAGTTTACAGCTCCTGCTGTTCCTGAGTTTCCTGTGGTTCCAGCTCCTGCTGTTCCTGAGTTTCCTGTGGTTCTAGCTCCTGCTGATTCCGAGTTTCCTGTGGTTCCAGCTTCTTCTGTTCCTGAGTATCCTGTGCATCCAGGTTCCTTTGTTCCTGAGAAATTTTGGATTCCAGTTTTTCTGTTCCAGAAGTTGCTTTGGTTCCAGTTTTTCCTACAGGAAGAAGACCTTGTCTTGCTGAGAGACAAGAACGCATACCAGAACTATTGGCCCATGGGACTTGTGCACCGGGCCCCACCCGGTTTTGATGGACTAGTTCGCCAAGTTGAGGCCCAGATCATGAAGCCACGTGAGTCAGATCGTGACTCAAAGACTCTTGCACCAGACTGATCACCAATTTGGTCCCATTGCTGAAGAAGACCGAACTGGAAGATTGAACCTCAAACTATGTATTTGTGTTTATGCATTGTTTGATGTAACACTTGTTTATCTCTGATATAATTGTGCATGTTTTGATATTTACCTGATTGTTATGCATGTTTGATACCATGTTTTGCCTATTTTAGTCACTAGTTAGTTAGCAATGAGAATTGCATGCTTCAATGCTACGTTTTTTGCCTATTTCAGTTAGTTAGTAGTGGAAATTATATTTCCAAGCAGGGAGTGTTCTGGATCAGCCAGTTAGATGAGAACTGTATGTTAGAATGTTTGGCATTTATAGGGTTAAGCGCTGTCTCCTTAAGAGATGGCTTTTCATATCTGGTGGACCTGTAGAGATATTAAAGCTTTTTGGATTAAGATTTGGTGGAATATTCAAAAGATTTTTAAGAGAAAGATAAAGTTTACTCCGCAATTATTTTTGTTGGGTATTATTGTAGATTTTGATGTTAAAGAAATCAATTTGATGTTGAATCTTATAACAGCTGCAAGATTATTGGTGGGGCAATATTGGAAGAAAAACTCACTGCCTACTTTGGAAGAATGGATACTTAAGGTGTCTAATTTAGCAGAAATGGTGAAAATCTCCGCCTACTTGAAGGACCATTCACAAGAAAGATACATTATGGTTTGGAGAAGATGGATTGATTATATTCAAAAGAAATATGAAACTGAAAAGTATTACCTTGCTTTTGAGTAGATTTTAGATAATTATTAATAGTTTTAATTTGTTAATATTTCTTTTGAGAAGGAGTTAAAGTGTGTTATGGTTTTGATTGATAGTATAGTTGGTTTATGTTAGTTAGATTATGTTTGTTTATTTGTTACCCTGTAATCAGCTCTGGGAAGTGGGGGAGGGGGGAAGGGGAGAGGGGTGGGGGGCGTTTATATTGTAATAAATTTTTAAAACTTAAAAAAAAAGATGGCTTATGGGTAATGTAGTTTAGCTATTCAGTGAATCCCACGTTAATAGGTCAGTAGGAGGGCCTACTAAGTTCATCACAGGATATCCTGGGTACGTGCCAGTTTGGAATGTCTTTGTCTGAGATAAGCATGGGATCACCGTAGGACAGACACGGTCTTAATTCACGCTAGAAGTTGATGTGAAGGAATTAATGATTTTACCTACAAAGATGGACAAATATGCAACATCCAGATGGAACTACTGAAATGTGAGTTCTGCCAGTATTCCTGAATAAATATTTGTTTTATAATCATCTTTGTTGAGTTATCTGTCTTGCCTTGAATTACAAAGCAGGTTGATTCAGGTTCCAGAACATCACGAATCAAGTGCAACATCTGTGCACAAGGAGGGAATGTTCCTTTAACGTTCTCATCGTTCCCAGTCAAAATATATAATAAAATCAATTTCAGTGGATTTCTCCCTTAACTACCAAGAAACCTTAGCTGTGTGTCTCCGAGGTGCATGTAATTCCCTACTCATGCCTCATTCCCCCGCCTTCCTTTTATGAAATGCAGATGGGAAGCTATAATTTTTCATGAGAAACTGGTGCAGGGAGATACTTCTTAAACAGCTTCACTCTGCTGTGGAAGAAAATATATAGGTTTCTATCCCAACCTCCAGTGTGGGAAGAAAAACAGCTCAGCAGGAAAATCTCTGAAAAGATAATAATGAAAGGGACTGTCTTCCCCTGGTCCTCCACAAGGAATTAGAAAAAAAATTGCATGTAGATTATTGTAAAAGAAAAAAAACCATGTTGGTAGAAACTATATTTGATTCACTTTAATCTGTAGGGATTCTAAAAATTAGGAACCTTTCATACGTTATCCATTTTCTATATAAAATAACATACTATCATAAAATCAGGGCTTTGAGGTCATCTAGTCCAGCTCAATTGAAGAATCCTGTACAGGTAGTCCTCAACTTATGACCACAATTGAGCACAAGATTTCAATTGCTAAGCGAAACAATTGTTAAGTGAATTTTGCCCCATTTTATGACCTTTCTTGCCATAGTTGTTAAGTGAATCACTGCAGTTGTTAAGTTAGTAACACAGCTGTTAAATGAATCTGGCCTCCCCATTAACTTTGCTTATCAAAAGAGATCACATAACCCTGGGACACTGCAACCGTCATAAATGAGTCAATTGCCATGCATCTGAATTTTGATCACTTGACCATGGAGATGCTGCAATGGTTGTTAAGTGTGAAAAACAGTCAATCAGTTTTTAGTGCCATTGTAGCTTCAAATGGTCACTAAATGAACTGTTGTAAGTCGAGGACAGCCTGTGCTTACAGCACTATTTAGCCTTTCCTTAAACACCTTCAGTGAAGGAGATCTGCTGACCTGCTAAGGCCCCACTGTATCGCAGTTCCTACCAGCTTTATGAACAAGAAATAATGTTTGCTTAATGTTACATGAAATTTATCATCCGCAATTTCCTAATTCTGAAAATAGCTACCTTGCTAGGAATAATATTATCAAAGTGTTTCACTGCTGGATTCACACATTGTAGAATGAAAGAGACATTTCACAGTCCTAAAATAACCCAAAGGAATGTAGTTTAGAGAAACAATAAAACTGGATCGGGGACTCTCTGTGTATGCAAAAATTGCTTGATTAAAATGGGAATTAGGGAAATTAGAGGCAGCCTGGCCCTGCCCCCAAACCCTTTGCTCTTCTCACTTGCCCTCAGAATCTAGCACTACTGAGTCCCAGCTATCTCTGAACAAGACCTTAGTTTGATATATGCACCAGCGTTTCTCAAGTATGGCAATTTTTAAGATGTCTGAACTTCGACTCCCAGAATTCCCCAGCCAGCATGTGGCTAAGTCCAAAAACCAAGAATTAACCAAAGCATTGCCTCTTATCCTTCTCACACCTTGTGGTCGTCTTTTCCACTCAAACAAGAGAACCTATTCAGCCTTTCCCCCGGGTAATTCGTATCTGTTAAGATGCAAACCCCCGACACAAGACTGTCATTTACAAAAATTACAATTCGTGCTTACAAACCCTCTTTTAATCAAGAGCAAGCTGTGAGCCAACCAAGCTGACCAGGAGAGCCTCTGAGCATGTGCAGAGCACACTCCTCCTTGTTAACAACAGCATGCCAAATGCTCTCCGGGCCTCATGCTTTTGGGACTCAAGGAGAAAGGGGTGTGGCTGCAGCACCCACATCCTCTCCTTCCCCTCCAATAACCCTGCTGCTGTGCTCCATAAGCCTGATTGTGCTTCCACACCATGTGGTGGTCTAATGGGAAAAAGAGCACCATGCCAAGAGCATTGTCAAAAGAAAAGTCTTACCTAAGCACTGAAGTCCCTGCTTTCCAATCCCCCTGCAGGAAAGAAAATATAAAAGGAAAAGAAACTGTTAGTTTATACAAAGCGTAGGATGCCTGCTTAAAGAGCACTGAGCTAGCAAATGTCTTAAATGTGACCTTAACAAATGCACATGTATGCAGTAGAAGAGAAGAAAGATAGAAAAGATTTTGCTAGACTCTGGAGAAAATATTAATGCTCAGGGGTTAGAATGCATCTTTCTGCAATCTTATCCTCCAGAAGTATTGGACATTAGCTCCCTGCATTCCCAACAACGGCTATTTCCTATACTGTATTATCAGAAAAATCATAGAACATAGAATGTCAGAGTTGGAAGGGACCTTGGAGGTCTTCTAGTCAAGCTCAAGCAGGAGTGCAATACCACTAAAGAGCACCATTTGGGAAGACTGCTACATGGATTTCAGAAATGCCAAAATCTCTGAGAAAAAAAAATCAAGATTTATATACCTTTTATCCATATAAGACAATGCTTGTTCACCTGTAATAAAACCTGCCTAGGGTTCCATGCCCTCAATTAAGCAAAAGTTGTAATACTTTGTGATTAATGTTGCAGCTATGAATGCTTGGTTAGACACCCCATGGTCAATGGGGCATGGTTCTTAAGAGACAGGAGCTGAAGGACACCAGCAGGAAGATGAGCCACTGACTTCACACTCTGTTTGTGGATTTCCCAGACACACCCACTGATCACTGTGGGAACAGAATGCTGGATCAATAGATTTTTGGTCTGATCTAACATAGCTTTTCCTATAGCAGGAGAAGGAGATGCAGAGCCTGGGAGCAGAGTCAAGACAGGAATCAGCCTAGAGTCATTATGTTCCCACAAGTGATCCAAGTTCAGCCCCTCTTGAATATCATTAACTTATCTAGCACTAATTGAGTGCTGTCAGTTGAATAGATTGTTGTGTATGGGCATGAGGAATAAATCAGTTTAACTAGAACTTAATGCGCCTGACACCTATGTTGTTATGCAGCAAAGATTCCAGCATTCCGAGCTACATAAGAAATCAGCTAGTCAAATTCATCTCCCTGTCACCATCTCTGACAACTAGAATTCGGTTTTTTAAAAATATTTTGCTAGTGAGATCAATTAATACTTAAAGAGGCAGAGTGGTGGATGATAAATTGGCAAAAATTATGTCAAAACACAAGGAGAAATCCATCTATCTATCTGTCTCTATGGACTTATCAATATACAGTACTTACTCGCTTCTCCCATCTTAAATTTCAGCACTTGGATTTATATTTAGAAATGCACAGAAGGAATAAGCGAGCCAAACAGGTTATGACAGAAATAATTCCACCAAGAAAACCAGACAAACAGAATTGGCTAGAAGAATGAGGTTGCAAGCATTTAATTACCACACATAAAGAACCTCACATAGTACCTTGTGGTGCATCTTTAAATGGTATGTCCTTTAGAGCAGTGGTTCTTAACCTTTTTGAACGAATCGCCCCCTTGAGCCAATGAGGAAGTTGTCATCGCCCCCCTCCCCCAACATAACCTCTCAATCACAACATAGGAAATAATTCTTCAATTTATGCAAACACTTTTTTTGTTTTCTTTAAAATTGTCATCAGGACATATCGATGCAAATAATTTATTTCCAGTCTTTTTCCCATATCTCAACTGTGTGAAAAATTTTGGTGCCACCTGTCACTTTATTCCCAAACTTCGTGATACATGTATTTCATTATTATCTTATTTATTCAAGATACTTAAATGTAATGACCACTGAAAACAAAATTCAATTGCAAGAAAGTGAAATGCCCGAAAAGAAAAACAGTAACATTTAATGATTGAATTACAAGTGAAATTTAAGACGCAAAAAGAAATATAAAAAGGGCATAAGAACAAACTGCAATGCAGGAAAACATGCCGCTTGCTAATTTAGCAGAAGCACCGCCGGGCTACAGCTGATTCGCGCTTCTGCTAAATTAACAAGCGGCATGTTTTCCGGCAAAGTGTGAGCAAGTGAGCTGGGCAGAAGCCCAGGAGAGCAGCTACAGCTGATCTACGCTTCTGGGCTGCTCTGCAGATGTGCGGATCAGCTGTAGCTGTGCCCTCCCGATCCTGGGCTCTTGCCCAGCTCGCTTGCCCGAGCGAGAGGGCAGGGGCGCGAATCGGCTTGTGCTCAGAAACGCCGATCTCGTGCTCCTGCTCATCTCGCTTGCAGAAACAAAATTCAGAAGACAAGGAAAGGCGTCAAAAGCTGTTGATAAATAGAAAGCAAGCAGAAAGTAAGTGAGCTGGGCAGGAGCGTGGAATTGGCGTTTCTGAGCACACGCTGATTCGTGCCCCTAATAGGCGTGTGCTCAGAAACGCCGATTCCGCGCTCCTGCCCAGGTCACTTGCTTGCTTTCCGCTTGCTTTCTATCTATCAACAGCTTTTGACTCCTTTCCCTGTCTTCTGAATTTTGTTTCTGCAAGCGAGATGAGCAGGAGCACAAGATTGGCGTTTCTGAGCACATGCTGATTGCGCAGCTCCTCCTGGGCCCCTGCGCCCGTTAACCCTCCCACCATCATGCAGGGTAAGGTTGGCACCCCTGCCCCTGCCCAGATGCCCTCGCCTCCCCCAAGCATTTTTTTACTCACCCGCTTTCAGCTGCACTCCCTTTCTCTTTTTGCTTCTCTGCCTTCGCCACGTGTTTGTGGGTAAAAAAGACAAAAAAGTTCCATGAGACTTTCTAACTTCTCGCGAGAAGTTAGAAAGTCTCATGGAACTTTTTTTTTTGTCTCACAAACACATGGCAAAGGCTGAGGACAGGAGAAAGGGAATGCTGCTGAAAGCAGGTGAGTAAAAAAACGCTTGGGGGAGGTGAGGGCATCTGGGTGGGGGCGGGGGGGACCCAGGCAATGCATTGCACAGCTCCAGCGGAATCTCCACTGAAGACTGAGTGAGGCTGCCTGCCACCCCCAATCAGCTGGAGCTGCGCGCTTTGATCCTGGGCTCTCAGTAGGACCCAGGCAATGTGCAGTTCCAGCTGACTTTGCCACAAGCCTGTGTGGGCTCTGCTGTGCTTCACCTCATCCACTTTTATACTTTTTTCATTTTTTTTTCAGTGCTGTTCAACCGGTCCTTCGTGTACCACTGGTTGAAAAGCCCTGCCCCAAAACATCTCGCTCCATCGCCCCCATATTGCCCCCTTTTCGTTCCTTTGCCCCCACGTCGCCCCTTTTCATTCCATTGCCCCCCTGAAAAATGAAATCGCCCCCTGGGGGGCGATATCGCCCAGGTTAAGAACCACTGCTTTAGAGGGACAACATCTGGGCTATCGGAGGAGGTGAAACTCAGGTTTAGAAATAATAAAATATTAAAAACACGTTGGAAAGAATTTAGATGACAGGGTCTTGGATTCTTAGCAAGGCTGCAAGAACAAAATTCTTATGGGCTGTTTGTCTTGAGCCCACAAAGCAAGTTCTCCCAGCTTCTTCTCCTGTGTGTATAACATGCCCCCCTTGCCTGGTTCACTAGAGCCTTAAACATGTATGAATTCTTCCCATGTACCCATGTAACACTACATTTTCCCAGAGCTTTGTAAATTTTCCAAAAAGTCCCTTGCTCTCTGAAAGAAAGACACACTGTTCCCTGTATAATATAAGTGCTTATCCTGATGTCTCCTGATAGAGACCTTCAGAAGCTAGGTGACACTGTCATCGTTCAACAAGTCCATTTTGTTCATCACCTCACCTTAATGTTTAGCTCTTAAATGTTTGCAAACATTAAAGCAGGATTGGGGAACCTCTGACTTGCAGATTTAACCCAGCTCATTTGCTCTGGGGAAGCTCCTTCCCCAGCAGCTAAGCTGCTAATGCTGTGCACTGCCTCCCACCGGCTTTCTCAGGGAGCAGGGGACATGCTGGCCACATCATAGAGAGTGAATCCAGGAATTCTGGCTTTCCAATTTGTCCTGAAAAGTCTGCCTTTTTATGATTTAAGACAGTGTTTTCCAAAGTTGGCAACTTTCAGATGTGTGGACTTCAGCTCCCAGAATTCCACAGCCAGCTATGGGTTATCCAGTAAATTCCTGGATTCACTCTTTATAATGCGGCTTCAGTGCCCATCATGTCCCCTCCTCCCTGAAAAAGCTATGCTGGGTGGGGAATTCTGGGAATTGAAGTCCACACATCTGAAAGTTGCCAACTTTGGCAAACACTGATTTAAGGCATAGAATTCTTTTATGAAGGAACAACAGCATAAAGATTCCCACCTACCAGGAGGTGCAGTGGGAGAGGAGCTTATCTGTAGGAGCAACCCTATAAATGTAGCTAGCCTCCTGAGAATAATCTAATTTTTCAAGGCCTTCCAGAAGCTAATAAAAACCAATTTGTTTGGAGGCTTTTGGGATTGAGTTACGGAGCTACCGGTGGTCTGTATGAGCTAATACATTAATGGGATTATAAACCATGGCTATTATTACCATAATTTATTAGTGTTTGCTCCTGTTGTTTTATTATGTTTTTCATTCTCTATAAATTGCTTAGCCTCTTTCTGGACTGAGATGGGGAAAACAGCATAAATAAATAAGGTTGCAGACATGGGGGATAATATTTCTATGACAGAGAGGTAGCTGGCCCTCCTTTTAATTAAAAATACAATCCTATATGAATTTTCCTGGAAGAAAGTTCCATTGAATTAAATGAGAATTACTTCTGGGAAGACATAAAATGGATTATACTATGAATCAAAATAAGTAACATCTCCTTGGGTCCCTATTAAATCATCACTAGCAAGGATTTAAACCCGTAACTGCTATGCCGTGAGGTAAATCAATTAAATAATTATAACCTTCCCATTGGCTAAAACTGCCCTCATGCTACAGGAGTTTGCTCATTTGTCTCTGAATGAGTCACTGCTCTTACTATATCATTTCTTATCACTTTCTGCTGGAAATTACCTACTACTTCCAGATCAGATCAACATGTCTCTAAATACTTGATCAGGGACAGACAGTCCATCTCCAGAAACCCTACAGATTCTGTGCGGTGACCTTCAGAAAATGAAATGGAGCAATTAAAATAAGGCTAATTTCTGCATATTTGACAAATATTTTGAAGGAGACATTTAAAACCCATTTTCTCTTAAAGAAGGAAAGTTTAGTGGAAAAAAGATTTGACTTTTCCGTTCCGGTTAGCAATTTTCCTAAAAACTCCAGGGTATGTTTTTATAGTTTAGAATGGCGTGATACCCTAGGGCAGTGTTTCTCAAACTTGGCAATGTTAAGATGTGTGGACTTCAACTCCCAGACTTCCCCAGGCAACATGGGAATTCTGGGAAGTTGAAATCCATGCATCTTAATGTTGCTGAGGTTGAGAAACATTGTCTTAGCACATATTATATGAAAATTATTGCTACTACCAGTGCTTTTTTTCTAAAAAAAAAAAAAAAAAAAAAAGGGTGCCGGAACTCACACGTCATACAACCCGCCTTGCCTACCCTACAAGGTTCCATCCAAAAAAGGTGCCGGAACTCTGTTCTGGGCGTTCTATGAGAAAAAAAGCCCTGGCTACTACTATTCCACTACACATTTTACAATAATAAAGAATTCCACAGCAAACTCTACATTAAACTTCCTTTCCTTCCTAAGAATGCCCTGCCCCGATACAGACAGCCATCTTAGATTTCCAAAAAGCACTTAAGATGTGACTTTGGTCTCAGGCCTAATGTTGAATATATGTAGGGCCCTTGGCTTGGTTGGCTTGTTGGTGTTTGATTAATTTTGTCTGGGCTGTCTCTAAGGTTGTATGTTCCAATATTTTTTCAACTTTCAGATGTATGGACTTCAACTCCCAGAATTCTCAGAGTTGAAGTCTATACCTCTTGAAGTTGCCAAGTTTAAAAAACACTGAAACTATTTTGTATTGTATTTGTAAGCTGCCCATTGGGGTGGGTGGCTGTAATTTATTTAAAATCATTATTATTGGGTTATGATCCATTGGTTTATTATTCACTAAAAACATATTGCAGACAGTGCACTCCACTTCACCCAGCCCTTCTAACAATGTTTTCCCACTCAAAAATCTATTTTCTCTCTGGCTGATGTTACGAAAGTTCTTCCACCCAGTCACAGCCTTCATGTGTGCCAGATACACTACTTTTATAAGCAGAGAAAATCAAACCAGGGAATTTTTTAAGCAATTTGCAAAACTAAGCAATTGTACATTGAACTTATTGGTTTCAGGCATGAGAGTTAGAGGAATAAGAATGGAGTGAAAAATGACATTTGACTGGCAGGAAAAAAAATCCAGGAATGGGGCTGATCACTTTAACAGCTATCCCAAGGCTAGTTTCATACAGATGGAGGTGTCTGCCAAAAAATGGAAAGTAACGGCTAGTTCACATATTGAGTTGACCTTTGGGACATAATAGGATTAAACCACAGATACCAAGGCCCAGAGAAGCACAGACTCAGTTCTTTTCTTCCAACACTTTGGCGACCCAGATGGGACTCCAAGCTAACCTCTCCAATGGACTGAGACTGGTAAGCCCCATCTTGCCGGCAGCAGACCCCTTGTGTCTGTGGATGGGTTTCCCAGGCCCTGCCCATGTGGAGCCAGGGTAGTAAAGGGATTTTTGGGTTTGAGCTCAAGGGCTGCTTTGGAAAGAAGGTGAAGGTGAGTACTGTTGGCAGAAATTCTAGCCCACTGAATAATACCAAACAGCAAGTTGAAATTAAACAGAGAGTTATTGGATACAACGGTTTGCAAAGCGTGGTGGACTCCAAATCAATATTTGAGCCACACCTTTTTCACAGTAAAAGCACACATTTTATACATTCTATCCCGACGCCTTGGTCCCTCCCCTATGGCCTCATTGGCTGGGCTTTAGAGGTTACAATCTTATCAGGATCGCCTAAACAAAATACATTATCCCTGCCCCTGCTATTTTGCTTCACCTATTCCCTTATATGTACTTTGACACAAACCAGGAAATCCTATGGCTTACGTGTGGAAATCCTATGTGGAAACTCTATAGCTTACGTGTGGAAATCCTATAGCTTACGTGTCACTTAGCCTCACTCATTTTCTAAAATTTTTATTCCTCACAAATCCACCATTTTTCTTTTTATACTTAATTAAATTTTAGAATCTTTTAAAATTCATTTCAATTTCTTTCTTGTGTTCATTCTCTATTATATTAACTTTTTCTGTAATTTCCTTGAAGGCTAATAGTGTCTGTATCTTTTCCTCCTGCTTGATGCCATCCATTATACTGGTTACAGTCGTATGGACTAAATTTTTAATCATGGGAATTAAACAGGGCAAACACATTAGTCCCAATAGTATTACACCTACCATAAATAATGCTTGTTTCCAATTGCGAAAGATTCCCCCCAAGAATCCCCCTACATCTAAAAGACCAGTCCAAGTCTGGACTGGAACATGTACACGTCTCATTTCAGTGGTTAATTGCTTCACCACTGTACCTGTTTCATCTATTTGTAAGCAACAATTAGTTAAATTAAACTTCCCACATACCCCTCCTTCTTTAGCTAATATATAATCTAATGCTAATCTATTTTGATACACAGCCACTCTAAGCTTATCAGTAGTTTTTGCTAAAATATTTAAAGCAGTATCTATTTTTCATCCAGCTAATTCTAATACAGCCTGTAATCTTATTATTCTGTTTAACATATAGATGGGCGTTCTATATCCCCAAGATCCATCTTCGGCCCATGTAGAAGGCCCATAGATGCACACAATCTTTTCTGGTGTCCATTCATTTCCTCTCATTGTTTCAACATTACATGGTATATCTGAGTCAATAGATCTTTTATAGCGATTTAAATGATCATAAATAGGGATTCCCAGTGTCTGTTTAGTTTTTAGGGGTAATAAAAAGAAAGATGGTTTGATCCATCCCAAAACACATGACCCACCCCAGTTACTAGGCAAACTTTCATAGGCTTGGTTACCACAAATCCAATACATATTCTTTGGGGCTATCCATGTGCTGTCAACTGTTTTATTTAAATAAGTTCCCCATCCAGTGAAATTAAACTTTTCTGGTTCACTTTGATTCCCTACACTTGTCCATCGCTTATATTTATCATCCCAATATCCTAAACATATCAAATCTCCTACCTTTTTTGTTCCATTTCTTTTAAAACAGTTTTTTCCTACTAAATTAGTACATAGGGTCCATATAATCTGTTGGTCATTTCCAGATCGCCCCGTAATATTTACTTGTTTAGTCATGTTGTTGAATATCACTGGGTCTGCTTCTAATGCTTCCCAAGGCCACTGTTGTCCCATATTAGTTCCTCCACATATAAAACAATTTTTAGCGGTCAAGGTTTTGGCTATATCTTCAGCCATATCCATAAACAAGTTACTTGCTTTCTCACTAATATCTATTTTCTTTTCCAATTGTTTTAAAGTATTGTAAACCAACCATCCTATGGTTTTAACTTCTCCTGCATATATCTTTTCTTTCTTTATAGTAATATAAGTTAATGGATAGGATCCTGTACCATCTATTCCAAATCCATAACTTACTACATCAGAATGGTTCTTAGTGATTTCCAACTCCATTGTATTAGTTCCATATATTCTTTTAAATTGGGTAATACCATTACATCCTGGATAACCTCCTCCAGTGTAATCACACACACAAGTCCACCCTGAACATTTAATAGATCCTGCACAGGGTAACCATTGATTGGGGTTCCCATTTGCAAAGTTCAAATTAGTGGAACATATATATTTATGATTTTGTTTATATGCTGTGATCCAACTAGAGCAGTGGTTCTCAACCTTTTTAATGCCGCGACCCCCAACCAGTCGTAAGTCGAGGACTACCCAACTGGTTGTAAGTCGAGGACTTTCCCTGACCGGGAGTGCTGCGCATGCGTGGTGCCACCCCCTGCGCCGGCCAAGGCGTAGCTGGCAAGCGGCAGAGATGGCGCAGGGCGACCACCGGCTGGGCCACCAGCTGGCCCAGCCCAAGGGAGGTAAGGCACCCGCCGGGCCCCACGCGCACCAGCAACCCTCCCTGCACCCGCCGGCCTCCCACCCCTGGCCCTCTTTTACTTACATTTTTAGTAGTTGCTCAGCAGGGAGGAGTGGAAACTTCCAGACAGCTCGCCTTCGCTGCAGACAACTTGCAGCACCCTTTGCAGACTGGGACTTTTGGCGGGCTCAGCAGGGCAGAGACAGCCTGGACAATTCCTATTGGCTTTTGAAAGCCAATACAATTAGACTCGATTCAAGAGAGTCTATTCTATTGGCTTTCAAAAGCCAATAGAATAAAAGGGAGTAGCACAGCTAAGGAAAAGGGGGGGAAAATGGCGGACTGCATTGTTTGGCGACCCCCGTGAAATGGTCGTTCGACCCCAAATAGGGTCCCAACCCACAGGTTGAGAACCA
The DNA here is from genome assembly GCA_024509115.1 of Crotalus helleri. Classification (NCBI taxonomy): domain Eukaryota; kingdom Metazoa; phylum Chordata; class Lepidosauria; order Squamata; family Viperidae; genus Crotalus; species Crotalus helleri. The sequence continues at coordinate 4,634,684 of JAKSXO010000028.1, forward strand.
CTGAACTAGAGTCTCCACACCTGGTGGCGAGGGGAGATAAACTTAATATTGTACATGCATCAAATTGTATTAAAGCCTTTTCTGTCCCCTTTTCTAATCTTTTTTGGAGAATTAACATATATTAATCTTCCTTCACCTTCAGGGCTCTGTCTCACTCCTACTTTGGCTAAACCCACATATATACTGAAATTCAAATATGTTGGTATTGATGGATCGTAGCATTGTATCTTTTTGTCTTTTCCCTCAGAAACTGAATATTGTGTTTTATTTAATTGACACGTAGATTGAAATATACATCCCTTAGGTGCTTGGGTATGATATACCAAGGTTTTGATTACTGTGTTCCCTTTGGTGGCATTGGTAAGGGGCGTTGTCTTACCTGAACGCCTTTTCTCAGCATGAAGATGTAGCATCCACCGATGGGTAATCAAAGCCTTCCTGCTCAGATTTAGACTAAGACCAAACTTTAGCCATGCCTCCTTTGGGCGTTCCTTCCCCAGTTTTGTTGAGGCAAAGCGTTCATTAGGTCCGACACAGTAGCTTCTCCTGAAAGAAATCTGCCTAGACTAACTGTAAAGGGTGGGTGTGGATGCTACATCTTCATGCTGAGAAAAGGCGTTCAGGTAAGACAACGCCCCTTCTCCAGCATGATAGATGTAGCATCCACCAATGGGACATACCAAAGCCACCCATGTCCCTGTTGGGAGGGAAGTCTAGGCTTATGACTCTTGTGTAGAAACTACCTGCTGCAGAACCCTTCTGCCGAAGGATGCATCTGAGGCAGCAAATTTATCAAGCTTGTAATGCCTTATAAATGAGGAGGGGGAAGCCCAGGTGGCTGCCCTGCAAATTTCCTCAATCGAGGCCTGGGTAGACCAGGCCGCAGATGTAGCTGCGCTACGCGTCGAATGAGCTGTGATGTTGGCCGGAACAGGAAGAGACTGAGCCTTGTATGCATAAGAGATGCATGCCCTGATCCATCTACCAATGGTCGAGGATGATACCTTCAGACCCATGGAAGAAGGTTGGAACGACACGAGCAGTGCCTCCGATCTACGAAACGTTGCAGTTCGCTTCACATAGTGATGCAAAGCCCTGTGCACGTCTAATGTGTGCCATAACCTTTCAAGACAGTGAGACGGTTGTGGACAAAAATCCGGAAGAACCAGATCCTGAGACCTATGGAACCAGGTATTGACTTTCGGAATGAAAGAAGGATCCAGTTTGAGGATCACTCTGTCATCCAGAAAATTACACAGGTCCCCTCTAACCAGGAGTGCGGCTATTTCCGAGATGCGCCTTGCCGAAGTGATGGCTATCAAAAAGGCTACGTTCCAGGAAAGGAGATGTAGCGAACACGACTTGATGGGCTCAAATGGTGACCCTGTGAGAACCTTTAGAACTTTTGGTAAGTCCCAAGTGGGATATCTGTGAACCACAGGGGACCGGTATTAACGGCTCCTTTAAGGAAAGCCGTAACTGCTGGATGATGAGATATCTGGACCTTATTCTCGCAGATGAGAACAGTGGATAATGCTGCGATTTGCCTGCGAATGGTATTATGAGACAGACCCTTGTTCAGTCCTTCTAAAAGGTAGTCTAACAATATCGGAATGGTGATAGCTAGTGGGTTGACCTTCTTAGTGCTACACCACGTACAGAAATTTTTCCACATGGCATCATAGATCCTGTTGGTCGAAGGACGTCTGGAGGCTTGAATTACAGCAATCACTCCAGATGAATAGGACTGTCTGGCTAAACTCTCCCGCTCAAGTGCCAAGCGACTAGTTGAAGCCACTGTGGGTCCGGGTGTTGGAGTTGACCCTGACTGAGGGAAATGCGATCTGATGGAATCTTCCAAGGTGGGGAGACCGATAGGTCCACAAGATCTGCAAACCAAGGACGCCTTGGCCAATGTGGGACCAGCAAGATTAATTCTGCCTGTTCTAATAGAAGCTTCCTGATGACGGCTGGAATCAGAGGAAGTGGAGGGAATGCATACAGAAGTTCCTTGGGCCATCTGCTGCGTAGAGCGCCCGTTCCCTCCGCCCCCCCATGATGGAAACCGCGTGAAATATCTGGGAAGCTGAGCGTTTCCTGGTGAAGCAAACAGGTTTATTTGAGGCTGTCCGAACCTCTCAGATATCTCCCTGAAGAGGGCCGGCTCCAATTGCCACTCCGAGTGGTCTATCGTCGCCCTGCTTAGAGAATCTGCTTGACGATTCTCCTGCCCAGAAATGTGTTCTGCACTGATGGATTTTAGATGGGATTCTGCCCAAAGACCCAATGCTAGGGCTTCCTGCATGAGGGACCAAGACCTGGTTCCTCCCTGCCTGTTTTTTTTTTTTTTTTTTATTGAGAATTTTTAACATTTTACAAAATAAAACCCCTCCCCAAACCCGCCCACCCACCCATACCCTCCCCCAACTCCCCAAACCTCCCTAACCCTCCCCTGAACCTCCCAGAGTTGATTACAGGCTTATCCAAAATGTTTCAAAAGAAAAAAAAGAAAAGGAACTTAAAACACATATAAAACTTAAGACACCTATAAATCCTAAACAATCCTAAGTACCTTAAATTAAATGAATTATTTCTAGAAAATAATAATAAACACATTATAATATACTCTAAAAATCTTCTAATCTTACTTATAATATTATCCATCCTTCTACATAAATTTCTTCCAAGACACAATTTTAAGCACTGCTTTCTTTAAACATCTATAACTACCATATAAAGTCTAGCATAAATCATAAGCAAATCTAAATACATTTAGTTAAACAAGTTATAGTCCCTCCAAAACACAAATTTAAACAATCAGAACTTGAAACATTAAAACAAACAAATTATAGTCAATCAAAAACACAAATCTAAACATTACTTAAAACTTTAAACATTAAAAACCCCACCCAAACACTAAACACATTGTAATATACTCCAATCCTTCTAATATCATAAATATTATTATCATTTTCATAAACTCCCCCAGAACACAAATTTATACATTACTTAAAACTTAAAAAAAGAGAGAAAAAAAAAAACAAGACACCTTTATACTCATTTAAATCTTATCAGATTCCATCCAAAGTAGACAGTTTATAGCAAATTCCACCCACAAAAAACACTATAACAAATTCCATCCACCATAAACACAATAGATATTCAAATCTTCATCAATAACAAGTTGCGACCACAAAAAACCCAGTCCTTATCAATCTCAATTGTCCATTTTGATTCTCCATTCATTATCATACTGATATTATTATTGTCAGCCTCGATTATCCATTTTCGTTATAAAACTTAAAACAAATGCTTTAGGATCTGTCCTCAAAAGCTGCTCCAAATTTTCTGAGTCTCCCAACGACTCAGAAGCCAGTACATGTGGGGATTCCTTAAGCTCCTTATTCTGTTGGTCTTTTTCTTTACAATTATATGTTGCACAGATTTTCCTCTGCCCCTTCCTCTCAACTTGTTGACGCCCCTCAGGCTGAAATTTCCCCTTTTTCGTCTCAGATGACCCTTCCATCCTTGAAAATTGCTCCAAAGGATTTATAGGTCTTGCTTCTCCCGCAGATTCAGCAATCACTAGGTGTGAAATTTCATTACTCTTCTTCAGTTGCTGCTTTTCTTTACAGTTTTGTGCTACACAAGTTGTCTCCTGCTCCTCAATCTGAACATGTTGAGATCTCTTAAACAGGGCTTGCCCAATTTTAGAGTCTTCAAACTGTAATTCTACATCCATTTCTTCCAAAGTCTTGAACTTAATAGATGGAGATGGACATGCCCCCAATACTGAAGTATAAAAATCTTTTGCTTGAGAAACAGTATTAAGTCTGTAACATATTCCCAGGTAATTCACCACCATTCCAATCGGAACATCCCATCTAAACGAAATTCGTCTCATTTTAAGTTCATTTGCTAAAAAGGCAAACTCCTTTCTTCTTCTTAAAATTTTTGATGGGATCTCCTTTAAAATTATAACATCTTGTGAAGCAATTTGAAATCTCTTCTTATAAAAATCTTGTATAATTTCATTGCGTAAAGATTTCTTCCCAAAGTAAATTACCACATCTCTTGGCAAATTCTTTTGTACTGCCACCGCAGAATTAACTCTAAATAGTTTTTCAATTTCACTAAGTATTCCTTCTTTTTCTTTATTCAAAATTACAGCAAAGTCCTTTGCAACCATCTCTTTCAGATCTTCCTGCAAGGACTCTTCCAAGCCCCTAATTCTTAAGGCGTATTCCATTTGACCATATTGAAGCATAAGAATCTCGTTTTCCATTTCTTTTTCCATACTTTCAATTTTCCCCTCCATTAATTCCACTTTTTCAGCTACTTCTTCCACATGGGAATTCAACTTTTCAAGAACAGAAGCAACTCCTTTTAGAGCCAAAACTATGTCTTGCCTCAAAATCTTATTATTTTCTTCCAAAATCTTTTTCATTTCTGCTCTAATTTGAATTGTAAAATTTCCCATCATTTGTTGCATATCCTTCACAGTTGTTGGCTGGGCCACAGAAGATTTAGGAACTGTGAAATTCACTGGACGCTTTGGAGCCATCTTAAAAAAAAAAACTTTACTCCTTCTTAAAAATTACAAAAATTCCTTCAAAAGAAAATCATAACTCCCTCAAAAGAAAATCTTTAAAATAATGAGAAAAAAAAAATAAAAAAGAGGGAGTTAGAAAAGAAGAAAAAAAAATAAAAGAAATTAAGATATACACTCCAATCATTAAAATGAAAAAAAAAAGGGAAAAAGGGAGGGAAAAAACCAGAATGCCTGCCCTTTAAAAATACAAGAGACAAAACCACAAATCAAACCAAAACAAAAAGTTAAAATATACACTCCAATCGTTAAAGTGAGAGAGAAAAAAAGGGGGGAGGAGGGAAACCAAAATGCCTGCCTTTTAAAAATACAAAAAGCAAAACAAAGAATCAGACCAAAACCAGAATGCCTGCCCTTTAAAAATACAAAAGACAAAGCAACAAATCAAACCAAAACAATAATAATACTTCTAAAATCCATCCAATTCATTAAAAAGAAAAAAAAAGGGAGAAAGTAAAAAAAAGCCGATCGGCACTCTAGCTTCCAAAAAAAAAAAAAACGCTAGAAGGTCTCCCGATCGCCATTTACTTTCTCTTTCAACAAAAAAGCAAATAGTGGAAAAAAAGGACTATAAACAAAACAATAAACCTTTGGATTTAAAATAAAGTCAAAGAAGGCGAAAAATAAATCAATAAAAAAATTAGAATATACACTCCAATCGTTAAAATGAAAAAAAAAAGAGGGGGGGGGGGAAACCAAAATGCCTGCCTTTTAGAAATACAAAAAGCAAAACAAAGAATCAGACCAAAGCAATAATGTTTAGAAAATTAAACAACAAAAATTAATAATACTCTAAAATCCATCCAATCCTTAAAAAGAAGAAAGAAAAAAAAGAGAAGGTAAAAAAGCCGATCGCCATTCTAGCTTCCCGAAAAAAAAAACGCTAGAAAATCTGCCGATCGCCATTTTACTTTCCCTTTCAGCAAAAAGCAAAAAATAAAAAGAAAGACTATAACAAAAGAATAAACCTTTAAATTTAAAATACATATAAAGTCAAAGAAAGCAAAAAAAATAAATCCTCTAAACAACTCTGTCCGCTTCTTAAAAAAACTCACTAGATCACTTTAAACGCGGAGGTGGCTGCGAGGGCTTGTTTTGTCCCAAGGACAAAAGCAGCTGGGAAGCGGAGACAGTCTGAACTCCGTGGGAGCACTCTATCACCCCCAAAAAAGGAAAATTGGGGGTACATAAGAGGCTCTACCACTATTCAGACTACCCTCTGCCCCCCCCCCTTTGCCCGGGAGGGGGATTTTGAACCGCTGAACAGCTGATGTCTGCTGTTCATAGCGGTTCATTACACTTACCCAGGAGGACGGCTACAAAGTAGCCGCCATCGCCCAACGCAGAACCACCGGAAGTCCCCCTCCCTGCCTGTTGATATGAGCTTTGGCTGCGACATTGTCTGTCATTACCAGGACATGATTCCCTGTCACTATGTTGGAGAATTGGCGAAGTGCCAGGTGTATTGCCCTGAGTTCTAGCCAATTTATGTTGTGTGCGAGATCGCGTTTGGACCATTGACCCTGTGTCATGTGTGTCTGTATGTGAGCTCCCCAACTGAACAGACTGGCGTCCGTGGTCAGGATGAGTCTGTGAGGCTCCTTGAAAAGAGACCCCTTGTGTATGGCTGGCGACCCCCACCATTTGAGTGACAGCAGAGTGTGATGTGGAACTATCACCTTCCATGTGGAAGCACTGATGTTCTGCTTCTGGAAGGGGAGTAGGAACCATTGGAGATGTCTGGAGTGAAGTCTGGCCCACGGCACTATTCCTAGGCAAGAAATCATTTTCCCCAACAGTTGCGATAGCTGGACAAGTGGGACTACCTTCTCCCTCTGGATCTTGTGAGCTAGAGATTTGATGCTGTCCTTGCGTTCCTGGGAGAGATAAACCTTGCATAGGTTTGAATCTATCACCGCGCCAAGATGTAAGATCCGAGTGGTAGGTGTGGTGTGGCTCTTTTTGAAATTCACAGAAAAGCCGTGTCTCTGAAGTGTCTCTATTGTAGTTTATAGATCTAGCTGTGCAGTGCTGAATGAACTGGACTGGATAATTATATCGTCCAGGTAGCATTGTACTCTTACCGGGATCAGCCTGAGATGGGCCGCTAATACTGCCAGTATCTTCGTGAATACCCGAGGTGCCGAGGATAGACCGAAGGGGAGGGCCCTGTACTGATAATGTCTGCCTGCATGACAGAAAATGGAGGAATCTGCGGTGATGTGGTCTGATAGGAACATGAAGGTAGGCCTCTCTCAGGTCTATGGAGGAGAGGTAATCTCCCCTTCTGACGCTGGCCAGAATGGACTTGAGGGACTGCATTTTGAACCTCCTGTAAATTAGGAATCGGTTGAGTCCCTTCAGATCCAATATCGCTCTCCAACCCCCCGAGGCCTTGGGGACCACGAAGACTATGGAATAGAACCCCTTTCCCCTTTGATCCAGAGGAACTGGTTCTATGGCCCTTATATCTAATAAGTGTGTTATGGCTGTGGTTACTAGCTCGGCCCTGTGTGCGTGTCTTGATGCAGGACACTGAAGGAAGCAGTCTGGGGGAATGGATTTGAGTTCTAGGGCTAGACCGAATCTTATGGTCTCTCTGACCCAGGTATCGTTTGTGGTGACCTCCCAAGTGTTGCTGAACAGAGCCAAGCGCCCACCTATGGGAGGATCCAATTTGGCGTCACTTGGACTTTCTGTATGGACGGCCTCCAGCCCCCCTGAAGGGGCGCTTTGCCTGGAATTGACCCCTGGCTCCTGAATTTTGGCGGTCCTGTTGGCGATCCTGTCTGGGGGAGAAGGATCGGGAACCTCTGGGCCAATCCCAGGACTGCCCTGATTGAAAGGGCTGCCTCCATTCCCAAGAACTTCCGGCACGAAAGGACTGTCTGCGAAATTCTTGTTGGGGCCTCTTATCCGTCTTCTTGGATGGATGAGCTAAGGTCTTTCTCTTATCCTTCCCTTCAACCAGGTACGGCTCTAGGATTTGGCCAAATAAATTCTTGCCACTGTAGGTGTCTGTAGCTAGACGCCACCTTGACTTTAGGTCAGCCCTCCACTGTTTGAGCCACAAGAATCTGCGAGATGCTACTGTGGCCGCAATAGATCTAGCGGAAAATTTGGTTGAATGGAGGGATGCATCTGACATGTATTCCGCCACAGCTACTAGCTTACCTAGAGTCTGTTGTGAACGTACTTGATCCGGAGGAATTAAAGCCTGTAGTTCACAGAGCCACATGATAGAAGTTGTCGCAAAAAAGGACAAGGACGATGCCGCCCTGATAGCCCAGGCTGAGGCCTGGTGGGCTCTGCGGAGGGAAAATTCAAGTCTTTTATCCTCTGCTTTGAGGTGCTCAGCCATGTCTCCAGGAACAGTGGATGTGGAAAACAAAGATGTTAAGGGAGCGTCCACTGTAGGCACCTCTAGAAGAGAAGAGAATGCAGAAGATACGTTATACAATCTCTTTTCCGTGCTGCTAGGAGGAGGTAGAGTGGCCAACGAAGTCCACTGTTTCTCCACCGTCTCTCGGAAAACAGCTGGACAAGGAACCTGTTTTTCCTCCACAACCTTTACTGAAAACAAAGGATTTGACTCCTGTGCAGTAGAAGTAGATGGCTTGGGTTCCTGCTCTGAGACCAAATTGGCCGTGGTGCAGGCCTTTAGCAATAGTGATTTGAATAGGTTTGGATCAAAAAGCCCCGATGTTGGGGTCGGATCCAGAGCCACCTCCTCATCTTCAGACATGGGAGCATCAGTTGTCTCCAGGTCCACAGACTCAGCTTCCCCAATTTGAGATGAAGTCTCAGAAATACCTGAACCCGCTGACTGGACATATCCAGTGCGGTCTGCGGGCAAGAGTGGAGAAGGTGGTATCTGCGCGCGCCCCTTTGCCAAGGAAGAAGACATAAATTGATCAAAGGCATGATGCATAAAGCTCTGGAACTGCTGAGCCCATAAGGATCGCTCAGCTGAAGTAACATCAGCAGCAGTGGCTTCAGGAGCCTGCGTAGTGATGATAGCAGGTGAAATAGAAGGACCAGGGCGAGGAGGTGAAGGAATAGGCTGGATAGGGGCAGGTAGACCGACCTGTTCAGTTCCCCCTTGAGGAGATCAAGCTTTGGGGGCTTGATAAGATGGCACCAGCAGGGGCTCATATGGTGAAGTGCCCAGAGAAGCAGGGGGAACCACTTCAGCTTCACTGGACCTGAGCCTTTGTGCTTTGGAGAATTCTTTCTCCAGTGCCTGATGTCTCCTCGAGGCCTCTCGCTCAGCAGTCTTGGAGGGTTCTTTGGATGTCAAATGCTTGGTTTTGGCCTTTTTCTTTCCCCCCGTGCTCAAATCAGAAGATCTGTGTTTAGATTGTGTTGGGGGAACATCAGAACCCTGCAATGTCTGAGGAGTCTCACCATCTGCCATTGTACCCTGGACCTTCCAGATAGGAGAAGCCCTGGGAAGGGAGTAAATACGCAGATCAAGTTGTCCGGGAGGGAAGCTTCCCGCGCCCTAAGACAACCACAATGGCAAACAGCCAGACAGCTACCTAAAACTGTCTGTCTAGGCCCTGCTGACACAGCGCCGTGAGCTAAAGAGAACAGGTCAGGAAATTTGCCCACAGAATTAAGGCTACAGGAATCAAACACAAAATATACCTCCTGTAATGGAAGCTCTATGAAGAAAGCTGGAGAAAAACGACTGATAAACCCCCTCAAGAGCCCAACACAGTGGGCTACTGAAATAATAGGCCTGTATCAGAATCAAAAAGTAACTCTCAATATGGCTGCCACACCCAGCACAGGATTCAAAATGGCGGCTGTGAGTCTCCTTGGCGCCTAAAAATGGCTTCTCCCCTTAGCTCGAGCTCCAAGGCAGCTTCTCCGAGCTTGCTTTTGAAATTCCCCGTTCAGGGAGACCAGGGGAGGGAAAGTTCCACCACTCGCCCCCCTCCCCCCAGTTATAAGGCACTACAACACTTGCGATTCTGTAGCGTAGGGGAGTCTCAGTGCGATCCTCAATGGTGCCTCGTGGCCACGAGGCAAGAGAGGCAATCCGGCTGAATCCTCCAGAGCGCTGGCAATAAAATCGCTTCCAGGCGCTAGGGAAGCCTCCCTCGTTGCGCTCAACAGATGATAAGAGCTAATGCCACGGCTCTGCAGCAGAGCTCCTAGGATCCACGTGGCCAGATAGGCTCTCTGGAAACAATGCTCCCAAGGGTTCTTAACTCCTTGACTTTTGCTAAAACTATTTAAAGATTATTAATCAGCTAAAACTACTATAATTCCTACTATCTAACCTAATTTTAACTACTTAAATTAGAAAAAAATTGAGGAGCTAGCAAATCTGTGTCCTATCTGAGCATAGACTAAGACAAAACTGGGAAAGGAACGCCCAAAGGAGGCGTGGCTAAAGTTTGGTCTTAGTCTAAATCTGAGCAGGAAGGCTTTGATTACCCATTGGTGGATGCTACATCTATCATGCTGGAGAATGCAGGCTTCACATCCTTCTGTTTTTGTTGCTCTCCTATATCATTCTCTAGAGAGGGAGAGATAGATAACCATGGACAAGTATACAACACTAAGGATTTGCATTTTAATCACTCTTCCACTCTTCCTCTATATCTAAACTGTGATATTTTATAAAGGCTTCTCGTTGTTCTTCCTGGACTAGTTGAATTGAAGGAGTATCTTTTAAAGTATATCTTACCACTCCAGTCAATATCTCAGTATATTCTTCAAAAGGTTTCAATTTCTTTTCAATGAGTACTATATCGCATGGTCCAAAATGTTCTTCACATCCAGTACATCTTACACAGTCGATACAATGGAAACAACAACAACAATCAACATGGCATTTACAGTCACAGTACCAACACATTTAAACAGGAATTTTACGAATTGTCAATTTAAGCGAGTCGTCACCCGGAACACAGGTCCACTGTCCTTTTGGTTCAGCTACTGGTCCCTTCACTCATGTATAATGAGTCCACCCTTTTTCTTTCATCCGAACTGCAGTTTCAGAGGTCAGGAACACCTGGAATGGTCCTTCCCACTTAGGTTGCAGTTTCTCCTCCTTCCACATTCGGATTAAGATCCACTGTCCCACCTCAAACTTGTGGACAGGAAATTCCAAAGGGGGTGTTTGGATCAACAAGCCTTGTTTCCTGCAATGATCAAGATACTGCGACAGTTTATGTACATAATATCTTATTACTTTATCCCTTGTTACTAAAGAGTCCATGCAAATGTTTCCAGGCATAAATGATACACCATACAATAATTCATATGGAGGCAATCCTAAATCTTTCTGTGGTTGTGTTCTTATTCACAACAATACTAAAGGTAAACATTTTATCCAAGTCATTTGAATTTCCATCATCATTTTACTTAGTCCTAATTTCATGCGAGCATTACCTTACCACTAGAGTTCTACCTTACCACTAGAGGGCGGCTGCCAAGGAGTATGAAATTTCCAGGCAATGCCCAAACTTTCCATTACATTTTGTAATATTTTTCCTGTAAAATGACTTCCTTGATCACTATCTATTTGGCTTATCAAACCATACCTTGGTATAATTTGTTCCAGCAATATTCTAGTTGCATTTTTCACATTAGCATTTAATACAGGATAAGCCTCGATCCATCCAGTCAAATGATCTATTATTACTAACAAATACTTATAGCGTCCTACTTTAGGTAGTTCAGTATAATCTACCTGTATACATTGAAATGGGCAGAATGGTGGAGGTCTCCCTCCTATAGGCTGTTTTCTCAGCACTTGTTTATTCACCTTTTTACAAATTAAACATCCTTAAGTAATTTGGGCGGCAATAGTATAAATACCAAAACAAGCGTAAACTTTCAAAATTGTGTCTACTAAAGCTTGTGTTCCCCAATGACTTCCTTCATGTAAATGGCACAACAGTTCCCTAGCAATTTCCTTGCTGATAATTTGTCTACCGTCTGGTAAGTACCATTCACCTTTTTCTTCCCTTTGTCCTCCCACTTGTTGAATCTTTGTCAATTCCTTTTCGTTAAACAATGGTAATGGTATATTGATTTTGATCTCCGGGATTAACGCATAACATTTTGTTACGTTTGCAGCCTTCTTTGCTTCTTCGTCCACAAGTTGATTCACAATTATTTCAAATGAATTTCCTTTTTGATGTGCATTTACATGTATCACAGCTATTCTTTTGGGTTTTTGTAAAGATTTTAAAATTTCAATAATCAAATGTTCATGAGCTAATTCCTTTCCTTTACTGTTAATCAGTCCTCTGTCTTGCCAAATTTTCCCAAATGTATGTACTACTCTAAAGGCATATTTAGAATCAGTATATACATTTCCTACTGTCCCTTCTAATAAACCAAGGGCTTGATTTAAAGCATACAGTTCACAAGTTTGAGCTGACCAATTTGTCGGAAGACTGTCAGATTGCATTAAGCTTTTACTGTTCCCATCTATGATAGCATAGCCATTTTTCCTGCATCCTGCCTCTACTCTAGAGGATCCATCGATAAAAAGTTCCTTAGCATTGTCCAATGGGGCTTCTTGCAAATCAGGCCTAATCTTTGTTTGTAAATCTATTACTTCTGAGCAAAAGTGTTCTGGTTCCATCTCCTTTTCCAAGAGTAAGTTGAACAAAAATTGAGCAAGATTAGTATTATGATCCGTGGTCAATATTAAATCACTTTGTTCCAACAGAATAGCTTCATATTTTAAGATCCTTGAATCAGTTAGCCATCTGCTGGCTTTTTGTTGTAAAATTGATCTTACTTGATGCGGGGTACTTACTACTAGTGCACCCCCAAAGGTTAATTTTCTGCTTTCCTGGACTAACAGTGCAGTAGCAGCAATAGCTTGAATGCAGATTGGCCATCCCCATATTACGGGGTCCATTATTTTTATAAAAATGCCACTGGTTTACGTTGCCCTGCCCAACTCTGGGTCAAAACTCCAAAGGCAACTCCGCTTTCAGCATTCACAAACAAATGAAATGGTTTATCTAAATTTGGTAAACTTAATACCGGAGCTTTTACCAATGTTGTTTTTAGCTTTTCTCAATCTTCTTTCTCTTTAGGTTCCCATGCTAACATCCATGGTTCATCTTCTGTTAGTTTAGCATACAAAATTTTTGTCATCCCGGCATAGTTATCTATCCATAGTCTGCAATATCCCACTAGCCCCAAAAAACTTTCTTAAATCCTTTTTTGTTTTTGGTAGTGTCTGTTGAACTATACCACTTATTCTATCTTCAGTAATTTTTCTACTTCCTTTACTAATCAAATGTCCTAAGTATTTCACTTCTTTTTCCACATATTGTAATTTCTTCTTTGATACTCTCAATCCTTGTTGCCCTAAAAATAACAGGTCAGTCACATTCTTAACTTGGTTTTGTTTCTTTCCTGAAATTGACAAGTCATCAACATATTGTATCATATATGTGTCTGGTAATAGACTAAATTTTTCTAACACCTGTTCTAATACTTGTCCAAACAAATTTGGAGATTCAGTGAATCCTTGTGGTAACACCGTCCACTGATATTGTTGCTTTCTTCCTGTTTCTGGATGCTCCCAGTCAAAGGCAAATAGAGCTCTTGATTCTTCTGCTAAGGGGCAAGCCCAGAATGCATCCTTCAAGTCTATTACACTAAACCACTGGTGTTCAACTGGTATGTGTCCCATCAAAGTATAAGGATTTGGAACCACAGGATGTCTGGTTTTAACTATTTGGTTCAATAACCTTAAATCCTGGAGCAGGCGAAAAGAGCCATCAGGCTTCTTTACCAGTAATACAGGTGTATTATATGGGGACATAGCAGATTCCAACAATCCATCTTTCACCAAAGTATCTATTACCGGCTGAAGTCCTCTTCGGCGTTCCATTGACAAAGGATATTGTTTTTGCTTTATTATTTCTTCTGGGTGTTTTAATTCAATTTTTAATCCTCCCCCATTTCCTTCTTTTACCCAGACTTCCTCATTAATATCTTTTTCATCTTCTATTGTCAATTTTCTAATTTTTATTTCACTAGACTTGAATTGTATGGTCATTCCAAATAAAGCTAAAGCATCTCTTCCTAATAAATTTATTCCTGCCTCTGGTACATATAGTGGATGGACTAAAATGCTTTCTCCTTTTTGATTAATTATTTCTACCTCTTTTATCTCTTGTACTTTAAAACTTTCTCCCTTTACTCCTGACACCTTTGTACTGTTATCATTTAACTGTAATCCAGGACATAAAACAGACACAGAGGTGCGGGCTGCTCCAGTATCTACTAAAAATATCATTTCTTCTTTGTGTGGCCCCACCCTTAAGTTTATCAAGGGCTCCCGGTGGGGTTGTAGGTCGGGCCCCTGACACCCCTAGTATAAATGCTCTTCTTCCTCCTCTGTCAGTTTGTAGATTTGTTTTTCTTTCTTGAGACGGGGACAGTCCTTTTTGAAATGGCCTCTCATACCACACTGAAAACAAGTCCTTTCTTGGTTATAGTCATATCTTTCTCCACTTCCTCTTCTAAAGCTGCCACGTCCTCTTCCATAACTTCCTCTTTTCACGTGTCCTCTATACATTCCTCTAGCTTCCAGGGTCCACCTATTTTCTCCTGACTCTGTTTTATATGGGTTCCAACTTTCCTTCTCCTTTTCTCCCTCTTTTTGTTTTATTACTTGGTTTATTGTGGCAACCATCATTTTATTCTGTTGCCTAAATTTCTCTACATTCTTTTGTACATATACCTTTTGTGCCTCCTTCAACAAGTCTTCTATACTTTTCTCTGTCCATCCCTCCAATTTGTGTAGTTTTTTGCTTATATCCGGCCAGGGTTTTATCACAAATTGTATTTTAACCAGAGGAGGTCACCCGGATCAGTTCCAGAATACTTCCTCATTCCGTCTTTCAGTCTTTGGAGGAATGTAGCTGGAGATTCTTCTTTTTCTTGTTCTATCATTAAAGCTTTACTCATGTTCTGTGCTTTTGGAACAGCTTCTCTTATTCCTCTTATCAATAATACTCTCATATCTTCCATGTTTTGTCTATCTGCAGCATTATTATTATCCCAGTTTGGTCTTACTAAAGGAAACTTGACATCTGCCAAAATTGCCCCCTGTGCTTGGGGATTATGTTCCCTAGTCCAGACCAAATGAGCTGCTCTTTGAATTAACTGTCTCTCCTCTGCTGTAAATAACCTGCTCTGTATCACTCCAAATTCAGCCCATGTGTATATATTTGCTCCTAACAACAGATCTAATTGCTCTGCTACCCCTATTGGATCTTCTATCATGCTTTTCATTTCTTTCTTAAAGGCACGTAATTCAGATGCCTTTAAAGGCTCATGTACAAAACTGATACGGGCCTGTCCTTGGCCATCTACTCCATTGGGTACCTCCCTTAAAGGAAAAGCCTGTAGTGGTTTATCCTTAAAGGGAAAATTCTTTATATCTTTCTTCAATTGTTCCAATTCTTTCACCAATCCCCTATATGGTCCACCTCCCACAGCTCCCTGAGGTTGTTACAGGAGCTGGTAGGGGTGGTGGAATAGGTATCTGTACATTTGTTGGTTGGGGTGGATTAGGATTATAGGGTGGGGGTAAATATTTCATAGATTTTTCATCATCCTGCTCTTCCTCTATTTCATTTTTATTTTCCTCTTGTAAATATATTGAGGTTGTTTTATGAGGGCTAGGGCCACTCATAGTCAAGGTGAGCCATTTATCTGGGTTCCAAATTAAAGCATAGTCTAACTCATTGACTAACGATCTACATGTTTTCCTTGACACATACTCATATAAATTCTGACAAGCAAAATAGTCATTTGTTCCTAATCTAGGCCACTCTACTTTTTCATCTTCCCACCAGACAAAACAACACAAATTAACCATATCTTCCTTGGTTATGCCTAGTTTACTGATTATTTCATAATACGGAGGTTATACGGAGGTTTTCCCCAATTACTCAATAAAATCCCTAATGGACTTTTTTTATCTATATTTAGTTTGGGGTTCCTCCTTATTTTTCTAAAGCATTTCTTTTCTGGAGTACTCCCTTTGTTGCCCATGCTGGTTTACCGCCCCGTGTATTCTAATTGAGACTTCACGTATATTCCTTAATTCACTCGCGTGAATCTAGAGTTATCAGAGGTCCACTTTCACTTCGTCTTGCTATCTGCTAAGCGGATACTTGGGACGTCTCACACTCTCAATCTGTCTCAAATTCACACAGGTCTACCCAGTCTTCCCACCGAC
Organism: Crotalus helleri; assembly: GCA_024509115.1. NCBI lineage: Eukaryota > Metazoa > Chordata > Lepidosauria > Squamata > Viperidae > Crotalus > Crotalus helleri. The sequence continues at coordinate 4,650,535 of JAKSXO010000028.1, forward strand.
CGCCTAGGCAGTGTATACTGGCCACCCCAGAACACTCACCTAGGTCCGTGCACGGAGTTGCCCAGTTTCCAGAAGTCAGCAACACACCGGTTCAAGTTGTATCTCTGTCCAATATCAACTCTATGGGTTCGCCGAGGAAAGCGCTGCTGCTCCTTTACCAACAAGATGAGATAGACTGTTGAAATCAACAGGGCATGCCGTCCACGTCACCTTCCAGATCTGGTGCAGACGAACGATCCCGGTCTCGAGCCCCAGAGTTGGGCGCCAGAACTGTTGACAGAAATTCTAGCCCACTGAATAATACCAAACAGCAAGTTGAAATTAAACAGAGAGTTATTGGATACAACAGTTTGCAAAGCGTGGTGGACTCCAAATCAATATTTGAGCCACACCTTTTTCACAGTAAAAGTATACATTTTATACATTCTATCCTGACGCCTTGGTCCCTCCCCTATGGCCTCATTGGCTGGGCTTTAGAGGTTACAATCTTATCAGGATCGCCTAAACAAAATACATTATCCCTGCCCCTGCTATTTTGCTTCACCTATTCCCTTATATGTACTTTGACACAAACCAGGAAATCCTATGGCTTACGTGTGGAAATCCTATGTGGAAACCCTATAGCTTACATGTGGAAATCCTATAGCTTATGTGTCACTTAGCCTCACTCATATTCTAAAATTTTTATTCCTCACAGTACCTCTAAATTTTAACTTTAAAGCCCAGGGGAACAAAGGAAATGTGTGTATGTCTGTGTGTGTGAGTGAGAAGACCCCTTTCCCCCCAATCACACTTGGATTTTGCTCCTTCTGGTCTTTCCTAGCCGCAGAAAGGATCTGTTCAAGTGGCAGACCCTGGAAAGCATGGGGGTTTGGCCAGAGTGCAGGACCTTTTGTTAGGGAAAAGGGAGAGGAATGGAATGAGTGAATGAGAGAATTGGATTTAGGCAACCAGCTGGTAAGGCCCTGGAAGCAAAGCCCTGTTCAGAAGGTGAGGGGGGGGGGTAGAAAAGGAGGGGTCAGTACTCATCGCTTTCCAAAAGGCACAGGTCCTCCCAGACCCACGAGGGGTCTGAAAACCGTGACAGAAAAGGAGGGGTCAGTACTCATTGCTTTCCAAAAAGCGCAGGTCCTCCCAGACACACAAGGGGTCTGAAAACCGTGACAGAAAAGGAGGGGTCTGTACTCATTGCTTTCCAAAAGGTGCAGGTCCTCCCAGACCCACGAGGGGTCTGAAAACCGTGATAGAAAAGGAGGGGTCAGTACTCATCGCTTTTCAAAAAGGCACAGGTCCTCCCGGACTAATGAGGAGTCTGAAAACCGTGACAGATAGTTCCCAGGGAAGGAGGTAAGGGTACTTCATCAGGGAACCGAAGTCCTCCCTGGATGCTTTTTCATCCGAAAAACCAGGGGTTTTTTTTCCATTTGTACCTGACTGAGCCAAAGTGAGCCCCACATTTGAGAGGGAACATGGGAAGCGGCAGTTCAAAGGTGACAATTAGGACCCCCCCAGGAGGTTTGCTCGAGGCGAAGAGCAAGAGAAATATGTAAGAAATGGGCTTTGCTCAGGGCTTTGCTGAGAAACCAATTTGGCTAACTAAAGGTACTTAAAGGGAAAATAAGAAATAGTGATTCTCTCTCTCTCTCTCTCTCTCTCTCTCTCTCTCTGCAACCACGTGGTATGTTTAAGATTTGTGCCTTCCCTAATTTGAGTTATCTGAGATTTATGGTGGGAATGACTAGGATGTGTAAAACTAAGACTTCTGTTTCTCTTTATGTTTTCCTTGTCTTTGTGTATATATGTGTGTCAAAGTCTTTGTGTGTGAGGTAAATGTGACTGTTTATTGTTTCTAACCCAAAGATAAAAGAATTTTAAAATTCTGCTAGAAATTCTGCTTAAAACAAGCCACCAAAAAAGGATATACCCTCACTCTGTTTGTCTGGCCAACAGAGTGAAGAAAAATGTGTTTGTTTGTTTGTTTTTTCTTTTCCCCTTTCTCTCTCTGTACTCTTTTTTTTTATTTTTATTTTTTCCTTTTTCACTTTACAAAAACGAAATACATTTTTCTTTCTTTCTTTTCTTTTCTTTTTAACAGTACTGTGTCATATATCTCTTACAATTATTTACAGTTATTTACATTTATTATTATACATTTTTATTTCTCTGTTCTAACCAATTGTACCACTTGTCCCATATCTCATAGAATTCTGCTTCTTCCTTGTCCTTCATTTCTAGGGTAAGCTTGTACATCTTGGCGCTTTCTAATATCTTGTGGATAATTATGTCGTTTGTTGGTATATTTTCACATTTCCAACATTGCGCATAAGCAATACGTGCCACTGTTATTATGTGTACAATGATGTGTTGGAGTTGCTTTTTTATCTTTGGATTAATTATACCTAATAGAAATAATTCGGCTTTGAGTTCAATTTGTTCACCTATTATCTCCTGTAGCCATTTCCTTATCTGTTCCCAGTATTTCCTTGTTTTGGAGCATTGCCACCACATATGGTAAAATGTTCCCTCCTTATTTTTGCATTTCCAACAGTCCGGTTTCATATTTTTATACATCTTAGCCAATGTCGCCGGTGTTAGATGCCATCTATAAAGCATTTTGTACTGATTTTCTTTATATGCAGTTGACAATGTTAATTTGCAATTTTTGTTCCATACATTTTCCCATTCTTCTAAATTTATATTCTGGCCTACATTCCGTGCCCATGCTATCATCGGACCTTTCACTATTTCTTCTTCCATTTCTACCTCTAGTAAGTATTTATAGGTTTTTGTTAAGAATTTTCCTTCCTTGCCTGTCAATATTTTATCCAATTGCTGTGGTACCCGTTGTATTCCATATTCTTCCATATCTTTTCTATATCTTGACTGTATCTGTAGGTATGGCCACCAATCTATAATTATTCCCTGTTCTTTTAATTCTTCCTTTGATTTGAGATTTCCTTGGTTATCTAATAATTCTCTATATCTTATCTTTTTTTATCCAATGTATTTGAGTGAATCATTGCCTCCATCGGTGAGGCCCAATTTGGTAATTTCATATAATGTTTCCTTTTAACTTTTTCCCACATCCTAATCAAAGCATCTCTTATCTGATGTCGGTAAAAATATGTATGTGTCGTCTTGCATTTATCCCATAGGAAGGCATGCCAACCGGCCTGTAAATCCTGTCCTTCGATCGTTAAGATCCTTTTATTATCTAAATTTATCCAATCCCTAATCCAAAGTAACCTGGCTGCTTGGTAGTAAATTTCCCATTTTGGGAGTCCAAGGCCGCCTCTGCTTCTACTATCTTGTAGCGTTTTAATATTTATCCGTGCTTTCTTACCCAACCAAATAAATTTATTGATTATTTTATTTAATTCTTCGAAAAATCTCTTCTCTAATTTTATAGGGACTGTCTGGAATAAATATAGTAATTTTGGTAGTATATTCATTTTAATCACAGAGATCCTTCCTAATAATGATAACTGTAGTTTTCCCCAGATTTCTAGATCTTTTTTCATTTGTTGTATCAATTTTTTATAATTATCCTCTTGTATTGAGGAACATCTTACAGTAAGCCAAATTCCTAAATATTTAATCTTTTTTACAATTTGCAGTCCCAGATCTTCTAATTTCCTTTTTTGTTTTTCAGTTAAATTTTTTACTAACATTTTAGTCTTTTCTCTATTAATTTTCAATCCTGCCACTGTCCCATATTTTTCTATTTCATTCATTAGAGTATTTCCTACCTCTAGTGGCTCCTCTATAAAGAACACCAAATCATCCACAAATGCCTGCGTCTTATATTCTTCTTTCTTTATCTTTAATCCTTTAATCTCTCTATTAATTCTAATTTGGGTTAGTAGCACTTCTAAAGTCAAAATAAAAAGTAGAGGTGACATTGGACATCCCTGTCTTACTCCTTTATTTATTTCAAATTTCTCTGTATTATCCCCATTAATTATCACTCTAGCCCAGTGATTCTCAACCTTTCTAATGCCGTGACCCCATAATACAGTTCCCATGTTGTGGTGACCCCCCAAGTGGGTGTGGCCACCAATAAGAGGGAGTAGGACAGCTAGGGAAAAGGGGAAAAAATGGCGGACAGCATGGTTTGGTGACCCCCGTGAAATGGTCATTCGACCCCAAATGGGGTCCCGACCCACAGGTTGAGAACCACTGCTCTAGCCTTTTGTATCCTGTATATTGCCTTTATCATTTTCTCAAACTTCCCTCCAAATCTCATATCTTTAAACTGTTGGAACATAAACTGCCAATTAAGATTGTCAAATGCTTTCTGGGCATCTAAGAATATTAATGCCACCTGTTTTTCAGGGTGTGCTTCATAACATTCTAAGACATTTAACACCGTTCTCGTGTTATTCCTAATTTGCCTTGTAGGTAAAAAACCATTTTGATCTGAGTGTATTATATCATTTAATATTAATTTCAATCTTTCCGCAATTATAGTGGTGAAAATTTTATAATCTGTGTTCAACAACGAGATTGGCTAAGAGATATATAGGCTTCTGTCCAAGAATGTGGTAATTTGGCTTTCTCCAACACATCATTGTACACTTCTAATAATATCCTTTCAAAATCCTCATAGTCTTATACACCTCCCCTGGAAGTCCATCTGGCCCCGGGGCTTTGTTATTTTTTTGCTTTTGCACAGCATTTCTTAATTCCATAGCTGTTATTTCCTTATTCAATATTTCCTTCTGTTCTTTTAATTCTGGCAAGCCATTAACCTTTAAATATTGTTTTATATTCTCCTCATCTATTTCCTCTTTTTTATATAGTGCCTCAAAATAATTCGGGATTATTTTTTTCTTTTTATCCATTTTATACTGCAACTCTCCGTTCTCATCTTGTAGCTCCTGAATGAATCTTTTTTCCTTATCTTTTTTTAATTTATAAGCAAGCCACCTCCCAGGCTTATTTGTATGTTCAAAGAAATTTTGTTTTGCTACCTTCAATTCTCTTGCCATTTCCTCTTGGTCTACCATATTTAGTTTATGTTTAGCCAAAACCATTTCTGCTTTAATTATTTCACTTTCGGGCTCCCTTTGTAATTTGTATTCTAATTTTTTAATCTCCTCCTGAAGTTTGTTTTGCGTTTGCCTTTTCACCTTATTCTTTTTTGCTGTATAAGCTATCGCTATCCCTCTCAGATATGCTTTAGCAGTATCCCATATAATTTGTAATGTTTGTTGTTTTGTATTTTCTTTAAAGAATAATTCCATTTCTTTTCTAATCCTTACAATAAATTCTTTTTCCTTTAAAATTTGAGAGTTCAGTGTCCACCTTCTCCTTACTTTTTTCTGTCCTTTCCAAATTATTTTCGGGGGGTTATGATTGGCCCATATATTTGGCATTATTTCTATTGTTTCTGTGTCTTTTCCTACCTCTCCATTCATCCATGCCATATCTAACCGAGACCAAGATTTATGTGGGTTCGAGAAGAAGGTATATTCCTTTTTTTTTAGTCTTTTTTTAAAATTTTTATTATTTTAGACCAACAAAACAAAACAAAACACATCAAACATTGCACACATACACACGTAATATATCCTTTTTTGTTAACAGCAGTTTGTAACAGTACTCTTCTATTCTTTACATTTCCCCTCTCTTCCTTTTTTGAAATATTTGTCCTTATTGCCCCATTGTTTCTTATTTACATTTTCCTTCTTTCATATTCTACTACTTACTAGGAATCCAATATTATTCATTGTAGTAACACTCATATTTTTTTATAAGACTCGACCGGAATTCCATCTAAGCATGGTGATCATACAAATATTCTCATATTATTTAATGCATATACTGTTTCTACTCTAATACTATTTCCAACATTAAAATTCACCCCTTTTCATCCAAGTGTATTTATTTAATTTTATTTTTCTTTGACATATATAATAATTCCTCCTTTCTTGTTTTATACTAATATTGTGTATAATGTTTCTAAATTTTACTTTCTCTAGTAATTTTCTATAATCCTATTTCATGTAAACTTCCTAAAGATACATCACATCTACATCCAATTTCCTTAAATTGTTAAACGTCTAAACTCTTTTTCTTGATATTATAGAAAAGAGCTTAATTACGTCTCCCATTTTTAACTTGACCTAGTTTTTTGTTTTTATTTTGTTTTGTACTTCTTGTCTCTATAAGTCTTCCTTTTGCTTCTCTTTCTAACCTTTCTCTTTCTTGTAACTTTTGTATTTCTTGCTCTCAATCTACTTCCTCTAATAGATCTTCATCATAACTTTTACTCTCCAGCTCTTCCCTACTTGTTCTTCTCCTTGTGGAAAGTAACTCTCATAAAAGTCCTGTGCTTTCTCAAGTGTATCTATCTTGTATTTTTTCTCCTGCCAAGTTAAAAATATGCCTTCAGGTATCAACCAACGAAACTTGTGTCCACCTTCTCCTTACTTTTTTCTGTCCTTTCCAAATTATTTTTGGGGGGTTATGATCGGCCCATATATTTGGCATTATTTCTGTTGTCTCTATGTCTTTTCCTACCTCTCCATTCATCCATGCCATATCTAACCGAGACCAAGATTTATGTGGGTTCGAGAAGAAGGTATATTCCTTTTTTTTTGGGATTCCATTTTCTCCACTGATCAGATAGGTTGAGTTCATGTGCCATCTCAAAAAATATCCTTGGTAATATTTTCCGTTTCTTTTCATTTTTCGTGCTACTAATATAATCCTTTTTTCCATTCACTACCGCATTGTAATCTCCTACTATACAAATATTTCCCTGTCCAATTTCTATGAGTTTTTCGTGTAATTTATTATAGAATTCTTTTTTATTCTCATTTGGAGCATAAATTGTCACCAACAGCCATGATTTCTGCTCAATTTGTAATTCTATCATTAGCACTCTTCCATCTGTGTCTTGATATTTCAATTTAGCTTTAATTCCTTTCCTAATATAAACCGCTATTCCCCTCTGTTTTTGTTCTGCTAGTGCTGTATATAATATCCCTAATTTCAGGAATTCCAAATATTTCCTATGTTGCTCTTTTATGTGTACCTCTTGTAGGCAGGCTATATCTATACCTTGTTTTGCTAATTTTGTTAATATTTGTTTTCTTTTGGCGGGTGCATTTAGTCCATTAACATTAATTGATATTAGCCTAATTTCCTCTTCCGTTGTTCTACTTGTGTGTTTGTCTTGTTCTCAAACCTACTCCTCTTTCTTTCCTTTGTCCTTTTTCTTCCTTACTTTCTGTCTCTCGTTCTATTTCTTTTAACTCCTGTTGTTGGTCTTCCTGACTTCTAGATTCTAATTCTTCTTTACTACTATTCTCTTCTTCCGCCCCTTCCAACTGATCACAAAATTCTCGTGCCTTATCTAAACTATCTATCTTAATCTTTCTCTCCTGCCATGATATCAACATCCCCTCTGGGATTAACCATCTAAATCAGTGGTTCTCAACCTTTTTAATGCCGCGACCCCCAACCGGTCGTAAGTCGAGGACTACTCAACCGGTCGTAAGTCGAGGACTACTCAACTGGTGCAGCACCGTTTGCAGAATGGGACTTTTGGCGGGCTCAGCAGGGCAGAGACAGCCTGGACAATTCCTATTGGCTTTTGAAAGCCAATAGAATTAGACTCTATTCAAGAGAGTCTATTAAATAAAAGGGAGTAGCACAGCTAAGGAAAAGGGGAAAAAAATGGCGGACTGCGTTGTTTGGCGACCCCCATGAAATGGTCGTTCGACCCCAAATGGGGTCCCGACCCACAGGTTGAGAACCACTGATCTAAATGGTATATTTCTTTTAATTAGGTATGCGGTAAGAAATCTATAATCTCTTCTCTGTTCTCTTACTTTCTTTGGGACTTGTTTTAATGTTTGTATTTCTATATCTTTGTAGATCATTGGGTCATCTCTTGTAATCTTGTAGATTATATCTCTAACTTTCTTTCTAGCAAATCTTATATGAACTTCTCGTGGAAGTCTATTGCATCTAGCGTAGTTCGTATGAATCCGGAACACCTCATCTATCTCTAATAATATATCTTGCTTATCCCTTTGTAGAGCTCCCGCTATCAACTCTACCATAATAGCACCCAGATCTTCCTTATCTTCCACCACATTTTGAAATCTTAAATAGAACGCAGCTCGGTCCATTTCCAAATGAATGATTGATTCTTCCATTTTTTTGTTAATTACCATCAGTTTTTTGTCTACTATATCTACTTTTTTCCCATTTTATCCAAACCCACTTCTACTGTCTGTATTCTTTCTTCATTTTTCTCAATTGTTTGTTGTTATCATCTCTATCCTATTATCTAATTTATTCATATCCCCTCTCATTTCTATGTGGTTCTTGGACATTGTTTCCTGCATTTTCAACATTGTTTCCTGAATAGTCAGTAATGTTGTCTGCATAGTTTGCATATTTGATATTACACTCTGTTTTTCCATCCCAAACATTCCTTCTATTGTTCTCTGACCTGGTGGGGATGAGGGTGTCAATGCTAGACTTGATGTTGTTTTCTTTCCTGTTCTCAATGTTGTCATTGCAATATCCTATTCCTCAAATGTATTCTATTCTTAGTGTCCCTTTGTTTAGCTAACAACCTGTTAACTTCACACTTTTACTCTAGACTTCCGTTTCTTCGTTTTTCTTTCTCTTCTCTTCTAGTTCTACATCTACATCCACTACCACCCCCAAACCTCTTTTCTCCTTCTCCAACCCTCTTCACTTTCTTTTTTCCTTCTTACTTGACACACAGTCCCTCTAAGACTCCAATTTTTTCCTCCAGTCTTATATCGTCAACCGTCTGTCCATTCCTATCACTTTCGCCGCTGTATCACATCCTCTTGCCATCTCCTTCACTTTCCGGCTCTTCCGTTGTCTTCCGCTCCTTCCTCGTCTCCACGTCCCGATCTATCTCCTCCTTTCTCCTTCGACTTCACTTTCTCCGATCCTCTGCAACGTGCTGTCCGTTCCTGTCACTTTTGCCGCCGTATCTCTGTACTCTTAAGAACAGCCCAAAGTTACCAGGAGGGATTGTTTTAAGTTTATCTGCTGGAAAAGTTCCACTTGCATTTACTGTATGTGTTTTATCTATCTATCTTTTTCCTGAAAAATGTGTGTCTAGCTACAAGAGCCTCCTGAAGCTCAACTTCCGGTTCCAGTTCGCGGCGTCTCTAGTCGTACGGGGAGACTTGTCTCCTCGTCGGCTAGCTTTCCCTCTGCCGGCAGACCCTTATGCAGGTCCAAAGTCGCCCTGGAGGGTGTGACTTCTGTCGAGGAGGCTCTGCTCGGCTGCTGAGGAGTGGCGGCTCCTTTAGCGGTCCGAGCTATTTCTGAGGGCCGACGGAGAAGAAGATCAGCCAGTAAAATGGCCGATCACCCTGCTGCTTCAAACCGCAAGTCAAAGAACATCTAAGCTGTAAGAACCCCCGTGGTGAATCCGGGTGAGACTTTTCTTTGCTATTCTCTCTATTCTATTTGGTATTTGGTACCTGAAAGAGCCTTGTTGGAATTGCTTCCCTGGCTTGAAAAGGCAGCTTCTACATTTTTTGGGAAGAAAGGCGTTCTATAAAAATAGAACAAAATTTTAAAGACTATATTTACTTTTATATTTTTGGGGGTACAGAAAAAAAAATTTCTTTTCCTTTCCTCTTTTTCTAAGAACTGTACTATCATCCTATGCTGGAAGATTATTTCTTTTTCACATTATACTTTAAAAGATAGAAAAGGGGAAATGGTGTTTGGAAAAGACCTTTTTTAACCTACTGAGGACATCTAGTGGCGAAGATTTAATACTGCAACTTCTGGTTACTTGGTTTGAAGATAGCTGACCTTCAAAACTGTGGGGGTGGATATTGCCTAAATTATAGCAAATATAACCTCCACAAAAAATAAAAGAGAGACTCTTTTTAATTACTATCAAAATGGAGAAACCTCAGTCACAATTAAACTGTACACTTATACTGGAAAAGATCTATGAAGCTACTGCAGAAATATGTGCTACAATGAAAAAGTTTACTACAGAACTAAGATCCAGAAATTTCACTTCAAATGTTCAAATGGATGTCCAGGCTACATCTGACTATGGTATAAAACAAAATATATTAGAAGAGGAATCAACAGAGTTAAAAGAGGAACTTATTCTATCTTACAAACCTTCCATCTGCAACTTTGAGAAACAGAAGAAGCAAAGACTGAGATTTCAAACTACAAAGCAATGATGCTTCAAGGAGGAGAGAAATAGACATCTAATGCAGAGGATGGGATTTCTATTATTTCAAAGGCTACTGCAAGCAACAAAGATAGATTCACTGGCTGAAAGGGAAGCGTCCCTATGGAAACCTGTTGGCACAGGAAAAAAGCCAGAATTAGACTGAAAAGAGAAATTTAAAATTGTGTAATGGATTAAAAGGCAATGTTGGATTTATGGTTTGTTTTAAGGATTATGATTTTAGAGTTAGAAGCAAGAAAAAATATAAACATATATACATGAGGGTGATTTTTAGAATGGATATTTTAAATAGATTAAGAATACTTTTTGGAATAATAGATATATTTTGACGAAAATTATGTATTGATTTTTTAGATTGGGATGGTTTTAATAATTAATGGAGTGTTTTAACTTAGTTAGATGATTTGTTTTTGCACAATAACATAGATGTGATAAGGTATGATAATCAATTGGATGAAATTTGAAGTTTGTGTAATGAATTGAAGTGAATTAAGGTTTAACATTATTTTTTAACTAAGATAGCTATTGTGTAATGGAATAAGAAATAAATGAGATTGGTGATAAAAGAAGGGATGAGAGAAATTAAGAACTAGAATACATCTGGAAGGGATACCTGAATTGATAACTTGTTGATTTAAAGTTAAATTTGATTTTGGTAATTGTAAACTGATAAAGTTTTAAAACAGGTTTAGTAGTAATAGAAATTTAATTTAGAAATAGAATATTTTAAACGTATTATGTTATTTGAGGGAAATAGAGAGGAGACAGTGAATGTATTAAGTTAAGTTGTTTATTTATGTTTTTACTTTTGAATGTCTGATTACCCAAACACCATGGTGTGTCCTAAGTACTTTTTCTTAAAAATTAAAAAACCATTTTTTTTTTTAAAAAAAGAGCCTCCTGAAGCTCAAGCTTGCTTAAGTTACTTTTCTTATTCTATCACTAATTGGTGAAAATACTATGAAGCTAATCCTGGAACATATAAGCATTTTTCAGTCTCTAAAATAATGTGGTCTATTTTAGCATAAATGTTAAAGGTAGATTCTCCTGCCCCCGGAAAGTTGCACACCTTAAAATATTAGGATTTTAAAATTATTTGGAGCTTTCAGCATTCTCAAGCTGCCCAGCATTTTTTTCCCAAGTTGCAAGTCCTTGTCTTTAACATGTTCCAATGTTCAAGTTCAGAAATGAAACATTTCATGTATGTTCTCTTACCAGAATCCAGCTTTCTTTTGTCCTCATCTGTGATTTCATTTTGTCTGTCTATCTGTTTCTTTAACAACTGCAGTATTAATGCCTTTTCAAACTCTGCCTGCAACTACCCCCCCCCCCACCCCATCTACTTCTCCTTTTCTTATCTCTGTTCTCCATGCCTTTGTCTGCCTCTCCTGGGAGAGTCCACCCAGAAAGGGGGGAGGAGCTCTTGTTCTCATGTCTTTCAGCCCTGCATAGATGACCCCTCCCAACCTTTGGAAGCAGAGCACACTGACCCAGATATTGCCTTCATCCATTTGAGCCATGGAATTGAGTTTTGAATTCAGCCATCCACTAAAAAAGCCACCATGCAACCTGAGTGGAACATCTTCCCAAGTCCTACCATTCCCCCAGATGCCTGTAAGAGCTGCAGAAGAAGGAAGGAGTCCTGGAGCCATTGGTCCCCACATGAAGCCTCAGAAGAAGATTAGGAAGACTATGGAGGGAGGGGGGGAACTCATTGTAAAGTTTTCTTTCTTGCCCCATTTGTATTGTAATAAGCCAGTTGAATGTATTCATGGAGTGATGGCATTTGGGAATAGTTGGCACAGCAAGTACTGAACACCTTGGACTTCTATCTGGGGGGAGGGAAAATTTATCCAGAATGTTTGTATTGCCTGTTTTGTATTAGTAGTTGCACATACACATACACACAAACGTGCACACACCATTCATAATCACACTGAGTCTCTTCCACCTACCTTCAGTAAAGCTCCCCAGGCTGATTTTTGCTCTATTGCACCAAAGCTTTGCATGCACAACTTCCTGAAAATTCCAAGGGGGAAGGAACCAGGCCCCCTCAGGTGATTTGCAATTCATATGCCCTCACTGAGGAGGTAGCATGAAAGATCTCCAAACCTAAGCCCTGAATATCTTGCACTGGTGAACTCAGATTGAGAGTCTTAGGGCTCACTATGTGCAATTTAAAAAAAAATTAATAGCCTGGCTTGCATACTGGCTAACCTCAAACTGGACATTACAAACCTGGATGCACTGAACTAAGAGCTAAGGCAGGAAACAACCCTTGAAAATGGGCAGCCAGTGGTTATGTACTAAGGCAAACCATGGCTGTGAAGAATTTTGGGAGGAATGTGCAAACCTGACTGGAAGCTCAAAGTGACATCCAACATTTGAAAATAACTGGCACAGAATATTGGAAACTATAAATTTCTCTTCCACCTAACAAAATTTTTGCCCTGACTTTTAGAACTTTATGGGTTGGAAGCTCCCCTTTTGGGAGCAGGGATCTTTTTCTGCTTGCCTTCATTAGTGTCTTCTTTTTGTGGCTTAACAGTTAAAAGCTTGTCTACCAAGTATCCCTGATCAGATCAATTTTAATCTTGTGCCAGTAAAAGTATGTCATCCACACCATTATGGCACAAAGATGGGATTGTGGGAAGTCACACACACACACACACACACACACCAGAGAAGGATATATTAAAAGCGCAGAAAAAAATATATTTCCTCAGGATCTCGAAGAGGCAGGAAAGCATGCCCAGTTTTCTTAATAGCCCCAAGTCTGCCTCCCCCAAGCAGAAACCAGCTCTATAGAAATGCAGATGCAGACCATTCAGGAAAGTTGGAGCTAGAAGATTAAGAAGACAAAGACCTAAAATCTGCATACCTCACCCAAACTCTAAGAGTCATTAACCCAGCCCCAGGGAAGCAGGATATGACCTTTGGGACATAATAGGATTAAACCACAGATACCAAGGCCCAGAAAAGCACACTCAGACTCAGTTCAAAGTTCATGCCACAGGAACAGGAAACAACTCAAAACAAAAGGCTTCAGAGGGTATAAAAAACCCACTCCCTACATGTGTTCTCTCTTTTCTGCCAGAGCCATCTTCCTGTCTGGCTCCCCTCTCCAATAAACTACAACCTTCTTCCCAAAGCAGTTGCCATGTTTATTCCCAGCTTGGATGAACCAGGATGAAGACTTTTCTTCCAACAGCAGCTGCATTTTAGATGAAACTGCCCCTGCAGAGCTGTACATAGGGACTCAGTGTATATTCTGTTCTTTAAAGATAAAGGACACAGAATAATTATTTAATCAAAAGATGTTTTTGTTTGTTTACATAAGGAAGAGTCTGCTACATGGATGTGATTTCAGGAGCTGCCTATAACTTACTGAGGGGAGGAATATACAATTTTAAAACTTAACTAGGTCTTCCTTCAAGCTTCCTTTTACATTTACCTGTTCAGTAGCCTAAAGAGATACTGAAGAAAAGACAAAGTTTTTCTTTTCTCTGACTTTTTTTCAGATTGTACAAATCTTTTGCTTTTTTAGAATAGCAAGGCATAAGTATTCGGGCTGTATGTGTGAGTAGGTGGAGCAGCTTTTTTTTGTCATGCTAATCACTACAACAGCCAGATGTTTGACTCACTTAGAGTCTTATTTTTTGCTTGGATCTGCATGCTTTTAAAAGGTGATGTCAAAATAAACTGGCACATCCTGCGTTCCTGCATGCACCCGTGTGGTTTGTAGTTTGCATTGCTCCTGTTTTATTTACGCAAAACTTACTTTAAAGCAGTGGTTCTCAACATGTGGGTCGCGACCCCATTTGGGGTTGAACGACCATTTCATGGGGGTTGCCAAACAAGGCTGTCCGCCATTTTTTCCCCTTTTCTTTAGCTGTGCTACTCCCTCTTATTCTATTGGCTTTTGAAAGCCAATAGAATAGACTCTCTTGAATAGAGTCTAATTCTATTGGCATTCGAAAGCCAATAGGAATTGTCCAGGCTGTCTCTGCCCTGCTGAGACCACCAAAAGCCCCAGTATGCAAACGGTGCTGCAAGGAAAGCTTCCCTCCCTGATGAGCAACTACTAAAAGTAAGTAAAAGAGGGCCAGGGGTGGGAGGTGGGAGGCCAGCGAGTGCAGGGAGGGTTGCTGGCACGCGTGGGGCCTGGTGGGTGCCTTACCTGCCTGGGCTGGGGCAGCTGGTGGCCCAGCCGGTGGTCGCCCTGCGCCATGGCTGCCGCTTGCCGTGGCCGCCCAGGAGCGCCTGGGCCTGCCTGCTGCTGCCCCAAACGGGCGGAGGCCAAGGTAAGGCTAGCAGGGCAGTGGTGGGCGCAGGGAGGGTTTCCGACGCGCGTGGGGCCCGGCGGGTGCCTTACCTGCCTGGGCTGGGCCAGCTGGTGGCCCAGCCGGTGGTCACCCTGTGCCGTCGCTGCCCCTTGCCAGCTAGGCCTCGGCCGGCCCAGGGGGCGGCACCACGCATGCGCAGTGCTCCCAGGCAGGGAAAGTCCTCGACTTACGACCGGTTGAGTAGTCCTCGACTTACGACCGGTTGGGGGTCGCGGCATTAAAAAGGTTGAGAACCACTGCTTTAAAGCAAGGTGATAATGTTTCTCTCCACCTTTAATGTTTTTTCACCAGCTTTAATCTGAAGATAAAGCTGCTGTTAAAGCTAGAAGAATAGCCTGTGGTTTATTTATTTTTTTTCTAGCAGCTTGTAAGGAGAAAAAGAAAAGTTGGAGGGAGACATATTTAAATAGATGGATGAGCATGCACAGATATCTATTTATTTGGCTGCCAACCATGACAATTTTAAGAGAATCTGAAGGCAGTGCTTGCGTGTTAAAATACACTTCTAAAATAGAGGCCCTTCCAGCTACACTTTAAAGTCAATAACCGAATTCCCTCATGCATATTTCATCTTTTAGGCTGGTTAACTCTGCGAGAATATGTTGCAAGGCTGCGCAAAGGGAGGCAGAGAGACTGACAGCCCTGCTCAGAAGCCAACCACCTTCGCTCAGCTCTGATTTGTCTCCCTCTGTCATCAAGCAGCAAAGAAACCAGCAATTTTGCCAGTTTCCATTATAGCTGTTTGTGACATGAACACACTAATAACCTCCCAATATTACAAGCAGTCATTATTAGCAACTGATGCAATTAAGAAGTGGATTTTTGGCCCTTTTTCATTCCCCATCACCTTTTCCATTTCTGTTATGTCTTTCGGGGCTTGTCAAGACAAGGGCAGGAACTATCCTGTTTCTATTAATCGTCTCACCAGCAAAAGAGCAAAGTATACATGCCTTAAATAAGTACAAGCAGTGGTAAATTTCCACTTAGACTTCCACTTTTTTGGAAGACGTTGGCCAGGTTTTTCCCTACATGCAGTTGCTGCCAACTGAAATGTTTTTGTTTCCTGATGCCTTTATCAATCCGCTCTTTTAAAGTTCATGGCTGTGCTGTTTTCCACCAAATCTATTCCGCCAACTTTTCCTGAAAGCATGGAAGACTGCAACCTGACATTTCATATCTTCTTTGCCGCAGACTACGGTATCCGTGCTTGCTTCTCTGCTTCAGGTTTTCAGAATCCCCTCCCTTTTCATTATATGTACCTGAGTTTCAAGCTATAAAGGATTTATACTGTACATGTACTACAGATCCATTTGCGCACCAAATTTGGGTTACAGGTAGACCTCAACTTACAACCATTAATTTAGCAACTGTTTGAAGTTATGACAGCACTGAAAAAAAGAGACATACAACCAGCCTTTGCAGTTAAGATCCTCACAGCATCCCCACGATCTTATGATTAAAATTAAGGTATTTGGCAATCAGCATGGAGCTGATGACGGTTGACAGTCCCGGAGTCACATGGTTGCCATTTGAGATTTTCCCAGTTAGCTTCTAACAAGCAAAGTCAATGGTGGAAGCCTGATTCACTTAATGAATGCATGATTCGCTTAATAACTATGGTGATTTGCTTAATAAACCCAGCAAAAAGGTCGTAAAACTGGGCACGACTCACCTAATGACTGCCTAGCTTAGCAATGGAAGTTCCAGGTACCAATTGGGATCATAAGTTAAGGAATAGCTGTATAGGAGGGTAAGAACTGTTGTTTAAGGGGCAAGTCCTAGTGGTCCCTCTTCAACCGGAATGAAAATGTTGGCAGGTTGGCAGAGTTGATCACTAAAAAGACTTGTTTCTATGCTGTGTCAACACTGCTAACTTCGGATGCTCTTGCTTTGACAATATATGAAAATGCAGCCATTTCCCCCTTAACTCGTGTGTTACTTTTAGAGTTAGAATTAGATGATGCTAGGGGGGAGAAGGAAGAATGTGTATGGGAATTAGTTAGACATACTGTAACAACCTCGTAGTAGAGTGTTTTTTTCAAGGCTGTTTGAAATAGATGATAAGGAATGGCGGGTTAGAGAACTGGAGGGAAGTTCGGCATTTCAAGCTAATTGGAGAATGTGATTTATGACTGTTAATTAGAGGAGGGAATTGTGCTTTGATATTATGTGTTTGGGGAGGAGAATTCAGATTTTGGCTTCGACCATGTACATGCTGATGCCGTGCAACTTGAATAAAGATTCTTTAAGGTAAACAATGCCTCAAAGTTCTTTGAAGAGTTTCATCTGTTGGAACCATGACATGCTGTCTACAAGGAGTCACAAATTAATCCCCACAATCTTATGATTAAAATTAAGGTATTTGGCAATCAGCATGGATTGATGATGGTTGACAGTCCGGGAGTCACGTGATTGGCCATTTGAGATCTTCCCAGTTCAACAAAGGCCTGACACTAACTCAATACTGCTTCCTGCCGTGCGGCTGTCTTTCTCTCAAAGCTTTTGCCTGAACCACCAAACTTTTCCCCGTCATATTGGGCCAATCCTCTTCATTATTGCTTCATTGTCACTTGCTGAGCTGTGGAACCAGTCACATAAAGAATCCCAGAAGTAGCCATCATAAAATATACTTTGTACTGAACCCTGTTCAGATGTCATTCAGCCAGAAAGCAGAACCGCAGAACTCTGTGCCAGTGTTTTCCAACCGTGGGAACTTGAAGATGTGTGAACTTCAACAGCATGGCTGGCTGGGGAATTCTGGGAGTTGAAGTCCACACATCTTCAAGTTGCCACGGTTGGGAAACACTGGCATAGAGAAACAGAAAAGAGATGCAGCATGAAGTCTGCTCGGGACAGGATGTCAGAGATCTATGATAGGATCTGTGTTCGCAAGTTTGAGTAAATTGTGGCAGCTGATAGGCCAAAGGAGAGATTTAAATCTAGGTTGGGGAAACAAAAACAGATGCAATCTATGGACATAGCTGCTTTTGGCTTTGCAAGATAAAATGTGTAAGTACTCATATGATGAACTGATAAGTTTGCTCTCTGGGTCAAGCAACAATATGGGTACAGTAGTAGTTTTAATGGGGGAAGGGAGAGAAAAAGATTGCATTTCAGCCCTAAAAATGACTTCAGCCAATAGAGTGGACAAGGTCTACTCTATTTTTTGCGTCCATAAAATGAGAAATGTTGCTGGAGAAATTAGCTGGAAAAAAAACTTCTACAATGAAAAGAGTTAAGCTATATATATTTATATTCTCTCTTTCCCTCCTTTTTCTCACACACACACTATACACACTTCTCTCACTCCCTCACACATACACCCTCTCCACTGACATTCTTAGCCTCCAATACTGCTTTCATTTAAATAAAAAAATGATTATAGGTATCTGTGAAATAAGAGGGAGTCATCAGCAGGCCTAGCTGAACGTCTCAATGTTTGCAGAGCCAAACATTTTCAGCTTTCTACCAAAAAGCCCCCCACAATCCAATCTTTACTATGTTCAGTTTACATAGCATATTAAGTCTTGCTGTGCTTTTTTTCTATTTGAATTAATTTATTTTAAATTTTTATCTTGTCTTTACTACTTTTACAAATAACTCAAGGCAGCAAATATATGTAATACATATTCAGAGAGAGAGAGAGAGGGAGAGAGAGAGAAGTAGAGAGGGAGAGAGACAGAGAGAGAGAGACTGGCCCAAAGTCAACAAGCTGGCTTTGATTTCTAAGAGGGGGTGACTATAATTCACCATCTCCCGATGATTGGTCCAAATTCACCCAGCTAGTTTTCATACCTAAAGAGGGATTAGAACTCACCGTCTCCTGCTTTCTAGGCCACAACCTCTACACCAGTGATGGCGAACCTTTTAGAGACCGAGTGCCCAAACTGCAACCCAAACCCACTTATGCATCGTCGGGTGCTGGGTGGGTGTGGCCCATTCGGTGGGTGTGGCCCATTGGGTGGGCATGGCTGCGATGGTAACAGCAGACTGGGTGGGACTAAAAAGTTCAATCAATCAATTCCAACTTTGCAAGATCTTTTTTTTTCCTGCGAGAAGTTGAAATTGACTGATTGATTGAACCTTTTTTTTTTGTACACGGCAGCGGAGGCCTAAAGCGAAAAGGTTTTATAAAACCCAGCGACAGCATGCGTGCCCAAAGAGAGGGCTCTGAGTGCTGCCTCTGGCACCCATGCCATAGGTTCGCCACCACTGCTCTACACCAAACTGGTCACCAAATTCACTGGCTACCCAATGTAGTTTATTTAACAAACAACGGTTATACAGATCATGACTTTTGCAAATCTTGAGAAAGCTTGTTGCAGAATGGGATGGCAATGGGAACCTATGAAAAAGGAATAGCTACTAATATTGCCCCAAATCATTTTGGACTATTCTGGATTACTTGTCTCAGTGGGAGATGGGTACTAAATGCTCCTTCTAGAGTTCTGACTGGAAGAAACAATGGGAGATGGTACCAAACCAATGATCCGGAGATAGTTCAGGCTCTCAGAGGCATCAAACAAAACAAGCTATATCATTTAAGAATAGATCTTTGGATTGCTGAAGTTAATAGAGCTAGAGAAGTGATGATCATAGTGAGGATGTTCCTTGCTTTGAAAAGTGATGAAAGAGAGGATGGGGAGGTTTATCAATTAGATCAGTGGTTCTCAACCTTCCTAATGCCGCGACCCTTTAATACAGTTCCTCGTGTTGTGGTGACCCCCAACCATAAAATTATTTTCGTTGCTACTTCATAACTGTAATTTTGCTACTGTTATGAATCGTAATGTAAATATCTGATATGCAGGGTGTATTTTCATTGTTACGGATTGAACATAATTAAAGCATAGTGATTAATCACAAAAACAATATAGCAATGCTTGCTGGAGAAGCATACTCTTCCTTGCTCAAAAATGTTGGAAAGGAGGGAAGGGGAAGGAAGATTGAAGGGAAAAGGAAGGAAATGGAGAAGGAAGGAGATTGAAGGGGAAGGAAGGAAGGAAGGAAGGAAGGAAGGAGATTGAAGGGGAAGGGATGGAGTTGGAGATGGAAGGAAGGAAGGAAGATTGAAGGGGAAAGGAAGGAGATGGAGAAGGAAGGAGATTGAAGAAGGAAGGAAGGAAGGAAGGAAGGAAGGAAGGAGAGGGAGATTGAAGGGGAAGGGATGGAGTTGGAGATGGAAGGAAGGAAGATTGAAGGGGAAAGGAAGGAGATGGAGAAGGAGAGAGAGATTGAAGGGGGGGGAGGCTCTGGCGGAAAGCCTGGTGGAGAGCCAAGCGGCGGCACATCCGGGGCTTTGGAAGCTGAGCGGAGGATCCGTGCACCTCAGAGCCGCCGGCTGCCCTCTCACACCCGCCACCCTGGAGCCCCCCATCCTCATCCCGGCACCTCTTGCCCTCTCCCAGCTGCGCCCCTGGGACCTGCCTGCCCCTCCAGCCTCCTGAACGGCATCGCAGCGGCGGGATTGCGGGAGGCCCTTTCCACGCCGCGCAGCCCATCACATGCAAGAGGGGCGCGGCTGGAGCGCCAGCTCCTGCTCAGAAGGCGCCGCTTCTCCCCTCCAGGCCTGGCCGGCTAGCCTCTGATGCTCATGCAGGCATCGCCGCCGCCTCACCCTCTTCCCCGCCCCTTGGCCACTTCCGAGGCCCGTAGCCCAGCAAGCCGGGAAGGAGCCGCTCCTGCCCAGCAGCCCCACAGCCGCGCCGGGCACCAGAGGGCCGAGGTGGCCTCCGAGGGCAAGGGAGGCTGGCCGGGCGGCACGGGGGAGGCTCCCGCGTGGCTCGGAGGGCAGCCGGGGGCGGAGCACGGCCGGGCAACCAGGAGGCGTGGAGACCAGCTTGGCACTGCAGCTCAGCATAGCCGGCAGCGGCGGCAGCAGCGGCCCAGACCTGGCTCGGCTCGGACCAGCCATTGAAGCAGCCCAGGGCGGCGTCGGGGGCGCGCGTGATGGCGCTGCGGCGGCAGGAGCAGGCACTGTCGGAGGAGAAGGGCGCCCTGTAGGCGGAAGAGCCGGCAGAGGAGAAGCGTGGCGGTGGCGGCCAGATAGAGGAGAGGTGTCTCGGTTTCTAAGACCGTCGGAAATATGTGTTTTCCGATGGTCTTAGGCGACCCCTGTGAAAGCATCGTTCGACCCCCAAAAGGGTCGCGACCCACAGGTTGAGAACTGCTGATCTAAACTGAAAACAAAGAAAGCCAAATTCGAACCAAAGCTTGTTTTTTCCCCACAGTCTAGCAGAAGGAATGAAGGTGTGAACAGAACATGAAGGAACAAAAATTGGATTCCTGTGTGATAAAACACTGCTTAAAAGCAAAATGTGATGGATATTGTCTGGAGGGTTGGCTGTATAAACTTAAATAAATAAATAAATAAATAAATAAGAAAAACAACAATAAAAAAACAGCCACACACTCCTTCCTCACCTGCTGTGTATTTTAATTTTGCTATTGATGATAGGAATTTATTTTAAGATTGTTCACTCGTTGAGATGAGTGAATAAATGAATCAATAAAAAAACGATGGGGTATTAACTCAAGCCCCACCCCAGATTACACCCTTCGACTTACAACCATTTGTTTAGTGAATTTTGTTACAACAGCAGTTGAAAAAAGTGACATGACTGTTTTTCACTTAGGACTGTTGCAGCATCCCCAGGGTCACATGATCAGAATTCAGGCGCTTGGCAACTGGCATGTATTTATGATGGTTGCACTGTCCCAGGGTCACATGATCACCATTTGCGACCTTCCCAGCTGGCTTCTGCCAAGCAAAGTCAATGGAGGAAGCCAGATTTCCTTGACGACCACATGATTCATTTACTTACTTAACAGCTGCCTTGCTTAACAATGGTAATGTTGGACGTGATTATGATCATAAGGGGAAGAACTACTTGAGCAAGGGGTTGGAATAGATCAGGGCTTTTCAACCTTTTCACCCATTGTACCACTTTTAGGATATGGCAACATCCGAGTACCACCAGTCCCCTAGCAAGGTGTCAAAAACTTGATGACCAAAAAAAAAAAAAAAAAAAATTCTTGAGTTGAAGAAGTTGCAGACAAGGTGGAGGTTTTGGAGGAAAAGTTTGAAGGAATGGAAAAAAAGGTGGAAATTTCACAAGATGAAATTGTTATGTCCCAATATAGAGAGATGGAGTTTGCTTTAAGAATCAGGGGCTTGAAAGAGGATATGCAACAAGACCTGAGAGAGATTTTGCTGTGATCTTGGACAGAGAAAAAGAGGAAATATCTAGAGAAATTGAAAAAATATTTAGAGTTAATTCCTGGGTTGCAAAGCAAAGAAACCTGCCAAGAGATGTGGTAGTTTACTTTGGGAAAAGATCTCTGCGCAATGAAATCATACAAGCTTTTTATAACAAGAGGTTTCAGATTGCTGCACAAGATGTTATAATTTTAAAGGAGATCCCATCTAAAATTTTAAGAAGAAGAAAAGAGTTTGCTTTTCTGGCAGACAAACTTAAAAAAAGGCAAATGCCATTCAGATGGGATATTCCAACCAGAATAGTGGTGAGCTTTGCGGGGACACGTTATAGACTTAATACTGTTTTTAAAGCAAAGGAGTTTTATACTTCGGTCCTGGGAGCATGCTCATCACCACCTATAATGTTTAAAGTCTTGGACGGGAAGGAGGTTGAGCAGCAGTCTGAAGAAGCTGTGTTGATGAAAGCTGGAAAATCACAGGCTGAGTGGTTTCAACAAGCTGAGATGAAAGAGCAAAGAATGACTCAGGCAGCGCATAGACGTAAGGAAAAGGAACAACAGAAGAAAGATATCAAAGAAGTTTTACAAGAATCTGCTTCTGAGCCTGTGGGAGGAGCAAGACCTAAGAGATCTTCGGTACAATCTTCAATGGCAGATCTTCAAGCAGTCTTCTCCAGGCTTTTGGATGAGGGAGATGGTAAAGCTCCTGACATGGAATGCTAATGGCCTTAATTCCCCTCAAAAGAGAAAGAAAATATTTCACTATTTGAAGCAGCATAACAATGACATTATTTGTTTGCAGGAAACGCATATTATCTCTAAGGATCAAAAATATTTAGTAAATGCTCGATTGGGATCTCATTTTGTATCTTCTGCTCCTGGGAAGAAAGGGGGTGTAATTATTTATGTTAAGCAAAATTTATCAGCTTGTTTAGTAGATTCTGATCCTCAAGGGAGATATGTTATGATTGAAGTGGGACTGTATGGTAAGAAAATACTTATAGTAGGTTTGTATGCACCAAATCAACAACAGGAACAATTTTATAGGTTGTTGCATCAAAAATTGATTTTATTGGATTACAGATCTGTTATATTGATGGGAGATTGGAATGGAGTTTTAGACACATGTAGAGACAAAAAAGGACTTTCTACTTCTTTTAAACAGGCTAAATTACCTAAGGCTTTTTTTGATTTGAAAGAGGACTGGGAGTTGCGAGACTATTGGCGAGAACACAATCTGGAAGAGAGAGACTTTACCTTCTTTTCGGATAGACATCAATCTTTTTCAAGAATTGACTTTTTTTTTATTACAACGGATTTATACTTTAGAGTAAAGAATGTAAAGATATTCCCAAGGACATTGACAGATCACAGTCCAGTATGGATGGAATTGGTTACTGAAAAAGAGGAGAGAAGATCTTGGAGGTTGAATGAAAATGTGTTTAGGCAAGAAATGAATGTTCAGAAACTTAAAGAGCATTTAAAGGAATATTTTGTTTTAAATATGCATAAGGGTATTTCAATGTCAATGGTATGGGACGCAGGTAAAGCTTATATGCGTGGGGTTTTGATGCAAATGAATAAGATTGATAGACAGAAACAGGTGCAGAAACGTAAGGAGTTGGAAGATGAGATTAAATTAAAAGAAAAAGTTTTAATCTTGAATCCTACAGATGAGAAGACTAAGGAATCTATAAAACTGCTTAAATCGCAATTTAATATGTTAATAGCAGATCAGACTGCAACTAACTTACTGTACATGAAACATAACACATTTTGTAATGCTAATAAGCCAGGGAGATGGCTGGCCTATCAATTGCGAAAGAAACAGAAGTTGAGAATTATAGACAAAATAAATTATAAAGGTAAATTGGTATTTCAGAAGGACTTGATTAAGAAATCTTTTTTAGATTATTATAAAAAATTATATATGGGTAGGAAAGTACAGGCTTTAGATATAGATAAATATTTACAAGATGCTCATTTTCCTAAACTAACAGAAGATCAGAAACAAGAAATCAATGGATTAATTACCACGGAGGAAATTGTGACAGCAATTAAAGAATTAAAGTTAGGTAAGGCACCTGGTACTGATGGACTGACATCAATTTATTACAAGACTTTGATAGATGAGCTGACAGAACCTCTAAGGGAACTTTTTAATAATATATTACAGGGTTTAGAGACTCCCTTGTCTTGGGGTAGAGCTTTTATATCTTTGATTCCAAAAGAAGACCAAGATCTTACGTTACCAAAGAATTATAGACCTATATCTCTCTTGAATGTAGATTATAAGATTTTTTCGAAAATTTTAGCTAATAGATTTATGGTTGTGTTGAACCAATTAATACATATGGATCAAACTGGTTTTATAACTGGAAGGTATATGAAAAATAATGTCAGACAAATTATTAATTTAATAGAATATTTGGATAAGAACAATCAAATTTCTGCAGGATTGATATTTTTAGATGCTGAAAAAGCTTTTGATCAATTAAATTGGCAATTTATGCTAAGACTGGTTGAGGAAATGAATTTGGGAGATAAAATTTTACAGGCCCTTCGAGCTATTTATCAAAAACAAACGGCACAACTTACAGTTAATGGAGGTTTATCAGAGGTATTCCCAATTGAAAAGGGGACTAGACAGGGTTGTCCATTGTCTCCACTGCTGTTTGTCTTAACCTTGGAAATTTTATTGATTAAAATTCGGGAATCATCGAAGATAAAAGGAATAGAAATTAATAAAAAAGAATATAAATTAAGGGGTTTTGCAAATGATCTAGTTGTTACATTATCTCAACCAACTTATTCTGTAATGGAGTTGTTACAATTGATAAATCAATACGGACAAGTTTCAGGTTTTAAAATTAATAATAATAAGACTAAAATATTGCCTAAGAACATGACCAACTTGGATACGGAGAACTTGGTTAGACTGACAGGCTTTGAGGTTGTTAATAAGGTAAAATATTTGGGTGTTATTCTATCTGCTTCCAATTCAAAACTGTATAAAAATAATTATGAAACGCTGTGGGTTAGAATACAAAAGGATTTGGACAATTGGAAAAAGCTGCAATTGTCCCTTTTGGGGAGAATAGCAGCGATTAAAATGAATGTTCTGCCAAAATTTCTCTTTTTATTTCAAATGATACCTATTTTAAAGAAAGAAGCAAATTTAGATGAGTGGCAGAAAGGTATCAATAAATTTATCTGGGCAGGGAAAAAACCAAGAGTAAAACTTAAAATTTTACAAGATATACGAGAGAGAGGTGGACTTAAGGTACCGAATTTGAAATTGTATTACGATGCTGTGGTCTTAACATCAATTAGTGATTGGGTTAATCTAACAAATGTAGATATACTCCTTTTGGAGGGATGGGATTTACTTTTTGGATGGCATGCCTATTTAATTTATAATAAAAAGGTTGATAGGGTCTTTAGATCTCATATCTTAAGAATTTCTTTACTTCGGGTTTGGAAGAAATACTATAGAAGTGATTCAAGAATTCCATTATGGGCTATTCCATGGCATGCAATAGAAGGAATAAGGAGAGGAGTTAAGATGGATATTATTTCTTATACACAATTACTTAAGTGGGATGGTAAAAATTGGCAATTAAAATCTATGGATGAATTAGCACAAGAAAATATTATTTATTCATGGTTTCAGTATAGACAATTATTGGAAAGGTGGAAGATAGATTATAAGGTGGGCTTGCTTAGAGAGGATGAGAATTTGTTAAAACGAATTAGAGATCAAAGTCGAACCCACATTAAAAGAATTTATGCTGTCTTGGTGGAATTGGATTCAGAAGCAGAGCTAGTTAAAGATTGCATGGTTAAGTGGGCACAAAATTTTGATGAACCGATTTTATTAGATACATGGGAGATTATTTGGGTGAGGAATGTTAAATTCACGCAAGCCTAAAACTTACGGGAAAACTTTTATAAAATGTTTTATAGATGGCACCTTGATCCACAAAAAATGTCTCGTATGTATCCAAACCTGCAGCCTAAATGTTGGAGATGTGGTTGCTCGGATGCTACTTATTATCCTATCTGATGGTCATGTAAAAGTATTAAAGCTTTTTGGATTAAGATATGGTGGAATATTCAAAGAATTTTTAAAAGAAGGATAAAATTTACTCCACAATTGTTTTTGTTGGGTATTGTTTCTGATTGTGATGACAAAGAGATTATTTTAACGTTAAATTTAATTACTGCGGCTAGGTTGTTAATAGGGCAATACTGGAAGAAGGAATTTTTGCCTACTTTGCAAGAATGGTTTTTTAAAGTTTCTTACTTAGCGGAAATGGCAAAAATTTCGGCTTTCTTGAAAGATCAATCGCAAGAGAAGTATCTTTTGGTGTGGAAAAGATGGATAAATTTTATACAATATAAGTATGATATAAGAAAATATTATTTAGCTTTTGAATAATTTATATAAGTTTAAGATATTATTTAGAAGTGTAATTATTATTATTTTTTAATTTTTTTCTCTTTCTTTTTTATCTTTTTTTATTTAGATATTATTTAGAAGTGTAATTGTTATTATTCTTTAATTTTTTATTTTATTTATTTTTTTTTATTTTCTCTTTTTTTTCCTCTTTTTGTTTTCTATATATAAGGGAGTTAAAGTATTTTACAATTTGTTTATTGAGTGTAATTATATTTGCTTAAGGTTTATTTGGGTTTAAAACTTTTTTTCTTTTAAGATCTAGTTAAGCCTGTATTCAGCTCTGGGAAGAACGGGGGAGGGTTTTGGGGTGGGTTGGGAGGGATTGGGGAAGGGGTTTTTATTGTAAAATTTAAAAAAAAATTTAATAAAAAAAACTTGATGACCAAAAAAAAAAAAAAAAAAAGGAAAAAAGTGATAAAGTACAGGTAGTCCTCAACTTACAACAGTTCGCTTAGTAACTGTTCGAAGTTCCAATGGCACTGAAAAAGTGCCCCCCAAGCCACAGCCAAGCAAGACACCTGCCTGCCCACCTAGCGGCGCTCTTCCTCCTGTCCGAGGTTTTCATTGTTGTGAGCATTTCTATTGGGGATTGGCAGCGGGGGTGGGGTGGGGGTGTTTGGTTTTTATTCCCCCCGTCTGCTGGGTGGTTGCAGCAGGTTTTGGTCACTTCAGATGACCCTGGGACACTGTAACTGTCATAAAAATGAATCAGTTGCCAAGCAACTGAATGTAAATCACAAGACCCTGGAGATGCTGCAATATTCCAGCTGATTGGTGCTTTTTCTGGGCTCAGCAGAAGCGCCAGGATCAGCACCGAGCTCCAGCTGGAGCCTGTCGCTGATCCTGGCGCTTCCACTGAGCCCTGACAGCCCTGCAGCTCCAGCCATCTCTCGCTCAGGCTTGGGCGGTGCTGCCACCAGTTCAACTCATTCCCCTCCCCCGCTACCACTTTTCTAGGATGGTCGCGTACCACCTACCAGGTGCCAATGTACCACAGGTGGTACCCGTACCACTGGTTGAAAAGCCCTGGACTTGATGACCTCCAAGGTTCTGTTCTAGTCTAGTCTAGTCTAGTCTAGTCTAGTCTATTCTTGCCCTAAGAAGGTCTTGGATATCTCAGAGACATTTCAACTTTGGGGTCTTCCAAGCTGAATGGTAGAGATGTTCAGACACATTGGTACTGAGGATTTTCAAGAAGGTGCCTGGCACATCTTCAGATAGGGTGCAATTCAACATTGCAGCATCCCCCTTTTTGTTTTTACATAATTCTGATTAGAAAAATACTTGGAACTGATCATGGGTTAAGGGCAGAAATGCCTAAGGGTATTACTGGGGGAGGGGGGAATGGTGTTGTGGAGTTATTTATTAAAATGTCAGCAACTAGGAATAACCTAGAGGAGATGATCTTCTAATTCTGATTAGAAAAGTACTTGGAACTCCACACAATTGCCCGGGGAGGGGGAGGAGGCTCTGGCAGAGAGCCTGGTGGAGAGCCAAGCAGCAGCACATCCAGGGCTTCGGAAGCTGAGTGGAGGATCCGCGCGCCTCGGAGCCACCGGCTGCCCTCTCACACCTACCAACCTGGAGCCCCCCATCCTCATCCCGGCACCTCTTGCCCTCTCCTAGCCGCCCCCCTGGGACCTGCCTGCCCCTCCAGCCTCCTGAGCACCATCGCAGCGGCAGGGTCACGGGAGCCCCTTTCCACGCCGCGCAGCCCATCGCACGCGAGAGGGGTGTGGCTAGAGTGCCAGCTTCTGTTCGGAAGGCACCGCTTCTCCCCTCCCGGCCCGGCTGGCTAGCCTCCGACGCAAATGCGGGCATCGCCGCTGCCTCGCCCTCTTCCCCGCCCCTGGACACTTCCAAGGCCCGGAGCCCGGTGAGCCGGGAAGGAGCCGCTCCTGCCCGGCAGCCCCACAGCCGCGCCGGGTGCCAGAGGGCCAAGGCGGCCTCCGACAGTGAGGGAGGCTGGCCAGGCAGCGCGGGGGAGGCTCCCGTGCAGCATGGAGAGCGGCTGGGGGTGGAGCGCGGCCGGGCAACCAGGAGGCATGGAGACCGGCTCGGTGCTGCAGCTCAGCTCAGCCGGCAGTGGCGGAGCAGCCCAGCGGCAGCGCCAGTAGCGGCCCAGACCTGGCTCGGTTCGGACTCGCCATTGACCCAGCCCAGGGGGTCGGGGGCGCGTGCGATGGCGCTACTGCGACAGGAGCAGGCGCTGTTGGACAAGGGCGCCCTGTAGGCGGAGGAGCCGGTGGAGGAGAAGGGCGGCAGCGGCGGCCAGATAGAAGAGCGGTGTCTCGGTTTCTAAGACCATCGGAAATATGTGTTTTCCGATGGTCTTAGGCGACCCCTGTGAAAGCGTCATTCGACCCCTGTAAGGTTTTCCTTTTAACCTCACAATTGCCCCAGCATTACTCAGGAATTTAAAAGAGCCAAAGAAACTCCTGAGCCGAGGTTTCAACAAAGATTACAACTTTATTTTGATCAAAACAGAGAGGGGCTGCCTGATTCCTCTTCGTGGCTGGTAGAGGAATGAAGGCAAGCAATCAGAAAAGATGTCTTCCACCTTTTATACCTTTCCAGAAGAAAAAGATCAGGTCTTGGTACCAGGCATAAGATGGCACAAAAAAACAGTTCCTAGATGATGACTCATACACAGCAACCGAGGCTCCATCGGTAACTCCTTTCCCCCTCCCCTTACTGTGCTCTTTTCATATAAGCAATCACCTATACCTAAAGCATGAAGCCCTTACTTTTCCAATATATATAAAGTATCTGATCAAGCAATTAACTACAAAATAATGATTACAAAATAACACTATATGTATCAATATAAAATGGTTACTATATATAAAATAAATGCTAATGTCAAACTTAAACATACTAAAATCATAAGCACAATAAAATCCCTTCACTCCTCCCTTTTTAATATAAAAGCCGAATAGGCTTAGGGACTCTTAAAGAGGGGAACATAGTCAGAAGGGAAAGGTTGCAAAATCATTGCTTTAGCTGGTCTATCGTTATACACAGGAGTGGCAATAAAAGTTGGTCCGGATATAGTAGATCTAACAATTCTCTAAATAAGCGGGATAAGGCATGAGAAACACAACAACCCTCCTAAGGCCAAAACCACAATGAACAATATCCATTTCCAAGTGGCAAACATTCCCAAAAACCATCCTCCAACATCCAGTGCTCCTATCCATGTCGGGGCAGGGACATGAGTCAACTCTCGCATACTGTCAGTGACTTCTTTGACATATTCCTTATGTGTAATGTCAGACTGGGGTGTAATAATACAATTTAGGGCCACAATGACAAAATAGAGGGCCCATTTGGTTGGACAGTCCTTTCCAAGTCAAATTAAAATACGAAGTGATGTTCTCTCAAGCTTCACATTCAAAAATGAAACAATTCTTTAGGGCCAGATCAATAATAATAATAAAAAGAGTCTTTGATACTGAGGGAATCTCAGTTGTGGTTTCCAGTTCATGAAAATCAACTTGAACCCATATTTGTATCTGGTTCAATTGATAGCGAGTTCAAATGATGCTGAAAAATCCGTTGGTCTGGTTATCGTGAAGCACACCAGGTTGCAGGAATCCTTCAAATGTGCCAGGTTGGGGAGGATGTGCAAACATATTTGGCGTTTAATGTGTAGGCCTGTCTCCATACTTAGTCCATTTAGCGTGATTATAGTCAATAGCTTTACATGCATCAAAGAAGATTCTGGCACTTGTCCATAAATCTTGTGTTATTCTTCCCCAAAAGGTAATGTCTGTATGTTCTTCCATATGTCCAGATTTAAAGTTGTGGGTAAAGCTGCATTGTATTGACAGGAGCATAACAAGTGACCCTGTTGCCCCTTTGCAAGTGGAATACGTAGTCTTGTGATAAACACAACTCCCGTTTGTTCCTTAAAGTAATGGGCCTATGGTCCTTCCTTCTACCAAAGAAGGTACGAGGGAAACAACAGTAGCAGAAGAAAGATATTGCAATACATAGTCCAGGTTCTAGGAACACGATTTCCAGGGTAGTCCAATACATTGAGGTTCTTCTCCTACTTAGATGGAAACAGTTCAACAGGTGAGGCAGGTTGAAATTTCATTTTCAGGCCGTCCAGCTGCGGAGCTTGTCACTGGAGAGGATACGATGGGACTTTCCATGGACTCACGCCTTGATTCCTTAAATCAGGAGGACCTGGCATGGTTGAGACCACTGAGGACTGGTATTTCTAGATGACAGTTCTTTTCACCTGAACCCACTCTCCAGGAACAACAATGGCCATAGACAGGTGGTATGGCAGCCTAGGCCTGTACTGAGATAGAAGACAAAACCTGTGCCAGATTATGTAAATACTGAGGAACTTTCTTCTTTTCTTCATTGACATTCTTGAACCTTCAGGTAACAAAAGCCTCCCATACATCATTTCAAAGGGACAAAGATAGCTTTCCAATTGAGGCCTATATTGAAATAGCCTCACCGCTAAATGTTGTAAAGCATTTTAATTACTTGTATTTATCACAGATTTGTTGAACTAAAGTATAAATACAACCAATCTGTTTTTAAAAAGTATTTATCATCCCTTGCGACCCCCCTTCAGTGGCTGCTTCTGTGTCCTAGCTATTGCTTTCTTTCTCTTGTTTCTTTCTTTCTTTCTTTCTTTCTTTCTTTCTTTCTTTCTTTCTTTCTTTCTTTCTCACACTCTCTCTTTCTCTTTCTTTTCAACATTCTCTCCCATCTTGCAACATCCACCTCCCACTTTCTTCTGTTTCTTCATTGTTCTCTCTTTTCATATTTCTATAGTACATTCTTGTTCCTTCAACATTCTAAAGCTTGTGTTAAGGCATACAATTCACATGTTTGGGCTGACCACGTTAATGGCAGTCTCCCTGCTTAATGCATGCAATTCACAAGTCTGTGCACACCCACTTAAAAACAACTTTCCTGCTTCTTCCTTCTATTATCCATTCCTTACTTCTCTTCCACTACTTTGGTCTAACTTCTACTTTTTTCCTTCCACAATTACATCTGCTATCTACAAGTGTATACCTCCTTTTGGCTTTCTGATTTAAAATTGCCCACACTTGATAAGAAATGCTAACCACCAAAATGTCCCCAAATGTCAATTTTAGGCAAAAATGCCACTGGCTGCCTCTTTGCCCCCAGTTCTGAGTCAAAACCTCCTCACCAAACTCTGTATTTGTTAACATAAACTCTTTTTCTAACAGTTTTGCATACAAATGTTTAGTCAAAATAACATAGCTATTTATAATCCCCAATTTTTTCTCAACTTCTTCATTTTAACTTCACAAAAAATAAACAAACTTAATAAGATATTCTGAGTAACTGGAAGAGATTTATATCAAACCCTAGTATTGGTTTTAATATAAAGTTAGTCAAATTCCAATTTAATCAAATTCCATTCAGATGGAAACAAATTTCCATTAAGTAGGTTAAACATTTACAAATCTAATCAAAACAATGCAAAGTCATTTCTTTTGGTTGATGGATATATATATATATATATATAGGTCTAATTAAACAATTTAAACGCAACAATTCCCCCCCCCCAAAAATTGTCCAACAATTACTGTCTCCTCTTTCGAGTAAAAACTGCAAGAGTGGGATCAAATTTCAGATCCACACCACCCTTCTCAAATCGCAAGTCTAAGCAGAGGAAAAAAAAATTGTTAAAACGAACAGCTCCCCTTCTTCTTTCTGTCTCTCTCGCTTTTAAAGCAACACAGCAGCAGAGAGACAGGGGGAAAAAAAATCTCACCACCAAAAAGTAGCTTTCTTCATATGCATGTTCCATAAATTATCTCACAAATCCTCCATGGAAGTCTTCTCATGCAAACACTTGCTATTGCTTTTCAATTTACTTTTACAACAATAAAATCTGCAGTTTACAATTTTTCACAGCCTGGGAGGGAGTGGGTGGGGGGGTGGGGTTTGAGGGCTAACACACACTTAGGTATCAACAAATCAACTCATTCACTTCCATGCTGCTTGCATAAACAATTCCACATACAAATATTTCATTTCACACTTTCTTCAGGCAAACTATTTATTGTTAAATAAGGCCTTTTTGTGTGTTGTTATCAGAGAGGGTTTTGACCCTCGTCCAAATCTTGGACATAACACAGAACAACACAAACATATATACACAAATACTATTAAAACAACATTTATTTAGACATATGGCTTGTCCAGCAAAAAGCGAGAAAAATCATGAGGTGATTCCAACCAAACATGTTTTTTTTTATAGGGCCCTTTAACCATCTCCTATTTTTCTCACCATTCCAAGGCCAAGCATAATGTTCTGGGTGGCCACACACAAACACACACACACACACACATATATATACATACATATATATAAACAAAACACACTACACATCAATTTTGGGTTTGAAGCTAAAACAGGGCTCCCCTTTTATTGCATACTGCCATAAGGAAACAGGTTGGGCCCCTGGGTGAAGATGGGCTCGGTGAGGGACAGCATAATGAGCAAATCCTGGGATTCCATGAGACCAAACCTCAGGGGAAATGGAATCCGGAAAAGAAACAGGAGATGCACTAGCATCCAGATAACAAATATAAGCTTGCAAAGCTGGAAAATCCAAAGAAATACCCTGGGGTTGTCAAGTGATTGTTGCTCCCAATTTCCCCAGCAAATCTCTGCCCAGCAAATTAATAGGGCACTGGGTGAAACAAGTTTTTGCGATTTGCGCCGAATATCGGGGGCTCTTTGTGCAACAAAAGCCATTTTCAAAAGTGGTTCACTGGCTGGGCTATCAGGATCAATGTCTGTATAACAACGAAATCCATCTTTTAATCGGTTGATAAAATCAGTAGGACTCTTTTGTGCTGTCTGGAATATCTGATTCACTCTATAATAATTAACAGTCTTGGGGACCCCAGTTCTAATGCCATGGAGAATGGTTTTGTGAAAATTCAGTAAGGCACCATATCCCCCATCAGTGTTAAAATCACATTCGAAACTTGGAACAAAAACAACTTCAGGTGCTGGCCACTGTTTAATGTCTCTTTGTCCATCATTGGTGGCTTCCTTCCATCCCCTAGTATATTCCTCCAAGGCTTTTTTCAAAACCTGGCGTTTGTCCTCAGCCCCCAAAAATCCAGATAACAAAGTGTCTATATCAGGGACCGTTGGCTTGTGGGTGGCAAAAATCCTTTGAAATAAATCAACGTACTGCTGGGGGGATTCTCTAAATGGTGGCAAGTTAGCTTTCCAGTTAAAAAGGTCACTGGTGGTAAATGGGGTGTGAACCACGACCATTTTTCCATTTGCTGCTGGCACCTGTCACAGGGGCATATTGTCTTCTCTGCCAAGTGATTTTTTTTAGCATAAACTTTGCCCTGTCTCGTGTGAGAAGGGCTTTGAATCCGTGCAGCAGAGGACGAACCCTCATCAGGATCTTCGTCTTCAGAGACGGAGAGAAGGGGGGCTGCGGGGGAAGCAGGAGCTGAATGCAAGGACGGAGAAGAGACAGAGGGGGCTGTGGGGGAAGCAGCAGCTGAGCTCAGGGGTGGAGCTTCAGATGCAGCAGCAGGAGCAGTCGGGATCACATAAGGTGGTGGGTAATCTTCAGGTTCAGGACAAGTTTGAATTGCTTTCTTTTGAAACTTATTTATTTCTGGGCGGACTGGACAGACCAAATTCAAAACCTCTGGAGGGACTAACAGGCCACATTGTTTTAAAATGTCCTGTCGGATGCTCAAATTAAAGAAAAAGCCTGCATATAATTCTTCATCCGTCCGCCCTTGTATAGCAAGAACATCTGTAAGCTTATTAATAATATCCAAGTCCACAGGCCTTTCTCTTGGCAAAGGTTGTTGCCCAGGGCCCATAAAATAAGTTGGCCACACATCAACACAAAGCACAACCTCTGACAGGGTTAAACTTAACAGCCACTTGAAAAATCCCAATTTTCCAAAACACATTGCAGAGGATTTTGAGTTAATTTGTTTGTTTAAATTACTCTGATGATTCTTTTTTTTTTCCCCGAGATAGTTTCTCGGCTTCCTCCCCTTTCACTTAATTAATTTGGAATTTTGTACTTAATTTTTCCTTTGGAGAACTAGTCGGGGAGATCAGCCCCCTATCTTATTCCAAAATTACCAAAACCTCTGCAAAAAAAATTACATACCAATACAATTATTTTTCTTAACTCACTCTATCCTGTATTAGAAGACAGTTGCTTGGCTTCCTCTTTTCTTACATTTATTCATTTATTTTTATGCTTATCTGTAGAGGATAGTCAGAGAGATCAACCTCCTGCCTTATTCCAGGATTTCCAAAGCTTTTTTATTTCTTTTACTTACCAAGGCGCCTGTTGCAATTTCTCCCGTCAGTAGAGAAGCATGAAACCTCGTTGAATTCGGGCGTTCAGGTTCATCAGACACGGACCCCACCATCGACGATGAAGCATAGAATCTTCCAGGTCAAACACCTGGGAGCGCTCTAAGACTCACAATTCAGTCGCCACTGGTTTTGTCCTGCTGAGAATTGAAGGCTCGCTGGGACCTTAACAGGGGTCTCCAGATGTGAGGGGAGAGCCATTGTGGCTTCCACCACGTTTGGGCGCCAGGATGTAAGGTTTTCCTTTTAACCTCACAATTGCCCCAGCATTACTCAGGAATTTAAAAGAGCCAAAGAAACTCCTGAGCCGAGGTTTCAATAAAGATTACAACTTTATTTTGATCAAAACAGAGAGGGGCTGCCTGATTCCTCTTCGTGGCTGGTAGAGGAATGAAGGCAAGCAAGCAGAAAAGATGTCTTCCACCTTTTATACCTTTCCAGAAGAAAAAGATCAGGTCTTGGTACCAGGCATAAGATGGCACAAAAAAACAATTCCTAGATGATGACTCATACACAGCAACCCAGGCTCCATCCGTAACTCCTTTCCCCCTCCCCTTACTGTGCTCTTTTCATATAAGCAATCACCTATACCTAAAGCATGAAGCCCTTACTTTTCCAATATATATAAAGTATCTGATCAAGCAATTAACTACAAAATAATGATTACAAAATAACACTATATGTATCAATATAAAATGGTTACTATATATAAAATAAATGCTAATGTCAAACTTAAACATACTAAAATCATAAGCACAATAAAATCCCTTCACCCCCCAAAGGGTCGTGACCCACAGGTTGAGAACCGCTGAATTAGATAGTCATTTCTGATATTTAAGTGAGAATCACACTCCTGTGCTCCTTCTCTTGCAGGTACCAATCCAGCCTTTCTGATTTATCCTGCCAACCTTACCGACAATGGACAATGGCACCCACCTATTGGCTTTTCCTACATTTCAAGATCTCTATCCATTATCAACTGAGGAAATAAAACATGTGTGAAGGTTGTCACTATTTGCTGGAGACTGGGGGTTGGGGGGGGGGGGGGAGAGAGAATTCAAGCGCATGCTACTTGCTAGAATTGATTTCCCAGTGCAGATATGCTGTACAAGGGATGCCCCGTGGAGGGAGGTATAATCAGGTCACGTTGTTCTTTGAATACTGCAGTCTTATTTTATCTGTCACACCCACTTTGAATGCTGGAATTGACATGTAGGAATGGATCATCAGAAAGGAAGGACCCATCTTCTACCTCCCTATTTAATACATATAGGAGGTTCATTGTACATGATTTTTTTCAATGATAAGGTGCCCACACTCTCTCAAAAAGCCTCTTGAGATGCTGTATGATCTTCTCCATGAAAGCAGTTAACGCATCTGTAGCTCATCAGATGACAAGTTAGAAACATATCAGTCTCACGGCCTTACTTATGTGCTTATTAGCTCTAGAAATATGCTGTATATATACCGTGAGATAAAATGGAGGGATAAAATGGAAGATAGCATTCTGAGCAGAAAAATGACCAGAAATATCTAGTATTTCAATAAGATGAAGTATCCAGAGCCATGCCTCTTAAACAAATTATCTTGTCTATCATAACATAGCATGGTATACTTTCCAGGTCTGTTACAGAATTAAATTTCCAGAAAGCAGAACTCTGACTGAAGCCAAGGACATACCTAACTCAGTCCTTAAGATGAAATCATGGATGGGATCAACTACAATTAGGTAGGACCACAAATTATAGGAGAGAAAGAGGGCCAAATGTATCACAAGGTTTAGAGGGCTATCAGAATAAAGAACAGTTAAATACGATTATTGAGTCAATGAAGTAGAATTGTGGATTGAAACAGAAATGGAAATATGGAATCATGTTTGAAGAACAATTGTTGACTGTAATAGAAATATGGAATTATGTTTGAAGAACTGAAGCCCGAAGAGGCAAAGTGGTAGAATTAGAGCAGCAGAGTTATAGATTTTAAACTATCAGGTTGCACCTCAAAAATCTATGGAGCTACAGAAAAACATAGTGGAATGACAGGAAGGAAGGAAGGAAGGGTTCATACATGCATGAAGCCATTCGTTGGGGCTTGACAAGATCATTAAAGGCAACACATTAACACAGAAAGTTCCCTTATCAGCAAAGTGTACCTTAAGTGTAAACATCTTGCCTTACTTATAGAATTTTACAAACGCAGATAAGGAGGCTTTTTTCCTCTTGTCAGTCTCTCATGTTTTTCTATATTATCCATTATCCCTACAGAAAATCTTGTAAAGATGGAAAGGTGGTATCACCATTCAACATATTTTGGCTAAGAGTGCTAGGACCTGTGTAATTGGAAGCACTCATAGAAACTACTGGTTAATTCAACATGGACAGAAAGAAAATCCTTCTGGGCTGACATTTTAGAAATTCTCCAGCAAGGAGTAGTAAAATCTGTGACCTGACCAAATTCTGCATTTTCTTGCATCTTCAGGCTTTTAATTGTCACAAAAACTTTAAAACATCACACAGACATCTCATCTCTTCAAACCAAAAAGCCACATCTTCTTCTGATTTAGAGTAAGGTTGGACCTCCTTAAAGAGGACTAGAAATTTATGATCTGCACAGGAAGGCACATATACGCCACTAAATAAATCTATAAATAATAACAGGATAGCCAGCCTACTAAATTCTGCCTCTATTGCTCAGTTCTACACTTTTCCAGCACCTGGACGGAATTTTTAAAAATACAGCTTTTGGGCAAAGCAATAACGTCCAAACCATCACAAGGTTGTAGCATATGAGCTGGGTAGTAGGAAAGGGTCCACAGGGGTCAAGGCAAATGGGGAGGGAGGGGTTGGGGCTGAGGTTTCTCTCACCAGATGAAGTCTGTGCAATGGCTGCAGAAAGTGGGCTGTTTGAAGAAGCGAGCGGTAAACTTGTGGCTCTTCACCTCGTGGATGACCTTCTGACGGAGCGCCCCCTTGCGGCAGAAGAGCGGCTTGGTTAAGCACTCGGTCTCGGTGGGGGAGCTCAGGAGGGCCATGCTGCCCCCTGGGGGAAGCCCCGGTGCCCTGACCCACAAAGACGAAGGGCTGCCGGGGAAACAGACGGCAGGGGAGGAGAGGACAGAGGAGAGAACAGAGGGTAGAAGGGAGGGATCCACCGCCCAAAGGAGAAAAATGGGAGCGGGAGATGTGGGTCGATGAAGGGCAGGGAAAGAGGACGGACGGAAGATGAAGGGATGCTTGGTCGAGAGAGAGGGAGAGAGAGAGAGTTTGCAAAGAAGGGGATAGCAGACAGGATGGATGGGAAAATCCAGAAATGCCGAGGAAGGGATGGGAGAGGAAGAGAGCAATTGGATAGAAGAGCAAGGAAGTGGGAGCGGAGCAAAGGAAAGGAAAAGAGAAGAAGGGAGAGGAGAAAATGGAGGAAGATACGGAGCAGCAGAGAAAGGCTCGGAGCGCGAGAGAGAAACAGGTTGTGACTGATCTGCCTCTCTTGCTCAGGGAGGTTTGGAGGGGGAGGCTGAGGCTGGGAAGGAGGAGTTAGAGTTTAAAGAGAAAGCATAACGGTTGCCTTTCTCGAAGGAGCCAGCAGGACACACACACAGAGAGAGAGAGAGAGCGCTTTCTAAATTCCTTTTTTAATTGCACCATATCTCCTTAGAGAATCCAGGTTCCCACCCTTCTCCTGTTAAGAGATCCCACCTATCTACCCAGCCACCCACCCAAAACAAAGCTCATCTCTTCAAGGGACATTGTAAGACAAGTCAATAGGTGGGTCTAAAGCAGTGGTTCTCAACCTGTGGGTCGGGACCCCATTTGGGGTCGAACGACCATTTCACAGGGGTCACCAAACAACGCAGTCTGCCATTCCCCCCCCCCCTTTTCCTTAGCTGTGCTACTCCCTCTTATTCTATTGGCTTTTGAAAGCCAATAGAATAGACTCTCTTGAATAGAGTCTAATTCTATTGGCTTTCAAAAGCCAATAGGAATTGTCCAGGCTGTCTCTGCCCTGCTGAGCCCGCCAAAAGTCTCATTCTGCAAACGGTGCTGCACCAGTTGAGTAGTCCTTGACTTACGACTGGTTGAGTAGTCCTCGACTTACAACCAGTTGGGGGTCGCGGCATTAAAAAGGTTGAGAACCACTGGTCTAAAGCAACGTGGTTGAGAAGGAAAAAAAAAGAATATCTCCTGGATGGGGTTGCAGAAGAAGCAGAATTAGGACAGACTGAGCAAGGAAATGGGGTGTTGTGAGAAACATCAACCAGGAGGGTCAGGAAGTTCTGAATTTGCTCCCCGGGCCTCTTCCTGGATGAATGATGTGGCAGGAGGTGGTGGTGGTGGTGGTGGTGGTGGTGGTGGTGGTGGCGGCGGCGGCGGCGGCGGCGGAGGAGGAGGAGGAGGAGGAGGAGGAGGAGGAGGAGGAGGAGGACTCCTGGGTCCATCCCCATCTCCTGATCCCTGTTTTTGAGTTCAGAGTTCCTGGTGACAAATGTGGAAGCCAGCCTGCCCTTTGGCAGGGGGCTCTCAGGGCCTTATTAATGAATAACTTTGGCCGCAGGGCTGAAGAAATGGATATATAGTCCCACGGGAGAATCCCTGCTGGATTTTATACAGTTGTCCCAACCTGTAAGGCTGCATCCTGCTCCTCACCCTTCAGAAGAGAATCTCAGATCAGTCCCTAGAGCACCCAAGAATCTTGGGTCTTTACCCCTTTCCTCCACCCCTTCCTTACATGGGACTGACCTGATTGCTTTGTCCCACCCTCAGAACGCAGCCCCCTCTCCTGCCCCCACACTGAGGATTCCCAAGAAACTTCTTGTATCTTGTAATAACATGTCTGGGTTTGCCTCCTTGCTGCTTCTCCTGCTTCTTTCTTGCCAGATCTCAGAAGGCTCCAAGCACTTAGAAGGTGAGTTCCTTCATACCTCTCCTCCGGGGTCTAGAATTGCTAATTTGTAACACAAAATACTGGGTTAGGAACACAGGAGCTGCTTTCCACTATTGTATCCAAATGAACCCAGCCATGTAGTGAGCTTAGTGAGGCCAGCCAAATGTGGTTTTTTTATTCAAGAGACCATGAATTGAACAAAGCATGGCTTAAAGCAGAATGTAAGGTTGATTATTCTTTCAGCATCTAGTCTTCTTGGGTCTGCTCTGACCAATCCTACCTTAGCTGTTAGCCTAAGTGAGCCATGTTCAGCCCAAAGTATTTTTTAAGGTGCATTGATGGAGTGGCACACCTAGCATCAGCTGTGACACTATAAAAGCTTCTGGATTGTTTAAAACATGGTTGTCCAACCTTTTGGCTTGCCTGAGCCTCATTGGGTAAGAGAAATTATCTTGGGCCGCATATAAAATATATAGTATGCTTAATGTATATAAATAACAAACTTCCTTTATTTTTGGGCATGTTTTTATTATCTTGGGAGGCTGCATTGCTAGCTGTCCAGGGCCGCATGTAGCTTATGGGCTGCAGGTTGGACATACCTGGTTTAAAAGGTAGCCAGATGGAAAATATGACTACCCTCCACTGGTTTGCCTTATCAACTTTGTAGCTCAAGTTGGACATAGGAGCAAAAATAATTGTGAGTCCTTCTGCCAGAAGATAAGTTAAGGACATGTGTTTAATTATCTGTTTCTTTTCTTCCACTCAGGTGGAAATAAATAAAATAATAAATATATAATAATATAATAAGATAAATAAAAGCAATCTTTGTATTGAAGACTTGAGATATTAGATACTTTTTAAAAACTTTTCCTGCATTAGGATACAAAGACACAAAACAAACTGCCCTGAATAAAGGGATGTTACCGGGGGATGTAATTATTTATTCTGAAAAATCTACTGAAGACACTTAGCCTTTTTCAAGCTATTTTACAGATAGAAAATTGAGGCTTCCCAGATAAATGGTCTAAGCTGTGACATTTATCTACTCAACTTTCTCATATCTTGAATGCCACATTCTAAGCACTGAGTAATATTGCCAGTCTGTACTTATAAACTTCGACATGCATACTTTCACAAGTTTTCTCTCTCTGTCCATCCAATGGTTAATTTCTGAAATGCAAATATGTCTAAAATGAAGGTACCATATATGCCGGCGTATTAGGCGACCCGGCGTATAAGACGACCCCCGTCTTTATAGCCGGGCCGCATTCCTAGAACGTCGTCTTATACGCCGGAAACTACCAGTATTTCCGGCGTATAAGATGACTCGGCGTATAAGACGACCCCCGTCTTTGGTGCCGATTTCAACGCTCGTGGAAGTCGTCTTATACGCCGGCATTTACGGTATTTATGCCTCAGTTAACTTTCTAACAGTGTATGAAATCTACGCATTCATTTGTCTTCAGATATACTCAAGGTGTTTTCCATAATCACATTTACATGTATGTGTGTGTGTGTGTGTGTGTGTGTAATTATATGTTATAATTACACAATTATTGATTTTCTACAGAGATTTAATGCATTTGAGAAAGATCCAGAAATATTTAAGCTAGCATGTCTATTTTAGGGAAGTACAAGCTTAATCATGTATTCAGATTTTATATATATAAAATCATACTATATGTGAATGCCATTTTCCACCAACATCACAGAAAATACCTTTTAACTACTTAGTGTAGATTTGAATGTGCTATATGGTAGTGCAATTGATATGGTTCTATTGTTTATTTGTGGGGCTACACAAAGTAAACAATGGAACTTACATTCAGCTTCGCTAGTTTCATAACTGCGTAAAATAGCACTCCATCAATATTATTACTGAGAAAAGTTTAATAGTAGTTGTATTTTCTCTGTTTGGAATATATTATACATAATAACTTGGATTACGTTTCATTACCTGTTTTATTTATCCCCAAAGTGACTAAGCTTTAAAATCTTTATAAAGGTGCAAAATATGAAGAAATACTCCAGAATACATTACTGCCCACTGGATTCCACAGTAATGGAATCTCTGAGAAAAAGAAATGGGCTAAAGGACAGAAATAACTAACAAATAGGTACAGAACATAAATGTGTGGGATTTTTTTTCTTGCAAATTAATATAAAACTGTCAGTTTTAGAATATATTTCTCCATCTGGTGGCCACGGATAGTAAAGCAACTTTCCTCTTGTATATTAAAACATATTTTTGTTGTTTGAGCTCGTTATTTTACAGTCAGTTTAGAACAGCGGTTCTCAACCTTTGGGTCGCGACCCCATTTGGGGTCGAACAACCATTTTACAGGGGTCGCCAAACAACGCGATCCGCCATTTTTTCCCTCGGGGCGGCGGCGCGCATGCGCAGCGCGCATGGGGGCGGCGGTGCGTCCTTATGACCGGGGTCGCCGTATAAAAAGGTTGAGAACCACTGGTTTAGAACTTTAGGCAGCAATATGGAACTGACCTTATTCCTGTGTATTTTTCAACTCTTTAGTCCTAATATTTACAGTAATGAAATTTTCCCAGCCAGACCTGATTAGGTCTGACCCAGCTTAGTTTATTAAAATAATTCAAAGTTGAGTATATTCCAGCTA
This sequence comes from Crotalus helleri, assembly GCA_024509115.1. Lineage (NCBI taxonomy): Eukaryota > Metazoa > Chordata > Lepidosauria > Squamata > Viperidae > Crotalus > Crotalus helleri. The sequence continues at coordinate 4,692,686 of JAKSXO010000028.1, forward strand.
GATTCTTCTAAATTAAATGCAAGAAAAGATATGCTTAATGAACAAAACCTATTTTCTTTCTTAACCCCACACCCTTCCTTTCCATATAGGATATATTTAAAGTGCAGTCTCAGGGATTTTGGGAAATGGGTGTTACTTCTCATTAGCATCTTATTAAGAATTGTCACCTTCTTCACAATTAAGGTTGCGCCCCAGGGCAGGTGATTTTTGCTTTATATAGCCATGACAATTTCTTAGATATTAAAAGGCTGTTAAAAGCACAGGAACAACAGTTGTGCCTTCTGCTCACAATCACGGGAGAGAAAGGTTTGACTGTCTTTTGCTCAAGCAAATGAAGAAGGGGGGCATTCAAATGTGTGCAATCTGGGATTGCAAACCCAGACCCAAGGGTGATAGTTAAATAATGCAGATCTGAGCTACTATTGTTTTAAACAAGCATTGATAAGGTTTATTTCCATCACATGCACACACACACACAAATCCTCATGAACTGTGGTTTAGTTTGCAGAGTTCAGTGGGAAGTATAGACTAGAAAAATAAAAATAAAACCAATTTAACTATCAGTCTTCTTTCAAAAGTCAACACATATTTTCCCCTGGGTCAGTGGTGGGATTCAAATATGTGAACAACCGGTTCTCTGTGTGGATGCCGCTTACGGATGTCCATTCTGGGCCTGGGCAACAAAAAATTAGCTACCGGTTCTGCCGAAGTGGTCCGAACTGGCTGAATCCCACCACCGCCCTGGATGATATTTAAACCTGGGACAGTGATTGGAACTTAAATCTCTGTAATAGTAGATTGAGTAAACATACCAGCCAATCCAGAAGGTGATTTGTTTTAATGTGTTACACCCAACCATTCTGGTTTATAAACTATGGTTTATGGCAGCATATTGTATGAACCTAGCCAGTTGTGGTGCACTTAATTTTCATTAAACAATGGTTTAACATGATATGTGAATCCATCAACCATCTTTCAAGAGTGCTCCAACACTGCAAAATACGTGTCATTAAATGATTGCGAAAGATTTTGGAGCAAGCTGGTGGCCAAACACTAGAAAGACCCATACAGGACCACAGAGAACTAGATATTCAGTTTGAGAACACTAAGAAAAACAGAGAGACGCCCAGCTGGGCCTTGGGATTCTAAAATAAAATTCATTGGAAATGCAAGAAAACTTAGTTCTCAAGCTTGGATTGATTTTTTCCCTCTCATACGACTGTAAGTATTCCATATTAAGGAGGATTTCCAAAATTAAAATACCCAAACAGAAAGCTTTGAAAACTCTTCTGTATGTTGGACCAGTTTCACTTCTCAGACAGGTTGAGCTTTGAAGAAAAGGCATAAGTCATCATTTAGTGACCATTCAAAGTTACAACGGCACTGCAGCATCCCTGTGGTCACGTGATCAAAATTCAGATGCTTGGTAACTGGCATGTGTTTATGACGGTTGCCGTGTCCCAGGGTCATGTGATCCCCTTTTGTGACCTTCTGACAAGCAAAGTCAATGGGGAAAGTCAGATTCACTTAACAACTGTGTTACTAACTTAACACCTGCAGTGATTCACTTAACAACTGTGGCAAGAAAGGTCATAAAATGGGTCAAAACTCACTTAACTGTCCTGCTTAGCAATGGAAATTTTGGACTCAGTTGTGGTTGTAAGTCGAGAACTTCCTGTACTTTACCAATGTTGTAATAGATGAGACAGTTCCTTCCCAGTAATACTATTTTGTCCCTCTTGCTGATTTCTGCTTGCCTCCACCATTGTTCTTCAGTTACCAGCTACTTTATATTCAATTCTTGTTAATAACTGCCAGAGCAGAAAAAGCCTTCAGGACATTTCACCCTTGGTATCAGGCTACTTAAGGGTTTGCAAGACTCTCATAATAATTCTCTAGCCCCATAGATCATCTCCTCTAGGTTATTCCTAGTTGCTGACATTTTAATAAATAACTCCACAACACCATTCCCCCCTCTCCCAGTAATACCCTTAGGCATTTCTGCCCTTAAGATAGGTTGTTCACTCACGATCAGTTCCAAGTATTTTTTCTAATCAGAATTATGTAAAAACAAAAAGGGGGATGCTGCAATCTTGAATTGCACCCTATCTGAAGATGTGTCGGGCACCTTCTTGAAAATCTTCAGTACCAATGTGTCTGAACATCTCTACCATTCAGCTTGGAAGACCCCAAAGTTGAAATGTCTCTGAGATATCCAAGACCTTCTTAGGGCAAGAATAGAATAGAATGGAATGGAATGGAATGGAATAGAATAGATAGTTTAAAATCTATAACTGCTGCTCTAATTCTACCACTTTGCCTCTTCAGGCTTCAGTTCTTCAAACATAATTCCATATTTCTATTACAGTCAACAATTGTTCTTCAAACATGATTCCATATTTCCATTTCTGTTCCAATCCACAATTCTACTTCATTGACTCAATAATCGTATTTAACTGTTCTTTATTCTGATAGTCCTCTAAACCTTGTGATACATTTGGCCCTCTTTCTCTCCTATAATTTGTCCTACGTAATTGTAGTTGATCCCATCCATGATTTCATCTTAAGGACTGAGTTAGGTCACTATCTAATTCAGCGGTTCTCAACCTGTGGGTCACGACCCTTTTGGGGGTCAAACGACGCTTTCACAGGGGTCGCCTAAGACCATCGGAAAACACATATTTCCGATGGTCTTAGAAACCGAGACACTGCTCTTATATCTGGCTGCCGCCGCCGCCCTTCTCCACCGGCTCCTCCGCCTACAGGGTGCCCTTGTCCGACAGCGCCTGCTCCTGCCGCCGTAGCGCCATTGCGCACGCCCCCGATGCCCTGGGCTGGCTCAATGGCCGGTCCGAACCGAGCCAGGTCTGGGCCGCTGCTGGCGCTGCCACTGGGCTGCTCCGCCGCTGCCGGCTGAGCTGAGCTGCAGCACCGAGCCAGTCTCCACGCCTCCTGGTTGCCCGGCTGCCCTCCACCCCCAGCCGCTCTCCATGCTGCACGGGAGCCTTCCCCGCGCCGCCCGGCCAGCCTCCCTCGCTGTCGGAGGCCGCCTCGGCCCTCTGGCACCCGGCGCGGCTGTGGGGCTGCCGGGCAGGACCGGCTCCTTCCCGGCTCGCCGGGCTCCAGGCCTCGGAAGTGGCCAGGGGGTGGGGAAGAGGGTGAGGCAGTGGCGATGCCCACATGTGCATCGGAGGCTAGCCAGCCGGGCCAGGAGGGGAGAAGCGGCGCCTTCCGAACAGAAACTGGCACTCTAGCCGCACCCCTCTCGCGTGCAATGGGCTGCGCAGCGTGGAAAGGGGCTCCCGTGACCCTGCCGCTGTGATGGTGCTCAGGAGGCTGGAGGGGCGGGCAGGTCCCAGGGGGGTGGCTGGGAGAGGGCAAGAGGTGCCAGGATGAGGATGGGGGGGCTCCAGGTTGGTGGGTGTGAGAGGGCAGCCGGCGGCTCCAAGGTGCGTGGATCCTCCGCTCAGCTTCCGAGGCCCTGGATGTGCTGCTGCTTGGCTCTCCACCAGGCTCTCTGCCAGAGCCTCCTCCCCCTCCCCGGGCAATTGTGCGGAGTTCCAAGTACTTTTCTAATCAGAATTAGAAGATCATCTCCTATAATAATAATAATAATAATAATAATAATAATAATAATAATAATAATAATAGTAAAGTTGGAAGGGACCTTGGAGGTCATCTAGTCCAACCCCCTGCTCAGGCAGGAAACCCTACACCATTTCGAACAAATGGCTGTCCAGTCTCTTCTTTTTTTTTATTGAAAATTTTTACAATTTTACAATAAAATAATCCCCCTCTCCCACCCCCCCTCCCACCCATCATCCCCCCCTTCTTCCCCATTCTGAATGCAACATTGGTGGACTCTCAGCACCATTTGAGTCTTCCCGTCCCTACAATCCACTACTTTTTCCCTTGAGTTTGATTAGGGTGAATATCCTTTTCACCATAATTGGGATGTTATAGGCTTTAAATATAGTAATAGTAATAGTAGTAAAGTTGTAAGGGACCTTGGAGGTCATCTAGTCTAACCCCCTGCTCAGGCAGGAAACCCGGACAAATGGCTGTCCAGTCTCTTCTTAAAAACTTCCAGTGTTGGAGCATTTACTGCTTCTGGAGGCAGGCTGTTCCACTGATTAATTGTTCTCACTGTCAGGAAGTTTCTCCTTAGTTCTAGGTTGCTTCTCTCCTTGATTAGTTTCCACCCGTTGCTTCTTGTCCTGCCTTCAGGTGCTTTGGAAAATAGCTTGATTCCCTCTTCTTTATGGCAGCCCCTGAGATATTGGAATACTGCTATCATGTCCCCCCTTGTCCTTCTCTTCGTTAAACTAGACATACCCAATTCTAGCAACCGTTCCTTATATGTTTTAGCCTCCAGTCCCCTAATCATCTTTGTTGCTCTTCTCTGTACTCTTTCTAGAGTCTCAACATCTTTTTTACATCGTGGTGACCAAAACTGGATGCAGTATTCCAAGTGTGGCCTTACCAAGGCATTGTAGAGTGGCATTAATACTTCACGTGATCTTGATTCTATCCCTCTGTTAATGCAGCCTAGCACTGTGTTGGCCTTTTTGGCAGCTGCAGCACACTGCTGACTCATATTTAGGTGATTGTCTACTAGGACTCCGAGGTCCCTCTCACAGTTACTACTATTGAGCATGGTGCCACCTATGCTGTACTTGTGCATTTGGTTTTTCTTGCCTAAATGTAGAACCTTGCTTTTTTCACCATTGAATTTCATTTTGTTAGTTAGTGCCCAGTGTTCAAGTCTGTCCAGATCCTTCTGTATCTTAAGCCTGTCTTCTGGAGTGTTGGCTATTCCTGCCAGCTTGGTGTCGTCTGCAAATTTGATGAGTTCCCCATCTATCCCTTCATCCAAATCGTTGATGAAGATGTTGAAGAGCACTGGGCCAAGAACAGAGCCCTGGGGCACCCCACTACACACTTCCTTCCATATAGATGCAGTTCCATTGAGGACCACACACTGAGTACGGCCGGTCAGCCAGCTACGGATCCATCTGGTGGTGATTCTGTCTACCCCACATTTTTCTATCTTATCAAGTAGTAGGTTGTGATCTACTTTATCAAATGCCTTACTGAAGTCCAAGTAAATTATGTCCACAGCATTCCTCTGATCCACTAATTTTGTCACTTGGTCAAAGAATGCAATAAGATTTGTCTGGCATGATCTATTTTTGACAAACCCATGTTGGCTTTTAGTAATGACTTTGTTTGCCTCTAGGTGTTCGTTGATTCGTTGTTTGATTATCTTTTCCAGATCTTCCCAGGTATTGAGGTCAGGCTGATAGGTCTGTAATTTCCTGGATCCATTTTTTTTCCTTTTTTGAGGATGGGAACTACATCAGCTCTTTTCCAGTCCTCTGGTAGTTCCCCTGTGTTCCAGGATCTTTGAAAAATATAGTTCAGTGTTTCCGATATCACATCTGCCAGTTCCTTGAGAACCTTGGGGTGTAATCCATCTGGTCCTGGCGATTTGAACTCATCTAGGCTGGACAGGTGCTCACTTAACATTTTCTTGCCTATCTTAACTTGTGTTTCTATTTTGTTTTTTATGGCACTATTTTTGATAGGTTGGTCTGTTTTTTCCCTTTGTGTAAAGACAGATGCAAAAACCGAATTAAATAGTTCTGCTTTCTCCCTGTTGCTTGTCACCTTCTTGCCACTTCCACCCACTAATGGACCAATCATTCCCTTCACTTTTTTCTTGTTTTTTACATGTTGAAAGAAGATTTTTCTGTTATTTTTGACTTTGGTCGCAAGCCTTAGTTCATTTTGAGCCTTGGCTTTCCTCACTTCATCTTTGCAGGCTCGGGCTATTTGCTGATATTCTGACTTAGTTATGTTCCCCTCTTTCCACTTTCTATACTTGTCCTTTTTATCTTTCAATTTGTCAGAGAGTTCTTTATGCAGCCATGCTGGTTTCTTTTGAGAGTTGTTGTTTTTCCTCTTTGTTGGTATCGTGCTAGACTGTGCTTTTATTATCTCATTTTTCAAAATTTCCCAAGCTTCTTGAGTTGTTTTCCCCTTGAGGATTCTCATCCATGGAATCCTTCCCAAGCCCTCTCTAAGTTTATTGAAATTAGCTCTCTTGAAGTCCAAGACTCTAGTTTGACTGTGTTCTATTGCTTGTGCTTCCATAATGATGAATTCTAATATTGCATGATCACTTCCTCCCAGGGGTCCTATGGCTTCAACACCTTCTATCATTTCATCTCTGTTAGTGAGAATTAGATCCAAAATGGCTAATCCCCTAGTTCCCTTCTCTACTTTTTGGGAGACAAAGTTGTCTGCTAGGTTTGCCAGGAACCTGTTTGATCTTCCACTTGGTGTGGAGTTTGTCTCCCAGTTGATGTCAGGGTAGTTAAAGTCCCCCATTACTATTGTGATGTGCTTCCTACATACCTTAGTTAGCTGACTAGCAAAAAGTTCATCTTTTTCCTCTGTTTGGTTGGGTGGTCTGTAGTATACACCTATGGCAATGTCATTCCCCCCCCCTTTTGTATTGACCCAAATGCATTCAAGACAGTTTTTATCATTGTTGTGCTCTATTTCTGTAGAGGTGTAGTTATTTCTTATATAGAGAGCAACTCCACCTCCTCTTTTATTTGGTCTGTTTCTTTTAAATAATTTAAATCCCTCTAGCTGTGTGTTCCATGTGTGGGTTTCATCCCACCATGTTTCCGTAATGGCAACAATATCGTATCTGCCCTCATTAACCTGAATTTCTAGTTCACCCTGTTTGCTGTTCATACTCTGTGCATTGGTGTATAAACATTTGAGTCCTTTGTGAGTGGCCCTGTGTTTCCTTTCTACATAACCTGTGTGGTGCCTGAGTTCCCCTAGTTCCTCTAGGTTATTCCTAGTTGCTGACATTTTAATAAATAACTCCACAACACCATTCCCCCCTCCCCCAGTAATACCCTTAGGCATTTCTGCCCTTAAGATAGGTCGTTAACCCACGATCAGTTCCAAGTATTTTTCTAATCAGAATTATGTAAAAACAAAAAGGGGGATGCTGCAATCTTGAATTGCACCCTATCTGAAGATGTGCCGGGTACCTTCTTGAAAATCTTCAGTACCAATGTGTCTGAACATCTCTACCATTCAGCTTGGAAGAACCCAAAGTTGAAATGTCTCTGAGATATCCAAGGCAAGAATAGAACAGAACAGAACAGAACAGAACAGAACAGACTAGACTAGACTAGACTAGACTAGACTAGACTTAAACAGAACAGAACCTTGGAGGTCATCAAGTCCAGGGCTTTTCAACCAGTGGTACGGGTACCACCTGTGGTACATTGGCACCTGGTAGGTGGCACGCGACCATCCTAGAAAAGTAGCGGGGGAGGGGAATGAGTTGAACCGGTGGCAGCACTGCCCAAGCCTGAGCGAGAGATGGCTGGAGCTGCAGGGCTGTCAGGGCTCAGTGGAAGCGCCAGGATCAGCGACAGGCTCCAGCTGGAGCTCGGTGCTGATCCTGGCGCTTCTGCTGAGCCCAGAAAAAGCACCGATCACCTGGAATGTTGCAGCATCTCCAGGGTCTTGTGATTTACATTCAGATGCTTGGTACTGGGATGATATGCAGAACTGAGACCTTGAGCAGTACCAATGAACCGAAGGAACTGACGCCAGAATTGGGCCGTAAATTGTACGCCACGGTCTGAAATAATTCGGCGAGGTGCTCCATGCAAACGGCAAATATGTGTTAAAAACATTTTGGCCAGTCTTCTTGCCGATGGCAATCCCTTACAGGGTATGAAATGGGCTTGTTTTAAAAACAAGTCAACCACTGTCCATATAACGGTGTACCCCTGTACCTCCGGTAAGTCAACTATAAAATCCATCCCAATGTCCTGCCATGGCCGATTTGGGTCAGATACTGGTTGCAACAACCCCATTGGCTTTTTGGGAATCACTTTCGATTGTGCACAGACGTGACAACACTTCACATATGTTTCAATGTCTTTCCTCAATCCCGGCCACCAAAATTGACGTCTGGCTAGGTGTAACGTCTTCAGGAAACCGAAATGGCCAGCTACTTTGGAATCATGAAAACAGTGATATACGCGATTCCGTAACTCCTGTGGAACATATAGTCTATCGCCATACCATGCCAAACCATTTTGGTGTGTAAGCAACCCGGGATTATTCAACAACCAAGGGTCTTGTGACAGAGCTGTTTTCACCTCATCCTCGAACGATGTCGTTTTCGCACAGGAGTCTGTGTGCAGATCACCTACGTTGTAAGGGGGCATAATGGCCTGGACCACCTCTTCCCTCTTACTGTCATATTGTGGTAGACGAGAAAGGGCATCTGCCAGGAAGTTTCTCCCCCCTGGAACAACTTTAAGTTGGAATCGGAAACGTTGGAAATATTGCACCCAACGCACGTGTTTAGGGGATAACCTCCTAGGCGTTTGGAGAACTGTTAGATTCTGGTGATCTGTCCACACTTCAAAGGGATGTTGTGCGCCCTCCAATAAATGGCACCAGGTGGATAAGGCCCATTTTACCGCAAATGCTTCCTTTTCCCACACGGCCCACCTTCTTTCCGTATCTGTGAGTTTTTTGGAGGTATAGGCACATGGTTGTAGATTGCCCTGATCGTTTTGTTGAAGCAAGACTGCTCCGACAGCTACGTCGCTAGCGTCGGCCTGTACCACGAACGGGCGTTCTGGGTCAGCATGTAATAGTACAGGTTCTTGTGCAAACAACGCTTTTAAAGACTCAAACGCCCGTTGACACGCGGCTGTCCAGTCTAAGGATTGTCCAGGCCGGGGCTTCACTGCGGAATTTCTGGTACGTAATAACTGAGTTAAAGGCAATGCCACAGTGGCAAAAGAGGGAATAAATTGCCTGTAGAAATTAGCAAACCCCAAGAACCTCTGTAATTGACAACGGGTCCTTGGGGCTTGCCATTCTAATACACTCCGTACCTTACCCGGATCCATTTCCACACCTGCCGCCGAAATCCGGAACCCCAGATATTCGATGCGCTCCTTGTGAAATTCACATTTGGATAATTTACAATACAATTGAGTGTCCAACAGTTTTGTTAATACACTACGTACTAACTTAATATGTTCCTCCAATGTTTGTGAGTAAATAAGTATATCATCTAGATATACCAGAACACCACGGTACAGATGGTCATGCAGAACTTCGTTGATAAGCTGCATGAATACAGCTGGGGCTCCTTGTAACCCGAAAGGCATCACCTTAAATTGGTAACTGCCCAGCAGACAATTAAACGCCGTCTTCCACTCGTCCCCTTTCTTAACCCTTACTCTATAATACGCTTCACGGAGATCTAACTTCGTGAAGATCTTACCGGCAGCCAAATGAGTAAGGAGATCCTTCATAAGCGGTAAGGGGTACACCTGCTCTACGCACACGGCATTAAGGCCCCGGAAGTCCACACATAACCGCAGTCCCCCATCCTTCTCCTGGAATAATACCGGTGCCGCTATCCGAGAACGTGCTGGCTCTATGAAACCCCTTGTCAGCTTTTTGTCTATATATTTCCTCAATTCTTGCAGTTCCAAGAGTGTCATTGGATACATTCTAGGTTTCGGTAATTTGGCCCCGGGGGCAATTTCGATCGCACAATACATTGGGCGATGAGGTGGTAAGCTATTGCAATCCTGTTCACTAAATACAGCTGCGAGGTCACTGTACACAGCCGGAAATCCATAGTCACTCTCGGCCTGCGTCATTTTAGTACCCTCCGCTGTCCTCTCCGCACTTTGCCCCTGTGGGCGGGGTGGTTGGGGACCCACTGCAATCCTCAAATGATGGAAACCATCAGCCCACCACATGGTAGGGGTCCATTTGTCTAACCATGCCAAACCGAGGATGATTGGTTCAGACATAGAGGGAACCACTATGAATCGGATGGTCTCCCAATGGGTACCCACTTCCATCCTTACTGGTTCTGTAACCAGAGTGGCCGGAACCCCCCCCCCCAACAGGGACCCGTCTACCTGCTCGAACCGAATGGGAGACATTAACCGGGTCACTCTAATGCGCATCCGCCGTGCCACCTCCCTGTTGATCAAACAGCGGGTGCAGCCGGTGTCAATCAATGCCTGGAATCGACCTGAACACCCTGTAACTGGACTTGTTAATGTTATCTGGACTGTAAAAGGGACTATGGGTTCACTCACCATGGGATCTTCCACCGGGCCTTCTTCATCATATTCCTCCAGTTCCGGAGTAGCATCCCCTGGGTCTTGTTGGGAGGGTGTCTGTCCTATTTGGTGAGCGACCCGTGTTCTTTCCATCACCTTCGGTGTAGCTCCGGGCCTTCCGATTGCCGTTGGTGTGCTGGGTGGCCCGGGAACTGTACACTCAGCTGCACGGTGACCCGGCCGGTTGCAGCGAAAGCATCGGAATACGGTTTTGGGACGCACATTGGTTGATGGTGTTTGGTTACTGCCCTCCCTTGGTTGCTCCTGGTTCCAACGGGATTGTGGCCGTTCATCACGTGTCTCGGGAAATTCTCTCAACCCAGCATCTAACTCCACCGCCGCCTTGAACCATTCTGGAAGGCGTCCTGCAATCCCTCTCACGACACATGCACGGCGTAATTCAATATCCAGCCCAGCCCGGAAGTGATGGACCAAGAGACGATCCGGCCATGATCTGAGTCTCCCTGCTATCTTCTGAAATTCACGTATATACTCCTGTACTGGCCTACCCCTTTGGCGCAGCCCCAACAGCTGTGCCTCTGCCCGTTGTATGCGAGCCGGATCTTCAAACCTGGTCTTCAGGGCATCTAGAAATAGACCTATATCAGCCAGCTCTCTGGCATGATCGCTATATAGGTCAGCAGCCCAGGCCGCTGCTTCTCCCTGCAAGCTAGCTGTAACAGCGACCACCATTGCCCAATTAGATGGATACAAGGTGGTGAAGCGATCCAAATGGCTGAGAACATGACTCAAAAACACAGCCAGGCAATCTGGATCACCGTCAAAAGTAAGTGAAATGGGAGGTGGATTCCACATTACAGCCTGAGGCCAAGGGGCTGGCACCTGACCTCCATACGGAATGCTGTCTGGAAGCAACGTAGACCAGCCTCCAGGCCCTGATATTCCCGCCCCTTGCCTGACCGGAGCCATAGCTGGAACCCCACCCCTCCGTCCTTCCTGTCTGTACTGGGGCCGCCCAGTTGCACCCTGTCTCGCTATTGGGTCCTGCAGGGAAGGGTGGCTACTTGGTGTTACTTTGAGTTTTGGACTCGCCAATTGGAGGAGAGAGGACTCAGATGGTAACCTCACCCCTGGAGCAGCTCTAGACTGGGTGGGGAGAGGGGGAGCTAGATAACCCTGTTCCCCAAACTGATCTCTTAGGACCTCCAACGTATATTGTCCTGGAGCCGTGGAGTAGCTCCACTCCTCATCTTCGTCTCCAGTCACACGGCGCTCTCTCCATCCACTCAGGCCAGGTGCAATCCCTTGTCCTCCACTTTCCTCGGGGTTCCGTAGTGCAGGGCTCAACCACCATTCCCCATACGAGGCTGTAGTCCCCTGGTGTTTCACCCCAGCATCTGTAATCCCAGGGGCCTGTGGTTTTTCCTTTGGCCGGACAACCTGTTGAACCTCCCCTGTATCAACCACTGCCGGGGCTTCCAACTGATCGGTGGGTTCAGCAGGCCCCTCCTCCATGGGATCCACTCCCTGTGTCCCCTCCGCCATTACGCTCGGTAGCTTAGTGGCTTCGGGGTGAGTGCTAACTTACTGTAAGAACGTCCTGGTTGAGCTTCACAAAAGCCAGGAAACAGGAATGTTGAAACATCCAACAAGTTTTATTCACTGTGTTGAAATAAAGTTAGCACTGGAAGGAACCTCCTTCCAGTGCCTTAAATACAATAAACTATCACGCCCAGAGCACACACCCCAATTACCACCCGTGATTAAACTCCACCTGCGCCGCGCCCAATTACCACCCGTGATTATACTCCACCCGCGCCTCGCCCAATCCCAGCTAACACCCACGCCCTAGCAATACATTGATTCCATGTGCTGTGCTGTCCCAGTCCACACCCCAAACGTAGCAGTAACCTCAACAGAATTAGCAGCATTCCGCTCTACTGCCCAGTCCCCTGTCCCAGCGTCCATGCTTGTCAGACCCAGCGACCCTGTACAGTCCCCTAGCCATAGCAGCAACGGAACAGCTTCTATTCCATTCGGCCCCTTTCGCTCCATATTGTGACGGGGCAACCATCTGGGTGTTTCCTGCTGACATCAGATGGTCACGCAACCTGCTCAGCTGCTGCTCCGGGAATCCCAGCGCCCAACTCAGTAGCTGTAATGGCGGCGCAGCACACGGAGCCACCGGACCTATGGCTGGGAGCGCTTGGGACGTCTGCTGGTTCCCGGACTGGTAACGAGGCTATCGGAGGGTGGGTAGCACGCTGGGTCTGACACCAAATGGAAAGGTCGCAAATGGTGATCATGTGACCCTGGGACAGTGCAACCATCATAAATACATGCCAGTTGCCAAGCGCCTGAATTCTGATCATGTGACCCTGGGGATGCTGCAACAGTCCTAAGTGTGAAAAACAGTCATGTCACTTTTTTCAACTGCTGTTGTAACAAAATTCACTAAACAAATGGTTGTAAGTCGAAGGGTGTAATCTGGGGTGGGGCTTGAGTTAATACCCCATCGTTTTTTAATTGATTCATTTATTCACTCATCTCAACGAGTGAACAATCTTAAAATAAATTCCTATCATCAATAGCAAAATTAAAATACACAGCAGGTGAGGAAGGAGTGTGTGGCTGTTTTTTTATTGTTGTTTTTCTTATTTATTTATTTAAGTTTATACAGCCGACCCTCCAGACAATATCCATCACATTTTGCTTGTAAGCAGTGTTTTATTACACAGGAATCCAATTTTTGTTCCTTCATGTTCTGTTCACACCTTCATTCCTTCTGCTAGACTGTGGGGAAAAAACAAGCTTTGGTTCGAATTTGGCTTTCTTTGTTTTCAGTTTAGATCAGCGGTTCTCAACCTGTGGGTCATGACCCTTTTGGGGGTCGAACGATGCTTTCACAGGGGTTGCCTAAGACCATCGGAAAACACATATTTCCGATGGTTTTAGAAACCGAGACACCTTCCTTCCTTCCTTCCTTCCTTCCTTCCTTCCTTCCTTCCTTCCTTCCTTCCTTCCCCCTTCAATCTCCTTCCTTCTCCATCTCCTTCCTTTCACCTTCAATCTTCCTTCCTTCCTTCCTTTCCCCTTCAATCTCCTTCCTTTCCCCTTCAATCTTCTTTCCTTCCTTCCTTCCTTCCTTCCATCTCCATCCCTTCCCCTTCAATCTCTTTCTCCTTCCTTCCTTCCTTCCTTCCTTCCTTTCCCCTTCAATCTCCTTCCTTCTCCATCTCCTTCCTTTCCCCTTCAATCTTCCTTCCTTCCTTCCTTCCCCTTCCCTCCCTCCCAGCATTTTTGAGCAAGGAAGAGTAAGCTTCTCCAGCGAGCATTGCTATATTGTTTTTGTGATTAATCACTATGCTTTAATTATGTTCAATCCGTAACAATGAAAATACACCCTGCATGGCGACTTCCGGTGGCGACTGCTGTGCCAATGGCGGCTGTTCTTTAGCTGCCAGCCCTGGGATTGCGTGAAAGCGCGCGGAGATGGCAAATATCAGCTGTTCCATGGCTTGAAACCTCTCTCCTTGGGAGAAGAGGAGGAGGAGAGTCTTCCACGGGTAGAGGTCGAGCTCCCAGGGACCTCCTTAATTATTTGGAGGTCTTAGGGTGAGAGCTCCCTCAGAGCCTGAGGTTTTTTTCTCTCTGCATTCCAGGACGCCTTTGTCCTGATTTTCAGGAACAAAGCAAGACGCTGCTTCCACATCTGCATCTTAAAGAGATTTGTGAGTTAATTAAAAGCAGACGGAGCTGACCAGGAGAGATTAGAATTGTTAATGTTTGGGACTTTAACTCAGGAAAAGAGTTAAAAGATTCTTCTCCACCTTTCGATTTCACTAAAAGTAAGAGCGAAAAAATGGCGCTGGAGTGTTGTTTCTTTGATTGAAAAGACAGAGTTAACAAAGACTTATATCTGGCAACAAAGTTTAAATATGTAACAGATTTTGGCTATTTAAAAAGCAAGAATTTTTCTTTTTTTCTTCTTTTTTGGGGATTAGCCTTCTCTTTTTCTTTCTTTTTTTTTTGTAATTGCTGATTTTATAAGAAGTGGTTTTAAGTAGACAGAAAATGGCTTCAAAGCGTCTTGGAATCCCTGTGGTTCTTAAAGGTTCAATCTCCTCTCTGGTAACTCAGACAACTAAGCCTAAGTCACCCCCACCCTCTCCTCCACCACCGGCATTTACACTTAAAGATATACAAGATGCTTTGAAAAAAACAGCGCAAGAGATTAAAACTGAGGTGGCAGAGCTTTTTGAGAATAAGAATAGGGAGATGAGGGAAGACATTGTGCTTGCATTCCAAGGGCTAGCTGCCCATATTGAACGTATAGATGACAGGGTGGATGAAGTTGTGGAAAATACTGCGAAATTAGAAAACAGACTTGGTAAAGTTGAAGATAAGATTGATACAACACAGGATGAAGTTATCATGTCACAATATAGAGACATGGAATTTGCTTTGCGAATAAGAGGATTGAAGGAGAATCCACGAGAGGATCTGAGAGAGGAGGTGGCAAGAGATATTGCTCCTATTTTGGGATGTGAACCTGAGGAAATATTGAGAGAGATTGATAGAATATTTAGAGTCAATTCATGGATTGCGAGGCAGAGAAATTTACCTAGAGATGTGGTTATTTATTTCTCTAGGAGATCACTTCGTAATGAAATTATACAGGCTTTTTATAAGCAGAGATTTCAAATTGCAGCCCAAGATGTTATAATTTTAAAAGAAATACCTCCAAAAATCCTTAGAAAAAGAAAGGATTTTGTTTTTCTGGCTGAGGAGCTTAAAAATAGACAGGTTCAGTTCAGATGGGAGATACCTGTTGGAATAGTGGTGAACTACGCTTGGACATGTTATAGACTCAATACAATCTTAAAAGCAAAAGATTTTTATACTTCTGTCCTGAAAGCAGTTTCGCCACCATTTCCACGATCTAAGAGAACAGAAGAAAGGCCGGAAGAACAAGCTGAAGGTGCAATGTTATTGGCTGCAGCAGATTTACAGGCTGGACCTATGGAACAGTGTTTGGAGGTAAAAGGTGATTCAAAGGAACAGAGGATGACTCGTGCTGCGCATAGATGTAAAGAAAAGGAACAGCAGAAGGCTGATGTTGGATCCATAATACAAGGTTCGATTACTACAGAGCCCATGGGAGGGACAAGACCGAAGAGATCATCTACAGCTGATCTTCAAGCAGTGTTCCAGAGGCTTCAAGCCATTAAGGATGGCAAAGTTTCTGACATGGAATGTTAATGGCTTGAATTCACCACAGAAAAGAAAGAAAGTATTTCATTATTTGAAACAACATAAGAATGATGTTGTTTGCTTGCAGGAGACTCATATTGCTTTAAAGGATCAAAAGTATTTGATTAATTCCCAGTTGGGATCACATTTTATAGCTTCTGCTCCGAAAAAAAGGGGGTGTAGTTATATATGTAAGAAAAGACTTATCGGCTAAATTAATTGATTCTGATACACAAGGAAGATATGTTATTATTGAATTAGTATTACAAGGCAAGAAATTTCTTATTATTGGATTATACGCCCCCAATCAACAACAAAAACAGTTTTATAAGTTGTTACATCAGAAGCTAACTCAATTGGATTATAAATCTGTTATTATGATGGGTGATTGGAATGGTGTTTTAGATTCAAGTAAGGATAAGAAGGGTTTTTTTAAATCTTCTAATCACGCTAAATTGCCTAAAGCTTTCTTTGATTTGAAGGACAATTTGGAACTTAGAGATATTTGGCGAGAACGGAACATTGAAGACAGAGACTTTACTTTTTTTTGGATAGGCATCAATCGTATTCCAGAATTGACTTTTTTTTAATTACTACTGATCTTTTTTCTAGGGTCAAGAATGCCAAGATTTTCCCCAGAATATTGTCAGACCATAGTCCTGTATGGTTGGAGTTATTTGTTGAAGACAGGAACAGAAGGACTTGGAGATTGAATGAAAATTTATTTAGATATGAGGGGATTTCACAGAAAAGCAGAGAATATTTGAAGGAATTTTTTCTTTTGAATATGTATAAGGGTACCTCGATGGCAATGGTCTGGGATGCTAGTAAAGCTTACATGAGAGGGGTTGTGATTCATATGAATAATGCGCATAGGTGTAAACAGATGCAAAAACATAAAGAGTTGGAAGAAGAGATTAAACTGAAAAAGGTTTTTATTTCAAATCCATTGGACAACAGTTTAAAGGCTTCTATAACTATGCTTAGGGAGCAATTTAATATGTTAATGGCTGATCAGATTGCAACTAACTTGCATTATATGAAACATAACACGTTTTGTAATGCAAATAAGCCTGGTAGGTGGTTGGCTTATCAATTACGGAAGAAACAGAAGTCAAGGATTATAGAGAAAATAGATTATAAAGGTAAAGAGGTATATCAACAAAATTTGATTAAAAGGAGTTTTTTAGATTTTTATTCAAAGTTATATGCTAGTGAAAGCATACAAGTTTCAGATATAGAAAAGTATCTACAGGCAGCACATTTTCCTAGACTTTCAAATGATCAACGAGATGAGATGAATTGTCTAATTACTTCTGAGGAAATTATTTGGGCAAATAAACAGTTAAAGGTTGGTAAGGCTCCTGGTATGGATGGATTAACAGCAATCTATTATAAAATCTTATCTGAAGAAATGATAGAACCATTAAAGGAACTTTTTAATAGTATTTTGTTGGGAGCAGAGGTACCTCCGTCTTGGAGAAGGGCTTTTATATCGTTGATGCCAAAGGAGGATCAAGATCTTACCCAGCCTAAGAGTTATAGACCTATATCTCTTTTGAATACAGATTATAAGATTTTTTCGAAAATATTGGCAAATAGATTAATGCATGTTTTGAAGCAATTGATCCATAGTGATCAATCTGGATTTATAATTGGGAGATATATGAAATATAATGTAAGACAAATTGTTAATTTAATTGAGTATCAAATCCCTGTGGCTTTGGTATTTTTGGATGCTGAAAAAGCTTTTGATCAGTTAAATTGGCAATTTTTATTGAGAGTTGTAGAGAAAATGAATTTTGGGAATACATTTTTATATGCTCTTAAGGCTATATATCAACAACAATCGGCACAAATTATAATTAATGGGGGATTAACAGAAGCATTTAAAATTGAAAAGGGTACAAGACAGGGATGTCCATTATCCCCATTGTTATTTGTTTTAACAATGGAGATTTTATTAATTAAAATTCGTGAATCACCTACAATAAAGGGAATAAAAATAAATAAGAATGATTATAGGTTGAGAGCTTTTGCTGATGATTTGGTTGTGACATTATCTCAACAGACAGATTCGGTAAGGGATTTGGTGGAAATCATAACCCAGTATGGGAAAGTCTCTGGTTTTAAGGTAAATAACAATAAGACTAAAATATTACCGAAAAATATGTCTACGAAGGAAAAGGATATGTTAGTTAAATTAACAGGTTTTGAAATAGTGAAAAAGGTTAAATATTTGGGAGTATACATTACAGCTTCTAACGTTAAATTGTACAAAAATAATTATGAGACATTATGGGTAAAAGTGCAAAAGGACTTAAATGATTGGAAAAAACTACAGTTATCTTTGCTGGGGAGAATTTCAGCGGTTAACATGAATGTTCTTCCAAAGTTTCTTTTTTTGTTTCAAATGATACCTATTTTGAAAAAAGATGCTAATTTGGATGAATGGCAGAAGGGTATTAATAAATTTATTTGGGTGGGCAAAAAACCAAGAGTTAAGTTTAAGATTATACAAAATGTATGGGAAAGAGGTGGACTTAAGGCGCCTAATCTGAAATTATATTATGATGCGGTGGCTTTAACATTGATTAGTGACTGGCTTAATTTAACAAATAAAAATATACTTTCTCTTGAGGGATGGGATTTACTATATGGATGGCATGCATATTTAATTTATGATAAAAAAGTGGATCAGGTTTTTAAATCCCATATTTTAAGAAGTGCTTTATTGCGTGTCTGGAAGAAGTATTATTATAGGTTAAATTATAAAATACCAATTTGGGGGATTCCTGGACACGCGATAGAGGGGGTATCTAGAGGTGTGAATTTGGATATGATTTCTTATAAGGAATTACTTAGATTGGTAGGGAATGATTGGCATTTAAAATCATTAGTTGAGTTAAAGCAAGAACATATTGTACAGTCTTGGTTTCAGTATAATCAATTGTTGGTTAGGTGGAAGTTAGATCAAAAGGTTGGTATTACTTTAATGGATGAGAATTTGGTAAAACAGATTAAAGATCAAAATCGAGCACATATAAAGAGAATTTACAATGTTTTAATAGAAATGGATTCGGAAATGGAATTAGTTAAAGATTGTATGGTAAAGTGGGCTCAAAATATTCAAGAACCGATTCCATTGGATACATGGGAGGTAATTTGGGTTAGAAATGTAAAATTTACCCAGGCACAAAATTTAAGAGAAAATTTTTATAAAATGTTTTATAGATGGCATCTGGATCCTAAAAAGTTGTCTTGTATGTATCCTAATTTACAGCCCAAATGTTGGAGATGTGGTAGTTTGGATGCCACTTATTTTCATATATGGTGGACTTGTAGAAATATAAAAGCCTTTTGGATTAAGATTTAGTAATAGTAGTAAAGTTGGAAGGGACCTTGGAGGTCATCTAGTCCAACCCCCTGCTCAGGCAGGAAACCCTACACCATTTCGGACAAATGCCTGTCCAGTCTCTTCTTAAAAACTTCCAGTGTTGGAGCATTTACTGCTTCTGGAGGCAGGCTGTTCCACTGATTAATTGTTCTCACTGTCAGGAAGTTTCTCCTTAGTTCTAGGTTGCTTCTCTCCTTGAGTGGAACATTCAACAGATTTTCAAGAGAAAGATAAAGTTTACCCCACAGTTATTTTTATTGGGTGTTATTACAGATTGTGATGCTAAAGAAATTAATTTGATGTTGAATTTGATAACAGCTGCAAGGTTACTAGTAGGGCAATATTGGAAGAAGGATTGTTTGCCTACTATAGAAGAATGGACGCATAAAGTGTCAAATTTAGCAGAAATGGCTAAGATTTCTGCTTACTTGAAGGATCATTCACAAGAAAGATACACTTCGGTTTGGAGAAGATGGATAAATTATATTCAGAATAAATATGGGACTAAAAAGTTTCATTTAGCTTATGAGTGAATTTTAGAGTATTATTATGATATTATTATTATTTTTAGTATTAGTATTGTTTAACAATTTGGGGATTGTATTGTTTAATAATTAGGATATTAACTTGTTTATGTTTTCATTATTATTATGTTTATTTTCAATTTGTTTATATTTATGTTAAAGGGGAGTTAAAGTGCATTATGGACTTGGTTATTTATATAGTTGGTTAATGCTAGTTAGATTATGATTATCATATTTGTAACCCTGTACTCAGCTCTGGGAAGTTGGGGAGGGAGAGGGGGGGGGTTTGGGTGGGTTATATTGTAATTTTTATAAAACTTTTTAATAAAAATAAAATACACCCTGCATATCAGATATTTACATTACGATTCATAACAGTAGCAAAATTACAGTTATGAAGTAGCAACGAAAATAATTTTATGGTTGGGTGTCACCACAACATGAGGAACTGTATTAAAGGGTCACGGCATTAGGAAGGTTGAGAACCACTGGTTTAGATTAAGTTTCAGCTTGACATCTTTCTGCTCTGGGGGAATGAATCAAAGCCAACAACAGGCTAATGAGGCAGAGCTTAAAAGGTTCTGCTGAGGGACATTTAAAAAGTACACAAAGAGGAAATGA
Organism: Crotalus helleri; assembly: GCA_024509115.1. Lineage (NCBI taxonomy): Eukaryota > Metazoa > Chordata > Lepidosauria > Squamata > Viperidae > Crotalus > Crotalus helleri. The sequence continues at coordinate 4,712,650 of JAKSXO010000028.1, forward strand.
GCCCAAACACTGATATTACCTTATGTGTCACAGGATGGAGAGAAAAAGCAAAATCACGCTTCCCATCAGAAAGCCCATTTGGGGGCAAAGTCACACTAAAAGACAGCTTAATTCCTGACAAATTTTCCAATTTAGCTTTTGTTCTATTGTCTCTGCACTACAAGGCCCATCATTCTCGGATGCCTCATCTAGATTAGAAAATGCCAAATGGGATACTTTTTCCCCTCTTTTTTGAGCTCACAATGAAAAGGGAAGATATCTAGATATTTTTTTTATCTGAACAACAACATCTTTTGGACTAGTATGCTGCACAGAAGGTCTTCTGGGGCTTCCGTTTTTCCACTGTAATTTCAATCTTAAATGTTATGAGATAGATTTATAGAAGCAGTCCTTGACTTATAACTGCAATTGTGCCTGGAATTTCCCTTGCTAAGCATGGCTTAGGTAAGTCATGTCCAATTTTATGACCTGTTTTGCCACAGTTGTTAAGTGAATCACTGCAGTTGTTAAGTGAATCATATGGTCATTATGTGAATCCATTCCCCCCCTCCCATTGACTGGGAAGGTCACAAATGACGATTGCATGATCCTGGGATGCCGCAACTGTTGTAAATAGATATCAGTTGCTAAGAGGTTTCTTATCAGCTTGGTATCTTATCAGTGGCTAAGCTGAATTTTGATCATGCGACCATGGGAATGCTGCAACAGTTGTAAGTGTGAGAACCACTTGTAAGTCACTTTTTCAGAGCTGTTGCAACTTCAAATGATTGCTAAACAAAAGGTTCTAACTTGAGGACTACCTGTACAGATATGTGTGCGTGCGCGTGTGTGTATGTATATGTACATCCACATATATACATCTATACACAACTCAAAGTAATTAGCATTCCAATATGCCTTCCTCCTATTTTCTTCACAACAACAACCTTGTGAGGTGGGTTGGACTGAGAGAGATTGATGGGCCCAAAGTCACCCAGCCAGCTTTCATGCCTAAAGTGGGACTAGAACTCACAGTCTCCTTTTGTCTAGGACAGGGGTAGGCAACCTTGGCTCTTTTATGACTTGTGGACTTCAATTCCCAGAATTCCTGAGCCAGCCAGTCCACAAGTCATAAAAGAGCCAAGGTTGCCTACCCCTGGTCTAGGACTAGGTCAACATCTTAACCACTGCACCAAACTAGAAATAGATTATTCATTAGACAGGTGTATATTGCTATTTTTAAAAATCTGGTTTTGTTCATAAGTTTGCTGTTGCCGCTGTAAATGTTCTGTGCAGTTTTTTTTAAAAGTAAATAAAATATTTTTTTAAAAAATCAAGTGTAATATATTCGGATTTCAGCTCCTCCTACTCACACACCCAGTCTTTTTTCAGTTGCATCTTATAAACATTTATACTTTTTACTTTCTCCAGCAAGGAATATCACTGAAACCAAATGTCCTTCACGGAAAAAGAGTTTTGTAATGCGAACAGGACACGTTTGTCAGAGGAGCTGTGAACGCCGCCAATGTTCAAAAACCAGAAAGTGTGCGTGTGATGGTAAATGTGGACTGAGTTGCATTTCTCCAGGTAGGTATATACTGACATCATTTTTAGGGCTCCAGGAATCTGAAATAGTTTGCAGCAGTATTTTTCAAGCTTAGCAAATTTTAACACATGTTGGCTTCAACTCCCAGAATTCTCCAGCCAGCCATGAATTCTGGGGGTTGAAGTATTAATACTTTACAATCCTTGGTAAGGCCACACTTGGAATACTGCATCCAGTTTTGGTCACCACGATGTAAAAAAGATGTTGAGACTCTAGAAATAGTACAGAGAAGAGCAACAAAGATGATTAGGGGACTGGAGGTTAAAACATATAAGGAAAGGTTGATGGAATTGGGTATGTCAAGTTCAGGGGTAGACCAGGGGTAGGCAACCTTGGCTCTTTTATGACTCATGGACTTCAACTCCCAGAATTCCTGAGCCAACCACGCTGAGGGGAAAGGGAGAGTTTCCAATCTGAGCAATGCTGGCTCAGGAATTCTGGGAGTTGAAGTCCACGAGTCATAAAAGAGCCAAGGTTGCCTACCCCTGGTCTAGTTTAATGAAGAGAAGGACAAGGGGGGACATGATAGCAGTGTTCCAATATCTCAGGGGCTGCTACAAAGAAGAGGGAGTCAAGCTATTCTCCAAAGTACCTAGAGGCAGGACAAGAAGCAATGGATGGAAACTAATCAAGGAGAGAAGCAACCTAGAACTAAGGAGAAACTTCCTGACAGAACAATTAACCAGTGGAACAACCTTTCTCCAGAAGTGGTGAATACTCCAACACTGGAAGTTTTTAAGAAGAGACTGGACAGCCATTTGTCTGAAATGGTATAGGGTTTCCTGCCTGAGCAGGGGGTTGGACTAGATGACCTCCAAGGTCCCTTCCAACATCATTGTCATTGTTATTGTTATTATTAAGTCCACAATATCTTAAAGTTGCTAAAGTTGAGAAATATTGGTTTACAGTCTTCATTCATCTCCCAGATAATTCCAGTGATATTATTATTCTAACTGGGGATTAATTTTCCCAAGAGGCCGCATGAGAAACTGGGACTGTTTTGGAGGGCCACCTCCTCTCCCCCTGCCCTCTCCCCTGCTCCACCCCTTCAATGCCGCACCCCCTGCTGTTACCCTGCCGCCATTGCTGCCCCGCCCCTGGCAACGCCCCGCTTGTGGCAGCATTCCCTGCCCCCCACTGCTAATGCCCCACTCCCTTAAGCCCTTCTCCCCTGATGCTGTGGGCTGGACAGGGACAGCCAAAGGGCTGGATGTGGTCCACAGTCTGTAAAATATCCATTCTATGCTGAACCAGCCCATTATAACTAGTCCTCGAGTTATGACTACAATTAGGAGCAGAATTTCCGTTGCTAAGTAAGGTCATTGTTAAATGAGTTGAACCCAATTTTGTGACTTTTTTGCCACAGTTACTAAGCAAATCACTGCAGTTGTTAAGTAAAACATGCAGCCATTAAGCAAATCTGGCTTTCCTCGTGGACTCTTCCTGTCAGAAGGAGGCTGGGAAGGTCTTAAATGGTGATCACAGGATCCCGGAACACTGCAACCCCTGTAAATGAGTTTCAGTTGCCTATTACCCGAATTTTGATCACGTAACCGTGAAGATGCTGCAACGGTCATAAGTGCGAGGACCAGTCATAAGCAATAGCACTTAGATTTATATACCACTCCATAGTGCTTACAGCCCTTTCTGAGCGGTTTACAATGTCAGCATATTGCCCCAATCTGGGTCCTCATTTTACCAACCTTGGAAGGATGGAAGGCTGAGTCAACCTTGAGCCGCTCATAAGTCACTTATTTCAGTGCTGTTGTAACTTCAAATGGTCACTAAACAAATGATTGTAAGTCGAGGACTAATTATATTCCTTTAGCGCTCTTATTGGAAGCTGGCTCGGAAGGTCACAAATGGAAATCACATAACACACACGCCCCCAGGACATTGCAACTGTCATAAATACATGCGGGTTGCCAAGTGCCCAAATTTTGCTCATGTGACCACAAGTCACTTTTTAAAGTTCCATTGTAACTTTGAACGGTCGTTAAAAAAAGGGTTGTGAGCTACAGATTATCTGCCCTCTGAGCGGAGGGCAGGACATCCTGCCAGAGTAAAGGCCCTTCTGTATTTCCTTTCATTATATATTTTTTTGTCTTACAAGGAATCTCCCATGTTTATCTTTCAAAGCATCCATTAGATCGGGGTGGACAACTATGGCCACTTTACAACCTGTGGACTTCAACTCCCAGAATTCCTTGGAGCTGAAGAATTCTGGGAGTTAAATCCACAGGTCATAAAGTGGCCATACTTGCCCATCCCTGTATTAGATCTTAGAGATCTTCCATCCTTGGTGCTTTAAGTGACTACTCAGGGGTAGGCAACCTTGGCTCTTTTATGACTCGTGGACTTCAACTCCCAGAATTCCTGAGCCAGCCATGCTGTCTCAGGAATTCTGGGAGTTGAAGTCCACGAGTCATAAAAGAGCCAAGGTTGCCTACCCTAGCACTAGATCCTTCCTGATTGTGTTCATGTCGTTCTTTCTGTGTTCATCCAAGCCTTAAGATGTCCATGGCCCATGACAGTTGATAATGCCGATACACACTTGGCCCAGGAATCCCATGTGTTTGGAGACTTCATGACTGTGACCTGCAAATCTGGATATAGAATGCTGGGTGGACAAGAAATGTCAATCAGCCGTTGTCAAGGAGACAAAAAGTGGAGTGTCACTGCACGGTGCGAAGGTACTATTTCCTAATTATTAATAATTACTCAATACAAGCAATCTCATAGTCATGTCTTGTCTAAACATCTTTATCCAATCCAAAGCCATCTTTGATGCCCAACTGTTTCCCAACCAGGAAACCAAAGTTATGAATGCTGATACTAATTTTATTATGAAATAACAGGAACAAATTCTTGCTGGTCTGAATGTGTCTTTCCTCCCTGTTTTTACACTCAAGAAAAATAGGAAGAGTCAAGTCTGACCCGCTTTTTCAAATTAAATTTCTGCTTTGGACTTAGATTTCTCTTATCTGACAATTGTCTTTGTTGCTGTTCCTCAAGGTGATTTGCACAGCCCATTACAACAATGTCTTCACCAAAAGGCTAATTAATGGTTGACCTAATTGACTTTACACATCCCTGACCTGCAGTATGTTTTCTTCTTTTCCAGATGTTCTTAATATTTCAAATGTTTGCAAACCTCCCCCTGAGATTGAAAATGGATACCATGAAAATGGTCCTTATACCATAGGAAAGGAAGTGCTCTATAGGTGTAAACCTGGGTGAGTCTAGCACTCCATTTCTTCACTGAAGGCTATCCTAAAATTCTGAGCAATACGCATGCTACATCTCCTAACTCAGTATGTTTCTCAACCTCAGCAACTTTAAGATGTTTGGACTTCAATTCCCAGAATCCTCCAGCCAGCATGCTGGCTAAGGAATTCTGGGAGTTGAAGTCCATACATCTTAAAAGTTGCTTAGGTTGAAAAACACTGTCTAACTAATAGGCCTACTTAGGAACAACAAAGCATGTGTAGCTTTTGCATTAGCATACAATACAGTTGGACTCTTCACTATCTCAACCCATTTACACGTCCTTCTACAACTTGCAGGAAGAACCTGCAGATCTTATGAGCAAATAGGAATAATGATTGCTCAGTTTCAATTTCTACATTTCAATTTCTAACATCCCTTTGAGAATTCCCACGTACCGTAGAATTCACCAAAGAATATGAAATCTTTGTCTTTGTGGTTGTTTTCTTGACTACCTTTCCTGAAAGCACTACAGGTAGTCCTTATGACCACAGTTGAGCCTAACATTTCCATTACTAAGTGAAGCAGTTGTTAAATGAGTTTTGCCTCAGTAAGTCTCACAACTCAGTAGGCCTCACAACTATGGCCTACATTTTGCCCCAGTTGTTAAGCAAATCACTGCAGTTGTTCAATGAATCTTATGGTCATTAAGGTCATCTGTCTCCCACCATTGAGTCTGCTTGTCAGAAGTCAGTTGGCCAGGTCCCAAATGGTGATCACATGACCCTGGGACAGTGCAGCTGTCATAGATACATGCCAGTTGCCAAGTGCCTGAATTTTGATCACCTGACTTTGGTGATGCTGCAATGGTCATAATTTTATTCATGTATATTATGTATTTATTAAATTTTATGCCACCAATCTCCCCTGCGGTGTGACTCTGGGCAGCTTGCCAGTTATAAAACAAGTAAAAAATAATTTAAATATTAAAGCATGAAAAACTATACAGATTAAAATATTAAGTAAGTGTGAAAACCGGTCCTAAGTCACTTTTTTCAGTGTCACTGTAACTTTGAATCATCACTAAACAAATGGCTGTAAGTGGAAGATTACCTGTATTTGAAAGTATGAATGGTTATTCCCTAATATTGCCATCTTTCTCTTTTTTTCTCCCTTGCTATATAGATATTGGTTGCAGGGGTCCAATTCATTCCTATGTCAAGAAAATGAGGAATGGTCAGACAATGCTCCAACTTGCCATTGTAAGTTGTCAAGACACAACAGTAGAGGAAGATAATTACAACTTCTTTCAGGTTTCTTAAATGTGGTCAAGTAGAAATATTCTATTTCATGGCCATAGTAGTAATATGTTGAACCACAAACTTAATATAAGGGTGACCAGGCATATATACCTGGATCAACCACCTGTAAACCAAAACATAAGACTTATCAATTTCTATCCATCTTCATAATGAGAGATCTATCTATGCATATCTATTCATATATTCATTATAAAAGTTATGGTGGTGCAGTGGTTAGAATGCAGTATTGCAGGCAAACTCTGCCCACAGCCAGGAGTTCAATCCTGACTGGCTTAAAGTTGACTCAGCCTTCCATCCTCCCCAGGTTGGTAAAATGAGGACCAGATTGTGGGGGGAAATATTATAAACCGTTTAGTGACTGATGTAAGGCACTATAAAGCGGTATAAGTGCTATTGCTATTGCCCTTTTAACCATTAAGCCATAACTCCCTTCTACATATCTTTCCATTTAAATAGACATTTCATAGGTCATTCCATACTTCCATATAAGTTCCCTTCCATTGATCTTTAATGAATCCATCCATATAACTTGCGGACTTACTTAAGACTTTCTTTTTTTCTCATCAGCTGTTACCTGTTCCCGGCCAACCAACGTTGCACAGGCAACACTGGTGGCTGTGCACCAGTCTGAATATCCTGTAGGAACCATAATCTATTACTTATGTCACAAGGACTTCTACCTAGATGGTTCTAACAGAGTCATCTGCCTGAAAAATGGAAGCTGGTCCCAACTGCCTTACTGTAGAGGTATCTTCCTTTTTCACTCCCTCCCATTCCTGTTATATATAATATTTTATCGACCTCCCATTAAATTCCACCTCCAACTTCTGTTTGCCCTTCCAGATGACCCCTTTACTTATTTCTTTCCTGTTCTAGCTCGCTGTCCCATCATTGCCCAAAGGAGCCGGATGATCTACCATGGACGTAAAGTTTGGGCCTATGAGATCCCAAATGGTCTTGTTCATCATGGTGAAACAGTCACATTTTTCTGCCAAAGTCAGAATAAGACCTGTAGTTTTGAAGCTGAAAGCAGTTGTTTTGATGGCGTATTGAAGATGCCTGATTGCTATGATGGTGAGGAATAAAAATAAGATGTATTAGGAATCAATACGATACAGTAAGATTATTATGGCTTCTTAACTTTTTTGCTGGGATGTAGAATAGAATAGAGTAGAGTAGAGTAGAGTAGAGTAGAGTAGAGTAGAGTAGAGTAGAGTAGAGTAGAGTAGAATAGAATAATTGGGCTGGAAGGAACCTTAATTATTTATTATGGTTGGTTGCATAGTCAGCCAGATGTTTACACTGGATTTGGCATTTTTATGTTGCGTCCTTCCCAAGGATCTGAGATAGGCAGATGTGGAGGTTTGATGATGTTAATTATTTATTGTTATTATTTTGATTTGTGGCACAGTCAGCCAATTTTTCAGACTGGATTTATTTTTATTTATTTATTTATTAAGGGAATTGTGGAAGTTGAAGTCCATACATCTTAAAGTTGCCAAGGTTAAGAAACTGTTCTAGATTAACCAATTTAAAGTACTTCCAATTTTTGTCATTCCAACAAAGATAACAGGCACAAAAACCAGTTTTGCAATGGCAAATTTGTACTGTCTGCACACAAAAAACCCTTCATTTGCACAATTAATTACAGTAACTAATTGGTGGTTTGTGCTTTAGAAGTGTTCGTTTCTCTCAAAGAATTTGAGTTGAGAAGTGTGTTAACCAAATACTTAACTTTTTATTTCACACATTCTTCTGCCTTCCCTAAAGATGTGTATATTTGAGGAAAAGGGCCTCTCTGTTTATGTGTGGATTACCTTAGATAAAGTTCCTACTTGCCTTTCAACCACTTTTTTTTGATAATTTCTCCTCCTCCTTCTTCTTCCAGAACCAACCTATTTGCAATACCATCTCTTCCCCAAAAGAGTTGTATCCGAAATACGTGCTTGTTGAACATCCGACCAGTCACTCCTTCAGCAATGAGATCTGTCTCCTCCTTGTTCAAGCTTGACAGACATCCTGGAAATCCAAGGGGAAAAATGGAAATAAGATCAATACCAAGAAAAGATGTCAACCAAAGGGAAAAGAGAAGACAGGCCTGTGTATTTAAATGCTACAGCTGGCATTATTGACAATCAATAACTAGGTGTATGTTTTATTTATTTTTATCTGTTGCTCACTAAGTGAGCACCAAAATACTTTCAGGCCATCGCAAACCACAAATCAATTTCTCCTGTACTTTTTTAAAAAAAATATTTCTTCCACAAGTCATATGGTTAAACTTATCCAAACTATCCTCTAAATAGAGAGCATTTTAAATATGAAGGAAGTTTGGTTTAAAACCTACAACAAGTAAACACACATATCATTGTAATCCTAGAGGAATAAATCTGTAATGTTCCTTTATCCAGTTTGGTCTAGTGGTTAGTTGGCACTAGGATAGAAATTTGGAGTCTGAGTTCTAGTCCCACTTTAGTCATGAAAGCCGGCTGGATGACTTTGGGCCAATCACCAGGAGACTGTGAGTTCTAGTTGTGCCTTAGGCATGAAAGCCAGCTCGATTATTTGGGCCAGTCACTCTCTCTCTCTCTCAGCCCAACTCACATCACGGGGGTTGTGGGGAAAATAGGAGGAGGAAGGAGTATTAGATGAGTTCTCCAGCTTGAATTGCTTATTAAAAATAATAATAATGGTGAAATATAAATAAAATTAAATAAACCATAGTAGATCAAGAGAAACTGCCTTGGAAAACAATGCTAAGAGCTATTTGCTAAGAGCTATAGTGGAGGCTAGATAAATTTGAACCATGAAGTCCCTGGCTAGCAGTTCCTACTTTTTGGAACTGTGCTACCATAGCACCCTTTAGGCTTAGAAAATATTCCTCTTGGGCACAAGGGACTGCAGCAAGCAAATAAAAAAAGGAACAGTCTGATTGCAATTGAATTCATTATAGAACACTGAGTTCAGTAAACCCAAATGAACTCGGAGAAATCTGTAAGAGCAAACAAAACAAAAAACATGACCCCAGATTAGGGATCCTATAGCAAACAAGCTGGAGCCAATTTCCATACCATACTGGTAAAATATTTGTCTTTAATTCCCAAGGCCTGTGTGACTGTATACAGTACTTACATATCCCAGTGAGGGATTGAAAAAGTTATGGCAAGTTGGTATTAATAGAAGAGAATATTTGTAGCTCAGAAATAAATTGTCAAGTCCTTGGTGTTTTTCTGAGCTGGGTTGTTTTCTTGCAGACGTTTCATTTCTTGACTAGGTAACATCATCAAAGGTATAAATACCAGGCTGCTTTCAGAATCCAATTATATTTCATTTCTAGCTACCTACTCTGAAAAAAACTCATTTCCGCTCTCTCTGGATTCTGTCATACTACGAAGGAGAAGGGGGATGAGCAGGGGGGCTTTTATGGCTCTCACTTCCTTCATTAAACTACAAAAGGACTGGATGTTGATTCTCATCAAGAGGACTGACCATAACAATATGGCCATCGCCTTTCATCTACTCGCTCTCTGAAGTCTCCCTTTTGCCGGCAGTGAGGGAAAGGGGGGGGGAACAATACAACGCCTGGGATCTGGGAAAAGAGAGTATGAGTGATTGTCACCCGGAAGAACTGTGGGGTGGGGGGGGGGGCTGCTTGGGAACACTTAAAACATTGAAGGATGGGAGAGAATTCCTCAGATCCTGTCTAGCACACCTGCAATAATTTTCTCTTAATACAGATGCCTGTTGGAAGAGATATTCCAAGAGTTCTGTCTTCTTAAGATGTAAAGTGAGGTGGGTCCTTACATTAGATAGGATCTGCAAAAATAGTCCACCTGGAAGGGAGAACCTTGCCAGGGGACTTTGCAAAAAATACCATGTCAGATGATGGAGCAGGGAAGGGAGAAAGCCCCCCGGAGAGGGAGCTGCTGCCCCGACTGAAAACCTGCCAGATGTCAGGATCTGAGAAGTCAGATTCCTCAGGAGAAGAGGTGGTGAAGACGCGCAACCACAAACCTTGGTGGTCAATGGGCGTTGGAAAGAAAGGCGAGTGGGAAAAGAAATCAAGAAAGGTGACCCTGAGACGGGGGCCCACCCAACCAGAATGGAAACAGGAGATGGGGAAATACCTGTACGCAAGCGAAGAGGAAGGAAGCTGGGCACCGCACTCAAGCTGGATGCTAGAGAAAGCTATCAACCTGATGAAGAGAACCTTCAGCTCCCTAGGAGAGGAGAATTCTTAGCCCTACGGCCGTACCAGCTCCTGGAGCCTCAACTGGAGAGACACCGAGGGGGAAGTGGAACCTGCAGCCCCGGGGACATCCGCTGATCCAGTAGTCCCCACTCCCTGCTGACTCACAGATGGTGATCTGGATGGAAGGCAATACCACCGACAATGAAGGCACCGATCCATTCAAAGACTTCCGCCGCTGGACGTGAGATTCAAGGGGGAGCTGACACGCTTGGGATTTTTCCTAACCCAAGTCCTCAGCTACATGGAGGAATACGGGCGGCACATCCCCAGCGACAAAGCCCATATCCAGATTGTGCAATCTGCCCTGGATGGGCCGGCCGCAGATTGGGTGGTGAACTTGCACGACTCCAATGCCCCAGAGCTCAACGACTTCAACTGTTTCATGTACTCTCTGAGAAGGCGATTTGAGGACCTGACTGATCGCAAAGCTTGCGAGAGGATCAAAACGAGGCAAGGCAAACGCCCATTAGCCAAATATATGCAAGAATTTGGGGCCATTGCCAGCAAACTGAACTGGCCAGAAGACATCCTCCTTAGCCATTTCAAAGACGGACTAAATTATGACCTATATGATGCTTGCCTGCCCCGAGGGGACCCACACCAACTTGAGGAATGGTACGTCCTGGCAGAGAAAGCAGAGATCGACCTACTGAAGAGGCACCACCGAGGAAAACAATGGAGCCGCTCACCTCCTGAGTCGACACGTGAACCAGTGAAACCATTGGCTACGGCCAAGAAGCTAAAGGAGTGTTTCAAGTGCGGGAGAGAAGGGCATCGGGCTGTAGAATGCCGCTCAAAAGTCCCCCAGCACAACCCAGACAGATCACCGGCCAGCAAATCCGGGAAGTCTCCAGCTAAGCCAAAAGAACCTGCCATGAGAGTGATGGAGGCCGTGGAATCCTCTACCTCTGCTCATCGGGGGGAAAGAACTCCAGCCTACACCGCAGGGCCGGTGGACACCTCAGACGACAGTTCGGAGGGCAAACCCCTGGTAAGTGGACCCATCAACCCATCCTCAAGACAGTGACTATATTAATTCCCCCCATGCCTGAAGCTGTCAAGGTGAAAGCCTTAATAGACTCTGGCTGCACCCGCTGCCTCATTAGCCTGACGCTAGTGGGAAACCTGGGCATTCCGTCGAGGAGACTGGAACAACCAATCTCATTTGGCCAGTTAGATGGGTCCATAGCGGGGGGGGGGTGCCAGCTACCCTAGCCACTTTACCAATCCACCTCTCCCTGGGCAAACATGAGGAAGACATAATGTTTGTAGTGACTCCAGGCATGGAATGCCTGATGATCCTAGGGATGGAATGGTTAAAGAAATGGAACCCCTGGGTGAATTGGACGATGGCAGAAATCAATTTCCCAAAAGGGGATCCTATGGACTTAAAACCCCCAAGGGGATCTACCAAAATTAAGAACGGAAAAAGCATCCATGCGAGAGGAAAAGGGGCTACCAGAAATACCAGAGGAATACAGAGATCTTGCTAAAGTTTTCAGCGAGGAGAGGGCGGATGAGCTTCCCCCCCACCCACCCACGGACTGTGCCATAGAATTCAAGCCCGGAGCAAAACTCCCAAAGCCCAGATTATACTCCATGAGCCCAAAGGAGAAGGAGGAAATGGAAAGATTCATAAAGAAAAACCTAGAAAGGGGGTTCATTGAACCTGCCAAGCCTAAAGTGGCCGCTCCAGTTCTCTTTAGAGAGAAGGACAGCTTTTTACGCTTATGCGTGGATTATAGGCTCCTAAATACAATCAGTGAAAGCAACCTATACCCTCTACCCCTCATGAAGGACATGTTATCACACCTCTCAAAAGGAATTTTTTTTACTAAACTAGATCTAAGGGAAGCGTACTATCGTGTGAGAATTAAGGAAGGGGATGAATGGAAGACCGCATTTAACTGCCCAATGGGGTGCTACCAATTCAAAGTCTTGCTATTTGGATTACAAGGGGGCCCCGCAATATTTATGCAATTAATCAATGACGTACTAAGGGAGCACCTATTTAAGGGGGTCCTGGTTTACTTAGACGACATTCTTATCTTCACCGAATCAAAAGAGGAACATGTCAACCTAGTCAGAGCAGTTTTAAAGAAACTGCGAGCCGCCCACCTATATGCCAAACTCTTGAAATGCGAATTCCACCAGGAAAGGATAGACTACCTAGGTTATCGCATATCCCCACAGGGCATTGAAATGGACCCAGAAAAGGTCAGAGCAGTATTAGAATGGGCACCACCTCACACAAGAAAGCAACTGCAACGTTTCCTGGGTTTTTCAAACTTTTACCGCCAATTCATCCCCTCATTTGCCTAGATAGCCCTGCCCCTCACGAACTTACTAAAAACGAAGGGAGCATCCTCAGTAAAACCTAGCCAGCCACTACCATGGACAATGGAGTGCCAAGCAGCGCTTGAGAGATTAAAGAGACTTTTTTCTGCCGAACCAGTACTAAGGCACCCAGACATGGATAAGCCCTTCGTAATACAGGCGGATACAAGTGATGTGGCAGTGGGGGCTGTTTTATTACAAGAAAACGATGAAGGGGTATTGCAACCCTGTGTGTATACATCCAAGAAACTCATCGAAACGGAACAGCGCTGGCCTGTGTGGGAGAAAGAGGCATACGGGATTCGGTGGTCATTACTCACGTGGCGCCAGTTCCTTGAAGGCAATAAAATCCCTTTCCAGGTGTGGACAGACCACAAAAATTTGGAAGCCTTGAAAACACCCAGGAAGCTCAACCCCAAGCAAGCCCGCTGGTCCCAGCATTTTCACCAGTTCCAATTTAAGCTCAAACATTTACCAGGGAGAAAGAACTTCCTCGCATGCCCCAATATAACAGCACGTGAGCCACCGACTCTAAACCGATGATGGTAGAATCACAACTGGCAGCGCCAGTAACCACCAGAGCCCAAGCTAAATTAAAACCACAGCTGGGTAGCCAAACTGGGATTGAATTCCGGAAAAGTTTGGAAACAGATGAATGGTTCCAGAAAAATAAACATGTGTGCACAATGAGAGACGGGCTGCCTTGGGTGGGGGAAAAGTTATATATACCAACAACCCAACGAGTCACATTCATGCAGCTTTGCCACGACACAAAATCAGCAGGGCATTTTGGATTTGTAAAAACATTACACTTAATTAAACGGCAATTTTACTGGCCATCCATGAAAAAGGACATAGAAAGTTACATGGCCAGCTGTCCAAAGTGTGCAACTGCCAAGAGGTTGCAAGGGAAATCGCCCGGACTGTTACAAACAGTGGCAAATCCCTCAGCCCCCTGGAGGGAAATAGCCATGGATTTTATAGTGGAATTACCAGAAAGCAATGGGAATACTGTCATCTGGATGGTCACGGACTTGTTTTCCAAACAGGTGCACTTTATCCCTTGCCAAAAGATTCCCACCGCAAAAGCCTTAGCGAAACTTTTCATGCAGCATATTTACAGATTGCATGGGGCACCCCAACGCATCATATCTGATAGGGGAGTGCAATTTATGTCTGCATTTTGGAAGGAATTTTTATCCCTTTTAGGGACCACTCAGGGACTGACATCTAGCCATCCTTAGGGGAATGGACAAGCAGAAAATTCGAACTCAGTACTTGAGCAATATTTAAGATGCTTTATTAATTTCCAACAGTCTGATTGGACAGACCTATTCCCCTTCGCAGAAGTGGCCTACAATAATGCAGTCCACTCCAGCACAGGTTACACTCCTTTTCAAATAGCTACTGGTCAAAGTTTCAACCCCATGCCAGAACTAACCCCAAACGAACCGGCGATCCCATCACTGAAAGAATGGATGAAACAATTACAAAACACCTGGCCAATAGTTAGAAAAGCACTAGATGAAGCTAGGCATGCATACAAAGCACAAGCCGATAAAAAAAGGGTTGAGCCTACACCATTCATTATAGGAGAAATGGTATACTTATCTACAAAATACCTAAAATCCCTACAACCCTGTAAAAAACTTGGACCTAATTATATAGGGCCTTTTCCAATTAAAAGAATCATAAACCCAGTAACAGTAGAATTAGAATTACCCAAAAATCTTAGGCAAATACACCCAATTTTTCACTGCAGTTTGCTGAAAAGAGAACATTAGTCACCCTTACGGCCAAAAATCCCCACCACCACCACCACCTCCAATCATGGTGGAAGGTGAACAACACTTCAAGATAAAGGAAATCCTAGACTCTAGGAGATATCATGGGGCAACTCAATACCTAGTAGCATGGAAACACCTCCCCGCCTCACAAAACGAGTGGGTCCATAAACGTCATGTCAGAGCCCCGAAGCTATTAAAGAAGTTTCATACAGAGTATCCTAACAAGCCAGACTAACTTTTATACCTGTTTTGTTTTCTTTACAGGTGGATCTCTCTTATTTTTAAGGGGGGCAGGATGTCAGAATCCAATTATATTTCATTTCTAGCTACCTACTCTGAAAAAAAACCATTTCTGCGCTCTCTGGATTCTGTCATACTACGAAGGGGAAGGGGGATGAGCAGGGGGGTTTTATGGCTCTCACTTCCTTCATTAAACTACAAAAGGACTGGACGTTGATTCTCATCAAGAGGACTGACCATAACAATATGGCCATCGCCTTTCATCTACTCGCTCTCTGAAGTCTCCGTTTTGCCGGCAGTGAGTGAAAAGGGGGGGGGGAACAATACAACGCCTGGGATCTGGGAAAAGAGAGGATGAGTGATCGTCGCCGGGAAGAACTGTGGGGTGGGGGGGGCTGCTTGGGAACACTTAAAACATTGAAGAATGGGAGAGAATTCCTCAGATCTTGTCTAGCACGCCTGCAATAATTTTCTCTTAATAAAGATGCCTGTTGGAAGAGATATTCCAAGAGTTCTGTCTTCTTAAGATGTAAAGTGAGGTGGGTCCTTACAGCTGGTATTATTCCCATTTATCCCCTAGCTAAGCATGATCAGGGCCCTGAGGTCCAGATTGAAGAATAGGATGGTGAAAAGAAAGCAACTGAAAAAATGATCCTAGGATAAGAACAATATGAAACTATTTTTCCTGTATACTTATGTAGAACTATTTGTATTTAATAAACTGAATTTGTTATATAAAAATGTGATCTTGTGGTCCAAAACTAGGACAGGCCTCTGAGGTAAAGCGGCTTCATTGATTTATTAAATTTACAGTGCACATACTCTACATTGTTGTGTATATTTATGAGGTAAATTAACATCCCACACACAAACAGTACACACTATGTCTTTCTTCCTGTTTTATTCCCCAACTAACTGAGTGAACTAGATTATAGTACTGGATTTCCTAAAATGGAGGGGTTGCCAATTTTCTTTTTTTTTGGCTGGTGTCCCTTAACACAAGGTGACCTGCCAGAAAAAAATTCTACCTGCTAACATAACGTGTTATGTTGGCATGCTAAAATGTATCTCCTGGGCCACTTGTAATTTTTTTTCTGAAAAGTGGGAGAACCGCACCATCAGCATTGACAAATTCTCCACCAGACAATTGCAAAGGGGAGCTTTTCTTGGAACAGCTTACATCCTGCAATGATGTAAAAAAGAGACTGAGACTCTAGAAAGAGTACAGAGAAGAGCAACAAAGATGATTAGGGGACTGGAGGCTAAAACATATAAGGAACAGTTGCTGGAATTGGGTATGTCTAGTTTAATGAAGAGAAGGATGAGGGGGGACATGATAGCAGTGCTCCAATATCTCAGGGGTTGCCACAAAGAAGAGGGAGTCAAGCTATTCTCCAAAGCACCTGAAGGCAGAACAAGAAGCAATGGATGGAAACTAATCAAAGAGAGAAGCAATCTAGAATTAAGGAGAAATTTCCTGACAGTTAGAACAATTAATCAGTGGAATGAGTTGCCTCCAGAAGTTGTAGGTGCTCCAACACTGGAAGTTTTTAAGAAGAGATTGGACAACCATTTGTCTGAAATGGTATAGGGTTTCCTGCCTCAGCATGGGGTTGGACCAGAAGATCTCCAAGGTCTTTTCCAACTCGTATTATTATTATGGATCATCGCACAGTCAGCCAGATGTTCAGACTGGATTTGGCATTTTGTCTACCTATCGAGTCCTTACCCAGGACCTGGGATAGGCAGATGTGGATGTTTGATGGTATTACAGATATTGTCGCAGGATGGAAGCAGTTCCTAGTAAGGCCGCCTTTTGCAATTGACTAATAGCGAATTTGTCAATGCCAATGGTGTTCAAGTGGTGCTCCAGTTGTTTTGGGATTGCACCCAAGGAGCCTATTACTATTGGTACTACCCTTGCTTGCTTTTGCCACAGTCTTTATATTTCTATTTGTAGGTCTTTGTATTTTGTTATCTTCTCCAGTTCTTTCTTGTCTATTCTGCTGTCTCCAGGCACTGCCACGTCCACTATCCAGACTTTTTTGTCTTTCTTATCGACAATTGTTAAGTCTGGGGTGTTATGTTGCAGGTGCTTGTCTGTTCGAATTCTGAAGTCCCAGAGCAGTTTAATTTTATCATTTTCTATGACTTTCTCTATTTTATGATCCCACCAGTTTTTGCTCACAGGCAAATGATATTTTTTGCAGATCTTCCAATGCACCATTGTTGCTACTTTGTCATGCCGCTGCTTGTAGTCAGTCTGTGCAATCTTCTTGCAACAGCTTACCAGGTGGTCCACTGTTCTTCAGCTTCTTTGCATAGGCGGCACTTACTGTCTGTTGCTGTCTTCTCAATTTTGACTTTATATGCGTTTGTCTTTAAGGCTTGGTCTTGTGCAGCCAGAATTAGTCCCTCGGTCTCTTTCTTCAATTTTCCTGCTCTTAGCCATTGCCAGGTCTTGTTATTATCTGCTTTCCCAGCTATTTTTTTAATGTATTGGCCATGTAGTGCTTTGTCTTCCCATGCCTCTATTCTGTTCTTCATTTGGTCTTTCTTGTAGACCAGTTTGGTCTCTCCAGTAGTCAGTAAGCCTTCCTGATATACTAATTTCAGTGCATCTTCATCATTGTTCTTCAGATATTCTTCCAAAGCCATTTTTTCTTCTTCAACCATCTGATGTACTTGTAGCATTCCACGCCCACCTATTTGCCTTGGTAGATAAAGTCTGTCAATGTCACTGCGTGGATGAAGGGCATGATTCATTGTCATTATTTTTCTGGTCTTCCTATCCATTGCTTTTAGTTCTGCTTGAGTCCAGTCCACTATTCCAGCTGTGTACCTAATGACTGGAATTGCCCAGGTGTTGATTGCCTTTATGGTATTTCCTCCATTGAGTTTGGACTTTAAGATCTTCTTCACTCTCTTGATGTATTCACCTCTAATCTTTTTCTTGACTTCAGTGTGCTTGATGTTGTCAGCTTGAAGGATACCCAGGTATTTGTAGTAATCTTCCTCATCCAGACTCTTAATGTTATTTTTGTGGGGTTATTATTATTATTATTGTTATCAATCATCGCACAGTCAGCCAGATGTTTAGACTGGATTTGGCATTTTGTCTACCTATCGAGTCCTTACCCAGGACCTGGGATAGGCAGATGTGGATGTTTGATGGTATTACAGGTATCGTCGCAGGATGGAAGCAGTTCCTAATAAGGCCGCCTTTTGCAATTGACTAATAGCAAATTTGTCAATGCCAATGGTGTTCAAGTGGTGCTCCAGTTGTTTTGGGATTGCACCCAAGGAGCCTATTACTATTGGTACTACCCTTGCTTGCTTTTGCCACAGTCTTTCTATTTCTATTTGTAGGTCTTTGTATTTTGTTATCTTCTCCAGTTCTTTCTCTTCTATTCTGCTATCTCCAGGCACTGCCACGTCCACTATCCAGACTTTTTTGTCTTTCTTATCGACAATTGTTAAGTCTGGGGTGTTATGTTGCAGGTGCTTGTCTGTTTGAATTCTGAAGTCCCAGAGCAGTTTAATTTTATCATTTTCTATGACTTTCTCTATTTTATGATCCCACCAGTTTTTGCTTACAGGCAAATGATATTTTTTGCAGATCTTCCAATGCACCATTGTTGCTACTTTGTCATGCCGCTGCTTGTAATCAGTCTGTGCAATCTTCTTGCAACAGCTTACCAAGTGGTCCACTGTTTCTTCAGCTTCTTTGCATAGGCGGCACTTACTGTCTGTTGCTGTCTTCTCAATTTTGACTTTATATGCATTTGTTCTTAAGGCTTGGTCTTGTGCAGCCAGAATTAGTCCCTCGGTCTCTTTCTTCAATTTTCCTGCTCTTAGCCATTGCCAGGTTTTATTAGTATCTGCTTTCCCAGCTATTTTTTCATGTATTGGCCATGTAGTGCTTTGTCTTCCCATGCCTCTATTCTGTTCTTCATTTGGTCTTTCTTGTAGGCCAGTTTGGTCTCTCCAGTAGTTAGTAAGCCTTCCTGATATACTAATTTCAGTGCATCTTCATCATTGTTCTTCAGATATTCTTCCAAAGCCATTTTTTCTTCTTCAACCATCTGATGTACTTGTAGCATTCCACGCCCACCTATTTGCCTTGGTAGATAAAGTCTATCAATGTCACTGCATGGATGAAGGGTGTGATTCATTGTCATTATTTTTCTGGTCTGCCTATCCATTGCTTTTAGTTCTGCTTGAGTCCAGTCCAGTATTCCAGCTGTGTACCTAATGACTGGGATTGCCCAGGTGTTGATTGCCTTTATGGTATTTCCTCCATTGAGTTTGGACATTAAGATCTTCTTCACTCTCTTGATGTATTCACCTCTAATTTTTTTCTTGACTTCAGTGTGCTTGATGTTGTCAGCTTGAAGGATACCCAAGGATTTGTAGTACTCTTCCTCATCCAGACTCTTAATGTTATTTTCGTGGGGCATCTTGATTCCTTCAGTTTTCACTATTTTTCCTTGTTTGATAGTAAGTGTGGCACATTTGTCCAAGCCAAACTCCATTACAATATCTTGGCTATATATACGGACAGTGTTGAGCAGCGATTCTATTTCAGATGATGTTTTTCCATACAGCTTCAGATCATCCATGTAAAGGAGGTGGGATAGTCTAGCAGATGTTTTTGATGTTTGATAACCACGTCCTGAGTTATTCAGTATTGTTGACAGAGGAAACAGTGCAATAACAAATAGTAATGGTGATAATGAATCTCCTTGAAATATTCCTCTCTTGATATTAACCTCTCCCAGCTTCTCACCATTGATTTGCAACTGTGTCTTCCATTGTGCCATCGATTTTTGCACAAAATTATTGTTATTATTATTATTAATAATAATAATAATAATAATAATAATAATAATAATAATAATAATATTCCTCTAACACCATCAAACATCCACATCTGCCTATCCCAGTTTTTGGATAGGACTTGATAGGTGGATAAAAATGCCAAATCCAGTCTGAACATCTGGCTGACAGCAATGTACCATAATAATAAAAGAGGCAGCTGCATCAAATACACTGATAATTTCCCCGTATGCCCTAGAGCTTATTTCATTCTGATGAATGAAAAAGTGGCAACACACTCCTATGCAGGCCATCTTAGAGCATCATCACCACCATGGCTTGTTGAGGAATTCTGGGAGTTGAAATCCACAAGTCTCAAAGTTGCCAAGTTTGGAGACCTCTGGGTTAGCTTATTGAGCTTCCTAGGGGAGGAGTTCAGGTTATCCTGGAAAACACAGGCTGGTCCTCATCCTTCCTATCCAAACATATTTTGCCAGGAGTTCACCAGACATCCCTCTGTCAGCAGTATCAATTGGATTGGCTGCCAACCTTCTGCTTTTCAGGGAATCTCACTACTTATCAAAAAGCTAATATTGCAAACTTGGAAAGGCACAGTGCTCCAGAACACATCGTTGGGCTAAGCGAAGACCATGCCATGAGAACATTCTGTATAATGCTGTTTCTATGTTTGGTTGCTTTTTCCTCTGTTTTTATTTGTTTTTAACTGTTGGCTGCCCAGAATCATGGATAGGAGATGGTTGGCCAATACATTTATTAAATTGCAGAATGAAATCCAAACTATTTTTAATATAGAATCATACTGAACTTCTGAATCTCGCTAAGGGTTTGAACCTTGGCCCTTCTGCCTGTAAAGCATTTATTTTACTACTCCTAAAGTTTTCCTCTTAGAGCACAATAACATATCAGCTGTAAATATTATTCCATAGAAACACAGCAAACTGAAAGGTGCATCAAGCAGCTGAGTACTGGATACAGGTAGTCCTCAACTTACGTCCACAATTAGGACCAGAATTTCTGTTGTTAAGCAAGGTACTTGTTAAATAAGTGCTGTCCGATTTGATATTTTTGCCACAATTTTTAAGCAAATCACTGCAGTTCTTAAGTGAATCATATGGTCATTAAGCAAATCCAATTTCCCATTGACTTTGCTTATCAGAAGCTGGCTTGTGGAAAAGTCACAAATGGTGATCACATGACCGTGGGAGGGTGCAATCATTATAAACATGCCATGCTCCAGAATTTTGATCTCGTAACTGTGGGGATGCTGCAAGAGTTATAAATTTGAGGATGGGTCGTAAGTCATGTTTTTCCGTGCCATTGTAACTTCAAACAATGGCTGAACAAATGGTCTTGCTAATTGCTACTTTATTTTTTAAAAAACGGGGAGATGCCTCTAACGTTTGATGTAAAACATGACAGCTACCCCCAGCAAAGTAAGTTCATACATGCAAGCTATTATACAGTTAAAAAAAACCCAAACACTTTATTGACACAATTTGCATGGATAGCATGCAGGTTTGAATATAGGAATAATAGAAGTGGGTGTTGTAATTGATAGAAATGAGTTCCTTTTTTTCTTCTTGCCTGCTCATTGCAGTTGGCCAGAATATAAATTATGGCTTTCCACTGGGATTCAGTCAAAAAATGGCTCTCTGTGGCTAGCAATTCCCCATTCTGAATGCAACATTGGTGGACTCTCAGCACCATTTCAGTCTTCCCGTCCCTACAATCCACGACTTTTTCCCTTGAGTTTGATTAGGGTGAATATCCTTTTCACCATAATTGGGATGTTATAGGCTTTAAATATAGTAATAGTAGTAAAGTTGGAAGGGACCTTGGAGGTCATCTAGTCTAAACCCATGCTCAGGCAGGAAACCCTACATCATTTCGGACAAATGGCTGTCCAGTCTCTTCTTAAAAACTTCCAGTGTTGGAGCATTTACTGCTTCTGGAGGCAGGCTGTTCCACTGATTAATTGTTCTCACTGTCAGGAAGTTTCTCCTTAGTTCTAGGTTGCTTCTCTCCTTGATTAGTTTCCACCCGTTGCTTCTTGTCCTGCCTTCAGGTGCTTTAGAAAATAGCTTAATTCCCTCTTCTTTATGGCAGCCCCTGAGATATTGGAATACTGCTATCATGTCCCCCCTTGTCCTTCTCTTCGTTAAACTAGACATACCCAATTCTAGCAACCGTTCCTTATATGTTTTAGCCTCCAGTCCCCTAATCATCTTTGTTGCTCTTCTCTGTACTCTTTCTAGAGTCTCAACATCTTTTTTACATCGTGGTGACCAAAATTGGATGCAGTATTCCAAGTGTGGCCTTACCAAGGCATTGAAGAGTGGTATTAATACTTCACGTGATCTTGATTCTATCCCTCTGTTAATGCAGCCTAGCACTGTGTTGGCCTTTTTGGCAGCTGCAGCACACTGCTGGCTCATATTTAGGTGATTGTCTACTAGGACTCTGAGGTCCCTCTCACAGTTACTACTATTGAGCATGATGCCACCTATGCTGTACTTGTGCATTTGGTTTTTCTTGCCTAAATGTAGAACCTTGCTTTTTTCACCATTGAATTTCATTTTGTTAGTTAGTGCCCAGTGTTCAAGTCTGTCCAGATCCTTCTGTATCTTAAGCCTGTCTTCTGGAGTGTTGGCTATTCCTGCCAGCTTGGTGTCGTCTGCAAATTTGATGAGTTCCCCATCTATCCCTTCATCCAAATTGTTGATGAAGATGTTGAAGAGTACTGGGCCCAGAACAGAGCCCTGGGGCACCCCACTACACACTTCCCTCCATATAGATGCAGTTCAGTTGAGGACCACTCGCTGAGTACAGCCGGTCAGCCAGCTACGGATCCATCTGGTGGTGATTCTGTCTACCCCACATTTTTCTATCTTATCAAGTAGTAGGTTGTGATCTACTTTATCAAATGCCTTACTGAAGTCCAAGTAAATTATGTCCACAGCATTCCTCTGATCCACTAATTTTGTCACTTGGTCAAAGAATGCAATAAGATTTGTCTGGCATGATCTATTTTTGACAAACCCATGTTGGCTTTTAGTAATGACTTTGTTTGCCTCTAGGTGTTCGTTGATTCATTTTTTGATTATCTTTTCCAGGATCTTCCCAGGTATTGAGGTCAGGCTGATAGGTCTGTAATTTCCTGGATCCATTTTTTTTCCTTTTTTGAGGATGGGAACTACATCAGCTCTTTTCCAGTCCTCTGGTAGTTCCCCTGTGTTCCAGGATCTTTGAAAAATATAGTTCAGTGGCTCCGATATCACATCTGCCAGTTCCTTGAGAACTCTGGGGTGTAATCCATCTGGTCCTGGTGATTTGAACTTGTCTAGGCTGGACAGGTGCTCACTTAACATTTTCTTGCCTATCTTAACTTGTGTTTCTATTTTGTTTTTTATGGCACTATTTTTGATAGGTTGGTCTGTTTTTTCCCTTTGTGTAAAGACAGATGCAAAAAACGAGTTAAATAGTTCTGCTTTCTCCCTGTTGCTTGTCACCTTCTTGCCACTTCCACCCACTAATGGACCAATCATTTCCTTCACTTTTTTCTTGTTTTTTACATGTTGAAAGAAGCTTTTTTTGTTATTTTTGACTTTGGTCACAAGCCTTAGTTCATTTTGAGCCTTGGCTTTCCTCACTTCATCTTTGCAGGCTCGGGTTATTTGCTGATATTCTGACTTAGTTATGTTTATTTATTTATTTTTAAAATTTATAAGCCACCCCACTCCCGGAAGACTCTGGGCGGCTAACAATAAAAACACATAAAACATAACAAAACAAACAGTACAAGAACAGTCATCCAGGGGTCAGATTTTATAAACCCCAGGCCGGCCGGAAAAGCCAGGTCTTAAGCAGCTTACGGAAAACCAACAGGGTGGGAGCGGTCCTAATCTCCGGGGGGAGCTGGTTCCAAGACGTGGACACCATCACAGAGAAAGCCCTCCTCCACGGCCCCGCCAAATGGCACTGCTTGGCCGATGGGACCTGAAGGAGGCCCAGCCTGTGGGATCTAACCGGACGAAGGGAACTATGAGGTAGTAGGTGGTCTCGCAAATAGCCTGGCCCTGAGCCATATAGGGCTTTAAAGGTAATAACCAACACCTTGAATTGGACCCGGAGACCAATAGGCAACCAGTGCAGCTCATGGAGGATAGGTGTAACGTGGGTGTATCGAGGAGCACCCACTATCACTCGCGCGGCTGCATTCTGGACCAACTGTAGTCTCCGAATACTTTTCAAGGGTAGCCCCATGTAGAGCGCATTGCAGTAGTCCAGACGTGAGGTGACAAGGGCATGAGTGACTGTAAGGAGAGCCTCCCGTTCCAGGTAGGGTCGCAACTGGTGCAACAGACGAACTTGTGCAAAGGTCCTCCCAGCCACAGCCGTCAAATGATGTTCCAAATTCAGCTGTGGATCAAGGAGGACACCCAAGTTGCGAACCCGCTCCGAAGGGGGTATATTTTCCCCCGCAAGAGTCAACACTGGACAGTCGACATGGTCCTTGGGAGGCAACATCCAAAGCCACTCGGTCTTGTCAGGATTGAGCCTGAGTCTGTTAACCCCCATCCAGACCCTCACAGCTTCGAGGCAACGGCCCATCACATCGGCCGCTTCACTGAGAGAGCTCGGGGAGGAGATATATAACTGGGTATCATCAGCATACTGATGAAACCTCACCCCGTGCTGTCTGATGATCTCATCCAGTGGCTTCATATAAATGTTAAATAGGAGGGCAGAGAGGACCGACCCCTGCGGCACATCGCATTCAAGGGGCCTCGGGGTTGACCTCTGCCCTCCCACCAATACTGATTGCGACTGGCCAGAGAGGTAGGAGGAGAACCACCATAAAACGGTGCCTCCCACTCCCACCCCTTCAAGACATCGCAAAAGGATACCATGATCGATGGTATCAAAAGCTGCTGAGAGGTCAAGTAGCACCAAGACAGAGGAATAACCCCTGTCTCGGGCCCGCCAGAGATCATCCATCAGCGCGACCAAAGCGGTTTCTGTGCTGAAGCCGGGCCTGAAGCCAGATTGAAAAGGGTCTAGATAATCCGCTTCATCCAGAGACCATCGGAGCTGGAGCGCCACCACTCTCTCTACAACCTTCCCCACAAAGGGGAGATTGGAGACTGGACGGAAGTTATTTAAGTCAGCCGGGTCCAGGGTAGGCTTCTTGAGAAGGGGCCTCACAACCGCCTCCTTCAACGATTGCGGGAAAGACCCCTCTCTCAACGAAGCGTTGATCAACACCTGGAGCCAGCCTCGTGTCACCTCCTTGGCAGCCGAGACCAACCAGGAAGGACACGGGTCCAATAAACAAGTGGAGGCGCTCATTGCTCCCACCGCTATGTCAACATCCTCAGTGGTCACAGACTCAAATTCATCCCATAAAACTGAGCTAAGACCTGCCCCAGTCATCTCAGAAGGCCCCGCCCAATCGGAGTCTAGGTCTGTCCGAATCCGAGCGATTTTGTCTGATAGGAATTGCACAAATTCCTCCGCTCTACCCTGTAAGAGCTCACCGGCTTCCCAAACGTTAAGTAGGGAATGGGTCACCCTAAACAGCGCGGCGGGGCAAGATTCTGCAGACGCAATAAGTGCGGAAAAATGCGAACATTTTGCCGCTCGTATCGCCACTAAATAAGTCCTAATATAGGCTCTTAGAAGTGTCCGGTCGGATTCGGAGTTACTAGCCCTCCAGCATCGCTCTAGACGTCTCTTCTGACGTTTCATCTCCCGTAGCTCCTCGGTAAACCAAGGTGCCCTCCGGGATCCACAATCACGGAGAGGTCGCAAAGGCGCGATCTGGTCTAACGCCCCTGATGCCGCCTTATTCCAAGCAGTGACCAAGTTCCCCTCTTTCCACTTTCTATACTTGTCCTTTTTATCTTTCAATTTGTCAGAGAGTTCTTTATGCAGCCATGCTGGTTTCTTTTGAGAGTTGTTGTTTTTCCTCTTTGTTGGTATTGTGCTAGACTGTGCTTTTATTATCTCATTTTTCAAAATTTCCCAAGCTTCTTGAGTTGTTTTCCCCTTGAGGATTCTCATCCATGGAATCCTTCCCAAGCCCTCTCTAAGTTTATTGAAATTAGCTCTCTTGAAGTCCAAGACTCTAGTTTGACTGTGTTCTATTGCTTGTGCTTCTATAATGTTGAATTCTAATATTGCATGATCACTTCCTCCCAGGGTTCCTATGGCTTCAACACCTTCTATCATTTCATCTCTGTTAGTGAGAATTAGATCCAAAATGGCTAATCCCCTAGTTCCCTTCTCTACTTTTTGGGAGACAAAGTTGTCTGCTAGGTTTCCAGGAACCTGTTTGATCTTCCACTTGGTGCGGAGTTTGTCTCCCAGTTGATGTCAGGGTAGTTAAAGTCCCCCATTACTATTGTGATGTGCTTCCTACATACCTTAGTTAGCTGACTAGCAAAAAGTTCATCTTTTTCCTCTGTTTGGTTGGGTGGTCTGTAGTATACACCTATGGCAATGTCATTCCCCCCCCCCCTCTTATATTGACCCAAATGCATTCAAGACAGTTTTTATCATTGTTGTGCTCTATTTCTGTGGAGATGTAGTTATTTCTTATATAGAGAGCAACTCCACCTCCTCTTTTATTTGGTCTGTTTCTTTTAAATAATTTAAATCCCTCTAGCTGTGTGTTCCATGTGTGGGTTTCATCCCACCATGTTTCCGTAATGGCAACAATATCGTATCTGCCCTCATTAACCTGAATTTCTAGTTCACCCTGTTTGCTGTTCATACTCTGTGCATTGGTGTATAAACATTTGAGTCCTTTGTGAGTGGCCCTGTGTTTCCTTTCTACATAACCTGTGTGGTGCCTGAGTTCCCGTATTGTCTTACCACCTATTTGGTTAGTGAACTTTATGTGGCACTCGCTATTAGAGGCTTCATTTTGCTTGATAGCAAGGTTGGTATTCTTGTCCACACACACATCTATGCTACATGCACTGATAGCCCTATAATTTTTAAATTGCCGGGGACAGGGTTGTTCCGTATCAATTAACTCCCTGTCCCCGCTGTTTAGTTTAAATTTCCCTCCAGAAAATCTGTGAATTTATAGCCGAGTAACTCAGTCCCTTTTTTTGATGGATGCAAACCATCTCTTTTGTACATCTTTTGATTGGACCAGCTACTGACATCGTGACTAATATATCCAAAGCCTTCTCCTTTACACCACTCCTTTAGCCACATATTGAATTGTGCTATGCGCTGGCCTTTTCCGTTTTGCTCCTTATACACTGGTAAAACCTCTGAGAAAGTAAGCCTACAGCCTATTCTGCTAAGTTCCTTCCCCAAGCTCTGGAAATCGTTCTGCACAGAGAGTACATCTTTTTGGGACAGATCGTTAGTGCCAAGATGTACAATAGCCTCCACATCACAGTCCTCTTTATCTGAGAAAACTCTGGTTTTATTTCTCTCCAGTTCCTGATAAATAAATGTTTAGAATGAATTTCTAGAAAGTTGAACAGTCAGTGTTCGGATCCTTCTCACTTCATTCCTCTACGATTTCCTGGTTTGGGTTTTCACACAGCAGAGTTGAGACTGTATCACATGGGAGAAATCTCACAACTTTTCTCCTGGAGAGTTTGCACTTCCCCAGAATTCATAAAAGGACACAATAAAAGAATTGGAAGGGACCTTGGAGGTCTTAATCTTTATGATCACTCCTCATGATTGAGAAGGTTCTGTCCAGGATGAGTGCGTGCATCTTCTCTGCAAATTGCATACAAGTAGTCCTTGACTTATGACCACAACTGAGCCCAAAATTTATGTTGCTGAGCGAGACGGTTGATAAGTGAGTTTTGTCCTATGTTACAACCTTTCCTGCCACAGTTTTTAAGCAGATAGTAGCAGTTGTTAAGTTAGCAACCCGGCTGTTAAGTGAATCTGGCTTCCCCAATGACTTTGCTTGTCAGAAGGTCGCAGGAGAATTCAATCCGGATTGAATTCTCCTCAGAAAAGGAAAAAAAATCTTCTATTATTTGAAGCAACATAACAATGATGTTATTTGTTTACAGGAAACTCATATTTTACTTAAGAATCAGAAACATTTAGTTAATGCTCGTTTGGGATCTCATTTTGTATCTTCTGCTCCGGGGAAAAAGGGGGGAGTTGTTATCTACGTGAAGCAAAATCTACCAGCTTGTCTGGTAGAATCGGATCCCCAAGGAAGATATGTGATGATTGAACTTGGCTTATATGGTAAGAAAGTACTTATAGTGGGACTTTATGCACCAAATCAGCAACAGGAACAATTTTACAGGTTGTTACATCAAAAAATAACTTTGCTGGACTATAGATCCGTGGTATTAATGGGTGATTGGAATGGTGTCTTAGACACACAAAGGGACAAGAAAGGTTCTTCTCCCTTTTTTAAACATGCAAAATTACCTAAAGCCTTTTTTGACATGAAAGAGGACTGGGAACTAAGGGACTATTGGCGGGAATGTAATCAAGAGGAGAGAGATTTCACCTTTTTCTCAGATAGACACCAATCCTTCTCAAGAATTGACTTTTTTTTTATTACAACGGACTTATATAATAGAGTAAAGAATGTAAAGATTTTTCCTAGGTCGCTGACGGATCATAGCCCAGTTTGGATGGAGCTGACTCAAGAAAAAGAGGAGAGAAGATCCTGGAGAGTGAATGAAAATTTATTTAGACAAGAAAAGAATGTTCAAAAGTTAAAGGAGTGTTTAAAGGATTATTTTGCTTTAAATATGTATAAGGGGACTTCAATGTCAATGGTATGGGATGCAGGTAAAGCATTTATGCGTGGTATTTTGATAAAAATGAACAATTATCATAAGCGAAAGCAGACTCAGAAACGTAAAGAATTGGAAGATGAAATTAAATTAAAAGAAAAGTCTTTGATTTTAAATCCTTCTGATGAAAATATTAAAGAATCTGTAAAGTTATTAAGGACACAATTTAATATGTTGTTAGCAGATCAAGCTGCAACCAACTTATTGTTTATGAAACAAAATACATTTTGTAATGCTAACAAGCCAGGGAGATGGCTGGCTTATCAGCTAAGAAAGAAACAGAGACAGAGAATAATAGATAAAATAAATTATCAGGGTAAATTAGTTTCTCAGAAGGAATTGATTAAGAAATCTTTTTTGCAGTATTACCAAAAATTATATAAATCTACCAATGTTCAAATTTTAGATATAAATAAATATTTAAACGAGGCTAGTTTTCCCAAATTGACAGAGGATCAGAAGCAGGAAATTAATGGCTTAATTACTAAGGAGGAAATTACGTTAGCAATTCAGCAATTGAAACCAGGGAAAGCACCGGGTACGGATGGGTTAACAGCTGTTTATTATAAAGCTTTAATGGAGGAGATGATTCAGCCATTAGTTAATCTTTTTAATGATATTTTACAGGGTCTAGAGATTCCTCCTTCATGGCGTAGTGCTTTTATATCACTGATTCCAAAAGAGGATCAAGATCTTACTTTACCAAAGAATTATAGGCCTATATCTCTTTTAAATGTGGATTATAAGATATTTGTAAAAATTTTAGTAAATAGGCTTATGAGGGTTGTGCATCATCTTGTGCATAAAGATCAATCTGGGTTTATAACTGGAAGGTATATGAAAAATAATGTTAAACAAATTATTAACTTATTAGAATATTTAGACAAGAACAACCAAGTCCCTGCAGGGTTGATATTTTTAGATGCTGAAAAGGCTTTTGATCAATTGAATTGGCATTTTATGTTAAGAGTAATGGAGGAGATGAATTTTGGTGAAAAGATAGTACAAGCTCTTACGGTAATATATCAAAAACAAACGGCACAACTTATTGTTAATGGAGGGTTGTCAGAGGTTTTCACAATAGAGAAAGGTACCAGGCAGGGATGTCCATTATCACCGTTGCTGTTTGTTTTAACATTGGAAATATTGTTAATTAAAATTCGAGAGTCGCAGGAAATTAAAGGAATAGAAGTTAATAAAAAAGAATATAAGTTAAGAGCTTTTGCGGATGATTTGGTGGTTACTTTGTCGCAACCTACTCATTCTGTAGTAAAGTTATTACAATTGATTCATTATTATGGTTTGGTCTCGGGCTTTAAGATTAATGTTAACAAGACTAAAATTTTATCTAAAAATATGACTAGCCAGGAGAAGCAGACCTTGGTTAATTTGACGGGTTTTGAAATTGTTAATAAGGTAAAATATCTGGGGGTGATGTTATCTGTTTCTAATGCAAAATTATTTAAAAATAACTATGAAAGGTTGTGGGTTAGGGTACAGAAAGACTTGAAGAATTGGGAGAAGTTGCAATTATCCCTTATGGGAAGAATTGCAGTGATAAAAATGAATATTCTACCCAAGTTTCTCTTTTTGTTTTAAATGCTACCGATTTTGAAGAATGAGATTAATTTAAGCGAATGGCAGAAAGGCCTTAACAAATTTATTTGGGCAGGGAAAAAGCCAAGGGTTAAGTTTAAAATTATGCAAGACTTCCGTGAGAGGGGTGGACTCAAGGCACCGAATTTGAAATTATACTATGATGCGGTGGTTTTAACACTAATCAGTGACTGGGTAAATTTGACAAATCCTGAGATACTCCATCTAGAGGAATGGGATTTACTTTTTGGGTGGCATGCCTATTTAATATTTAATAAAAAAATGGATTGGGTTTTTAAAGCTCATATTTTAAGAATTTCTTTACTTAGGACTTGGAGAAAATATTATAAAAGTGATTTTAAAGTACCATTATGGGCTATACCTTGGCATGCGATAGAAGGAATAAAAAGGGGTGCTAAAATGGATATGGTGTCTTATAGACAGTTACTTAGATGGGATGGACAAAACTGGCAGTTAAAATCACGGGAAGAGTTAGCACAAGAAAATATTATTTATTCTTGGTTCCAATATAGGCAATTAGTAGATAGATGGAAGGTGGATTGTAAGGTGGGTATTCTTAGAGAAGATGAAAATCTTATTAAGCAAGTGAAGGATCAAAGATAAACCCACATTAAGAGGATTTATGGGATTTTAGTTGAATTGGATTCAGAAACGGAACTAATTAAAGATTGTATGATCAGATGGGCGCAGAACTTTGGTGAGCCAGTTTCATTGGACACCTGGGAAACCATCTGGGTCAGAAATGTCAAATTTACACAAGCACAGAATTTAAGGGAGAATTTTTATAAAATGTTTTATAGATGGCACCTTGATCCACAAAAAATGTCTCTTATGTATCCTGACTTACAACCTAAATGTTGGAGATGTGGTTGCATGGATGCTACTTATTATCACATTTGGTGGTCGTGCAGAGAGATAAAAGCATTTTGGATTAAGATATGGTGGAATATCCAGAGAATTTTTAGAAGGAGGGTAAAATTTACTCCACAATTATTTTTGTTGGGTATAGTTACTGATTGTGATACAAAGGAGGTTATATTGATGTTAAATTTGATTACAGCTGCGAGGCTGTTAGTAGGACAATTTTGGAAGAAGGAATCTTTGCCTACATTGCAGGAATGGTTTCTTAAAGTGTCTCATTTGGCGGAAATGGCAAAGATTTCGGCTTTTTTAAAGGAACAAACGCAAGAGAAATTTCTTGCTGTTTGGGATAAGTGGATAAAATTTATACAGTTTAAACTGGATATAAAAAAATATTATATAGCCTTTTCATAATCTTCATTTTTATATATATATATATGTTTTAATGTTATATTTTCCTTTTTTATAAATATAATTTTTTTAATTGTTTTTTAATTAAGCCTATATTCTGCTCTGGGAAGCTCTGGGGGGGGGAAGGGGGGATGTTTGGGTGGGGGGTGGGGAAAGGGGGTTTTGTTATGTAATGTTTAGTTTTTTTTGTATATGTTGTTTTTTGTCTTTGTATGGTTTTGTTCTTTTTGTAAAACTTATAAAACTTTTTAATAAAAAAAAAAAAAAGAAGGTCGCAGGAGGTGATCACATGACCCCAGGACACAGCAACCATCATAAATATGAGTCACTTGCCAAGCGTCCAAATTCTGATGATATGACTGTGGGGTTGTTGCAATGGTTGTAAGTGTGAAAAATGGTCACAAGTCACTCTTTTCAGTGCTGTTGTAACCTTGAATGATCACTAAACGAATGGCTGTAAGTCAAGGACTACCTGTATACAGGAGATGGGAGGTGTGATTGGAAAGTTTCATAAACTGCAGCCCGCTGCCCAGAAGCATTCTTTTCCATAATCTTTTCCATCCAGATTGCTGCTTGGATGTGTTGGAGTGTGACCCTAATCATCAACAGAAGGAAATGCGTTACAGTAGAGCAGCTGGGGAGACGAAGCTGCAGATCAGGATTTATGGACAGGCATTGTGTTAAGAATGATTTTACAGAGGTTTTCCAAGCACACCTCCTGCCACCTCACCCTTACCGGAAAACCAAGGTACAAAAAAGTTTTGGCATAGAGAGCAAAGGAATAAGTAGCCAAATTAAAAGCCGTTCGTTTAGCAACCGTTCAGATTTACAAAGGCACTGAAAAAGTGACTTAAGACTAGTACTCGCTGTTACAACCACTGCAGTATCCCCACAGCCACCTGAATAGAATTCAGGTGCTTGGCAACCAACATGTATTTGTGACTGTTGCAGCCTCCCAGAGTCATTTGGTCACCCTTTGAGAACTTCCTAGCTGGAATCTGACAAACAAAGTCAGTGGGGGGAACTGCATTTGCTTAATGACCCTACAATTCACTTAACTGCAGTGATTCACTTAACAATTATGGCAAAAAAAGGTTATAAAACCATGCATGGATCCTACTCCCAGAAATCGTGGGCACTTCATCACTGGAGATTGTTAAGAAGAGACTAGACTGTCATATGTCTGACTAATGAAACACTTCAAAGAATTTTCAGGCATGGTTTAACCTAAAAAAACCTTTATTAGTGTAGAGACATGTCAGCACAGCATAATGGATGCCAAGATCTGAATTTCCCTTCCCTTTGCACATAACATTCCAGGCATTACCCCTCCCCTATTTTGGGGTCATGATTCACATCTTCCAATTAACTTGGAGGGCAAAGATTCACTTCTGTTCATTTTCCTGGGCTTTCCTTACTAGTCTCCTCCCTTTTCTCTGTCATCTGAATTAACTCTAAAAATACCAGACAGTTCTGCAAATTTTGTCAAAGCAAGAATATTCAATATTGGCAGTGTTGACATAGACATTCACCTGTCTGAGATGGTATAGGTTCTCCTGCTTGAGCAGGGAGCTGGACTAGAAGACCTCCAAGGTCCCTTCTATTCTATTCTATTCTATTCTATTCTATTCTATTCTATTCTATTCTATTCTATTCTATTCTATTCTATTCTATTCGTGTTCATAAATCAAGGACTACCCATATGATGTTAAAAACAGGATCAATTTGATTATGTTGAAAAACTAAGGGAAGGGTGCAAGGGTGAGAAATTCTTAGTAAGGGACTTACTAATAAGTAAGGCTTATTATTGTCAAGAGTGAAATCTGAGGGGGAAAAAACAGCAATGAAAGGCAAGAAAAAAGAAGAGAGATAAAGTAGAAGAATTAAAGCAATAGAATGACTCCTGTATGAAAAAGCACTAGATGATAGTTTAATTTCTCAACAGATGAATGGAAAGTGAGATAAGGAAGAGCATTGAAATTGCTTGGAAAAGGATGATAAGAATTGTCACAGAATGCCTTACTGGAGGCTAAAGCATATGAAGAATGGTTGCTGGAATTGGGTATGTCTAGTTTAAAGAAGAGAAGGACAAGGGGTGACATGATAGCAGTCTTCCAATATCTCAGGGGCTGCCACAAAGAAGAGGGAGTCAAGCTATTCTCCAGAGTGCCTGAAGGCAGGACACGAATGGAAGGAAACTAATCAAAGAGAGAAGCAACCTAGAACTAAGGAGAAATTTCCTGACAGTTAGAACAATTAATCAGTGGAACAATTTGCCTCCAGAAGTTGTGAATGCTCCAGAAGAGATTGGACAACCATTTGTCTGAAATGTGGTTCCCAACCTTTTCTATACCCACACCCCTAGAATGCTTCTGATATATTCTCACATCCTTACAAAAGTTCAAAATAATGGCAACGAATTATGCATATAACTATAATTTTGAAAAACCAAGTTTTCGCACCCCCTGGAATATCGTCTTGCACCCCTGGTTGGGAACCCCTGATATAGAGTTTCCTGCCTGAGCAGGGGGTTGGACTAGAAGACCTCCAAGGTCCCTTCCAACTCTGTTATTCTGTTAAGCATGTAGAATTATAACTGAACATATGAAAAAGGATGTTTGGTGGAATGATGACGCCACAGAAACCATGCATGAGAAAACAATACATATAAGAGAATGATTGGTACAAAAAATAAGAGTGCTAGTTTTTATAATCTCTTGCCCTTGATATGCACTTACAATTCCCAGCCAGCATGGAAAATGATGATGGGAGTCAGCTTGACATATCTGGGAGGCAGTAAGCCAAGATAGTCTTGTCCATGCAATCTAGATAAATAGAGGACAGAACAATGGCTGGAAATTGTCTGCAGCACACAAAGCCCTGAAGGATTTAAGGAAGTCAGTTGAATTCCACAAGAGAAGGGGAGGAATAGCAAGCATATCTGAAGGTCATTAGCTGAGCTGATCTAATGCAACATGCCCAGGCTATGCAATAAGCAAATACAGTTTCCCAGAACAAGTTTTGATAAGTCACAATCCCATGCAGAAAAACATCCTGAAAATGTAAGCATTCTGATGCTTTGGTGGACATGTCGTTAGGAAAAAATGGGAAACCATCTCCTATCAGACAAAGAGCAACTGGGCATGTTCTTGCACTGCTTTCCTTATATCAGTACTGCTTAGCCTTGTCATCTTGCAAGCCAATAAAATGGTCTTGCTATACTATTTGGGGACATTTTACTTTTGACCTTCTCTACCATCTACAGCTGGAACAGTTAATCAGCCAGGATAAGGAGGAGGATTTAAAGGCAAGGTCTCCTGATGCTTGTTAGTTCTAAGTAATGCAATAATTGGAAGAATACTTTACGGCCTGGTGCTCTCCATATGTGCTGGATTACAATTCACAGAATTCCTATTTGGCAGAAGGCAGCTATTCTAGCTGTTGATAAAAGTCTCACTCTTGGCTCTTAGCGAATTGGTGTAGGTAGGACGTCTGAGAGAGGCCTTTCCAGCAGCTGTTTCCAATTCTGTCCTTGGGCTTATTAATGATTTACAAGCCCAAAGCAAAGGAACAAAGTATGAAATCAATGGGGAATTGAGGGGGTGGGACTCCATTGCCCAAGAGTAGGTCAGCTACTTCACAATAGCTCTTTGGAAAGGTTTCCTAAAGGACCAGTCTGACCTCAGGTGAAGAATCTCTGGATAAACAACCAGATTGGGCCTGGACAACGGTTACATTCATAGATTTGCATTGAGGTGGTCAACCATATTCATGACTGCAGACCATGAGGCCAAAGACTGTCTTTGCAGAGTCAGGGAGAGAAAATAATTCCTATCCTATGTAAACACAAGTGCATTATGTTGGACCAGATTCTGCTGATTCCGAACAAGCCTTCAACAGTCAAATGCTTTTTTATTTTTTCTGCTGTCCCCTATGCATATGTAAAGTCAGACTTGGAAGTAGCCAACAGTGGTAACTATGAATCATCCCCAGGGGATCAGATGAGAAAGTCATATCTGTCAGGAACTTCCCACAAAAATCTGTTTTTTTCATTTCTAGCTTAATAGTAGAGCTACAGGACTATTTGTTGAGAAGTCTGAAACTACTTTATGCATTGGAAATGTAGGCTCAAAAATTAACTCCAATGCAGATCCAGGAAGGAAAAGGCTGGTTTTTAGCTCTGTATATGTTCCTGCGTCATATTTGAAGACTGCAGCCCAATCTATCTAATTTGGAGACTTACAGGATTATCTACACGAGCTACAGAAAGGATGAATGCAAAAATGATTTTCTAGAATGGAATCTACAGAAAAACAGTGCTGCTGCTTTGAAGATTTGGCAGGCGGTCCTGTTTCTCTCATCTTCTGTCCAAGTGATGGTTCTGTGAACACCTAGAAACGAGCAAAGCTATTACTAGAAGCCAACATACTGTAGATTTGTCAAAAATAGATCATACCAGACAAACCTTACTGTGTTTCTTTGACAAAGTGACTAAATTAGTGGACCAGCGAAATGCTGTGGACTTCAGTAAGGCATCTGACAAAGTAGATCACAGCCCACTTCTTGATAAGATAGAAAAATGAGGAATAGACAGCATCACTACCAGATGAATTTGTAACTGGCTGACAAACTGCACTCAACTTGTAGCTATCAGTGAAACTGCATCTACATGGAGGGAAGCATGCAGTGGGCTACCCCAAGGTTCTGTCCTAGGCCCAGTACTCTTCAACATCTTCATAAATGATTTAGATGAGGGGATTGGGTTTTACACTTATGCACAGATATAGAATAGGTGGTACTTGGCTCAACAGCAGTAACTGTGAGCAGGATCTAGGAGTCCTGGTGGACAACCGCTTAAATATGAGCCAGCATTGTACTGCAGCTGCCAAAAAGCCAATGCAGTCCTACAACAGTGGAATAGTATCAAGATCACATGAAGTGATAGTAACACTTTATGATGAACAAATGAAACCACACTTGGAATACTGCATCCAAGTTTTGGTCACTGTGATATAAAAAAGATGTTGAGACTTGTCTAGAAAGTGCAGGGAAGAGCAACAAAGATGATTAGAAGGCTGGAGGCTAAAATATAATATGAATGGTTGCAGAATCTCAGTATGTCTAGTCTAATGAAGGCAAGGACCAGGGATGACATGAAAGCAGCATTCTAGTATCTAGGAGCTGCCACAAAGAACAGTGGGACAATCTATTCTCCAAAGCACCTGAGGGCAAGACAAAAGTAATGGAAACTTATCAAAGAGAGATCTGACCTAGAACTAAAGAGAAATTTCCTGTCGGTGAGAACAATTAATGGGTTGCCTTCAGAAACTGTGGGTGCTCCATCACTGGAGTTTTCAAGAAGAGATTGGACAGCTATTTGTCTGGAATGGCATAGGGTCTTCTGCATGAGCAGGAGGTTGGACCAGCAGACCTCTAAGGTCCCTTCCAACTCTATTAAACTGTTACTAAAGCCTTCCCTAGGATGCCATTTGGGGATCATTAAGTACATGCAGTTCTCTGGTGTTTTAAAGCAGGGGGTCTTCAAACTTGGTCCTTTTATGACTTGTGGACTTCAACTCCCAGAATTCCTCAGCCAGGCACGTTGGCTGAGGAATTCTGGGAGTTGAAGTCTACAAGTCATAAAAGGACCAAGTTTGAAGACCCCTCTTTTAAAGCATTTTTAATTTTTGCAAATCTTAGCATTTAGCTAAGCCTCACTTATTATTTTCCCAATGCCTGCAGTTTATCACCCAGCCCTCAAAATTTCAGTCCACTCCAATGTACACGGGTGACATTTTGTTTAACTTTTTTCTTAGTAATAAAGCTCATTGGCACAAGGAAGATTCAAATTTAAATGTAGTTCTCTCTCCCTGTTGAACTAATTCATTTCCTCTTTATTTACCCTGAGGTAACGTGAAGCATCTTCTGAATACCTCTGTCACTGGCCAGGGATTAAGGATCAGAGTTGCAGGATCCAATCTGGGTCCGTCAATGGATCAATATGTTCTAGATGTATGTATACTGAGAAACAGGGAGACACACATATTGTCACTGACATATGATTATAAGCTCTGGGGTTCACAAAGTCTTTTGGGATAGGGTGCACAGTTGGTAGAAAGCCCTCAAATTTCTATTTGTTCTAATGTATAAATTTTTTGTACTATGATAGGAACTGATAGAAAAATTCACTCTGGAATGTCATGTTTGTCCATTGTTGTTTTAATTGTATTATGAATAAAAATTAAAAAAAAAAATTTCTATTTGTTCTGAAAATGCTGTCAACTCAAGAATGATTTTAAAGCCACCCTAAAAACAAGTTAAATTCAACCTAGGTGCAAAATGTTAATTCAAGCATGTTCATATCACAATAATTCAAAAATATGGATTATGAAACTCCAGCCAGCAGGTGGTGTTATGGCGCCATGTTCTGAGAATGTGACTTGGCTAGACATGTTTGAGAGGATTTTTGTTGAAAAAAAGATAATTTTCGAGAGGTGGAGGAGAAATCTTGAGTCATGACATTCCATTCTTCTATGAAATAGAGATTGGGTTGCCACACTGCACTTAGTAATAATATGCTTTGTTTGTTTTTCACTTAATCTTTCTTATATGTGAATCCGGCCATTATGGTTTCTTAGCTGCTTTCTGGATTAGTGTAGCCAGCACCAATTTTTTTAGCATTTTTTTTTTAACAAGAGAGTCCATTTCATATAGTCTGGAATGAAGGGGGTGTAATATAAGAAGTGAGGTTATTAGTACAAAATAACCTTATCCTTATAATTTGCCATTTAAATTGTGTCATTTTCTTATTTTTTTCACTAGAATTTTCTATGCTGAACCCTTGTGTTTGAAATCACAAAGCACTAGAAGATATTTAACAATGAAGGCAGAGTTTTTCAACCTTAGCAACTTTTAAGGTGTGTAGACTTCCAATTCCCAGAATTCCCCAGCTAGCTGTGCTGGCTGGGGAATTCTGGGAGCTGAGGTCCACACACTTTAAATTTGCTGAAGTTGAGAAACACTGACTTATGGCAGGAATCCTCGCTATGAGGTTTTTAAATAAGTGATCTACTTTAGAAGGTTAGTCCAAAGTCTAACCAGCCAAAACATTTTTGCAATAATCTTCCATTAAATGGATTATTCCTCCATTCAAGGTGAAATTTGTTTTTTTTTTCTTTTTGTGGTGTATGCAGCTACAACCTTGGGCTGACATGCCATCCTGCTGAGCTGGTTGCCTTAGCTCACGCCAAGGTTCCAGCCATAACATTGTTTTCCCCCCTTTTCTTTTCCTATTCTGCAATCCATTAGCAGCACTCTTAGAAATTACTTCTGAGTGATTCATCCTAGAAATGGAGGGAACCTCCCATTTAGCTCATAGCCAGACAATCCTCACCCCATTTCTCCAGAAACCAAGAAGCATATCTTTCTCTCTCTCTCCCTCCCTCCCTCCTCTCTCTCTCCATAAATTTATACAATAAGACAGGAGCCTGGGAAGGAGCAGTTCTCTCTCCCCACCTGCCCCCTTTGAGGAAAAAGAGGAGGGGGAGAGTCTGCTACGCATAAAGCTTTATTCCTCAGTAAATACGTTGGTGACTGTTGAGTCCGTGGCGGGAAACAGACACGAGAAGCAGTTGAAGTTCTCAGTTTTCTTTATTCTGCATTCAGCTTACAAGTAGATGGCTTCTGCAGCTCCCAAAACCTCCCAACTTCTTATATAGACATTTCCCGGGTAAATGCGATACTTTTCCCGCGCCAGCACCCGCGCATGCGCACGGCGCTGGCGACAGCCTGTCTGGTCCCGGGCAGCTTTGCACCTGCCCGGGACTGCCTGCAAACGCCCGAGCCGTTTGCAAGGCTCGGGACATAACACCCCTTTCCCCCGGGCTAAAACTACTACCAACATATAATCATTTATTTTATGCAGTGTTCTGCTTCTCAGTGCTCCTATCGTTACCTGGCTTTTGTTTAGCCAGCAATGTTATGTAATCCTCTAAGTATTTAGGAGACTTCTTTGCTCTCTGTGACCTTCTCAGCTCTGGGTTACTAGCATGAGTTCCCTGACTGGAGGGAGATGTGAGCCTGTTCTCCTTATTTTGCCTTGGTGCCTTCCAAGGACTGTGCCCCGCTGCCTGGCCTGCTTGCTCGCCCACCGGGCTCGTCAGGCCAGGGCTTCTGTCACTTTGTGACCTGGTTGACCTGCCTAGCTGTATACCCTCGGGCCCCTTGAAGTGATAGCCACTGCTGGGCGTCTCTGTTGAACCTCCTAGGTCCATCCAAGACCTGTCAGGAGGCTGTCCATTCCCTGAACCCCGTTCTGTGTCCGGGCTTGTGTG
The DNA here is from genome assembly GCA_024509115.1 of Crotalus helleri. Taxonomy (NCBI): domain Eukaryota; kingdom Metazoa; phylum Chordata; class Lepidosauria; order Squamata; family Viperidae; genus Crotalus; species Crotalus helleri. Next base: position 4,752,242 of record JAKSXO010000028.1, read on the forward strand.
GGTTTCTGTACTTTCCCAAAACTCAGTTACTCCCTGATTTGGGCTAGAGGTGTTGTAGTCGGGACTTGGTTCCTCGACCACCTCCCTGTATGTTTGACCCCCTGTAGGATTTGGGGTAAGGTCAGGCCAACCTTGGGAATTGTGTGCCAGCTCTCTTGCGGGGAATGATTTGTTGGGATGCCCCCGGGTATCCTCCGTGACTGGAGTGCTGTGTGGAAAGTGAGTATGCCCCCGGGGTGACTCCCTGGCTGGAGTAGGCGTGGATGCCTGGTAATTAGGTAGGCTCGTAGAATTCTTGTTCGGAGCTCTCGCGGAACCCTGGGATGGGCCGTTTGTAGCTCCATCAGTGGAGATGGGCAGCAGCTCGTGCCCTTCCCTTTGCTCCAAAGGGTCCCCCTCCCCCCCTGGAAAAGACCCAGGAGTCTCATCTGAAAAGTCCCGCCGAGGGCGGAGTTGGTTGATGTGCCGACGCAGGACACGACCATTGTCCAGGGCTACCTCGTAGGAGAGAGGACCTGTGACCCTGGAAATAGAAGCGGGGACCCATGTATGACCAGGCCCGTAATTGCGAGCCCAAACCGGGGCACCCACAAGTAGTTGTCTAGGTGCCCTAGGATGTGAGGTAGATGAAGGCAGTCTGTCCGGATGCAACCGGTCAAGTTTAGTAGTAAGTTGACGCCCCCAACGAAGTTCAGCTGGGCTTCTCCCTGTAGAAGTGGACGGTGTGGTGCGATAAGAAAGGAGAAAGTCAGCCAACCTGTGATGCCAGTCCCCGTAGGTGAGTCTTTTCAATGCGTCCTTTGTGATGCGCACCATACGTTCAGCCATACCGTTGGTGGACGGGTGGAAGGGTGCAGACGTGGCATGACGAATCATGTTTGCCTGTAAGAAAGCTTGGAATTCGGAGGAAGTGAATTGAGGGCCGTTGTCGGACACAATGACATCTGGCAGCCCGTGTGCAGCAAAAATCCCCCTCAGTACCTGAATAGTCTTTGCAGTGGTGGTGGATGAGACAGGTACAACCTCAAGCCATTTCGAATGGCTGTCAACAAGGACCAAGAAGAACTGGCCCTGAAAGGGCCCAGCGTAGTCAATGTGCACCCTAGACCATGGGGACTGTGCATCCTCCCATCTATGCACAGGAGCTTGGGGCATCTCTGGGCGAGATCGTTGGCACAGGTGGCATGCATGCACCTTAGCCTCAATATCTTTATCTAAACCAGGCCACCACAAGTGGCTGCGCGCAAGGGCCTTCATACGAACAATGCCAGGATGACCCTCGTGGAGGGATTCTAAGACCCTAGTCCTCATTGAGGTGGGAATGACAACTCTGTTTCCCCAAAGCAGACAACCCTGAGAAAGGGACAGCTCGTTCCTTTTGGACCAGAAACTCTGAAACTCAGGACTAGGGCAGTGCTCAGGCCAACCGGACAAAACCCAGGAACGGACACGTGAAAGTGTGTGATCTGTACCTGATTCAGCGGCAACATCCCTGGCACTAAGAGGGAGCTCGGGCAAGGCTTGGATTGATAGAATGTTGACAGCTGGCGCAGGGTCAGCTTCTACTACTGGCAGAGGCAATCTACTGAGGCCATCAGCATGGCCCATTTCTTTTCCAGGCTTGTGGAGTAAGGAAAAATCATATGCAGACAAAAAGATAGACCACCTAAGCATTCTAGGGGAAATGATTTGGGGAGTCTGCTTACGTGTGGTAAACAGTCCCAGCAGAGGCTTATGGTCAGTGAAGACCGTGAAGTGCCTGCCATATAGAAAGTCATGGAATTTTTTAATTCCAGCAACAACAGCCAGAGCCTCCCTGTCTATCTGAGCGTAGTTGCGCTCAGCAGAAGACAATGTTCTGGAGTAATATGCAACAGGAACCTGAGTTCCATCAGACCTGAGGTGGCTCAGGACAGCTCCAACCCCGTAAGGGGACGCATCACAAGTGATGCACACAGGAAGAGACTCGTTGAAATGTGCAAGTACACTGTTAGAAGTGAGCAAAGCCTTGACTTTGTTAAAACAACCCTCATGCGTTTGTGACCACTGCCACACTGCTTGCTTGTCTAGTAGCCTGTGAAGAGGCTCAGCTACACTAGCTTTTTGTGGAAGAAAAGAATTGTAGAAATTCAGGAGGCCCAGGAAGGCCTGAAGTTCGGCCTTGGACTTTGGCCTAGGTGCTTCTAAAATAGCAGTCAGTTTGGATTCAGCAGGGTGAATCCCAGCAGCATCAATTTTGAACCCCAAAAATTCAGTAGAAGGCACCCCAATCTTGCATTTGTCTTTTTTGAGCTTGAGGCCTGATTTCCTGAATCTTAACAGAACAGCTCTTAGCCTTTCAGCTAGAATGTGTGTGGAGTCTCCTGCAATTAAGACATCATCAAAGTAGGGGCAAACCCCCGGTATGCCCCGCAGTGTGTTTTCCATTACGCTTTGGAAAATCCCAGGAGCGACATTCACTCCAAACTGCAGCCTTTTTACCTTAAAGGCTCCCCTGTGGGTCACAATAGTCTGAGCTATAGCAGCATCATCATCAACAGGCAGCTGTTGATACGCTTGAGCTAGGTCAAGCTTTGCAAAAACGCGCCCCCCCTTGAGGGAGGCCAGAATATGACTGACCACAGGAACAGGATAGGCATGTTGCTGCAATGCCTTATTCAGAGTGCATTTGTAGTCAGCACAAATGCGAATGTCCCCATTTGCCTTTAGAGGCGTGACAATGGGGGTCTCCCAAGGACTGGAATCAACAGGTTCTAGGATTCCCTGTTGGATCAGTTTGTCTAACTCAGTGTCAATTTTACTCTTTAAAGCAAAAGGGACCCTTCTTGCTTTAATTCTAATGGGAGTGACAGTGGGGTCTAGCTTTAAGGACACAGGGGGTCCTTTGAATGTGCCCAGCTGGGGGCTGAAAACATCTGCAAATTCTTTGCAGACTTCCTGTAGGTCGAGTGTTTGTAAACTGTTGAGTCCTGTGACGTGTATCCCCAGGGCCTCAAATCAATCGAGTCCTATGAGACTCGTTCGTTCACCCCCTACTACTAATAAGTCTAGTGGACCTTCAAAACTCTTGTATTGCACGTTAAGGGTGGCCTCCCCCTTAACACACACTCTTGAATTTTGAAAATCTGTTAACACAATGTCAGAAGGCCTTAACTTGGCCTGAGTTCCACTACCGGAACAAATCTTCCTAAATGTATGCAAGGAGATAATTGAAAAGGCAGACCCTGTGTCTAGTTCCATAGATAATGGAACCCCTTGTAGCTTCACCTTGAGTGACAGCTTTTTCTTAATGGGCTTGTGTGTTCCTGTCCTAAGGATGCTTCTTCGCGAAGCGCAAAACCCTACCCTATTCTGGCTGGGGAATCTGGTACCTTTCAGGCGCAGTTCTTCCTGAGGTTGTACCTTTCGTCGGCCCAGACACACAGCTGCAATGTGTCCTTGTTTGCCGCATGCCCGGCAGGTAGCGGAGCGGAACTTGCAGTCGGTTCTCCTGTGGCGACCTCCACAGCCGATGCACTTGAACGGAGCTGGAGAGCTTCCCTTCTGTTTTTCTTCCTTCGTGGGGTGGAGACGGTCGACTTCCTCGTCCGGATCCTCCTCGGAGTTTCTTTGGACGTCTTCCTGGTGCACGGATGCAACCTCTGGACTGTTTCTGATCGGCCGCATGTTCTTGACAGCGCCGCCTGCTGCTTCTTCTGCGGTGACTTCCCTTAAGGCATCTTGGTAGGACAATTCTTCTTTAGCGAAAAGTCTCTGTTGTAGATCTCGATGCCTTAACCCGCACACGAATCGGTCCCTCAGTCGTTCTTCGAGGTCTTTGAACTCGCAGTGCTTGGCGGCCTTCCGTAATGCGGCGATGAATTCTTTGGCCGACTCACCGGGCCGTTGATCCCTCTGCTCGAAGGTGTGGCGCCATGCGATGACGGACATCTTGGGGTGGAAGTGCTCCTTCAGTAGCTTCTTCAGATCTGCGTAGCTTACAGACTCTACTGGAACAGGTGCTGCAAGGTTTTCTGCGATGTCGAAGGCGTCTTGGCCGCAAACACAAAGCAGGGTGGCAGCCTTCAAGCTCTCTTCCCTCACTTGGTTTGCCTTGAAGTAGTTCTCCACCCTGGCTACGTATGACTCCCACCGCTCTGGATGTGAGACGTCGAATTCCGAAAGCCTTCCAATTTTTGCCATCTTCAGGAGACGGGTCTATCAGCCAGCCTACCCCCGAATGCGCACTGGATTGGCGGGTAGCTGCCGAGTCGACGCCGTTCCGCCGCTCAGGACTCACTTGGGTAAGCTTACACTTCTTCCTTTCCAGGCGGTGTAAGGCGATCCCACCTTCGTCGCCAGTGTTGAGTCCGTGGCGGGTAACAGACACGAGAAGCAGTTGAAGTTCTCAGTTTTCTTTATTCTGCGTTCAGCTTACAAGTAGATGGCTTCTGCAGCTCCCAAAACCTCCCAACTTCTTATATAGACATTTCCCGGGTAAATGCGATACTTTTCCCGCGCCAGCACCCGTGCATGCGCACGGCGCTGGCGACAGCCTGTCTGGTCCCGGGCAGCTTTGCACCTGCCCGGGACTGCCTGCAAACGCCCGAGCCGTTTGCAAGGCTCGGGACATAACAGTGACTGCAGAGGAAGAAATCAAATTATGTCTTCTGTGCTTTCAGGAAATTCAGCCCAGCCAAATTGAGGTGGCTGCAGCTTCAGATTGCAAGCCCTTGAGTGAGCTAGTAAATCTAAGTGGTTCAAATTAGCTTTCTTTCTTTTTCTTCATTCCCACAAGTGGCATTCCCCACTTCTAATAAAGGAGCAGGCACATTCATAATAGGAAACAGTAGAGATCCTACAGCTGTGCACATCTGTACCTCAACATAACGGTGATTTCCTATGCATTTGCAAAAGGGGATCACATGACCCTGGGGAAGTGAAAGAAAAAATATGCAAAGTAAACACACCGATCAGATGTGCTCATATAAACATCTCACTTTATGGACGTCTTCCAAACAGATTTGAGTCTCTGCAATCAAAGGAAAATAAGTACATGTAGTCCTCGATTTACAACAGTTAATTTAGTGACCATTCAAAGTTACAAAGGTACTGAAAAAGTGACTTATGACTCTTTTTCACACTTACGACCGTTGCAGCATCCCCATTGTTCTGTTTCCAAGTAAAAGGCATTGAAACGAGGCAGGAGTAACAAGCAGTCTTGTCTTTATTCAGTTCACAACAGAACCAAAAACAAAATGGCGTGGATTGCTCTTATACCCCTTTGCAGGGACAGTATCAGCCAATCAATGCAAGGCATTTATCCTGCCTTGCGCATGTGCGCAAGGCGGGAGACATCATGTCTGGTCCCGGGCATTCACGTGGTCTGCCCGGGCCTCTCTGCAGCCTCCTGCACCTGCTGAGTGACTCAGCAGGCCTGGGACATAACACCCCTCCCCTCTTGGATCAAAACATGGTACTTAATATTTTACAATACTACAAATCTAATACATTGTCACTCCCTTATTCACAGCACAGTAATACTTGCTATTTTTGCATTACTATAAATCAGACATTTGTCTTTTTGAGCATGTTCTGATTTTTAAGTACCTCTATGCCTGCCCACCTACTGACAGGAGTCTTACATACTCCTGTAAGTGCTTGGGTGGACCTCTGGCTCGCTCTGACCTTCTTGGAGCAGTTGTGATTGCCTGGTCTGCCAGCTCACCTGCCAGGCTAGGCAGACCAGGACTTTGATGCCCCCTAGACTCAGGCGACCCTCCATGCTGCTGACTGGCTGGATCCTCTAAACCCAGACCAGAGTTCCTTGATGCGGTGGAATTCCCCAAGTCCATTGGTGGGGTGGAATTCCCCAAATCCACAATGGACCCCTCTTGGGAGCACTGTCCCTTGAGCCCTAGGCCAGCAGATGGATTGGCCTTAAAAGCCGATTGCGAGCAATGTCCCATTGACCTGGTGCTGGTGCCAGGGTCAGGAGTGCCAGAGTCAGGAGCCGCCTCCATGGCAAGACCCCCTACTGGTGCCTGGGAAATTCCGCTTTCGCAGAGAGACTGTGGTCCACAATCGTAATTGGGGTCCTCCTCCCCCCCGAGAGCAGAGCTAGGAGCGCAAGTGTGGCTGGGAAGCCTTCAGTGCAATTGGTCGATGTGTCGACGGATCACCCGACCATCATCCAAGGCCACTTCGTATGACAGTGGCCCAGAGACCTTGCATACCACTGCTGTCACCCAGAGATGTCCAGGTCCATAGTTCCTTGCCCAGACCAGATCGCCCACCTGAAGTTTCCTAGGTGCCCGTGGCTGTGACACCTGTGAAGACACCCGGTCTGGGTGCCACGTGTCCAGTTTTGTAATGAGTCTACAACCCCAGTGGAGTTCAGCTGGGCTCTTGCCAGTAGCTGTGCAAGGTGTGGTGCGGTGGCACAAAAGAAAGTCAGCTAACCTGTGATGCCAACTTCCATGAATGATCCTCTTTAAAGCATCTTTGGTTGTGTGCACCATACGCTCAGCTTGGCCATTGGATGAAGGATGAAACGGTGCTGATGTGGCATGACAGATCAAGTTGGCCTGTAGAAAAGGCTGAAACTCAGAAGAAGTGAATTGGGGTCCGTTGTCGGAGACAAGGACATCTGGAAGCCCATGAGAAGCGAAGATCCCTCTCAACACCTGGATGGTCCTGGCAGTAGTAGTGGAGGAGACTGAAACAACCTCTAGCCACTTGGAATGGCTGTCCACGAGGAGAAGGAAGAATTGCCCCTGAAAGGGCCCAGCGTAGTCGATATAAACCCTCGACCAAGGGGCGTGTGTCACCTCCCACCTATGTACAGGAGCCTGAGCCATTTCAGGCCTGGACTGTTGGCAAACAGTACACCCGTGGACCTGAGCCTTGATCTCTTGATCAAGCCCAGGCCACCAAAGATGGTTGCACGCAAGCGCATTCATCCGGACTATACCCAGATGCCCCTCATGCAGAGAGATCAAGACTCTAGTCCTCAATGAGGTTGGGATCACTACCCTACTACCCCAGAGGACACAACCCTTGAAGGTGGATAGCTCGTGCTTCCTCTTCCAGAAACATCTGAGCCGAGGTGGCACAGCAGTTAGAGTGCAGTACTGCCGGCCACTTTAGCTGACTGTGTTCAGCAGGTCAGCGGTTCAAATCTCACCGGCTCAGGGTTGACTCAGCCTTCCATCCTTCCGGGGTAGGTAAAATGAGGACCCAGATTGTTGGGGGCAATGTAAATATATATATATACATTGCTTACTGGTGTACACCGCTTAGAGAGTGCTTGCACTTAAAGCGGTATATAAGTCTCATAAATAAATAAATAAACTCTGTGCCAGGACACGTGTCAGGCCACCCTGACAGCACCCATGTCAGCACGCGTGTTAGCGTGTGATCAGTGGCTGCTTCTGCAGCCACATCCCTAGCATTGAGGAGAGACTCAGGCAACTCCTGAATGGAAAGTATGTGGTGAGCTGGAGCAAGATCTGACTTCGCTAGCTGTAGAGGTAATCTGCTGAGGCCATCTGCATGGCCCATTTCTTTGCCCGGTTTGTGAACCAGTGTATAGTCATATGCAGAAAGGAAAATTGACCATCTCAGCATTCTAGGAGAGATGATGTGTGGGGTTTGCTTGTTGGTTGTAAACAACCCCAGCAGTGGCTTATGGTCTGTAAAGACCGTGAAATGGCGGCCATATAAAAAGTCATGAAACTTTTTTATGTCAGCCACTATGGCCAAGGCTTCCCTATCTATCTGTGCCTAATTACGTTCAGCAGATGATAGGGTCCTAGAATAGTAGGCTACAGGGACTTGTGTCCCATCAGCCTTCAACTGACTCAACACAGCCCCAATCCCATAAGGCAGCGGTTCTCAACCTGTGGGTCGTGACCCTTTTGGGGGTCGAACGATGTTTTCACAGGGGTCGCCTAAGACCATCGGAAAACACATATTTCCGATGGTCTTAGAAACCGAGACACCGCTCCTCTATCCCAGGGCTTTTCAACCAGTGGTACGGGTACCACCTGTAGGACATTGGCACCTGGCAGGTGGTACGCGACCATCCTAGAAAAGTGGTAGCGGGGGAGGGGAATGAGCTGAACCGGTGGCAGCACCGCCCAAGCCTGAGTAAGAGATGGCTGGAGCTGCAGGGCTGTCAGGGCTCAGTGGAAGCGCCAGGATCAGCGATAGGCTCCAGCTGGAATTCAGTGCTGATCCTGGCACTTCTGCTGAGCCCAGAAAAAGCACCGATCAGCTGGAATGTTGCAGCATCTCCAGGGTCTTGTGATTTACATTCAGATGCTTGGCAACTGATTCATATTTATGACGGTCACAGTGTCCCAGGGTCATGTGAAGTGACCAAAACCTGCTGCAACCACCCAGCAGATGGGGGGGGGGAATAAAAACCAAACACCCCCACCCCACCCCCCACTGCCAATCCCCAACAGAAATGCTCACAACAATGAAAACCTCGGACAGGAGGAAGAGCACCACCAGGTGGGCAGGCAGGTGTCTTGCTTGGCTGTGGCTTGGGGAGCACTTTTTCAGTGCCATTGTAAGTTTGAACAGTTACTAAGCAAACTGTTGTAAGTTGAGGACTACCTGTACTTTATCACTTTTTTCCTTTTTTTTTTTTTTGGTCATCAAGTTTTTGACACCTTGCTAGGGGACTGGTGGTACTCGGATGTTGCCATATCCTAAAAGTGGTACAATGGGTGAAAAGGTTGAAAAGCCCTGCTCTATCCGGCTGCTGCCGCTGCCGCCCTTCTCCTCCTCCACCGGCTCCTCCGCCTACAGGGCGCCCTTCTCTGACAGCGCCTGCTCCTGCTGCTGCAGCGCCATTGCATGTGCCCCTGACACCCTGGGCTGGCTCAACGGCCGGTCCGAGCCCAGCCAGGTCTGGGCCACTGCTGGCACTGCTGCTGGGCTGCTCTGCTGCTGCCGCCGCTGCCGGCTGAGCTGAGCTGTAGCGCCAAGCCGGTCTCCACGCCTCCTGGTTGCCCGGCTGCACTCCGCCCCCAGCCGCCCTCCGTGCCACACGGGAGCCTCCCCCATGCCGCCCAGCCAGCCTCCCTCGCCGTCGGAGGCCGCCTCGGCCCTCTGGCACCTGGCACGGCCATGGGGCTGCCGGGCAGGAGCGGCTCCTTCCTGGGTCGCCGGGCTCCAGGCCTCGAAAGTGGCCAGGGGGCGGGGAAGAGGGCAAGGCAGCAGCGATGCCTGAATGTGCATTGGAGGCTAGCCAGCCGGGCCGGGAGGGGAGAAGCGGTGCCTTCCGAGCGGAAGCTGGCGCTTCGGCTGCACCCCTCTCACGTGCGATGGGCTGTGCAGCGTGGAAAGGGGCTTCCGTGACCCCACCACTGCGATGGTGCTCAGGAGGCTGGAGGGGTGGGCAGGTCCCAGGGGGGTGGCTGGGAGAGGGCAAGAGGTGCCGGGATGAGGATGGGGGTCTCCAGGTTGGTGGGTGTGAAAGGGCAGCCGGCGGCTCCGAGGCGTGCGGATCTTCCGCTCAGCTTCTGAGGCCCCGGATGTGCCACCGCTTGGCTCTCCACCAGGCTGTCCACCAGAGCCTCCTCCCCCTCCCCGGGCAATTGTGCGGAGCTGCTTGTGCATCCTTGGCAGCGCCTCCCCCCTTCAATCTCTCTCTCCTTCTCCATCTCCTTCCTTCCCCCTTCAATCTCCTTCCTTCTCCATCTCCTTCCTTTCACCTTCAATCTTCCTTCCTTCCTTCCTTCCTTCCTTCCTTCCTTCCTTCCTTCCCCCTTCAATCTCCGTCCTTCTCCATCTCCAAGAGAGTGCTTGCACTTAAAGCGGTATATAAGTCTCATAAATCAATCAATCAATCAATCAATCAACCTCCTTCCTTTCACCTTCAATCTTCCTTCCTTCCTTCCCCTTCCCTCCCTTCTAACATTTTTGAGCAAGGAAGAGTAAGCTTCTCCAGCGAGCATTGCTATATTGTTTTTGTGATTAATCACTATGCTTTAATTATGTTCAATCCGTAACAATGAAAATACACCCTGCATATCAGATATTTACATTACTATTCATAACAGTAGCAAAATTACAGTTATGAAGTAGCAACGAAAATAATTTTATGGTTGGGGGTCACCACAACATGAGGAACTGTATTAAAGGGTTGCGGCATTAGGAAGGTTGAGAACCACTGCGATAAGGGGATGCATCACAGGCTATGCATACAGGCAAATGCTCATTGAAATGCGCTAGAACCGCATTTGAAGAAAGCAAGGCCTTGACTTCTGCAAAACTCCTTTCGTGGACTTTTGTCCACAGCCATGGAGCCTCTTTATCCAAGAGCAAGTGTAACGGCTCAGCCACTGCAGCCTTGTGAGGGAGGAATGAATGGTAAAAGTTTAACAGTCCCAGAAAAGCCTGAAGTTCGCTTTTGGACTTGGGACTTGGGGCCTGCTGAATTGCTTTAAGCTTAGATTCAGCAGGATGGATGCCTTCAGCATCAATACGGAACCCCAGAAACTCTGTGGAAGTGACTCCAATCTTACATTTGTCTTGCTTTAGCTTCAGCCCCGCTTGGCAGAAACGCAGCAAGACAGCTCTAAGCCTTTCAGCCAGATTTTCAGATGATTCCACAGCGATGAGGACATCATCAAAGTACAGGCAAATGCCTGGAATATTGTGGAGCATTCGCTCCACCACACTCTGGAAGATGCCAGGGGCTACATTAACCCCAAACTGCAGCCTTTTAACTTTAAATGCTCCCCGGTGCATTACAATTGTTTGGCCCTCTGCCATTGCCTCATCAACTGGTAATTGTTGATAGGCCTGAGCCAAGTCAAGTTTGGCAAAAACGCGGCCTCCTTTGAGGGAGGCCAGAATGTGGCTCACCACTGGCACCGGATACGGGTACTGCTGCAATGCTTTGTTAAGTGTATACTTATAGTCCGCACAAATTCGGACTTCTCCATTGGCCTTCAGTGGCGTGACTATGGGGGTTTCCCATGGACTGCTGTCCACAGGCTCTAAAATGCCCTGCTGGAGCAGCTTGTCCAACTCTGCATTAATCTTGATCTTCAACGCGAAGGGCACCCGTCTGGGCTTAATCCTAATGGGTGTGACTGCTGGGTCTAAACGTAAAGCAATGGGAGGCCCCTTGTATGAGCCAAGCTCTGAACTGAACACATCAGCAAACTCCTTGCAAACTTCTGCAAGGCCTGTCGTTTGCAAACTGTGAAGTCCAGTCACTTGGATTCCAAGGGCCTCGAACAAATTGAGTCCAATAAGACTCGTACGATCACCCCCAACTACCACCACATCTAGCAACCCTTCAAAATTCCTACGCTGCACCTTGAGCGTGGCCTCCCCCTTCACGCTGACTCAGGAATTCTGGAAGTCAGTAAGAATTAAATTTGAAGGCCTGAGTTTAACTTGTAGGCTACTTCTACAACAAATCTTTTTGAAAGTGTCTTGGGAAATGATTGATAAAGCGGACCCTGTGTCCAACTCCATCGATAAGGGAACCCCTTGCAACTTCACATCAATGTGAAGTTTCTTCCTAAGCAGCCTATGGGCCCCGGTTTTAAAAATGCTTCTACGGGACGCACAAAAACCCACCCTGTTCTGGCTGGGGACCCTGGTACCTTTCTGAAGTAATTCTTCCAAAGACCGGTCCTTCTGGCAACCCAAACAGACAGAGGCAATGTGGCCTTGCCTACCACATGCCCGGCAAATGGCAGAGAGGAAACGGCAATCGGAGCGCTTGTGGCGTCCTCCACATCCGAAACACCAAGGGAATGAGGTTGCCTTGTCTCTGCCCTCTTGAGGCCTTCTCTCTGCTGGCTGCTGTAGGCGGTCCACCTCCATCTCTGGATCCTGTTCGGATTCTTCTTGAGTGACCTCTTGATGGATGGAGATCGAAGTTGGAGGGTTCTTGGTGAGCCGCAAGGCCTTCACAGCTCTGCCCGCTGCTTCTTCGGCTGCAATTTCCCTCAAGGCATCTTGGAAAGAGACGTCTTCCTTTGCGAAGATCTTCTGTTGCAGCTCACGACTTCTCAGTCCACAAACTAAACAATCCCGAAGTCTCTCTTCCAGATCCTTGAATTCACATGGCCTAGCTTTTATATTTTGGAGTTCGCGGCATTGAAGCAAGACACATGTTGTAATTAAGTACTTCTTTATTCGTTCCTCAACTCAACTCACTACCAAGCAGGCAAGCAGGCCTTTTATAGTCTCCCAAACCCAGGAAGTCCAGCCAATAGGGAAGAACCTTTTTTCGCGCCTTGCGCATGCGCACAAGTCCGGTGTCAGCCAGTCTGGTCCCAGGCAGCTTTTCGGTTGCCTGGGACCATTTGCAACATTCAGCAGGCCCAGGACACAACACCCCTCCCCCCTGGTTGAAACACGCCACAGAAGGCACAATAGCCCAATACAGGTGTCTTGGACAGGATAAGTGTTAAACACAAGTTTCTTTTACTGCGCATAGGCAGAGCACTTTATACTAACTCATAATAATAACAAATAAACTTTTAACCAAATAATTACAACAACCACTTTGTGGAACATAATTCTTTGACTAGTAAGGTGGCCTTTGGACTGATAGTAACCTTACATAACCTTTAAGGTATTTAGGTGGGCCTTTGGCCCTTTGTGACCGTCGCAGGGTCAGGGAGGGTGCCTGGCCTGACAGCTCACCTGCCAGTCTAGGCAGACCAGGACTTTGATGCCTTAGAATTCCAGGTGACCCACTCCGCTGCTGACTGGCTAGATCCTCTGAATCCAAGCCAGGTTTCCTCGGAGGGGTAGAATTCCCCAAGCCCAATGGTAGAGTGGAATTCTCCAAGTCCACAATGGACTCCTCTTGGGAACATTGTCCCTCGAGCCCGTGACCAGCATCAGAAGTGGCCTGCATTGCAGAAGTGCCCCAGTAGTCCCAGTCCCCTGTGTATGTGGCCAAGGTGCCAGAGTCAGGAGCCGCCTCCATGGCAAACCCCCTCTCTTGTGGCTCCCTGTTTGGAGTGCTTGCTGTATTGTGTGGATACCCCTGGTGAGACTCCCTGTCTGGAGCAATAACTGATGTGCGGAATGACCCCCTTTCTGGAGACTCCCTGTTTGGAGCAATAGCTGAATCCTGAGAATGCCCCCATTCAGTCACTGGACCCTGTGCATTAGCATGTGAGAACTCGCTGGAGCTGGGAGACTGAGGCCCAGAATGCAATTGATGACCCTCCCCCCCCAAGAGCAGAGCCAGGAGCAGAAAAGTTGTTGGACAACCGCCAGTGCAGTTGGTCAATATGGCGCCAAAGGACGCGTCCATCGCCCAATGCCACTTTGTATGAGAGTGGCCCTGAGACCTTGCATACAACAGCACTGACCCAGAGATGTCCAGGACCATAATTCCTTGCCCAGACTGGATCGCCCACCTAAAGCCTCCTAGGTGCCCACAGCTGTGACACCTGTGAAGCCACCCGGTCTGGGTGCAGTCTGTCCAACTTCGTGATGAGGCGTCGACCCCAGCGGAGTTCAGCTGGGCTCTTGCCAGTGGCAGTGCATGGTGTGGTGCGGTGTGCAAGAAGAAAATCTGCTAACCTGTACATGATTCTTTTGAGTGCATCTTTGGTGGTGCGTACCATCCATTCAGCTTGCCCGTTGGTGGAAGGGTGGAAAGGAGCTGATGTTGCATGCCGGATCAAGTTGGCCTGTAGGAAAACCTGGAACTCAAGAGAAGTAAATTGAGGGCCATTGTCAGAGACAAGGACATCAGGAAGTCCATGGGTAGCGAAGATTCCTCCCAACACCTGGATGGTCCTAACAGTAGTAGTGGAGGAGACAGGTACAACCTCTAGCCACTTGGAATAGCTATCCACCAGGATAAGGAAGAATTGCCCCTGAAAGGGCCCAGCATAATCTAAATGTACCCTTGACCAAGGGGGTTGCGTCTCCTCCCACCTGCATACAGGGGCCTGAGGCATTTCAGGCCGTGACTGTTGGCACACCTGGCACCCGTGCACCTGGGCCTTGATAGCTTTATCAAGCCCAGGCCACCAAAGATGGCTGCGTGCAAGCACTTTCATGCGCACAATACCCGAATGTCCCTCATGCAGAGAGAACAAGACTCTAGACCTCAGTGAGGCTGGGATAACTACTCTACTACCCCATAACAGGCACCCATTAAATGTGGACAGTCCATGCCTTCTTTGCCAGAAGCTTTGAAACGCAGCATCTGGACACGTGTCAGGCCATCCTGACAACACCCATGTCAGCACGCGTGTAAGCGTGTGATCAGTGGCAGTTTCTGCAGCCACGTCCCTAGCATTGAGGGGAGATTCAGGCAGTTCCTGAATAGAGAGAATATTAACAGCAGGTGCAGGATCTGTCTCTATTTGTGTGAGAGGTAGCCTACTGAGGCCATCTGCATGGCCCATTTCTTTCCCAGGTTTGTGAATGAGCGTGTAGTCATATGCTGACAGGAAAATGGACCACCTCAGCATACATGGGGGTATGATGTGTGGGGTTTGTTTGGTCATTGTAAACAACCCCAGCAAAGGCTTGTGGTCTGTATAGACCGTGAAGTGGCAGCCATATAAGAAATCATGGAATTTCTTTATGCCAGCCACTATGGCCTAGGCTTCTCTGTCAATCTGAGCGTAATTCCACTCTGCAGATGACAGAGTCCTTGAGTAGTAAGCCACAGGGACTTGTGTCCCGTCAGCCTTCAGGTGACTGAGTACTGCACCCACCCCATAAGGGGATGCATCACAAGTGATGCACACAGGCAGTTTCTCATTAAAATATGCTAATACAGCATTTGATGAGAGCAAGGCCTTGACCTCTTTAAAACTCCTGTCATGGACCTTAGTCCACTGCCATGGAGCTTGCTTATCTAAGAGCCAGTGTAACGGCTCAGCCACTGCAGCCTTATGGGGAAGAAAAGCATGATAGAAGTTGAGAAGTCCCAAGAAAGCCTGAAGCTCACTTTTAGACTTGGGACTTGGGGCCTCCTGAATGGCCTTCAGTTTGGATTCTGCAGAGTGGATGCCTTGAGCATCTATTTTAAAGCCTAAAAATTATGTGGAAGTAACTCCAATTTTGCATTTGTCTTTTTTCAATTTGAGGCCCACTTGGCGGAACCTCAGCAACACAGCCCGTAACCTCTCAGGCAAATTCTGTGATGACTCCCCTGCGATGAGGACGTCATCGAAGTAGGGTCACATCCCCGGAATACCCCTGAGCGTGTACTCCATGACGCTCTGAAATATGCCAGGAACAACATTCACCCCAAATTGTAACCTTTTTACCTTAAAAGCACCCCTTTGGGTCACTATTGTTTGGGCCTCAGCAGTTGCCTCATCAACAGGTAGCTGTTTATAGGCCTGTGCTAAATCAAGCTTTGCAAACAGCTTTCCCCCTTTGAGGGAGGCCAGAATATGACTCACTACCGGTACAGGATATGCATGCTGTTGCAAAGCTGTATTCAAAGTACGTTTATAGTCTGCGCAAATTCGGACTTCCCCATTAGCCTTTAAAGGCGTTACAATGGGGGTTTCCCATGGACTGGAGTCCACAGGTTCCAAGATGCCCTGCTGGAGCAGCTTGTCCAGCTCAGCATCAATCTTGCCCTTCAGGGTGAAGGGCACCCTCCTAGGCTTAATCCTAACCAGTGTGATGTTTGGGTCTAACCGCAGGGCAATGGGAGGCCCCTTGTATGAACCAAGCTCTGAACTAAACACATCCACAAACTCTCTGCAGACTTCTGCAATTCCTGTAGTTTGCAGGCTGTGTAGGCCAGTTACCTGGATTCCCAGGGCCTTGAACCAATCGAGTCCAATTAGACTCGTACGATCACCCCCAACAACCACTACATCTAATAGGCCTTGGAAAGCCTTACACTGCACTTTGAGCATGGCTTCTCCAAGTACATTAACCCTTGAATTTTGAAAGTCAGTAAGAATTAAGTTCGATGGCCTGAGTTTGACTCGAAGGCCACTACTGCTGCAAATCCTTTTAAAGGTATTGTGTGAAATGATCGATAGAGCGGACCCGGTGTCCAGCTCCATCGATAAGGGAACCCCTTGTAACTTCACATCAATGCGAAGTTTCTGTTTAACTCAGATGACCATCAGGTATACTACTGTGGGCAAGAATCCCTCAGAAGAAATGGAGTAGCCTTCATAGTCAATAAAAGAATAGGAAAAGCAATACTGGGATACAATCCCCAAAATGACAGAATGATCTCAATTCGAATCCAAGGCAAACCATTCAATATCACAGTAGTCCAAATCCATGCCCCAACCACTGGTGCTGAAGAGGATGAAATTGACCGGTTCTATGAAGCCCTACAGCACCTTATAGAATTAACACCAAAAAATGATGTCCTTATCATCATGGGGGATTGGAATGCTAAGGTAGGAAGCCAAAAGATAACCGGAATAACAGGCAAGTTTGGCCTTGGAGTACAAAATGAAGCAGGGCACAGGCTAATAGAATTTTGTCAAGAGAATACGATGGTCATAACAAACACTCTTTTCCAACAACCCAAGAGACGGCTCTACACATGGACATCACCAGACGGTCAACACAGAAATCAGATTGACTATGTGCTCTGCAGCCAAAGATGGAGAAGCTCTATACAGTCAGTAAAAACAAGACCAGGAGCTGACTGTGGCTCAGATCATGAGCTTCTCGTTGCAAAATTTAGGCTTAAATTGAAAAAAGTAGGGAAAAGCACTAGGCCACTCAGGTATGAACTAAATCATATTCCTGATGAATATACAGTAGAGGTGACAAATAGATTTAAGGAACTGGATCTGATAGACAGAGTGCCTGAAGAACTATGGATGGAAGTTCGCAACATTGTACAAGAGGTAGCAACTAAAACCATCCCAAAGAAAAAGAAATGCAAGAAAGCAAAATGGCTGTCTGAGGAAGCTTTGCAAATAGCTGAGGAAAGAAGGGAAGCGAAAGGCAAAGGAGAAAGAGAAAGCTACACCCAATTGAATACAGAATTCCAGAGAATAGCTAGAAGAGATAAGAATACCTTCTTAAATGAACAGTGCAAAGAAATAGAAGAAAACAACAGAATAGGGAGGACCAGAGATCTCTTCAAGAAAATTGGAGATATGAAGGGAACGTTTCATGCAAAGATGGGCATGATAAAGGACCAAAATGGCAGAGACCTAACAGAGGCAGAAGAGATTAAGAAGAGATGGCAAAACTACACAGAAGAACTATATAAGAATGAGCTTAACATCCCAGATAACCACAATGAGATGGTCACTGACCTCGAACCAGACATCCTAGAATGTGAAGTGAAATGGGCCTTAGAAAATCTGAGCAACAACAAAGCTAGTGGAGGTGACAGTATTCCAGCTGAGCTATTCAAAATCTTAAAAGACGATGCAGTAAAAGTGCTACACTCAATTTGCCAGCAAATTTGGAAAACTCAACAGTGGCCACAGGATTGGAAAAAATCAGTTTACATTCCAATTCCAAAGAAAGGCAATGCCAAAGAATGTTCAAACTATCGCACCATTGCACTCATTTCACATGCTAGTAAAGTTATGCTTAAAATCCTACAAGCTAGACTCCAGCAGTATGTGGATCGAGAACTACCAGAAGTACAGGCAGGATTTCGAAGAGGCAGAGGAACTAGAGATCAAATTGCCAACATACGCTGGATCATGGAGAAAGCTAGGGAGTTCCAGAAAAACATCTACTTCTGCTTCATTGACTATGCAAAAGCCTTTGATTGTGTGGATCACAACAAATTGTGGCAAGTTCTTAAAGAGATGGGAGTACCAGACCATCTCATTTGTCTCCTGAGAAACCTATATGCGGGTCAAGAAGCAACAGTGAGAACCGAACACGGAACCACTGATTGGTTCAAAATTGGAAAAGGAGTCCGGCAAGGCTGTATACTGTCACCCTGCCTATTTAACTTATATGCAGAGCACATCATGAGAAAGGCAGGGCTAGATGAATCAAAAGTTGGAATTAAGATTGCCGGGAAAAATATCAACAACCTAAGATATGAGGATGATACCACTCTAATGGCAGAAAGTGAAGAGGAACTAAAGAGCCTCTTGATGCGGGTGAAGAAGGAGAGTGCAAAAGTTGGCTTGAAACTCAACATTAAGAAAACCAAAATCATGGCATCTGGCCCTCTCAATTCCTGGCAAATAGATGGGGAAGAAATGGAGGTAGTGACAGATTTTATTTTTCTGGGCTCAAAGATCACCTCAGATGGGGACTGCAGCCAAGAAATTAAAAGACGCTTGCTCCTGGGGAGGAAAGCTATGGCAAATCTAAACAGCATTCTAAAAAGCAGAGACATCACCCTGCCAACAAAAGTGCATATAGTCCAGGCCATGGTTTTCCCAGTTGCAATGTATGGCTGTGAAAGTTGGACCATAAGAAAGGCTGAGCGCAAAAGAATTGAGGCCTTTGAACTATGGTGCTGGAGAAGACTCCTGCGAGTCCCTTGGACTGCAAGGCGTTCAAACCGGTCAGTCCTAGAAGAGATCAACCCCGACTGCTCTTTAGAAGGCCAGATCCTGAAGTTGAAACTCAAGTACTTTGGCCACCTAATGAGAAGGAAGGATTCACTGGAGAAGAGCCTAATGTTGGGAAAGATTGAGGGCAATAGAAGAAGGGGACGACAGAGAATGAGATGGCTGGATGGAGTCACTGAAGCAGTAGGTGTGAACTTAAATGGACTCCAGAAGATGGTAGAGGACAGGAAGACCTGGAGGAACATTGTCCATGGGGTCGCGATGGGTCGGACACGACTTCGCAATTAACAACAACAACAACCTGGGCCACGTAAGAACTCCAGCGTTCCAGATGAGCTGTGTCAAATTCAGAGAGACGGCCTAGTTTGGACATCGTTACTGCCCGGTAGCCTCGTCAACGCCTCATGCTGCAAAGGTTGAGAAGGGGTCCCTTTTGCCAAGCTCTCCTCCAGCATTCTCGTACTGGCAGGCAGAGTTGCACTCTCCGCACGCCAAACTTCCCAGCACTTCAGGCCTTCCGTGGTGAGTCAGCCTATCTTCTTTCATTGTTTTCCTTGCAGCACATCCCACCTTCATCGCCAATGTTCTGTTTCCAAGTAAAACGCATTGAGACGAGGCAGGAGTAACAAGCAGTCTTGTCTTTATTCAATTCACAACAGAACCAAAAACAAAATGGCGTGGATTGCTCTTATACCCCTTTGCAGGGACAGTATCACCCAATCAATGCAAGGCATTTCTCTCGCCTTGCGCATGCGCAAGGCGGGAGACAGCCTGTCTGGTCCCGGGCATTCACATGGTCCGCCCGGGCCTCTCTGCAGCCTCCTGCACCTGCTGAGTGACTCAGCAGGCCCAGGACATAACACCCATGGTCACATGATCAAAATTTGGATGCTTGGCAACTGGTTCATCTTTATGACGGTTGCAGTGTCCTGGGATCATATGATCCCCTTTTGCAACCTTCTGACAAGTAAAGTCAGTGGGGGAAGCCAGATTCACTTAACAACCGTGTTACTAACTTAACAACTGCAGTGATTCACTTAACCACTGTAGCAAGAAAGGTCGTAAAATAAGGCGAAACTCATTTTACAAATGACTCATTTAACAAAATTAAGAAATTTTGCACTCAATTGTGGTCGTAAGTCGAGGACTACCTGTAGCATTTCTCTCTCCCTCTGACTGAAGAGCTGGTCATCACTAGAACCAGCACAAATACTTGAATAGCCAACTTTTGCTACAATTCCTACATCTGTTATTTTTATCCAAATGAATTTAAGATGAAGAGCCCTCAGAATTGCCTCCAGGGTCTAATAATATGTGGGTTTGATCTTGGGAGACAGAAGGAAGAGCTGCAGCTTAGACTGATGAGAGCAATCTGAGTCCAGAATAGAGATGGGGTGGCGATAGCATCTCAGAAGGGACCCTCCCTTGTTTTCAGCAAAGTAAAGAAAGGGAGAGATCCGTGGTGGGATTCAGCCGGTTTGGACCACTTTGGCAGAACCGGTAGCTAATTTTTTTTTTATTGAGAATTTTTAAAAGTTTTTACAAATAACAAAAAAAGAACAATAACAAACAAAAAAAACAAAACAACCCTCACCCAACCCCTCCCAAACCACCCCCTCCATCCCCCCCCCCGAGCTTCCCAGAGCTGAATATAGGCTTAATTAAAATTTTAAGAAACCTAAACAAATTTTAACAACTTATAAAATAGTTAATAATAAAATATATATGACATAAACATTAAAAAGAAAAAATACTTAAAAAGGAAAAAAAAAGAAGAAAGAAAGAAAGAAGAGAAGAAATAGGAAAAAGAATAAAAAGGAAAAAAGAGAAAACAATCTATAAAATATCAAAAATTATATACAAGTTATAAAAAAGCTAAATGATATTTTTTTATATCCAATTTATGTTGTATAAAATTTATCCATTTTTCCCATACAGCAAAAAATTTCTCTTGCGATTGCTCCTTTAAAAAAGCCGAAATCTTTGCCATTTCCGCCAGATAGGAAACTTTAAAAAACCACTCTTGCAAGGTAGGCAAAGGTTCCTTCTTCCAATATTGCCCTACTAACAGCCTTGCGGCTGTAATCAAATTTAACATCAATATAACCTCCTTAGTATCACAATCAGTAACAATACCTAACAAAAATAATTGCGGAGTAAATTTTACCCTCCTTCTAAAAATTCTTTGAATATTCCACCATATCTTAATCCAAAAAGCTTTTATATTTTTACACGACCACCAAATATGATAATAAGTGGCGTCCAAACAGCCACATCTCCAACATTTAGGCTGTAAATCAGGGTACATAAGAGACACTTTTTGTGGATCAAGGTGCCATCTATAAAACATTTTATAAAAATTCTCCCTTAAGTTCTGGGCTTGTGTAAATTTAACATTCCTCACCCAGATAATTTCCCAGGTATCCAGTGGGATTGGTTCACCAAAATTTTGTGCCCATTTAATCATACAATCTTTGATTAATTCAGATTCTGAATCCAATTCCACTAGAACCCCGTAAATCCTCTTAATGTGAGTTTCTCTTTGATCCTTTACTTGTTTAAAAAGATTTTCATCTTCTCTAAGCCAGCCCATATTACAATCCATCTTCCATCTGTCCACTATTTGTCTATATTGAAACCATGAATAGGTAATATTTTCATGTACTAAATCTTCCAAAGATTTTAACTGCCAATTTTGACCATCCCATCTAAGTAATTGTGTATAAGAAACCCTATCCATTTTAACTCCTCTCCTTATCCCCTCTATCGCATGCCAAGGTATAGCACATAAAGGTATTTTAAAATCACTCTTATAATACTTCCTCCAAACCCGAAGTAAAGAGATCCTTATAATATGTGATTTAAAAACTCGATCCACTTTTTTATTAAAAATTAAGTAGGCATGCCATCCAAAAAGTAAGTCCCAACCCTCCAGATGGAGTATTTCTACATTTGTTAAATTTACCCAATCACTAATCAATGTTAAGACCACAGCATCATAATATAATTTCAAATTCGATACCTTGAGTCCACCCTTCTCACGAAAATCTTGCATAATTTTAAGCTTTACCCTTGGTTTTTTCCCTGCCCAAATAAATGTATTAATGCCTTTCTGCCATTCATTTAAGTTAAGCTCATTCTTTAAAATAGGTAGCATTTGAAACAAAAAAAGAAATTTTGGTAGGACATTCATTTTAATCACTGCAATTCTACCCATAAGAGATAGCTGTGACTTATCCCAATTCTTCAAATCTTTCTGTACCCTGATCCACAACTTTTCATAATTATTCTTATACAATTTTACATTAGAAACAGATAAAGTAACCCCCAAATATTTTACCTTATCAACAACTTCAAAATCTGTTAAATTAACCAAAATCTGCTTGTCCCGGTTAGTCATGTTTTTAGGTAATATTTTAGTCTTATTATTATTGATTTTAAAACCCGAAACACATCCATATTGATGAATCAGTTGTAGTAACTTTACTACAGAATAAGTAGGTTGAGACAGAGTAACCACCAAGTCATCTGCAAAAGCTCTTAACTTATATTCTTTTTTGTTAACTTCTATTCCTTTTATTTCCTGCGACTCTCGAATTTTAATCAACAAAATTTCCAATGTTAAAACAAACAATAACGGTGACAATGGACATCCCTGTCTTGTACCTTTTTCTATTGTAAAAACCTCTGACAAACCCCCATTAACAATAAGTTGTGCCGTTTGTTTTTGATATATAGCACCTAGAGCTTGTGATATTTTTTCTCCAAAATTCATCTCCTCAATTAATCTTAACATAAACTGCCAATTCAGTTGGTCAAAGGCTTTTTCAGCATCTAAAAATATCAGCCCTGCAGAGATTTGGTTATTCTTATCTAAATATTCTAATAAGTTAATAATTTGTCTAACATTATTTTTCATATACCTTCCGGTTATAAAACCCGATTGATCCTTATGTATAAGCTGCTGCAAAACCCTCATAAACCTATTAGCTAAAATTTTTGCAAAAATTTTATAATCCACATTTAAGAGAGATATAGGCCTATAATTCTTTGGTAAGGTAAGATCTTGATCCTCTTTTGGAATTAAGGATATAAAAGCACTGCGCCATGACGGAGGAATCTCTAAACCCTGTAATATATTATTAAAAAGCTCACATAAAGGTTGAGTCATCTCTTCTACTAAGGTTTTATAATAAATGGATGTCAAACCATCCGTACCCGGCGCTTTACCTAATTTTAATTGCTTAATAACTGTCACAATTTCCTCATTAGTAATTAAACCATTGATTTCTTGTTTCTGATCTTCTGTTAGTTTAGGAAAGTTAGCCTCACTTAAATAATTATTTATATCTAAAGTTTGTACATTAGTACTCTTATATAATTTCTGATAATAATCTAGAAAAGATTTCTTGATCAGCTCTTTCTGATACACTAATTTACCGTTATAATTTATTTTATCTATAATTCTCTGTCTCTGTTTCTTTCTTAATTGATAGGCCAACCATCTCCCTGGTTTATTAGCATTACAAAATGTATTTTGTTTCATAAACATTAGATTAGTTGCGGCTTGATCAGCCATCAACATATTAAATTGTGTTCTTAACAGCTTTATAGCTTCTTTAACCTTTTCATCTGAAGGATTTAAAATCAAAAACTTCTCTTTTAGTTTAATCTCATCTTCCAATTCTTTGCGTTTCTGAATCTGCTTTTGTCTATAAACATTATTCATCTTTATCAAGATCCCACGCATGAAGGCTTTACCTGCATCCCATACCATTGATATTGATGTTCCCTTATACATATTTAAAGCAAAGTAATCCTTTAAGCACTCCTTTAATTTTTGAACATTTTTTTCTTGTTTAAATAAGTTCTCATTCACCCTCCAGGATCTCCTCTCCTCTTTTTCGACAGCCAGTTCCATCCAAACTGGACTATGATCCGTCAGTGACCTAGGAAAAATTTTTACATTCTTTACCCTATTATATAAGTCTGTTGTAATAAAAAAAAATCAATCCTTGAAAAAGATTGGTGTCTATCTGAGAAGAAGGTAAAATCTCTCTCCTCTTGGTTACGTTCACGCCAATAATCCCTCAACTCCCAGTCCTCTTTCAAATCAAAAAAGGCTTTAGGTAATTTAGCCTGTTTGAAGAAAGTAGAAGAACCTTTTTTGTCCTTTTGTGTATCTAAAACACCATTCCAATCTCCCATTAATATCACAGACCTATAGTCCAGCGAAGTTATTTTCTGATGTAACAATCTATAAAATTGTTCCTGTTGCTGGTTTGGTGCGTACAATCCCACTATAAGTATTTTCTTACCATATAGACCAAGTTAAATCATAACATATCTTCCTTGAGGATCTGATTCTACCAGGCAGGCTGGTAGACTTTGCTTAACATAAATAACCACACCCCCTTTTTTCCCAGGGGCAGGAGATGCAAAATGAGATCCCAAGCGAGCATTAGCTAAATATTTTTGATCTTTAAGTAAGATATGAGTTTCCTGTAAGCAAATAATATAATTATTATGTTGCTTTAGATAATAAAAGATTTTCTTTCTTTTCTGCGGGGAATTGAGGCCGTTAACATTCCAGGTCAGGAACTTTGCCATCTCCCTTGACCAGGAGCCTGGAGAAAACTGCCTGAAGATCTGCCACTGAAGAATGTGTTGCAGAACTCTTGGGTCTTGCTCCTCCCACCGGCATTGAAACACTCTCATGAGAAGATTCTTTAGCTTCTTTCTTCTGTTGTTCCTTTTCCTTACGTTTATGTGCTGCGCGGGTCATTCTCTGCTCTTTAACCTCTGTTTGGCGCAGCCATTCCACCTGTGATTTTCCAGCAGCCATCAAACCTAGTCCTTCAGACTGCTGTTCCACCTCTTTGCCGCCCAGAGCTTTCTGAATCATAGATGGAGATGAGCCTGCTCCCAGGACCGTATTATAAAATTCTTTGGCTTTAGCAACCGTATTAAGTCTGTAACGTGTCCCCGCATGGCTCAAAACAATACCCATCGGAATCTCCCATCTGAATGGCATCAATCTTGTTTTAAGTTCATTAGCTAAAAAAGCAAAGTCTTTTCTATTTCTTAAAATTTTAGATGGGATTTCCTTTAGAATGATGACATCTTGGGCAGCAATCTGGAACCTCTTATTATAAAAAGCTTGTATAATCTCATTACGCAGAGACCTCTTTGAGAAGTAAATCACCACATCTCTTGGCAAATTCTTTTGTTTCGCAATCCAAGAATTAACTCTGTAAATTTTTTCCACTTCTCTACGTAATCCATCATTATCCCTATTCAGAACAACAGCTAGATCATTCATCACCATCTCCATCAGGTCTTGATTCATGTCTTCTTTAAGACCCCTAATTCTCAAAGCATATTCCATTTGCCTATACTGAGACATAAGAATATCCTCTTGTGAAGTTTCCATCTTTTTTTCCATATCTTGAAATTTATACTCGAGGTCTACTTTCTCTGCAACTTCTTCCACTCTGGAATCCAACTTCACGACCACAGAAGCCAATCCTGATAAAGCTGTAACTATGTCTTGCCTCAGAATAATATTATTCTCCACTAAAAGCTCCTTCATTTCCTCTTTAGTTTCAGATTTATTCTGTTCAAGAAGATCTTTGTTCTGTTTAAAAAGGTCCTTCATTTCCTCTTTACTTTCAGACTTGCTCTGTTCAAGAAGTTGCTTCATTTCCTCCCTGATTTGAGAGACAGCATTTCCCATTATATCTTTAATATCTTGTGCAGACAAGGCTGGCAAGGGAGGAGAAGATGGAGGTGTAACCTTAGGTTGCAGCACTGGTGGTGTAACTTTAAGTTGTTGTTGTACAGTTGCAATTACAGGAGAAGAAACCACCTTAGAGACTATAGAAGCTGGTTGTCTCTTTGAAGCCATTTTTTAAAAAGTCTTATTCTCTCTTTCTTTCTTCTTAAAAAAAAAGATACTAAAATCCTTAAAATTAAAAAAAGGACCAGGGAGAGTGCAAAAAAAAAAAAAAAAAAAAAACTTCCAAAGCGCTTTAAAAGAAAAAGGAAAAAAGAAACTTGAAAGAGAAAAAAACTGTGCTCATTTAAGTCCGTTCTTTCTTTCCGGAAAGGAAAAAAAAAAAAGCACTTTCAAAACGCCATTTTACTTTCACTCTCACTCTCCACCGAAAAAAAAAAACAAAAGAAAAAAAAATCAGCATAAGCTAAAAGAGAAATAAAAAGAAATACAACTCTAACTCTAAGTAAAATCCTTTAAACAGTTCTGTCCCCTTTAAAAATCACTCACCAGAAAACTTTAAGCGCGGAGATGGTAGCGGCGTTTCACTTTGTTTCCGAAGAAACAAAGACAGCTGGGAGGCGGAGAAAGCACGAATTCCGAGGGAACACTCTTTCTACCCTCCCCCCAAAAATCCAGGGGGGGTTAAGAGGTTCTACCTCTATTCGTGTGGTCTCTACCCCTTCCCTTCGCCTGGGAAGGGGATTTCGAGCCGCGGGCCAGCTGATGCACGCTGTGCTCCGCAGATCTGACGCCGTCCCAGGAGGACGGCTACAAGGTAGCCGCCATCATCATCGCTGACCACCGGAAGCTCCCGGTAGCTAATTTTTTGTTGCCGAGGCCCAGAATGGATTTCTGGAAGTGGCATCACACAGAGAACCGGTTGTTCACATATTTGAATTCCACACTGGGAGAGATACTTTCAGATTTGCAAGATTCTGTTACTGTGACCTTACAATGCAGGTTGTCCCTCAACTTACAACCAAAATTGCAGCCAGAAATTCTGTTACTAAATAAGGCTGTTGTTAAGTGAGCCGTGCTGGATTTTATTATCTTTTTTGCCTCAGTTGTTAAAGGAATCACTGCAGTTGTTAAGTGCAGTCATTAAAGGAATCCAGCTTCCCCCGTTGACTTTGCTTGTTGTGGCAATCACATGACTACAGGATTCTCCAACCCTCACAGAAAGCATGCTGGCTGCCCAGTGCCTGAATTTGGATCCCGTAACCATGGGGATGCAGCGATGCTTGTAAGTACAAGGACTGGTTGTAAGTCACTTTTTTCAGTGCCATTGTAACTTTGAACAGTCGCTAAATGAATGGTTGTAAGCTGAGGACCACTTGTAAAGGTAGCCTTAGGGCTCGTGGTTAGTGCTTTTTGTCTGAGTTGCCTCAAATGGCTACCTCATAGCTAGATGCCTCCAAGGAGGCCCAAAATAAGAGGGGAAAAAAGCAAAAGTGCTTTTCTCAGCCAGAGAACAAGTATTTCATTTACAACAGTTCATTTAGTGATGGTTCAAAGTTACAATGGCACTGAAAAAAAATGACTTAGAATCAGTCCTCGCACTTACAACCATTGCAGCATCTCTGTGGTCATGTGATCAAAAGTCAAATGCTTGGCAATAAAGTCATATTTATGAAGGTTACAGTGTCCTGGGGGTTGTATGATCCCCTTTTGTAACCTTCTGACAAGCAAAGTCAATGGGTAAGCCAGATGCACTTAACAACTGTGTTACAAAATTAACAACTGCAGTGATTCACTTAACACATGTGGCAAGAAAGGTCATAAAATCAGGCAAACATAAATTTTGGGCTGAACTGTGGAGACTACCTGTATTTGGTAGAAGATCGCCTTTAAACATGGAGGCTGGTTGCCTTTCACCCTCCCAGTTTGTTCAAAGGTGGATTAGAATAAGGGGAAACCAGCTAAAATTTCCCCCTCAAACCTATCATTTCAGTCACCAACGATCAGTTTATCTCACAGATAAGCTTAAACAGGGGAGGGAAATATTCTGAAAATATTCACTCCCCTTGGGGCTTCTTTGAGGAAAAGAGGGATAAAATAACACAATAAATACAGGACATTCAGAATAGGGCCTGACACTCTCTTCTAATCTTGTAAAATACAAGGAACAGGGACGTATTTAAAACAACTTTAGTATTTCATGGAAAATACTCAGTTGAAAAAAATTGTTCTCAGCCTGACTTTAAGTAGGTTCTCATTTCTGCTTCGGTGAACTGTAATTCTCCCAGCTATTAGACATGACACTTAGTCTCATTGTGAAAGGCAAAACTATCGATCCATTTGAGTCTCCCTTGAGCAGATGGAGAAGTTATACACTTTTCCCTCCTATCTGAACGATGATAGAACAAAAGTAACAGTACTGTAGAAAGTTATCATTTATTTATTTTTTTAGTATAGACCTAGTTTCTAAAAGACTTTGTGCAAGGACAGCTAATTTCTGAATTCTTAGGGAACGGAGCCGAGTCCTTTACGAATGGGGCCTATGTATTGCAAGCAATATGAGATGCTAGAATGAAATACATCGTTCCAGACTATAAATGGAAAAATCACATCTGTCAGTGCTTCTGTGTATGTGTTTTAAATCACTCTGCAAATAGAATAATGGCACAGCAGGCAAACTATCCTCCCTAATATAGTACATTCCGATATACAGGATGAATATTTCATGAGACAGCATTCCTTTATACAGTATTTATTTAGCTTTTTATTATAAAATTGATCCATGCTTTTCTGCTTGTAGAAATACTCAAGGTGGTTTACAATGATTTAGAACGGTTAAAATCAATACAATTTAAATCTGAATAAGTCCTCTATCATTGAAACCCTTTACAGCAGAGGTCCCCAACCTTTCTGGCATCAAGGATCAGTTTCAGAAGAAAATTGTCTTCCACGGATTAGGGGTGGTGGTGGTTTTGTGAGCATTCTACATCCCACGCATGCGTAGATGAAGCTTCACTTGCTCACCCACTGCCTATATGGCCTGGTTGCTTAGAGGTCATGGACCGGTACCGGTCTGCAGCCAGAGATTGGGGACCCTTGATTTACAGCTTAAAAACTTGGTGAAAAGATGCACTTTGCCATATTCTTCTTTGAGTAATGGGAGGGAGCAAAGCCACCTCTTTGAGAGGCCCTTTCTGTAGCATGACCACTCCACAACAGAAGGGCACGTACTAGTAGTCAAGCTTCTGGCAAAAGAGACAATTTCAAATGGGCTTCTAAGTAACCTGTCAGGTTCATAACAGGAGAGGCGGTCCTGCAGTTATTCAAGCCTTAAGTCTGTTTTGGGGTTTGGTCAATACAAATAACCCTCAACTGATGATCCCAATTGGGACCAGAATTTCTGTTGCTAAGCAAGGTGGTTGTTAACTGAGCTGTGTCTGTTTTTATGACCTTTGCCACAGCTGTTAAGTGAATCACTGCAGATGTTAAGTGAATCTGTCTTCCTTCATTGACTTTGTTTATAGAAAGCCAAATCCTTTCACAAGCCATGCAGATGTTGGAAGAAAAGTCTTCATCATGGTTCAGTCCAAGCCAGGGATAAACAACATGGCGACTGCTTTAGAAAGAAGGTTGCAGTTTATTGAAGAGGAGAGCCAAACAGAAAGATGGCTCTGGCAGAAAAGAGAGAGAGCACATGTAGGGAGTGGGTTTTTATACCCTCTGGAGCCTTTTGTTTGGAGTCGTTTCCTGTTCCTGTTTGAGGTTATTTCCTGTGTCATGTATTCTGACCTGAGTCTGGGTGTGCCCTTTGGCATCTGTGGGTTAATCCTATTATGTCCTGTCTTTGAGTTTGGGTGGGGTATGTAGATTTTAGGTCTCTTTGTCTTCCTAAGCTTCTAGCTTTGACCTTCCTGGTGGTTTACATCTGCATTTCTAAAGAGCTGGTTTCTGCTTGGGGGAGGGAGACCTGGGGCTATTAAGAAAAACTGGGCATGCTTTTCTGCCACTTTAAGATCCTTTGAGGAAATATATTTTCTTGCCCTTTTAATATTTCCTTCTCTGGGGGGCTGACTTCCCACACAGGTAAACCTCAGCAAGTGACCGTGTCATACAGCCACCATTCACAGTTAGAACGCTGATGAAAAAATTTGTGGAACATGATTTATGACTTAATAAGTGACGTGAAGTCACCAGTTTGATTTATTCAATAAACCACGGTTAAGCAAGAGAGAGGTTAGTTTTACCTCTAAACCCAGTCTCTTCACTGCCTGCCTTATGGAATATTCATTTCCTCTTCTAATTTAAAAATCAGGATAGCATAAAAACCACTCATTTAAAAATCAAACTAGGGAGGGAGCTTGTTTTGCAGACAAGCATATATTTCAGTCAACAGCTGCTGGTGGTGAGATAAAAAGCTGTGTACCTCATGATGCCTTATTTTAAAATAAAATAAATTAAAGATGAAACATTTGCAGGGCATGAAGGTTCATTTATCAACATATGTATTTTAGAGACATGATCTGTTTTGCCAACTTCTGAAATTTCTAAGAAGCCAGTAAATGATGAAGAGTGTAAGGACCCACCCCACTTTGCATCTTAAGAAGACAGAACTCTTGGAATAATTCTTCCAACAGGAATCCTTTATTAAGAGAAAATGGTTGCAGGCATGCTAGACAGGACTTGGGGTCCAAGCTCTCCCATTCAAGGTTTTAAGGGGTTCCCCAGTAGTCCCACCCAATCAACCCCCCTTCCAGTGATAGTTTCAAGTATCACAATTCCACCCCGTTTCTTCTTTCTTCCGTCTGGATGGAGACTTCAGATAACTACATGAAAGGCAAATACTCTTCTTTGTTAATGCTAATGTTCTCTGGTGCTAACGCTTTGAGGTTACAATAGGTTACAATAAACA
The DNA here is from genome assembly GCA_024509115.1 of Crotalus helleri. Lineage (NCBI taxonomy): Eukaryota > Metazoa > Chordata > Lepidosauria > Squamata > Viperidae > Crotalus > Crotalus helleri. The sequence continues at coordinate 4,782,369 of JAKSXO010000028.1, forward strand.
CACATTCAGCATTCAGCTCTTTGAAGTCTACTGAAGGAAGTGAGGGCCATAAAGCCCCTTTGTTCTCCCCCTTCTCTCCCTCTTATGGCAGAATCCAAAGAAGGCAGAATTGGGAGTTTCTATATTTAATAATTAAAGATGAAATATGATTGGATTCTGACATCCGGCCCCTCTTAAAAATAAGAGAGATCCACCTGAAAGAAAACACAAGTATAAAATTTAGTCAGGCTTGTTAGGATACTCTGTGTGAAACTTCTTCAATAGCTTCGGGGCTCTGACATGACGTTTATGGACCCACTCATTTTGTGAGGGAGGGAGGTGTTTCCAGGCAACTAGGTACTGAGTTGCTCCATGATATCTCCTAGAGTCAAGGACTTCCTTTATTTCGAAGTGTTGTTCACCCTCCACCATGATTGGAGTTGGTGGGGGGGGGGGATTTTTGGCCGTAGAGGTGACTGATGCTCTCTTTTCAGCAAGCTGCAATGAAAAATTGGGTGTATTTGCCTGAGATTTTTGGGTAATTCTAATTCTACTGTTACTGGATTTATGATTCTTTTAATTGGAAAAGGTCCTATGTATTTTGGTCCAAGTTTTTTACAGGGCTGTAGGGACTTTAGGTATTTTGTAGATAAGTACACCATTTCTCCTATAATGAATGGTGTAGGCTCAACCCTTTTTTTATCGGCTTGTGTTTTGTAAGCCTGCCTAGCTTCATCTAGTGCTTTTCTGACTATTGGCCAGGTGTTTTGTAATTTTTCCATCCATTCTTTCAGCGAGGGGATCGTTGGTTCGTTTGGGGTTAATTCTGGCATGGGGTTGAAACTTTGACCGGTGGCTATTTGAAAAGGAGTGTAACCTGTGCTGGAGTGGACTGCATTATTGTAGGCAACTTCTGCAAAAGGGAGTAAGTCCGCCCACTCGGTCTGCTGGAAACTAAGAAAACATCTTAAATATTGCTTAAGTACTGAGTTCATTTTTTCAGCCCCCCCATTTCCTTGAGGGTGGTGGCTAGATGTCAGTCCCTGAGTGGTTCCTAAGAGGGATAAAAATTCCTTCCAAAATGCAGACGTAAATTGCACTCCCCTATCAGAGATGATGCGTTGGGGTGCCCCGTGCAATCTGTAAATGTGCTGGATGAAAAGTTTTGCTAAGGCCTTTGCAGTGGGAATTTTTTGGCAAGGGATAAAGTGCACCTGTTTGGAAAATAGGTCCGTGACTGTCCAGATAACAGTATTCCCATTGCTTTCAGGCAATTCCACTATAAAATCCATGGCTATTTCCCTCCAGGGGGCTGAGGGACTTGCCACTGGTTGTAACAGCCCTGGCGATTTCCCTTGCAACCTCTTTGCTGATGCACAGGTTGGGCAGCTGGCAACATAACTTTCTATGTCCTTTTTTATTGATGGCCACCAAAATTGCCGTTTAATTAAGTGTAAAGTTTTTACAAATCCAAAATGCCCTGCTGATTTTGTGTCATGGCAAAGTTGCATGAAAGTTAGTCTTTGAGTTGTTGGTATATATAACTTTTCCCCTACCCAAGGCAATCCGTCTCTCATTGTGCACACATGTTTGTTTTTCTGGAACCAATCATCTGTTTCCAAACTTTTTCTGAATTCAATCCCAGTTTGGCTGTCCAGTTGTGGTTTTATTTTGGCTTGGGTTCTTGTGGTTACTGGCGCTGCCAGTTGTGACTCTGCCATTATTGGTCTAGAGTCTGTGGTTCGTGCGCTGTTATATTGGGGCATGCGAGATAGTGCATCTGCCAGGAAGTTCTTTCTTCCTGGTAAATGTTTGAGCTTAAATTGGAATTGGTGAAAATGCTGGGACCAGCGGGCTTGTTTGGGATTGAGTTTCCTGGAAGTTTTCAGGGCTTCCAAATTTTTGTGATCAGTCCACACCTGGAAGGGGATTTTGTTGCCTTCCAGGAACTGTCGCCATGTGAGTAATGCCCAACGTATCCCATAAGCCTCCTTCTCCCATACGGGCCAGCGCTGTTCTGTTTCCGTGAGTTTCTTGGATGTATATGCACAGGGTTGCAATACTGCATCATCATTTTCTTGTAATAGCACAGCCCCCACTGCCACATCACTTGCATCTGCCTGTATTATGAAGGGCTTGTCCATGTCTGGGTGCCTTAGTACTGGTTCGGCAGAAAAAAGTCTCTTTAGTCTCTCAAACGCTGCTTGGCACTCCATTGTCCATGTTAGTGGCTGGCTAGGTTTTACTGAGGATGTTCCCTTCGTTTTTAGTAAGTTAGTGAGGGGCAAGGCTATCTGTGCAAATGAGGGGATGAATTGGCGGTAAAAATTTGCAAAGCCCAGGAAACTTTGTAGTTGCTTTCTTGTGCGGGGTGGTGCCCATTCTAATACTGCTCTGACCTTCTCTGGGTCCATTTCAATGCCCTGTGGGGATATGCGATAGCCTAGGTAGTCTATCCTTTCCTGGTGGAATTCGCATTTTGAGAGTTTGGCATATAGGTGAGCGGCTCGCAGCTTCTTTAAAACCGCTCTGACAAGTTTGACGTGTTCTTCTTTTGTTTCGGTAAAGATAAGAATGTCGTCCAAGTAAACAAGGACCCCCTTAAACAGGTGCTCCCTTAGAACGTCATTGATTAATTGCATAAAGACTGCAGGGCCCCCTTGTAATCCAAATGGCAAGACTTTGAATTGATAGCACCCCATGGGGCAGTTAAATGCAGTCTTCCATTCGTCCCCTTCCTTGATTCTCACGCGATAGTAAGCTTCCCTTAAGTCTAGTTTAGAAAAAATTTTCCCTTTCGATAGGTGTGACAGCATGTCTTTCATGAGGGGCAGCGGGTATAGGTTGCTTTCACTGATTGTGTTCAGGGCCCTATAATCCACGCATAAACGTAAAGAGCCATCCTTCTTCTCTCTAAAAAGGACCGGGGCAGCCACTTTAGGCTTAGCTGGTTCAATGAAACCTCTCTCCAGGTTTTTTTTTATAAATCTTTCCATTTCCTCCTTCTCCTTTGGGCTCATGGAGTATAATCTGGGTTTCGGGAGTTTTGCCCCAGGCTTGAATTCAATGGTACAGTCTGTGGGTCGGTGGGGGGGAAGCTCATTCGCCCTCTCCTCACTGAAGACTTCAGCAAGGTCCCTATATTCCTCTGGTATTTCTGTTAATCTTATTTCCTCTCCTATGGATGCTTTTTCTATTCTTGATTCTGGTAGCCTCCCTTGGGGTTTTAAGTCCATAGGGTCCCCCTTCGGGAATTTGATTTCTGTCGTCCTCCAATTTACCCAGGGGTTCCATTTTTTCAACCATTCCATCCCTAGAATCATTGGGCATTCCATACCTGGGGTCACCACAAACGTTAAGTCCTCTTCATGGTTGCCCAGGGAGAGGTGTATTGGCAGAGTGGCTAGGGTAGCTGGCACCCCCCCTGCTATGGATCCATCTAGCTGGCCAAATGAGATTGGTTGTTCCAGTCTCCTGGATGGGATGCCCAGATTCCCCACTAGTGTTGGGCTAATGAGGCAGCGGGTGCAGCCAGAGTCTATTAAGGCTTTCACCTTCACAGCTTCGGGCATGGGGGGGATTAATATAGTCACTGTTTTGAAGATGGGTGTGATGCGTCCACTTACCAGGGGTTCGCCTTCCGAGCTGTCATCTGAGGCATCCACCGTCCCTGTGGTGTAGGCTGGAGTTCTTTCCCCTTGGTGAGCAGAGGTGGGGGTTTCTGCAATTTCCATCATTTTCATGGCTGTTTCTTTTGGCTTAGCTGAATACCCTCTGGGTTTGTTGATTGGGGATCTGTCTGGGTTGTGCTGGGGGGCCTTTGAGCGGCATTCTACAGCTCGATGCCCTTCTCTTCCGCACTTGAAACACCCCATCTGCTTCTTGGCTGTATCCGATGATTTCACCGGTTGGTGTGTCAGCTCAGGCGGGGGGCGGCTCCATTGTTTTCCTCGGCGATGCCTCTTCAATATGTCGATCTCTGCTTCCTCTGCCAAGACGTACCATTCCTCAAGTCGATGTGGGTCTCCTCGGGGCAGGCAAGCATCATATAGATCATAGTTTAGTCCGTCTTTGAAACGGCCAAGGAGGATGTCTTCTGGCCAATTCAGTTTGCTGGCAATGGCCCGGAATTCTTGTGTATACTCAGCCACTGGGCGTTTGCCCTGCCTCATCGTTGTTATTCTTTCACGGGCTTTGCGATCAGCCAGGGGGTCTTCAAATCGTCTTCTCAAAGAGGACATGAAACGGTTGAAGTTACTGAGTTCTGGGGCATTGGAGTCATGCAAGTTCACTACCCAATCCGCAGCTGGTCCATCCAGGGCAGATTGCACGATCCGGATGCGGGCTTTGTCGCTGGGAATATCCTGCCCATATTCCTCCATGTAGCTGAGGACTTGGGTTAGGAAAAACCCCAAGCGTGTTGGCTCCCCTTTGAATTTCACTTCCAATGGTGGACGTCTTGGAATGGATCGGTGCCTCTGTTGTGGGTGGTAGTGCCTTCCGTCCAGATTGCCATCTGTGGTCCGGTAGGGGGTGGGAGCTCCTGGATCAGTAGATGTCCCTGGGGTTGCAGGTTCCACGTCCCCCTCGGTGTCTCTCCCTTTGCGGCTCCAGGAACTGGGGCAGCCGTAGGGTTCAGTATTCTCCTCTCCTAGGGAGCTGAGAGTTCTCTTCATCAGGTCAATAGCTTTCTCTAGGATCCAGTCTGAGTACGGTGCCCAGCTTCCTCCCTCTTCACTTGCGTGCAGGGATTTCTCCATCTCCTGCTTCCATTCTGGTTGCTTGGTCCCCCGTCTCAGGGTCACCTTTCTTGATTCCTTTCCCCACTCACTTTTCTTTCCAACGCCCATCGACCAGCGAGGCTTGTGGTCCTGTGTCTCCACCACTTCTTCTCCTGAGGAATCTGGCCTCTCGGATCCCAACATCTGGCAAGGTTCCAACTGGGTCAGCGGCTCTCTTTCCAGGGAGTTTTCCCCCTCTCTTGCTCCATTGTCTGACATGGTAAATTTTTGCAAAATCCCCCGGCAAGGGTCTTCCTTCCAGGTGGATTAATTTTGCAAGTCCTGTCTAATGTAAGGACCCACCCCACTTTGCATCTTAAGAAGACAGAACTCTTGGAATAATTCTTCCAACAGGAATCCTTTATTAAGAGAAAATGGTTGCAGGCATGCTAGACAGGACTTGGGGTCCAAGCTCTCCCATTCAAGGTTTTAAGGGGTTCCCCAGTAGTCCCACCCAATCAACCCCCCTTCCAGTGATAGTTTCAAGTATCACAATTCCACCCCGTTTCTTCTTTCTTCCGTCTGGATGGAGACTTCAGATAACTACATGAAAGGCAAATACTCTTCTTTGTTAATGCTAATGTTCTCTGGTGCTAACGCTTTGAGGTTACAATAGGTTACAATAAACACACATTCAGCATTCAGCTCTTTGAAGTCTACTGAAGGAAGTGAGGGCCATAAAGCCCCTTTGTTCTCCCCCTTCTCTCCCTCTTATGGCAGAATCCAAAGAAGGCAGAATTGGGAGTTTCTATATTTAATAATTAAAGATGAAATATGATTGGATTCTGACATCAGAGAGAGGATAAACTAAACCACATGGAGAATATTTGAACAAGGAAGCCGTGGAACATAAACATGCAGACAACAATTCCCCAAGTACAACAGCTACGTCTGGAAAATAGAGCATCCCTAGAATTTTTTTAAATTATAAGTGAAACATGAGCAAAGTTTACAAATTGGGAATTTGGCAGCCTCTCCCCTCATAGTATAAAATGTGCATATCTTTTTTCAGGCCTAGGACACAAATAAAATGCAATGCAGTTTAATTAAAACTAAATCAAAATAACAAAATGCCATGAATATCATTATTCTCTATGTTCAGTAGTTTTGTCTACTATTCCATTCGTGTACACACAATTGTGCATATGCACAAATATAATTTAGTGACAACATATGACTAAATATATAGGGCTACAAAAAGTGGTGACCTCTAGATAGAAGCAAAGTGTTATAGAAAACTCTTTACTCCCATCTAGTGGTCATCTGGATTTTACAACCTGGACCAAGTAATTCTAGGGCAGACATGTCAAACTCACGATGTCACATGTCTTTTTCCCCATTGCCGGCAATGGGGTGGGCACGGTTTCGGCGTAACGCATCTGGCCCACAGGCCGGCAGTTTGACATGCCTGTTCTAGGGAGTGGAGGTTGCAAGGAGGGGGAGGAGAGGAGAGACAAGTGACAAAATATACAGTACAATGCAAACTTGGTCTTTTATTGTGTACAATGCTGTATGATGCTACTACAAAAGTGCAGGGCTCGTGTCACAACAACACAATGCACATTTCATCATTTTGCCAGAATCATGGTTAGAAACAGACTTTTGCTTCTATATATAGCTCTGGATTTCATGATATGTATTGGTACTGTGCAATATTTTTAATTGGATTCTTAAAAAGTCACTTTGCAGCAGGCAGAAGCAGAAACATAGCGCCTGTCTTCAACTGTTTAAAGCAGCCACATCTTTTCCTTTAATTTGATGGAACTGTGCATCTGGAAAAAGGATTCAGTTGCTTTAAAAAGTTGCAGACAAGTGCCAAGCCTGAGTGGCATCTGCAAAATCATTTCTATGCTTCCATACAGTCCTTTTATATACCAAGGTATTTAGCTGTGTTGGTAGGTCCATTTTAACGTTTATTGGGGATGTTAAATCCAAGACCCACATTTGCATGCTAACTTCAAAACTGTTGTCTTCTTCTTTGGAGCATCCTTTATCTTTGTTTACCATTTTTTAATCTAGTCTGTTATCCCTTTTAGGGAAAGGAGCTCATTGGCTTTTGAACAGCTCCTTGAAATTATAATAATAGCTATTGATTTGTCAAGAGAAAGTATGAAATGAAATATCTCTATGTGAAAGTGTTTATACAAGCAGTTTGAATGGAAGTGAATGTGTGGATATGCTGATCCTGTCTCTCTCTCTCTCTCTCTCTCTCTCTCTCTCTCTCTCTCTCTCTCTCTCTCTCTCTCTCTCTCTGTGTGTGTGTGTGAGTGAGTGAGTTTCTCCCCCATCTAAACTGCAGATTTTATTGTTTTAGCAAGTGTTTGCATGAGAAGAGTTCCATGGAGAATGTGTGAGAGAATTTATGGCAAATTCATGTGTTTTCAGCTGGCTGTGTTGCTTTAAGAGTGAGAGACAGAAAGAAAAGGGGGGGGGCTGCTCATTTTAACTTTTTTTTTTCTCCGCTTGGAATTCTGCTTTGGGAGGAAGGTGGGGTGGATGTGAAATTTAATACACATTCTTATAGTAATGAAATATGAGAAGAACTTGAATACACCTATACTGTTGTTGTTTTATTTTTTATGTTTTTATGTCTGTGTGCAGGACACATTGATAACAACATAATATCTAGGAGACTGATAACAACATAATATCTAGGAGACTTGAAGGAATGGTAATTCAACCCTTGTTTAAAATGAAGGAGTTGAGAAAAATTTTGGGATTATAAATGAGCTATGTTGTTTTGAATAAAGATTTGTATGCAAACAAACTCAAGCAGGGTTTGGTGAGCCCTCCTTTGTTGGCTCTTTACTAAGCAATGTGTTTGTAAATATGGACAAAAGGAATGGCTAGGGGAGGGATAATTGATACTGTACTTTTCTATGGTTAATATGTGGTTGGTTATATGATATGTAGACAAATACATAAAATGCTCTATAACATCTAATGGTGAGGCTATTTCAATGCATTCAAGTTGATTTTAAATTATCTCAAGTAGGAAATTCCACAATATGAAAACTAATGACATGTTTATAAAGAATTAGATACTGGGGCTGTTTTCTGCTTTGTCTTATCTCAGGAAACAAGGCTTGCTGATCCAAACACCCCCTTTGAAATTTCCTGTCCACAAGTTTGAGGTGGGACAATGGATCCTGATCCGAACGTGGAAGGAGGAAAAACTGCAACCTAAGTGGGAAGGACCATTCCAGTGTTGCTGACCTCTGAAACCGCAGTCTGGACAAAAGAAAAAGGGTGGACCCACTACACACGAGTGAAGGGACCAGTAGCTGAACCAAAAGAACAGTGGACCTGTGTTCCAAATCCAGAACCTTTAAAGATCACTCTCAAGTGACAGTAATCGAATGCCCAAACCAGATCTATATGACTGGGTAGAATTAGGGTTTGCTGTTTTCCTTTGTCTTGTGCCCAAAATCCCATGCCATGCTGATTGTTGTTGCTGTTTCCATTGTATTGACTGTGTAAGATGTACCAGATGTGAAGAACATTCTGGAAATTGAAACCTTTTGAGGAATATACTATATACTTTAAAAGATAACTAGTCCAGGACGAACAACGAGAGTGACTAAAATGCAAATCCTTAGTGTTGTATATTTGTCCATGGTTATCTATCTCTCCCTTTCTAGAGAACGATATAGGAGAGCAACAAAAACAGAAGGATGTGAAGCCTGCATTACGAATGCCACTAAAGGAAACGCAGTAATTAAAACCTTGGTATATCATACCCAAGCACCTAGGGGATGTATATTTCAATCTATGTGTCGATTAAATAACACACAATATTCAGTTTGTAAGGGAGAAGACAAGAAGATACAATGTTATGATCCATCAATGCCAACATATTTCAATTTTAGTATATATGTAGGTCTAGCTAAAACAGGAGCGAGACAGAGACCTGAAGGTGAAGGAAGATTAATATATGTGAATTCCACAAAAATATTAGAAAAGGGGACAGAAAAGGCTTCAATACAGTTTGATGCCTGTACAATATTAAGTTTATCTCCTCTCGCCACAAAGTGTGGAGACTCTAGTTGGATCTCAGCATATAAACAAAATCATAAATATATATGTCCCACTAATTTGAACTTTGCAAATGGGAACCCCAATCAATGGTCACCTTGTGGGGGATCTGTTAAATGTTCAGGGTGGAGTTGTGTGTGTGATTACACTGGAGGGGGTTATCCAGGATGTAGTGGTATTAGCAAATTTAACAGAATATACGGAACTAATGCGATGGAGTTGGAAATCACTAAGAACCATGCTGAAGTAGTAAGTTATGGATTTGGGATAGATATTCCATGTAATGTTGAAACAATGAGAGGAAATGAGTGGACACCAGAAAAGATCGTGTGTGTCTATAGGCCTGCTACTTGGGCCGAAGATGGATCTTGGGGATATAGAACACCCATTTATATGTTAAACAGAATAATAAGATTACAGGCTGTATTAGAATTAGTTGGAAGAAAAATAGATACTGCTTTAAATATTTTGGCAAAAACTACTGATAAGCTTAGAGTGGCTGTGTATCAAAATAGATTAGCATTAGATTATATATTAGCTAAAGAAGGAGGGGTATGTGGGAAGTTTAATTTAACTAATTGTTGCTTACAAATAGATGAAACAGATACAGTGGTGAAGCAATTAACCACTGAAATGAGACAACTTGTACATGTTCCAGTCCAGACTTGGACTGGTCTTTTAGATGAAGGGGCTTTTTAGGGGGAATTTTTAGAAACTGGAAGCAAGCTTTATTCATGCTTATAATAATCATTATAGGATTAATGTTTTTACCTTGTCTCATCCCTCTCATTAAGAATATTGTTCAGAATACTGTAGAAGGAATAATACACAGTAATCAGAAGGAATCACTAGGGAGAAAAATGTATAACCTTACACAAATCAATGAAGAAACTAATTTTTCAGAATATGAAAAGACATTAGAAATACAAAGAAATTTGGGAAAATTTTAATGTTTTATTTTTAAAGAATGGGTAAAAAGAAAAAGGGTGGATTTGTGGGAGAATATTTAAAAATAAAAATATATATGCTTTTAGTATTATCGTGTAATCATATTTTATATTTTATAATTATCATTGTATAATCAATTGCCTGAGTAGATGCTCTGAGTATATGGGAAAAATACAAGCCTCAGGTGGAGGAAGGGGGGAGAACAGGAGTTACCATGGGGCCCAGTGTGAGTCACCATCTAGGAATTGTTTTTAAGTACCTTTTGGTGCCTGGTACCCCTACTGGATCTAACAGGTGTAGAAGATAGGAGACATCTCTCCTCTAGAATTGATATAGGATAGTAGGGGAGGGATCTTATTAGTATAATGTATTCTGTTTAGGCGCTTCTGATAGATTGTAACCTCTAAAGCCTAAACCAATGGGGCGTCACGATAGGATGTATAATAATATGTGATTTTGGAATTTGGGGTGTGGTTCAGTGCTTGGCTACATTGCATTGCCTTCCTGAATCCACCACGCTTTGCAAACCGTTATTTTTTTAGACTTGGATGTGAAGTCTAATAAACTTCCTTTCTATTTGTAACTCAGAGTGGATTTCAATTTGTGACTATTTTTGTGTCTAACACCACTCTACAATGCCTTGGTAAGGCCACACTTGGAATACTGCATCCAGTTTTGGTCACCACGATGTAAAAAAGATGTTGAGACTCTAGAAAGAGTACAGAGAAGAGCAACAAAGATGATTAGGGGACTGGAGGCTAAAACATATAAGGAACGGTTGCTAGAATTGGGTATGTCTAGTTTAATGAAGAGAAGGACAAGGGGGGACATGATAGCAGTATTCCAATATCTCAGGGGCTGCCATAAAGAAGAGGGAATCAAGCTATTTTCCAAAGCACCTGAAGGCAGGACAAGAAGCAACGGGTGGAAACTAATCAAGGAGAGAAGCAACCTAGAACTAAGGATAAACTTCCTGACAGTGAGAACAATTAATCAGTGGAACAGCCTGCCTCCAGAAGCAGTAAATGCTCCAACACTGGAAGTTTTTAAGAAGAGACTGGACAGCCATTTGTCCGAAATGGTGTAGGGTTTCCTGCCTGAGCAGGGGGTTGGACTAGATGACCTCCAAGGTCCCTTCCAACTTTACTACTACTACTATTATTATTATTACTTAACATCTGTTTCACAAGCCTTTAATTTAGCTGTTAGTTTAATTTGCAGAAGTTGGTTTGCTAGTTTGCAGCTGAGCCACAAAGTCTCAATAATTGCTTTGTTGGTTTAGAGCACTACTATAAATTACATTTTCATGCTATTTTTGCTGTAATTTGGGACAGAAGATATGGTCTCCTCATCCTACTTCCCAATCCTAATCTTCCCCGTCTGATTTTCCTTACAGGTGGGGCTACAGTGCCCGTCCTACTAGGAGTATGGAATATGTTAAGAAAGAACTACATTTGGGAACCAGATTTGGGAATTTGTTTGTACTGGTTTGAAAGAGAGGTCAAAGAGACCATCTATGTCAAAACTGAACATCCCTCTCTCAACAGAGGGGGAGGGATACGCCATCATCTATCTCCAGTCTGCAACACAGTCCTTTCAGCAGATCCAAGAAGGCTTCACATCCATTTGCACTACTCAGGTGACCCTGATGACACAGATAAGCCTCCAAGCAGCCTCAGCAACTCTCCACAAGAAGGCAAATGACCAGTTGACTGCAAGGAGTATAAATCCTTCCATTCCCCACCATACAGTCAGAGCTGAAGAAGCTTCTTGGATGAGAAGCAAAATGTTTTCAAAGAAAAACAAGGAAGTCCAGTTGCCTCGTGAAAAAGCACCTTTGGGATAACTACAGTATGACCTGGATGACTGAGAATCTCCATAGACATTTAGATTTGGGAAGGCTGCTACAGTTGCTATATTGCAAATGTTCCAGAGCAGGGGTAGGTATCTTATTTGTAGCCAAGGGCCATATTTCTCTTTTTATAGAGAAGATCTTCCTAGTTGAAATGAAGTGGGCAAAGGCACCATTTTTGGGTTACAAATATTTGAATTACCACCAGCAATCCCATAGAGCAGGGGTAGGCAACCTTGGCTCTTTTATGACACCGGCTGGCTCAGGAATTCTGGGAATTGAAGTCCACGAGTCATAAAAGAGCCAAGATTGCGTACCCCTGCAGAGGTACAGACATCTGTAATTCTTTGCTGCCACTTAGTGGCTGTCTGGATATAGTTCCCCTATCATGTTTACGTCCATTCCTTGATTTCAAAATTGAAGTTTAGTGGGGAGAAGAGGGTCTGTTTTTTAAGCTGTGTTTTAAAAATCAGCTTTAAGAAAAAAAATCACCATAAGTAGGACCACAATTTCAGACACTAAACAATGCAATGCACTTGAGTCATTATGTGACCAGACCAATTTAATGACCATTTTTACATTAAGTGAATCACATAGTCATTAAATGATTCACACAGTCATTAAGTGAATCCAGCTTCCTCCATTTACTTTGCTTGTTGAAAGCCTGTTGGTAAGATTGCCAAGCCCCTAAATCATGATCATGTGTTTTGTGGCAAGGTAGCATGATAGTCAAATAGATGGGGAAGAAATGGAGGTAGTGACAGATTTTATTTTTCTGGGCTCCAAGATCACCTCAGATGGGGACTGCAGCCAAGAAATTAAAAGACGCTTGCTCCTGGGGAGGAAAGCTATGGCAAATCTAAACAGCATTCTAAAAAGCAGAGACATCACCCTGCCAACAAAAGTGCGTATAGTCCAGGCCATGGTTTTCCCAGTTGCAATGTATGGCTGTGAAAGTTGGACCATAAGAAAGGCTGAGCGCAAAAGAATTGAGGCCTTTGAACTATGGTGCTGGAGAAGACTCCTGCGAGTCCCTTGGACTGCAAGGCATTCAAACCGGTCAGTCCTAGAAGAGATCAACCCCGACTGCTCTTTAGAAGGCCAGATCCTGAAGTTGAAACTCAAGTACTTTGGCCACCTAATGAGAAGGAAGGATTCACTGGAGAAGAGCCTAATGTTGGGAAAGATTGAGGGCAATAGAAGAAGGGGACGACAGAGAATGAGATGGCTGGATGGAGTCACTGAAGCAGTAGGTGTGAATTTAAATGGACTCCAGAAGATGGTAGAGGACAGGAAGACCTGGAGGAACATTGTCCATGGGGTCGCGACGGGTCGGACACGACTTCGCAATTAACAACAACAAAGCATGATAGTCATAACTTTGAGGATGGGGTCATAAGTCACTGTTTTCACCACCACTGTAACTTCAAACTATCATTAAACAAATGGCCATAAGTCAAGGACTACTAATACATTATCACATTCTATTATATATACATTATATTATGTTTTTATCTTCAGCACATTGGAAAATTATTTTAACTCTTGTTCCCAACCCCCAAACAAAGTATAGAAAATGGCAGAGCAGGGCTTCTTGAATTCTTTACCAGTATTGATTCTGGGGAGGTATTTGTATCATCTTTCTTTCTTTCTTTCTTTCTTTCTTTCTTTCTTTCTTTCTTTCTTTCTTTCTTTCTTTCTTTCTTCTTTCTTTCTTTGTTTCTTTCTTCTTCTTCTTCTTCTTCTTCTTCTTCTTCTTCTTCTCTTCTTCCTCTTCTTCCTCTTCCTCTTCCTCCTCCTCCTCCTCCTCCTCCTAATCCTGGGTTGCATTTTTTTGTGTATCTTTGTTCTCCTCTTGTGTTGTGTAGTGCTTGTGTGTATGTGCGGACTGAGAAGGACAAAAGGAACTGCCTATGCAATTTCTGGGTCATGTGACTGGGAAGGAGAAAATGAGAAGGGCTTAGACTGGAGCAGTCACCAACATTCTGAAGCACAGCCATTCTGGCTGAGGAATCCTGGGAGTTGTAGTCCACTCAGCTGCAAGTTGCCAAGGTTGGGAAACTAATGTCTCTCCATTGTAAGCCTTTCTCTAAAATGCGCTTCCCACAAAATCCAGCTAATCCCCTTTAATTACTGCTCAGAAAATAGTAAAATCATGCCCATTTCAACAGCTTTTTAGAGCCCCCCCCCACACAGACATTTTGCTTCTTATTGGATTGGTAGTGAATTACTTCAAACTTCACTCTCATTTATCCAATTATTAGCAAGTTTATGGTTTTTATATGGCCACTGTCAACCTCAACAGGATGGCACATAATCATCCTCATTATGCTTTTTATGGATCAATTTGCAAATTGCTTAGAGAAAATGTATTATTCCCAGTAATATATTAATACTGGGAACAAATATGTCAAATAAATTACATGCATTTATTAATTTGGCCTAATGTTGTCCAGATGGACTGGATTTCAGCTCTAATAAGCCTAAGTGAAGATGGAGGAATATGATGTCTGGAGGATGATGGACACTGAAGTCCAGCATGGCTGAAGAACATCAAACCAACACTAATATTTTTGGAATACTCTAACCAGTTTTGGTTGCCATAATGTAAAAAAGATGTTGAGATTCTAGAAAGAGTACAGAGAAGAGCAACAAGGATGATTAGGGGACTGGAGGATAAAACATATGAAGAACGGTTGCAGGAATTGGGTTTGCCTAGTTTAATGAAAAGAAGGACTAGGGTGGGGTGATATGATAGCAGTGTCCCAGTATTTGAGGGGCTGCCACAAAGAAGAAGGAATCAACCTATTCTCCAGAGCACCTGAAGGCAGAACAAGAAGCAATGGATGGAGACTTCCGGTTCCGGTTCGCGGCGTCACTAGTCATACCGGGAGACTTCTCTCCTCATCGGCTAGGTTTCCCTCCGTCGGTGGACCTTTAAACGGGTCCAAAGTCGCCCTGGAGGGTGCGACTTCCATTGAGGAGGCTGCTGTCCGGCTGCGGAGGAGCGGCGGCTCCTCCAGCTGTCCGGACGAATCTCCGAGGGCCGACGGAGAAGAAGATCGGCCAGTAAAATGGCTGATCGCCCTGCTGCTTCAGACCGTAAGTCAGACAACATCTAAGCTTTGAGTGCCCCTGTGGTAAATCCGGGTGAGAATTTTTTCTTATTTTTCTCTCTTTTCCGCCTTTTTTCGTTTGTGTACCTGTAAGAGCTTTTGAAATTATTTCCCTGGCTTGGAAAGGCGGCTTCTGCTTTCTTTGGGAAGAAAGGCATTTTACAGATACTGAAAGACCATATTTTACTTTTATTTGGACACTAAAAAGGAAAAAAAAGAAGGAAAAGGTTTTCTCTCTCCTTTCTTTTTAAGAACTTTACTATTATATATATATATATATATATATATATATATATATATATATATATATATATATATATATATATATATATATATATATATATATATATATATATATATATATATATATATATATATAAAAATTATACTCTAAAAGACAGGAAAAAAAAGAATTTATTTTTGGAAAAGACTGTCTTAACTCACTGAGGGCATCTAGTGGCAAAAATAATGTTGCAACTTTGCTTATTCTTCTATGGAATTTCAAAACACTAAAGATAAGCTGTACACCTGTGAAGCTGTGGGGGTGGATGTTTTTACATTAAACAAAGCCTCTACAAAAAAGAAAAAGAGACTTCCTTTTAAGCATTGACATTAAAATGGAGAAACCTTAGATACAACTGAACTGTGCACTTATACTGGAAAAGATTTATGAGGCCACTGCAGAAATTTGTGCTACATTTAAAAACTGTACTTTAGAATTAAGATCTAGAGATTCTACTACATTTGCTCAAACTGATGTCCAGGTTACAACTGATCATGACATAAATCAAAATGTACCAGAAGAGGAATTTACAGAGATAGAAGTGGAATTTATTTCATCTGACAATCCTTTCTTTAGCAACTTAGAGAACCAGAAGAAGCAAAGACTAAGACCACAAAATACAAAGCAAATACATTGCAAGGAGAACAGAAAAAGACATTTACTGCAGAGGAAGAGATTTATATTTTCTCAAAGATTACTACAAGCAACAAGAATTGATCTATTGGTTGAAAGGGAAAAAAGACGTTTACTGCAGAGGAAGGGACGTACATTTTCCCAAAGATTACTACAAGCATCAAGAATGGATTTACTGGTTGAAAGGGAAGCGCTTTTATGGAAGCCCATGTGGCATAGAAAGAAACCCAGAATTAGACTGAAAAAGAAATTTAAAAATGTTTAATGGAGTAAAAGGCAATGTTGATTTTATGGATTGTTTTAAGGATAATGATCTAGAGCCAGAACTAAGAAAAATGCAATTATATACATGCGTGTTTAAATTAGTAAGTGCTTAAATTGATTGGTGATTTTTGTGTATAATAATATGATCTGATAAGGTATAATAATTAATTGGATGGAATTTGAAGTTTGTGTAATGAATTGAAAGGAATTAAGGTTTAACATTATTATTACTTTTTTCTTTTTTTCCTCTTAATTAAGTCAGTTATAACTATATACATATGTGTTTAAATTAGTTAGATGCTTCTTTTGTTCTATGGAATGGTTTGGATAAAAGAACCTTGGCTCTATGGATTGTATTAAGGATAAAAAACATATAATCATATACATTATATATATTACAAATAAAAATGCGACCACCAGGAGAATATAGATATAAAAATATACTTTACTAAAAGCTGCCGAGCTTTCGTTTGGGAACTCCAAACATCATCAGGGCTAAGAAGCCAGTAAACAATGATGACTTAAATGGGTTTGGCTGACATCTGCACCCGGCTCCTGGACCGCGTCACTGGTCCCAGCCGGTCAATTTGTGTTCCAGGTGTTTCTTTGTTACTCTCCTTGTATTTCCTTCTATCGTTCTTCCGGATCACTCTTTCCACCACCCTATTGCTGACACTCATCTCCTCCAAGACCCCTTTATCCTTCTTTCCTCCCATAATATTAACTCTCATCCCATTCCCCTTTTTATTGTCCACCCTGGGGGCGTCCAATTCTCCTCTGTCGGTATTACAACCCTCTCTGGTATCACAGCCACATCCCTGCATTTCTCTCGGTCTCTGCTCCACATCCTCTCTTCTCACCCCCCCACCACCGTAAGTGACATTCATACGGGCGCTACATGTTTGGGCATCCATGCGCTCCTCCCTCGCCCTGGTGTTCTCCGTGTTGGCCACTTTCCACCGTTCCATCTGTTTGCTACACGATCGGGTGTTTACTCCGCCTCTCTCTCCATCCTCCCCCCTCCAGGTCACACGCTCTTCACCACTACCGCTGTGAACGGCATCTAAGTAGGCACTACGCATCCGAATCCCCATGCTCTGGATCCCCGTGCTCGCACTCCCTCCTCTTATATCCATTTTCGGGACAGTTTCGGAATATTCGTCCCAGGGGAGGGCTGAGTCATTGGTGGGGATACTCCTTGTCTGCGGTGGGTCCGGATGAAACACTGTCTCCCTCCCTTTCACGGTGTGCCTGGGTGATCGTGCCATTCTTTCGTTCTTCTCCTCCTCCCCTTTTTTCTTTGCACGATCTTCGTTACCGTCCTCCACAGCGTCGGGCCGTGAACTCCTCTTGCTGGATCTTCTAAACTCTCCATTGCTGTCATCGAGCTCCAAGGGTGGGGGTCCATCAAGATGATACCGGGGAAGGGATGGGTCTTCCATCGGTGAGTGGTTACATGTGCTTGGCAACTGTAGACCCCCCAGTTGTTCGTCACAATGGCGTTGGCGTTGATCGGGCATAACAAAGGTATTCCTGGTGAGTCGGGGGTTAGCCAAGGTCCATGTACCTGTTCAGGGTGGAGATCAGGTACTTCGCCACGATTGCAGCCATATAAACATCGGTCAGACTGCTTATGATGGTTAGAAGGGGCAAACAGCATTTTCAGTTATGGATGCATATGGCACAACATGGCCACCGATTTGACTTTGTGAATGCTCGTGTTATGTCTGAGGATTCCACCAAAGGAGGCCGGCTACTGAAAGAGGCTTGGTACTCTAACAAAGACTCAGTCAATCGTCACATTGATTTACACCCAGCGCAACAAGCACTGAGGAAATGGGATTCTAAATACCATTCTAACCATCATAAGCGGTCTGACCGATGTTTATATGGCTGCAATCGTGGCGAAGTACCTGATCTCCACCCTGAACAGGTACATGGAGCCATGGCTAACCCCCGATGCACCAGGAACACCTTCATTATGCCCGATCAATGCCAACGCCATTGTGACAAACAACTGCGGGGTCTACAGTTGCCAAGCACATGTAACCACTCTCCGATGGAAGACCCATCCCTTCCCCAGTATCATCTTGATGGACCCCCACCCTTGGAGCTTGATGACAGCAATGGAGAGTTTAGAAGATCCAGCAAGAGGAGTTCACGGCCCGACGCTGTGGAGGACGGTAATGAAGATCATGCAAAGAAAAAAGGGGAGGAGGAGAAGAACGAGAGAATGGCACGATTGCCCACGCACACCGTGAAAGGGAGGAAGACAGCTTTTCATCCGGACCCACCGCAGACAAGGAGTATCCCCACCAACGACTCAGCCCTCCCCTGGGATGAATATTCCGAAACTGTCCCGAAAATGGATATAAGAGGGGGGAGTGGGAGCGCGGGGATCCAGAGCGTGGGGATTCGGATGCGTAGTGCCTACTTAGATGCCGTTCACAGCGGTAGTGGTGAAGAGCGTGTGACATGGAGGGGGGAGGATGGAGAGAGAGGCGGAGTAAACACCCGATCGTGTAGCAAACAGATGGAATGGTGGAAAGCAGCCAACACAGAGAGCACCAGGGTGAGGGAGGAGCGCATGGATGCCCAAACGTGTAGCGCCCGTATGAATGTCACTTACGATGGTGGGGGGGGGTGTGAGAAGAAAGGATGTGGAGCAGAGACCGAGAGAAACGCGGGGGTGTGGCTGTGATCCCAGAGAGGATTGTAATACTGACAGAGGAGAATTGGACGCCCCCAGGGTGGACAATAAAAAGGGGAATGGGATGAGAGTTAATATTATGGGAGGAAAGAAGGATAAAGGGGTCTTGGAGGAGATGAGTGTTAGCAATAAGGTGGTGGAAGGAGTGATCCAGAAGAACGATAGAAGGAAATGCAAGGAGAGTAACAAAGAAACACCTGGAACACAAATTGACCGGCCGGGACCGGTGACGCGGTCCAGGAACCGGGTGCAGATGTCAGCCA
This sequence comes from Crotalus helleri, assembly GCA_024509115.1. Taxonomy (NCBI): domain Eukaryota; kingdom Metazoa; phylum Chordata; class Lepidosauria; order Squamata; family Viperidae; genus Crotalus; species Crotalus helleri. The sequence continues at coordinate 4,801,233 of JAKSXO010000028.1, forward strand.
AACCCATTTAAGTCATCATTGTTTACTGGCTTCTTAGCCCTGATGATGTTTGGAGTTCCCAAACGAAAGCTCGGCAGCTTTTAGTACAGTATATTTTTATATCTATATTCTCCTGGTGTATTTATTCTGGAGTTGAAAAAAAATGTTCAGTTATGAGAATGTAATTTTGAAGTGCTTAAATTGATTAGGTGATTTTTGCCTATAATAATATGATCTGATAAGGTATGATAACTAATTGGATATCTGAGGTTTGAGTAATGAATTGAAAGGAACTAAGGTTTAACATTGTTTTATTTTTTTTAATTAAGTTAGTTATTACTGGAAGAAGAAATGAGATTGGTGATAAGAAGAGGGCTGAGAGAGATTAAAAACTTTAATATACATGGTAGAGATACTTGAAGTGATAATTTGTTGATGTAAAACAATATTTGATTATGGTAATTTTAAATTGATAAAGCTTTAAAACAGGTGGAGTAGTAACAGAAATAAATCTAAGCTAGAAATGGAATATATTAAATCTATTATGTTATTTGTGAGAAATAGAGAGATGATAGTGAATGTATTAAGTTGAGCTGTTTATGTATGTTTTTTACCTTGAATTGTTTGTTTACCCAAACACCACGGTGTGTCTAAAGTACTCTTTGTTAAAATTAAAAAAAACAATAAAATATATATTTTTTTTTAAAAAAAGAAGCAATGGATGGAAACTAATCAAGGAAAGAAGCAACCTAGAACTAAGGAGAAATTTCCTGACAGCTAGAACAATTAATCAGTGGAATGAGTTGCCTCCAGAAGTTGTGGTTGCTCCAACATTGGAGGTTTTTAAGAAAAGATTGGACAGCTGTTTGTCTGAAATGGTATAAAGTTTCCTGCCTGAGCAGGGGGTTGGACTAGAAGACCTCCAAGGTCCCTTCCAACTCTGTTATTCTGTTAAGTTTGAAAAGACTGTTATATACAGATAGTCCTATTTCCTTTCTCCTCCTTTCCTTGTTTGCTTCTTCTCATAGTGGCAATTTAGCCTTCCCCTGCAAACATCATTCAGAAAATATGTGTGTGTTTATTGAAAGGCAGTACATATCAATATTTAAAATAGGGTGTGGGAGAAGGCAAAATAATGTCTAATAATAGCTGTTGGGGAAGCCAAGGGCAGCCCAGAAGATTGCCTTTATATATTTCACAATGGGAACCCTGAGGATCAAGTTCCACTTTCCACACACACAAACCAGGATGCCAGCCCTGTCTTGGGGCATGGTAATGGCTGGCCGTGAGTCACAGCGGTGTCAGAAAAATGCATTCCTAGTAGTCATACAAATATTTATAGATATGAGCTCAGACTGAGGTGCAGCTGCCAAGAGAACTATTGGAATAGAAGCAGCTGCCCAGGAAGTTGGAATCCTTCATACAATGGTGGAAGATGAGGAGATGACCTTTGGAAGCTTTGGAGATGAAGCTATTTTCATAAGCATTTTGTAGCAGGATTGAAGGTTTGTGGAAGATCTTTGATTTGTCCAGGGTAGCTAAAGACTGAGAGTTCTTCAGATACCTGGCAGGAGGGTGGGTCGTAGATTCCTCAGGCTGTTTCTCCAAATTTCCAGATGTGCTATATTGAAAGCCATGTTTGTGTCTTACACATACAGAGACACATTCTGCTCGCTCTTGTCCTTGTGCCCAACACATTTCAGGAACAACAGCTGTGTTCAGTCAGCTTTCCAGAGCAGAAACTCCTCAGCACATGAGGGAAAATTTCCATGGGGTGAAACTATCCTGTCTGCCTTTTTCTCCTGCCAAAATCACAAAGTTCAGGAAAGATGTGTGTTCCAACATTTTTTTTTTCTCCATGTGAGACTCAACTCTTGTCTTCCACCCCAGCTACTCCACTCAAATAAATCAGCCAGCCAGATTACAATTCCAACCTGCATCAAAATGGCTGGTTTTAAAGCCCTGAAGGCCATTTTTTAAATGTTCAAATCTGTTCAGATGCCACCAGAACTGAACTCTTTTGCATTATTTGTATTATTTAGGCTTTCAGTCCCAGGCTCCATGAACAGGAAAGAGGACTGATACTTAGTATGAAAGAAGAAGAAAAAAAGAATCCAAAGAGCCAAGCCTTTTAGGTGTTACACAAATTAATTACAAGCTTTGGAGTTTCCAAGCTCTCTTTCTGAAGCAAGGGGACTAGAAGACCCCAAAGGATGGGGGGGGGGGGAGTGAGACTGGTACAATAAGGGAGGACCTTCAGAGGTGTAAAATGGATCTCGACAGGTCCAGAATATTATTACAAAGCATTGCAAATGCTGCAGCAAGTGAAATATCTATATAATATAGGTAGTCCTCGATTTATGATCATCCGGTTAGTGACTGAACTTACAATGGCACTGAAAAAAGTGACTTATGGCCAATTTTCACACTTATGATCTTTGCAGCATTCCCATGATCATGTGATCAAAATGTGGGCACTTGGCAACTGGCATGTATTCATGACAATTGCATCCTCCCGGAATCATGGGATCCCCGTTTAAAACTTTCTCAGCTGGCTTCCAACCAGCAAAGTTAATGGGGGAAGTCAGATTTGCTTAACGACTGCATATTTCACTTAACAACTACAGTGATTTGCTTAACAACTCTGGCAAAATAGGTAAGGTAAAATGGGGCGCAATTCACTTAGCAACTGCCTTGCTTAGCAACGGAAATTTTGGGCTCAAATGTGGTCCTTGATCAAGGACTACCTATCCAATGGCAGATTCCAACTGTTGCTTTTTGTTTTTTAAATGCCCTGCCAACAAACACGCACATCTGCACACTTCTTCAGTTTAAAGAAGTATTGTGTATTTAGCTCCATGGTGATGTACATGCACTTTTGACAAAAATGATATAATTTCCTGCCAATAAGTTTCTCCCCTCTAAAGTTCAACTCTTTTCAGAATTAACACTTTGCTTGCCCTGATTGCAACAGTGAAGGGATATCTTTTGCTTCCTCAATTTGTTTTCTTTTAGCAGTTTTATACTCCTTCCAGATACATACATACGTGTTCCTCTAGCCACCCACTCTATTCCAACAAATTTTGTAGCCATACCCGTCAAGTAAGAGTTATAGCTCATAAAGCTCAAATATATTCACATTTTTGTGGAAGTGTGCAGCAGCTATAACCATCCCAAAGAATCATTGTCACAGCTGTCATGGGAAGGGGAGAATACTGAAGGAAAATAGAAAGGCAAATTTGAGAGTACGTCATGTGCCTCACCAACTAAATGTGACAGGATTTTAATAATTCTTATGCAAATTGGACTACCAGATCTTGCCTGCAAAACCACAGAATACCACTAGGGGGCAGTATTGATGGGTCTCTTTGCTGCCATCAGAAGGTCATCCAGAATTTTGCAGCTCAGATCTGCTAGTCCTAATTTTAAAAAAGTGGGAGGGGGCAGCAGGGGAGAGATCCCTTATGACTCCAGAAGTCTCAAAAATGGCAGAGCGTCAGCACCAGATTTATAATGTGCTTGTTAGTGTAGATAAACATGAATCCAGAAGACGATTTGAACCTCTGATGGTGAAGGAAATGGTGTTTCATTAAGCCACGTTTAGAAAATCCATGCCCATAAAAATACCCTCTTCCACATACGGGACTTCCTGGTCCTTCAAAAGCTTGTCTTCAAATGTGCCAACCTGGAAACAAACACAGAACAAGAAGCAAACATTGCTATTCCACCAGGAACTGATCGGTTATCAAAATTTCCTCATACTGCAGAGAATGAAAATTGTTTGCATATACTGTACTCCAGTGGTGGGATTCAAATATGTGAACAACTGGTTCTCTGTGTGGATGCCGCTTCCAGAAGTCCATTCTGGGCCTGTGCAACAAAAAATTAGCTACCGGTTCTGCCGAAGTGGTGCAAACCGGCTGAATCCCACCACTGCTGTACTCCCATCTATATAGCCTTACTTCATATGCAAAAAATCCCCATGGTCCTTATGAAAAGGCGCTGCAAAGCTGGCCAGCTACCTTTCCTTCTCCAAGATCTAGAGCTGGAAAAAATGTACAGGCAGGAATTTCTCCAAATTGTTGGCAGTCCCGTCGATGGCAAGAACAGAGGGCCAAAACTAGGAGATGTTTTTCTATTGTGACTCCTTCTATTGTGACTGTATACCATAGATTTATTTAACAAATGGCTGTAGACCACTGTTTTTCATTTTGGCAACTTTGAGAGCACTTCAGTTCCCAGAATTCTCCAGGCAGCCTGGCTGGGGAATTTTGGGAGCAGAAGCCCATTCATTTAAAAATGTTTGAAAAACACTGCTGTAGAGTGAAGACATCAAATGGAATGAGGCTTATCATTATCCATGTAAAAAAGAGTCTTCCAAGAAGCTTTTTCTGTAATGCCTCAGGAACTATAACAGAGTAAGAGTTGAAAGGGGCCTTGGAGGTCTAGTCCAACTTTCTACTCAAGCAGGAAACCCTGTATCATTTCAGACAAATGGTGTCCAATGTCTTCTTAAAAACCTCCAGAACTGGAGCACTCACAACATCTGGAGGCAAGTCGTTCCATTGATTAATTGTTCTGTTAGGAAATTATTCTTTAGTTCTAGGTTGCTTCTCTCTTTGATTACTTTCCATCCGTTGCTTCTTGTCCTGCCTTTAGGTGCTTTGGAGAATAGCTTGACTCCCTCTTCTTTGTGGCAACCCCTGAGATATTGGAACACTGGTATCATGTCACCTCTAGTCCTTTCATTAAACTAGACATATCCAATTCCTGCAACCATTAGCCTACAGACCCGTTTATGTGCTCCTGTTTTAAGATGATTATGAATATTTTTATTATATTATTATTGATGTTTTATTTTTGGTAAATCATCTAGCTGCATAGTGGTCTAAGAATCTAGCAAATAAATATATAAATGGGCTGTCTATAAGTTCTGTAAGTTCAGTATTTCAATAATAAACCGAAAAGTTAGAGAAAAAGATGAAAAGACTACTTTTATTGAAGTTTTAAACAGTTAAGCCAAAAATAAATCACTCAGCTCTCTAATAACAATCCAATATTGGAGGATCATAGAAGTCTGCAGCTGCTATCAAAATGGTGTAAAAGTCCATTTGTTGAAGTGCCCTTAAGTCAGAAAAAAGCCTATTATTCCTGTAGCTATTCAGCCTCTTGGTGTCCAAAATGCACCATTTTTTTCTTCAGAAATGATAGAAATAGGATTGCCACACTCCACTGTAACATTGCTTCTTTATTTTGTACACATAGATTCATTTGCATATTTCAAATACTCAATAAAAACATTGTAGATGAAGTTGCATGTAACTGAGACAAAAAGGAAGCTTACATTTCTGCCTATACTGCATGACGTTACAAGTTTTTTTATTTTAAAAAGGCAAAATGGAATGGTAAAAGCAGTAGAAATACATACAAATAACTTCTATTGCTGACCTAATGGGAAAGGACTGATGTGTTTTGAAATACATAATGTAAAGCAATATTATCTAATACCAAGTGCTTGGAATATTTTTAAAAAATATTGGATTAGTAACCATAAAGTCAAAAGTTATGTATTTAATACTTTGCAAAGCTTGTATTTTTCTACTATGTTCTTTTTATTTAAAAAACAGAGGATGTCTTACAGACACTTTAAAAAAACATCAAAATGTAAAGAAAAACATTTATACCATTTTTTTGTAAAACAATCTATTAAGTTAAGAAACTTATAGGCAAACATTTTTAACTCTTACTTAAATGCTGCTCCACTGCCGTTGTTATCTTTCAGCCTGGTGTAATCACAAATAAGTGGCTTTCCATTTCCCCAAATCAAAGAGTGTTCCTTGTAACTTCAACTTTTTGTTGACTTTTGAAAGAAAAAACAAACAAAAAAACCCTGCCTTTTTTAGAGTAAAGTTACTGCAAGCCTCAACAGCTCCTGCATAAATCATTTTGCAGGACATGGGTGGATTTCTATTACAGATTTACAGGCAGACATGAACACATTACCATACAATTAATTCCTCCTGCTCCCAGCAACCATGGAGAACAAACCCTCCATAGTGGTGCAAAGCTAGCCACCCCTCCAGCACTGCTTCTGTACAGTCCCCATTCATCCCAACGGAAAATGCAAGCAGCCAATGGCTCTACTGTAAACATCTTTTCCCCAAAAATTATATATTCATAATGGAAAACAGCAAGTATATTTGGTAAGGGCAAAGAGTTCTGTCATCTTTGCAAGATGACAGAAAGAGGAACCCAATATTTTTAAGGCACTAAAATGGAGGAATATTTTTTTTTAAGGCCAAATAAAATATGTACATCAAGAATGCTCTGAATTCTTCTTTTCTACTAGCAAAGTTCCTATTTTTCCTACATACTTTTCCTCTGAATCTGACTGATGGTGGCTGTTGGCATGCATTTCTGAAGTTAGTCTGGATACAGTGTGTAGCCAAGGTGGCAAAGGCAGAGAATGGGGAACCCTAACTGCAAGCTAAGCTATTTAAGGAAAATGCTAGGAAGTGGATTCTTGCAAGAATACAGGTAGTCTTCGATTTACAACCACAATTGAGCATAAAATTTCTGTTGCTAAATGAGACATTTGTTAAGTGAGTTTTGCCCCATTTTACGACTTTTCTTGCCACAATTGTTAAGTTAGTGACACAGTTGTTGAGTGAATCTGGCTTCCCCATTGACTATGCTTGTCAGAAAGTCTCAAAAGAGGATCACATGAGGCCAGGACACTGCAACCATCATAAATGTGAGTCAGTTGCCAAGCATCTGAATTTTGATCACATGATCATGGGGATGCTACAGTGGTTGTTAAGTGTGAAATATGGTCATAAGTCACTTTTTCCAGGGCCGTTGTAACTTTGAATAGTCACTAAATGAATTGTAAGTTGAGGACTACCTGTATCCTGGAGTATAACAAATGAGCGTCACACCATTCTCCCCAACAAGGATAGTGCAGCCCCCCACCCCTCTCTCGGCTTTTTTTCCCTTGACTGGCACCTGCAATTCCAACCACCATCACCACCATTAATAGCCTTGAAGCTTCTGACTAACTATACTGGTGAAGATACATGCATGGGAATAGCCAAAGATGATTAGGCAGAAGCATTTGTGAGCCATCCCAAGCTCTGCATAAAACAAATGATCATTTGGCTATTATGTGCAATAGACTTGGGATGGAGAGAAGAAAATAATTATTGTGTGGCAAGCACAGAGCATGAATCCAGACTGAGAACAAGGTAACTGAGAAGGCTGGAGAGAAAGAGTGCAGGAGAGAAAGAGAATGAATTAGATCAGGATTGCAGGCAGAGGAGAGAGACAGAAGAAAGGAACAAATAAAAGCAAAAGAGAGAAAAGTATGACCCCTTCTTCTCTTTCCACTTTCTTCTTCCCTTCTTTTGAGCACTGCTGCCTTGATTTGCCTTACTGCCAGCCACTGTCTACCCCTGGATGAATATCAGCCGTGCAGAATACACCAGGTCACCAAGGTACGTCAGCAGATTGACAGCAGTTAGAACAGCTATGGTAAGATTCCTGTCCCAGTCACAGACGTTGCGACCTCCACAGTATGAGCGTCGAGATGGCTGTTCCCCATGTTTTCTGTCAAACTTGTAGACAGGCCAAATAATTGTGGCAGTGGCATACATGAGCACAGCCAATAAAGTGTAGCCACTGAGGAATTTGTTGAATGGACATGGCAACCAGCCAGTGCATTCACCAATGCAGAGGATAATCACCACAAGTGATAGGATGAAACAGATGCAATAGACCGCCATGCACCACTTAAGAGCTTCTGGGCGGTCATAAAGAGGTGGATCACTTATGAAGACAAAGATGATGCAGGCAATGAAAGTCTCCACCACCTTCAGCAATCCCGGGACTGTCGCCATGTAGCCGGTCACTTCTCCTGGCTTAGCTTTGGTTATGCTGACCTCAGTGAGGTAAGCTAGACAGGCTAGGCAAGAAAACACAGTGGCAGAAATGCGGTATCCCCGTTCATCATGAGAAAAATTCTGAGGCCAAATGAAGAACATCGGGTAGATGATGGAAGCAGAGAGACACATCAGGGTAGCATACATGGCGAAAGTGATGGGGAAGTTCTTCCAAGAGACTGGCATGCGATGCTGAAGGCCAGCAAACTCGACCACCAAGATGACAATGGTGATGGCAAAGCAGAAGCACCAGGAGAACATGCACCAGTCCCCATTGCGGCCATCCCAGGCGGCCCGGTTGGCCACTAAGCTGAAGGCCACACAGGTGAAAAGGGCTTCCAGGAGGCGAACAATGCCCAGCGTAGAGGTCAGGGCGCTGGTGTTGCCCACCGATTTTGAGCGGGTTACTGGCATTGTGCAAAGATCTAAGGAAGAGAAGAAAGACACATAATGCAAAACTTTATCACATGAAAATATACAATTTAGAATACATTTCCTAAATTTAGGGCTAAGGAATATAGAACAGTGGGCAGATGTAGGAGATAACCAAACTTAGCCTGAGGGAGGGGTCAACCGCATCATAAGTCACGAGTCCCCGCGTGCCCACAAGAAATCTAAGTCCAGCCTACCTTGAATGCCTCTCTTATCACCCGCTCATTTCCCTTAACCAATTGGTCAGATTATTGCAGGGAGCTTAAGCTTGTAATAAATCTTTATATTCATTTGAACTGCCTGAATCACCTGATTTCCCCGGTGTTTGACAGCAGCCTTCTCCAACCCTGCAGCTTCTAAATAGGATTCCCCGTCTTACCATTCCCAACTAGAATTCCATTCTTATCTTCCCTAGTAATAATCCAAAATAACTGCAGGACTACAAATTGAGGAAGACTAATTTATGTGTCGTTGTCTCCTGAATACAGTAGAAGTGAGAGCAGGGATGGGAGAAATGTATCACTCCAGCTTTCGTTGGACATGATCTGACGGCAGTCCCAGTCAGGATGGATTACAGATAGTCCTCGACTTACAACCATAACCGAGCCCAGAATTATAGTCATAAATTGTGCTGGTTGTTAAGTGGATCAGCATGTGACCCTGCCCAATTTTACAGACCTGTTTTGCAGTGGTCGTTAAGGTAATGCCATTGTTGTTAGGCAAATCCATTGTCTACAATGGGTGGTTTTTTTGCTGAAACCGGAAGTAACCACCACTTTCTGGCAAAAAAACATCTAAATCCTAGTCGCAAGACCATGAGATGCTGCAAACACAACCCAAATGCGATCATGTGATGGGTGGAGGCCATCAGAACTTTGAATCTGGATCATAAGTAGCCCTGGGGAGGTACATTGTAACTTTGAATGGTTGCTAAGTGAACAGTCATACGTTGAGGCCTATCTACATATGAATTCTAGTCCAGTGTCTGGAGAATTAAAGAATCACAGGGCTGGAAGGGACCTTGGAGCTCTTCTAATCGAACACCTTGCACAGCCGACCTTATTACATCCCAGACAAATGGCTGTCCAATTTTTTCTTGAAGACCTTTAATAATGGACCACCCATAATTCCAGGAAGCAGGCTGTCCTATTGATTAATTGTTCTCACTGACAGGAAATTTCTCCTTAATTCCAGATTGGATCTCTCTTTAATGAGCTTCCACTCACTGCTTCTTGTCCGGCCCACGGGTGCTTTGGCGAATAAGTCAACCCCCTCCATCATGGGGTTGCCCCTCAAGTATCAGAAGACAGCTATCATGTTACCCCCTACACCAGGGGTAGGCAACCTTGGCTCTTTTATGACTCATGGACTTCAACTCCCAGAATTCTTGAGCCAGCAAGCCATAAAAGAGCCAAGGTTGCCTACCCCTGCCCTAAACCTTCTCTTTCTTAGGTTAGACATACCTAGTTCCCTTAACCTTTCCTCACACAATTTAGCCTCCTAAGCAGGGGTAGGTAACTGTGGCAACTTTAGGACATGTGGACTTCAACTCCCAGAATTTCTGACTCAACCACAGTTCATAAAATTCCCATACTAGCCCACCCCTGCTCCAGAGACTCAGAAAACTCGCAAGCCAGATGTCTACAGGTAGTCTATCAACATCTGCCTATGGGCAACATGGATGTCCTGTGATAGCAACTGTTGGACACCAAAATCTACAAAGGAAAAAGAGGGTAGTTCAACTAAACATAGACAATTTAATTTTATTGGTGTATTCTGAGGTTTATAATTCATTTATGTTATTTATGTATGCTATACCTATGGGGGTTGGATTTATAACTAGAGTTCTCCAGATAGTATGTAGTTCTTATCTGGATTTACAGTACTTTTTTCAGATTTGTTAGCTCACTAAATGCAAGTAAAGATTCTCAAGAGCAAAATTCTCAACAGGAGATAGAATCTAGAATTGGCCCAATATTTTACTGAGGTAACTAAAGAGTTACACTTACAAAAATTGTAACTTGTAACTCCTTTGATAAACTTCAGTTAACTTAAACATTACCCCAGCCTGGCAGATGACTCTTGGGCTAAAATTGATTTAGTTCACCTCTCTGGCTCCAGTAGAGAAATGGAATTTCCTCAAGATAAGATAAATCTTTTATGTCAAATGCTCCACTTTGATGCCAGACAATTGCATGTCATAAAAAGGATCTGCACATCTAAGATCACCCACCACAAAGGGATTCTCTCTGGATCTCACATACCCACAGGGCAAGGGCATCTTATTTTACACATTTAATAGGCTTCACATCAACTTCACACCAGAACCCCTTGCCACTATATGTCCTATCATTCTCAGTTGGCCAAGAACGGCCGAATCTTCCTTTTGCTGTCTGGCTCTTGGAAAAAAATCCTGCCTCTATTTCAAACCATCGTCCTGCATTTTTCACTGGGTAACCCAGTTTGGAATCAGATCAGAAAATTCTTCTAACGGGCTTAAAATAGGTACAAACTAGTAATAACGTCCAAAATAAAGCTGTTTCCTTTTGTAAATGGAGATAAATCTTCCCGGCTTACACAGCATATATCATGAGCTGGCTATAAATAATGGAAACTGAACTCAAAAAGACCCAGAGGTTGGAGAAAGCTGAGTGGTATATTGCCCACCCAAAGCTGATATAGCACCTTCCTATTAGGTTTGTGGCAAAGTAAGACGCAATTGGGAGAATGGACAAGAATTTCCAGTGATAGTTATCCCAATTTGTCTGTGTCTCACAATTACATTACACACAATGGGAATTGCTATTTTTCAAGCCAAAATTGGGAAACATTTACTTCCTGCAGAAGTTAAAATGCATGGACAGCAACAAGGCCTGAGAAAGGGTGGAGACTTGCACAGGGGAGGAGTAGGAGAAAAACTGTGTTATCCATGTAAGCGCAGGAGAAAATCCCTTTTTGTCCAATGTTGGACATTTGGTTTTAATCAAGCTCTGCTTCCGAGCTGGGGGGGGGGGAGGAGAGGAGAGAGAGGGAGGAATCCCAGGCTTTAAGCCAGCTTCACTGTCTCCTTTCTGAGCCATCTCCCAAAAATGCAGCCCACCCTTCCTTTTCCCTCCTGCAAATCCTGAAGCAAGGATTTCCTTTCCTGTCAGCTCCAAAGTCAGAAATGTCTCCAAGCAGCTCCTTTCACTAGGCTGCAAGTGATAGGCAGGGTAGCCTTGTCCTCTCTGTGTATGGCAAGTCCCTCTCTGTGTATGGTAAGAAGAAAAGGAGAGCGAGAGCAGAAAAGGGGCGTTGTCTTACCTGAACACCTTTTCTCAGCATGATGATGTAGAATCCACTGGATGGGTAGTTCCAGCCCTCCTGCTCAGAAAGAGACTAGGTCAGAACTTTGGCCACGCCTCCCTCTGGGTGTGTCCTCCCAGTTTTGACGAGGTGAAGCATCACTGATGAAGTCCTGCGCAATGGCTCCAATTTTTTTTTTTTGCGACACCTGCCTAGACTACCATAACGGGAGGGTGTGGATTCTACATCATCATGCTGAGAAAAGGCGTTCAGGTAAGACAATGCCCCTTCTCCAGCATGATGAGTGTAGAATCCACTGGATGGGACATACCAAAGCCACTCATGTCCCCACGGGGTGGGAAGTCTAGGCTTGTGTCCCCTGAGAAGAAACAACCTGTTGCAGGACTCGCCTGCCAAACGCAGCGTCCGCCGCTGCAAAACTATCTATCTTATAATGCCTAACAAATGCGGAAGGGGATGACCACGTCGCAGCCCTACAAATCTCCTCAACCGATGCCTGCTTGGACCAAGCAGCAGACGCAGCTGTGCTGCGCGTCAAGTGAGCAGTAATGTGCGTGGGAACTGGAAGTGACTGGGAAATATAAGCCCGAGCAATGCATGCCCTTATCCACCTACCTATGGTGGAAGATGAGACCTTTTGATCCATGGCAGAGGGTTGAAAGGACATGAACAGGGCCTCCGACTTGCGAAATGCCGAGGTTCGCTTAACATAGTGACACAGGGCGCTGCGCACATCCAATTTATGCCACTGCCGTTCCAGTCTATGTGAGGGATTCGGACAAAAGTTGGGAAGAACTAGTTCCTGGGACCTGTGAAATGAGGTATTAACTTTTGGAACGAAGGAAGGATCCAATCTGAGGACCACCCTATCCTCGAAAAAGGTACACAAATCGTCCCTAACTGAAAGTGCGGCCAATTCCGATATTCGCCTAGCCGATGTTATAGCTACCAGGAACACCACCTTTAAGGACAGAAAGTGAAGAGAACAAGAACTGAGAGGTTCGAAAGGAGGAGAAGTCAAAGCCTGCAACACCTTGAGTAGATCCCAAGACGGATAGCGGTGTACCACGGGTGGTCTGGTATTGACCGCCCCCTTTAGAAAGGCACTAACCACTGTATGTTGCAACAATGGACTCAAATTGTCGCAGGAGAGGACCGTTGAAAGAGCCGCGATCTGCCTGCAAATGGTACTGGGTGATAAGCCCCGGTTCAAACCCTCCAACAGATAATCTAGGATATTGGGAATCGTAACCGAAAACTGGTTGAGGTTTTGTTTGGTGCACCACGTGCAGAAGTTTCTCCACGTGGCGTCATAGATCCTATTAGTCGAAGGGTGTCTCGAGGCTTGAATCATCGAGATCACCCCGGACGAATAGGATTGTTTAGCTAAAGCTTCCCGCTCAAGTGCCAGGCGGCCAGCTGGAGCCACTGAGGGTTGAAGGTTCCCTTGACTGAGAGCCACTCGGTCCAGGGGAATCCTCCATGGTGGTGAGAGTGAGAGATCCACAAGGTCGGCAAACCACGGATGCCTTGGCCAATGTGGAGCAATCAAGATTACCTCCGCTCTTTCCTGGATCATCTTGCGGATAGTTGCCAGTAACAACGGAAGGGGAGGGAAGGCATAAAGCAGGTGTGCCGGCCACTGGCATCGGAGGGCATCCGTTCCCTCCGCTCCCCGTGCCGGGAACCTGGAAAAGAACCTGGGAAGTTGAGTGTTCGACGGGGAGGCAAACAGATCCAGATGAGGACGCCCAAACCTCATTGAGATGTCCCTGAACAGGGTCGGATCCAGTCGCCATTCTGAGTGGTCCACCGTGGCCCTGCTCAGGGAATCTGCTTGTCGATTTGCCTCCCCTGAAATGTGTTCTGCCCTGATGGACCTCAAGTTGGACTCTGCCCACAGGCCCAGATCCAGGGCCTCCTGCATGAGCGCCCAGGACCGGGTCCCTCCCTGTTTGTTGACGTGAGCTTTGGCTGCCACTTTGTCCATCAGGATGAGGACATGTTGTCCCTTCACCAGAGAGGAGAACTGTAGGAGTGCTAGGTGTATAGCCCTGAGTTTGAGCCAATTTATATTGTGGGCTAGGTCCAATCGGGACCACTGCCCCTGGGCCAGATGAGTTTGAAGATGGGCACCCCAACCGAATAGACTGGCATCTGTGGTTAGGGTGAGCCTGAGGGGCTCCTTGAAGATGGTCCCCTTGGTCATCGCGGATGAGGTCCACCATAGGAGTGATAACAAGGTATGGTGGGGAACTCTGACCCTCCTGTTGGATGCACTGAGGTTCTGTTTCTGGGAGGGAAGGAGGAACCATTGTAGGAGTCTTGAATGGAGTCTGGCCCATGCAAGATACCATCTTTCCCAGGAGTTTGGACAGTTGTACCAGGGGTACTGTTTTGTCCCTTCGAATCTGATGTACCAGCTTTCGGATGCTGACCCGACGTTCCTGGGAAAGATACACCCTGCACAGATCCGAGTCTATGACTGCCCCAAGGTGCAGAAGTCATTTTGTGGGGATAGTGTGGCTCTTCTTGAAGTTCACTGAGAACCCGTGCATCTGAAGAGTGTGTATCATGATCTGTAGATCTGACTGGGCCAACTGAAGGGAACTGGACTGGACAAGAATGTCGTCTAGATAGCACTGCACCCGAACAGGTATCAGCCTGAGGTGAGCCAAGACTGGCAAAACCTTTGTGAAAACCCTTGGAGCTGAGGATAGACCGAAGGGAAGGGATCTGTATTGGTAATGCCGGTGTGCATAGCAGAACCTGAGGAACTTGCGATGTTCTGAGTGTATGGGGATATGTAGGTACACCTCTGTGAGGTCTATGGATGAGAGGAAATCCCCTTTTCTGATACTGGCGAGTATGGACTTTAGGGTCTGCATCTTGAACCTTCTGTAGGTCAAGAAGTGATTCAGACCCTTTAAGTCCAGTATCGCCCTCCATCCTCCTGAGGCCTTGGGGACCACAAACAGAATGGAGTAGAACCCCTTTCCTTCCTGACCCCTTGGTACAGGTTCTATGGCTTGGATTTCTTCCAGATGGGAGATGGCCGTGGCTACCAAGTTTGCCTTGGTTGCGTTTTGTGATATCGGGCACCTTATAAAGCGGTTTGGGGGGTGAGAGTAGAACTCCAGGGTGAGACCGTACTTGACGGTCTCCCGTACCCAAGAGTCGGAGGTGGTCCTTTCCCAGACGTCGCTGAACTGCTCCAGATGACCCCCAATGGGAGAGCCCTCCCTGGCGTCACTTGGACCGCCTGTACGGGCGACCGCCTGATCCCCTGAAGGGATGCTTAGATTGGAACTGGCCTTTGGCTCCAATGTTCTGGTGGTCCTGCGTATGATCCTGCCTGGAAGGGAAAGATCGCGAGCCTCTTGACCAATCCCAGGACTGCCCTGCCCGAAAGGGCTGTCTCCACTCCCAGGAACCACTGGGGTGGAAGGCCTGCCTATGAAACTCCTGTTGGGGCCGCCTATCGGACCGTTTGGAAGGATGAACGAGTATCTTGCATTTATCCTTGCCCTCAATAATGTGAGGTTCCAGGATCGATCCAAACAACTGTGTACCACTATATTTGGACGTGGACAAGCGCCACTTTGACTTCAAATCAGTTTTCCACTGTTTCAACCAAAGAAGCCTACGAGAGGCAACCGTGGCCGCAATGGATCTGGCAGAGTACCTGGTGGAATGCAGAGAAGCATCTGCCACATACTCTGATGCGGCCACTAGCTTTCCCAGGGTCTGGTGTGTTTGAACCTGATCCGGTGGAACGATTGCTTGCAGCTCCCGAAGCCACATGATTGATGCCCTGGCGAAGAAAGAGGATGAAGTTGTGGCTTTGATTGCCCAGGCCGAAGCCAGGTGTGCTCGGCAGAGAGAGAGTTCGAACTTCTTATCCTCTGCCTTCAGGGCCTCCGCCGTGTCCCCTGGAATAGCAGATGTGGAGAATAAAGAAGTCAAGGGAGTATCTACAGAAGGTACCTCCAAGAAAGAGGCAAATGAAGGAGAAACGTTAAACAATTTCTTTTCTGAACTGTTAGGGGAAGGCGGAGTTGCAAGTGCAGCCCACTGTTTCTCCACTGAGGTACGGAAAACCTGTGGACAAGGAATCTGCATGTCCTCCACCACCTTTTTCACAAACAGAGGGTTAGACTCCTGACTGGTGGAGGTAGAAGGCTTCTCCTCCTGCACAGAAGTGAGGTTGACAGTGGTAACGGCCTTCAACAGTAAAGACCTGAAAAGAGAAGGGTCAAATAGCCCCGAAGTTGGCGCCTGTTCGGACGCTGCCTCCTCATCCTCTGACATGGGTGTGTCAGCTATCTCCAGGTCAACAGACTCCTCCTCCCCTAGTTGTGAAGAAGTCTCAGAAACACCTGAACCAGGGACAGTAGTACGTCCCGCTTGAGAAGGAGGTATAGAAGGAGGTGGTGGTGGATGAAAAGATCGTTGACCCTTGGAAGACATGAACTGCATAAATGCATTGTGCATGAAGGTCTGAAATTCAGCTGACCACCTCTCCTCTTGTTCCATATGACTAGCACCAGCCTCAGCTGGAATAAACGTGGCCTCATGGCCTTGATGAGAAGATGATGATGAGGAGCGAGGGGGACCAACCTGCACAGTTTCCTCCTGAGGAGACCAAGCCCTTGTAACATCCCGAGGAGGTGCAAATGGAGGCTCAGATGTAGTGTCCAATGGAGCGGGGGAAGCCACTTCAGCCTCACTGGACCTGAGCCTTTGGGCTTTGGAAAATTCCCTTTCCAGTGCCAAATGACTCCTCGAGGCCTCTCGCTCGGCTGATTTTGAGGGCTCCCTGGGAGAAATATGCTTTGTTTTGGCTTTTTTCTTTCCCCCCGTGTCCAAATCAGTAGATCTGTGCTTTGGTTGAGGTGGGGGAATACTGGAACCCTGTGGTGCCTGAGGCAAGGCACTGTCTGCCATTGCTATCTAGATATACCGAGTAGGAAATATCCAGAAGTGGGGGGGAACCCAGAGACGCAGATCTAGTTGACAGAGATGGAAAGCGATCCTCGCTCTGCACAACAGCAATGGCGAAAGACAGTCAGACAGTTTCCTAGAACTGCCTGTCCAGGCCTGTGGCAAATGCCACACTCTATTTTGAACAGGGGGATAAACAATTCCCCTTCGCTCAACTCACCAGGACGGACAGATATGTGCTAAGGCACAATAAGAAGATAAAGCAATAACAATCCTCACTACAATAAAAAAACTCAGGTCTGTGATTCTGGTGACACTGAGCTCCCCCCCCCCCAGTAAAGTGGCTGTCAAGACAGACCGACAAAAGGGATTTCAAGTCTCCGTACCTTTCAAGGCATGATGAGGCCCCTCCCAATGGTTTGCGTGCTCGGAGGCCCACACAAAAATGGTGACCGCCCCAAAGCCACAGCCAAAATGGCGTCCGTTGTTTTTGACCCTTTCAAGATGGTGGCCGCCTGTAGAACATACGGCCAAAATGGTGACCGCGCCCTCCTAAAGCCTCCCAAGAGGGATTTACTCAGGGAAGGGAGGATAGAATGGAAAAAATGAAAGGAAAGGACCCCAGCCAGAAGATGGCTATAGGAGTAAACAGGAGAGGAGGAAACCCTCTTAAATCACTTGCTGTTTTAGAACGAAGCCTCCGCCAGAATGTAAATGAAGAAAAAACGCCTCATGCTGACGAAGCCAAGAGTGAATCCGCAGAACAGCCCATGTCGCTGGAGGCTGGAATCACCAAAAATCAGCTGCTCGGCTGTCCGTTGTCCCGCGGACCTGCTGATAAGAGCTGAAGGCCTCTTGTCTGAAAAAACAAGCAGCTTTCAGCCTCCAAGAGGAGCCTATGGCTCGAGGCCAAAGGGCCCCAAAAATAAACCTAATTCTCAAATTTATCAATTTGTGCCAATTTAGAATAAATACCCAATTGAATATACTGAACTATGTTTAAATCAATTTAAATTCCAAAAAAAAAAAAATCAATTAACTTAATCTAGCTACGGAGCCAAGAAATTTGCGCCTATCTGAGCTAGAGACTAAGTCAAAACTGGGAGGACACACCTAGAGGGAGGCGTGGCCAAAATTCTGACCTAGTCTCTTTCTGAGCAGGAGGGCTGAAACTACCCAACCAGTGGATTCTACACTCACCATGCTGGAGAAGGCGGGGGGGGGGAGAGAGAGATGTTTGAAAGTAAATTTTAAAATGGCTTTTAATTGCCTGTTAGCACTCACTATATAGAAACTGTGTAACTGTAGAGCAGCGGTTCTCAACCTGTGGGTCGCGACCCCTTTGGGGGTCGAATGACCCTTTCACAGGGGTCGCCTAAGACCATCGAGACACTAAAATTTAGGCCCTTGAGGAAGGCAATGAAGAGTTGCGCATTGGGTTCGTTTGCTCGCTCGCTTGCTTTCGTAGTAAGGACTGGGCTCTCCCAAATGAGCAAAAATAACTAGAAAGGGGGTGATCGGTAGCAAGCCGGCTGTGTGCGGTGAGGGAATCCTCTCCACCGACCCCCCTCTTCTCCTGCCGGCGTGTGTATATGTGAGAGAGAGAGGAGAGAGAAAGAGCATGCGTGCGTGCTTGCCGATTCCTGGGCCACCAAGCTCTGCAAAATGGTTTGTGCTTCCAGGAGGCAGCGTCGTGTTCTCGATTGCGACTTCCACGTGCTATCTGAAGCAAGGCTCGGCAAAAGGCTCTGAAGCCGAGTCATTCCCCTCCCCAACCCAGTTTCCTTAATTCGAGGCTATGTGGGTGAGCTTTCCTGCTGCGGATGGTTTATTTTTTTGCTTGTTCAACTCCAGAAAACGCTCTTGTTTTCTAGCCAGGCAAGGCGCGGGGGAGTTAGGATCTGGCGTAGCTCCACGGCTGGCTCATGTGATAAACTCTTCTATAATCTGCAGGTTTTGCCCTATGGACATGATTTAGCTAAATTATGGAAAAAGAGTTGTATTGTCTCTGCTAAACATGACTTGAGACTCACTTCTGAGAAGACACATGAAGAATTTAATGGGAATTCCAGGATTAAGAGAATTCCTTAATTTTCTTAATTTCTCTAGGACTAAGGATGGATACCAACAGCTAAACCACCACAGGAACATCTATTAAAGGTGAACTGATGCACAAGAGAAATTAAAGTCACTCCTACACTTCTCACTGCAACCTGAAATACTCTTGGAAGATATATGT
This sequence comes from Crotalus helleri, assembly GCA_024509115.1. Taxonomy (NCBI): domain Eukaryota; kingdom Metazoa; phylum Chordata; class Lepidosauria; order Squamata; family Viperidae; genus Crotalus; species Crotalus helleri. The sequence continues at coordinate 4,820,070 of JAKSXO010000028.1, forward strand.
ATGCCCTAGTTTTGTTAACATGAGGATGGGAAATAGGAAACTTTCATCCTGATTTCTAAATCCTAGTCCACAATCCAAAAAAGATTTGTTTTTGCCTCTGATCCCACTGTTCCTTTGCTTCTCTCCTACCTATCATTCGGCTGTAATACATTACACCTGAGGTTAGGGGCCTTCAGCAAAAAAACAGTGTTTCCTGTTATAATGAAAGGGAGACTGAAGACCGGCCATTTTATATTGTAAATATTTATTAAGTTTTTAAAATTTTACAAAAACAAAACAACCCATCCCCAAACCTCCCCAACCCTCCCATTCCCTCCCCCGACCTTCCCAGAGCTGAACATAGGCTTAATTAACATTTCTTCAAATAATCTAAAAAAAAATATAAACCATGAATAAATCTAAATACTGAATACATTAATTAAACAAACTATAAGATAATTACAATAATATATGTATATAAAAAAAACATAAATACCAGAAAAATAATACTTAAGAAAAAAAAGACTAAAGAAAAAGAAAAAAGAGAAAAATAAAAAAAGTATATATATAAAAAAAGAAAAAGAATAAAATCTGTAAAATATTTTAAATTTTAAATATAAGTTATTGAAAAACTAAATAGTATTTTTTAATATCCAACTTATATTGTATAAAATCTATCCATTTTTTCCATACAGCAAAATACTTCTCCTGCGATTGATCCTTCAAGAAAGCCGAAATCTTTGCCATTTCCGCCAGATAAGAAACTTTAAAAAACCACTCTTGCAAAGTAGGCAAAGATCCCTTCTTCCAACATTGCCCTACTAACAGCCTTGCGGCTGTAATTAAATTCAACATCAATGTGATCTCTTTAGTATCACAATCAGTAACAATACCTAATAAAAACAATTGTGGGGTAAATTTTACCCTCCTTCTAAAAATTCTTTGAATATTCCACCATATCTTAATCCAAAAGGCTTTTATATTTTTACACGACCACCAAATATGATAATAAGTAGCATCCAAACAACCACATCTCCAACATTTAGGCTGTAAGTCAGGATACATACGAGACATTTTTTGTGGATCAAGGTGCCATCTGTAAAACATTTTATAAAAATTCTCCCTTAAATTCTGGGCTTGTGTAAATTTGACATTCCTCACCCAAATAATTTCCCAAGTATCTAGTAAAACTGGTTCGCCAAAGTTTTGTGCCCATTTGATCATACAATCTTTAATTAATTCTGCCTCTGAATCCAATTCTACTAGCACCCCATAAATTCTCTTGATATGAGTTCGTCTTTGGTCTTTTACTTGTTTAAGAAAATTTTCATCTTCTCTAAGTAAACCCACATTACAATCCAACTTCCATCTATCCACTATTTGTCTATACTGAAACCATGAATATTTAATATTTTCTTGTGCTAGATTTTCCAAAGATTTTAACTGCCAATTTTTACCATCCCATTTAAGTAGTTGTGAATAAGAAACACCATCCATCTTAACTCCTCTCCTTAAGACCGGCCATTTTAAGAGCCCATGGAGCCTATTCCAAAGGAACCAGAGCATCTTTAAATGTTTTAATGCTCAGAATGGCAAGCATTTCTCCACATAATCACTAGGAATAGAATGTAATGTTTCCTGTTAGTGAAATAAACTTGCTTTACATAAAAATAGCCAGAGAGAGACAGACTGACTGTATGCATACGTGTATATGTAGTCCTCAACTTATGACAACTGGGACCAGAATTTCCATTGCTAAGGTGGTTGTTAAGTGAGTTGCACTCAATTTTTTGCCATAGTTATTAAGTAAATCACTGCAGTTGTTAAGTGAATCATGTCATTAAGCAAATCTGGCTTTCCCCATTGATTCTGCTTGTTGGAAATTGGCTGGGAAGGTCGTAAATGGCAATCACATGACCCTGGAATGCTGCAACCATCATAAATGCATGCCAGTTGCCAAGCATCCAACTGGCGAGTTGCTCGGGCTGGTGGCAGGGCTCCTTCTGCCGCCTCCAAGCCTTTTCGCCCCGGATCCGACAGCCGCCTTCTCCCGGGTGGTGAGCCAGGTAGGCAAGGGAAAGTTTCCTTGAGGGCCTCTGCTCAGGTCTGGCAGGGTTGGCACCGGAGCCCCAAAAATGTGTTTGTGTATGTATGTGTGTGTTGTAGGGCAAGGGGAGAAAAGGTCAGGTCTCCCTTCAGAGCCATAGGTGGAGCAGCTGAAGGTGTGATTCGGCACCCATGCTTCAAGACAAAATTTCATTTATTTGTAATTAGAAATAAATATTTCACAATATACAATTACATATTGTTTTTGTGATTAATCACTATGCTTTAATTATGTTCAATTTGTAACAATGAAAATACATCCTACATATCAGATATTTACATTACGATTCATATCTGTAGCAAAATTACAGTTATGAAGTAGCAACGAAAATAATTTTATGGTTGGGGGTCACCACAACATGAGGAACTGTATTAAAGGGTCGCGGCATTAGGAAGGTTGAGAACCACTGCTTTAGAATGTTATGAATTTCATCCTGAAAGACAAGCTACACTGGTTTTTCTTGATGCCCTGAAGGCATTTGATAATCTGAATTGGAAGTTTATTATAATACAATTGTACTATATGGATTTTGGGACAAAATTTGGAAAGATGGTTGAGAAAATATATACTAAACGAACAGCTAGGGTAATTATAAATGATGAAATGACAGAAAAAATTGATATAACCAAAGGAGTAAGACAAGGATGCCCACTTTCCCCTCTTCTATTTATTTTATCATTAGAAATACTCCTGACAAAAATTAGAGAGGACCAAGAAATAAAGGGTTTAAAAATTAAGAAGGAAGAATATGAGGTCCAAGCCTTCGCTGATGATTTGGTATTCATGTTGGAAGATCCATTAGAAACCGGCTTTAAATTGATTCAAAAAGTAGAAGAATTCGGTGAGGTAGCCGGACTTAAGATTAATAGGAATAAATCCAAATTAATAACCAAAAATCTTACAAAGGCACAGGAAAGTGAACTGGAAGATAAAACAAAGATAAGTATAACTAAGAAAATAAAATATTTAGGGATCTGGCTTACAGCGAAGTGTTCCTCGATTAAGGAGGACAATTATGATAAAATATTACACCAGATAAAAAAAGATTTAGAAAATTGGGAAAATCTACACATTTCATTTTTAGGGAGGACCGCTACGGTCAAAATGAATATATTGCCAAAAATATTATTTCTGTTCCAGGTTATTCCAATAAAATTAGGGAAAACATTCTTTCAAGAATTAAATAAATTGGTCACTAAATTTATATGGCAAAGGAAAAAACCCAGGATTAAATTAAAACTCTTGCAAGATATGAAAGATAAAGGGGGATTGGCGTTACCAGAGTGGGAAATATACTACCAAGCATCAAGCCTAACCTGGCTAAAAGATTGGATGGAATTGAAAAATACTAGAGTTTTAACAATAGAAGGACATGTCTTGCAAGCAGGGTGGCATGCATTCCTATGGGACGAAAAATATAAAATACACAGATACTTTCAAAGACACATAGTTAGGAATGCATTGCTACAGACTTGGGAAAAAATGAAACAAAAACATTATATAAGAATTCCAATGTGGTTATCCCCAACAGAAGCTCTGAAACACCCAAACCTACTGGATATAAATAAGATAATTTGATACAAGGAATTAGTAAACGAACAGAGGACAAAAAATTATATGAAATACAAAAAGAGCCGCAAGAATTGGATAAAATTATACATGGAACAGAAATAAAATTAATTAGCAATTTATATAAATACCTATTGAGATATAAAATGGAAGACGAGGTTGTCAAAGACACAATGATTAGATGGGCAAAAAATTTCAGATATAATATAGAATTGGAGAAATGGGAAAAAATATGGGAAATAAACATAAAATTGACTATGTCAGCGGCATTCAAGGAAAACCAGTTGAAGATGTTTTACAGATGGCATCTTCCACCAGCAAAGCTTGCCAAGATGTTCCAGAACAATTCGCCAACATGTTGGAAATGTAAAAAAGTACATGGAACATATTATCATTTATGGTGGACATGCCCAGTTGCGAAAAAATACTGGACTAAAATAAGAAGATGGATCGAAGAAATAATAGACCAACCCGTAGACTGGAAACCAGAGATCTTGGACAAATTAACAAAAGAGATAAAAGAAAAGGAAGACACAGAGTACTATCTAATATGGAACAAGTGGTATGACTGGTTGGAGACTAGAAATAATAGAGAATAAATATGGAAAGGTTAAAAGTGGAAAATGTGTGTATAATAATGTATAGTAATAATAATATGTATTATTCTTAGTATGAAGTATAGTATGAAGGAAGAAAAATGCAAATAAGAAACAACGGGACAACAAGGACAAATATATCTAAAGAAGAATGGGGGGGGAATGTAAATAATAGAAGATTACAGTTACGAAATTGCTGTTAAAAAAAAGGAGGAGTATACACTGTGTGTGTGTATGTGTGTTATGTTTTGTTTTGTTTTGTTGGTTTAAAAAATAAAAAATTAAAAAAAAATCTATTAGTTTTGCACCATGGAATGGAATGTTGCTGGTGCATGTTTGTGTCCTGAACTTAAGACCACAACTGGGACCCAAAATTTCAACTGCTAGACAAGGCAGAGAATCACACCCGATTTTACTTTTTGGCCACAATTGTTAAACTAATCACTTTGCATGTCAGAAACCAGCTGGGACAGTCACAAATGGTGATGATATGACTTTGAGATGCTGCAATCATTGAAAATACATGCCAGTTGCCAACCACCCCAATTTTGATCATGTGACTGTGGGGATGCTACAGCATTGTATAGCAATGTTGTAAGTGCAAGAACTAGTTGTCAGTCTCTTTTTTTGATGTGGTAATTTTGAATGGTAGCTAAACAAATGGTTGTAAGTCAAGGACTACCTGCAGTGGTTAAGGCACCTGGCTAGAAACCAGGAGTGTGTGAGTTTTAGTTCCTCCCTTAGGAATGAAAGTTGGCTAGTTGACTTTGAGCCAATCACCCTCTCTCAGCCCAGCCTACCTCAAAAGGTTGTTGTTATGGAGAAAATAGGAGGAGGAAGGAGTATCACGTATATTTGCCATCTTGAGTTATTTATAAAAATAATAAAACTAGGATTTTTTAAAAAAATCTTTTAAAAAAGCATCATTGTGCTCTAGTGCAAGGTTTTTCAAACTGCTTTCTTCCCAACCCAAGATTCCGTGATAACTTGATGGAGCTCCAGAAGAAATTAAGAGGAAAAAAAATTCATTCAATCACAGTCTATTTTCTGTCACAAAAGCTTTGCCTTTTGATTGAAGGGTTCCAGGAAAAAAAAATCTTAACAAACAGGTTCCACAGCCTGGAAATCTTTGAAACTTTCTGCCTTAGTGGACAACAGAAATGCTACCAAACTGGGCTGCAAAACTCTGAAAGACCAATAGATGGAAGCAAAGAAAGTATCAGCTGAAAGTGTTACTATGTTATAAACAACTAACAGCATAGAGCAGGGAGGAGAAATCTTTACAGTACAGATTTTTGTTTTCTGGAGTTTTGTCATAATGCTACCAAAAATAGGCTAAGGGTAACTAAGGCAAAAAATATGCATTCTGCAAAAATAAGATATTTTTTAAAAATACACATAGTGGTTCCTACTACCAAGCATCTTGTGAACTGGGAGCATTCACAATGAAGTACATGACATAAACTTATGGATGTCAGTCATGTCACACATAGATACATCCCCTTAGTAAAATACCTCTCTTCTCCTAACAGAAAATAGTATTCAACAATACAGCATGTCTCTGTGTTGCTGATACAACAAATACACATTTTGTTATTCCATAGTGCCCCATCTACTGTACAATTATCCTCTGCTCTCATTAAATACTGCCCAGATTGTGCTTTGCATTGTAACATGCACAGCGCTCAAGACAGCACTTAGATGAAGCTTCAGTCTTGATGTGGGCCACACCTATATTACAACATCCTTGCCTCACCAGACTAGCTTTAGGAAATATTGATCTTTTCGCCTGAGAAAATATTGCAGTACAGTATTAATAGAGACACATCTCCCTTAATTAAAACTTTTGTGACCCCAAAAGAGCTGCACTCTTGGGGGGGGGGGGGAAATGGGACCCTTAACTCCATTCAGAAAAAGGCCTTTTTAAGGGCACCCATTATTTTCATCTACTGGCCAACCACAAGGTTGCACATTTTTTTCCTGTTATTCCTTGACAGTTATTTCAAGGTATACTGCCTTTAAATCTGAAGGATCTATTTAGTTAATGCATTGAACAAAAGTTTTCACAGACTTTGTTTGTAAACCTGTAGATTATGTAATAAAGCTGTGGGTGGCACCATTTGAACTAGGTTCATTTCAAAATCTCTTCAGAATTTCCTTATGGAGAAATCAGGCCTGGACTATCTTGAAATCTTCTCTCTCTCTCTCTCTCTCTCTCTCTCTCTCTCTCTCTCTCTCTCTCTCTCTCTCTCTGTATATATATATATATATATATATATATATATATATATATATATATATATATATATATATATATATAAAAACCAGGGGTGTCCAGCCTTGGCAACTTTCAAGACTTGTGGACCTCAACTCCCAGAATTCCCCTGGGATTAAAGTTGTCAAGGTTGGACACCCCTGCTTATACACTTTGCTGCTCATTTGTTCCATTAAAACAGCCTGTTACACTTTCCTGCAACAACACAGACACACCCAATTGCCAAAGCCACACTGGCAATGCATGCGTCTCCCCATTAAAAAGAAAAAAACAATACTTCCCTGGTTTTGCCTCCTGCTGCAAAATTAAATCGGGGGGGGGGGCTTTTTTTTTCTTTTTGCAAAAGGGAAAAATCCGGAATGGGGCACCCTGACACGGCAACCTCCACCAACTCCCTCTAAAAGCAGCCCTGCAAAAAGGTCGCGTGTGTGTGGGGAGGGGGGGGGCAGCTCAGCAAAAGCATCTCATTTCCTCAGAAATACTCAGCAAACCCCCCCCCCCATTTCTTGCCTAAATATTCTCCCCTGGCCCAGTTTGGCTTTAATTCTTTAAATTTCCCCTCAGAAAGCAGGAAACTCAGGCCACGCCGAGCGGGCGGCTTTGAACTCTGGACGCCCCTCAGTTGCACGCGCTGGGTTTTTTTTTTTTTCTTTCTTTCTCCCCCTCAACTTTTAAGAGCCCCGCCCCGCGGCTGCCTGAACTCCTTCCGAACTCCCCCCGTCCCGTTCCCCCCCCCCCCAGCCCCGCTGTTCTTCTCCCAGCGCCCGTCTTACTTCCAAGGTGGACGGGCGGACGGAGAGTCTGCACCGGCGGAGCCTCCTCGCGCGGGGCGAGGCGAGCTAGCGAAAGATGCTCCTCGTCGAACCGAGAAGGAGAGAAGCTTCCGGGTTGGGTGGGTCGAGACGGGAGAGCAAGCTGGGTGTGGCGCTAAAGCGACGGAGAAGGAGGAGGGGAAGAAGGGTGGGCCGTGGGCGGACGGAAAGGAGAGCTGAGGGGGTCAGCAGGAGCTGTTTGTAGTCGTTGCTGCTGGCGACCGGGAGCAATAAGCGTGACGCCAGCGGACCCGAGAAGCAGCTTGGCTGGAGCCGAGCTGTGCCCACGTGTCTTTTGCTAGGCGCTCCAGGTTGCCCTCCAGTTCACCGGCTGGCTCTGTGTCTCTCGGAGTTGGGAAACCCCAACTTACCAAATGTGGATGGCTCAGGGAGGGGACCCGCTGTTCACTGGGCTTCATGGTTTTGAACGGGCAGAGGGGAGAGTTGGAACCCACCGCCGCATCTTGAAGCAGTGAGTTCCGTTGGCAGGTTGGGAATAGAGTTAGTCCTTGACTTACAACAGTTTATTTAGTGACTGCAGTTACAATCGACTTATGATCTTGAAAAGAATGCTTAAGCTGTTCTTTAGTCTGAACTTTTGAATAATGTGATTTGATCATTACCCTGGACTGCTCATTTTTGTTTGGCCTTGCAAGGGAGCAGAAAGATGACTCTTACTGAGTGGTGATGTGTTGTTGGTTTAGTTCAGTGTTTTTCAAAAGTGGCAACTTTAAGGTGTGTATTGGGGAATTCTGGGAGTTGAAGTCCACACATCTTAAAATTGTCAAATTTAAAAAACATTGGTTTAGTGTTTTATGTGACAGCAGGGTTTCTCCATAATTTACCTATGGAGCTTATGGCTCAAGGGATACACGTAGTCAATGGCTTACAACTGTTCATTTTGTGACCAAAGTTGCATCGATTTTAAAGAATGTGACTTACAGGTTCTTGCACTTACAACCATCATAGCTTGCCCACAGTCACATGATCAAAATTTGGGTGCTTGGCAACCAGGATGTGCTTACGACAGGTGCAATGTCCCAGGTCATATCTCCATGTGCGACCTTCCCAGGTGACTTCCAACAAGCAGAGTTAATAGATTTGCTTAATGACTGTGTGATTCACTTAACAACTGCAGTGACTCACTTAACAAGGTCATAAAGTTGTACGTGACTCACTTAACAACTGTCTTGCTTAGCAAGAGGAATTCTGTTCCAACTGTGGTCATAATTTGAGGACTATCTATAGTTGAATGAAACATATGAAGAACAGTTGCAGGGATTGGGTATATCTAGTGAAGAGAAGGACGAGGGGCGACATGACAGCAGTGTTCCAATATTTGATGGCTGCCACAAAGAGGGAGTCAAGCTATTTTCCAAAGCACCTGAAGGTAGGACAAGAAGCAATGGATGGAAACTGATCAAGGAGAGAAGCAACCTGGAATTAAGGAGAAATTTCCTAACAGGTAGGACAATTAACCAATAAATCAGGCTTGCCTTCAGAAGTTGTGGTTGCTCCATCACTGGAGGCTTTTAAGAAGAGACTGGACAGCCACTTGTCTGGAATGGTATAGGGTCTCCTGCTTGAGCAGGGGGTTGGACTAGAAGACCTCCAAGGTCCCTTCCATCTCAGTTATTCTGAATCTGAATTACCCTGGCTCTGTACTTCATTCTGCTACTCCTTTTAAAAGACCTTTTCTTGTTTGCCTGCTTACATCACATTTTGTATTCCTTTTAAAAGAAATCAAAAGGGAGAAGAGACAATGATTGTGAATAACCCCTGTTCTTTAGAAAGGAGGACATTCCAGGGAAGATGGTTTGACTATAATTGACTCAGCCTGTAACTGGGTATGCTGGAGAAATCTCACCATGGTTTCTCTCTAACCTTAGTCTTTCTCTGTTTCTCAGCAAGGAAAACAGCACAGAGACAAAAAGAGCAAGTCATTTGTTATAAAGACCAAAGCTGGGGAAAGTGCTGTAAATATCAGCCAAAATGATCAGAGGGAGAAGGATGGAGCAAAGGAAAAAAAGGGTAAAAAGTGTCGGAGCTTTTGATTTAAGGTGAAAGAAGGCATTGTTGAAGTTAATGAAGCTATAAATACACAGAACTTTTATTTATCTGTACTAAAAAAAAAAGATGTTTGCTTACCCGGTGGCATTAGCAGGCAGCGATTTGGAATGAACAACAAAAAAAGACTTACAGGTAGTCCTCAACTTAACAATCATTCATTTAGTGACCAAAGTTGAGAAAAGTGACTTTCAATGGGTTCTCACATTTATGGCTGCTGCAGCAAACCCATGGGCACATGATCAAATGTATTTATGATGGCTGCAAAATCTTGGGGTCATGTGATCACCATTCGTGAGCTGCCCAGAGGGCTTCTGACAAGGTAAGTCAATGGGGGGAAGCTGGATTTGCTTAATCATCATGTGAGACATTTAAAAACTGTAGTGATTCACTTAAACAGGGGTCTTCAAACTTGGCCCTTTTATGACTTGTGGACTTCAACTCCCAGAATTCCTCAGCCAGCATAGCTTAATCATCACGAGTCATTTAATAACTGTAGTGATTCACTTAAACAGCTATGCTGGCTGAGGAATTCTGGGAGTTGAAGTCCACAAGTCATAAAAGGGCCAAGTTTGAAGACCCCTGCACTTAAACATGGCAAAAAAGGTCGTGGAATTGGGCATGACTTACTTAACAACCGCCTTGCTTAGAACAGAAATACTGGTCCCAATCGTGGACAAAAGTTGAGATTGTATTGAAGTAAGTTGGGGAACCTCCTGCCACAGGAGCATATGATTTTAAAGAGGGATTAAACTAATTCGGGGAGGGCAGGTTTATTTCTAGCTGCTGGTTGCAGTACTAACAGGAACATCCCCAGAGGGAGTTAAAAATAGTGAGAAGGGCTGCCCAACTGCACAACTGAAGCCAGATTTCCTCCTTGTGGTCATTGTATATGCAACAGCAGAAAAGGATCAGGCTATAATTGTGTGATTGTGGATACCATCTTGACTTTTCTGACCCTCCCTGTAACACCCGAGTACCGTACAAAGCTTCCAAATTTGGGAGCAGTGGATTTGTTTACATTTTTGTTTCTCCAATTAGTACAGGGTTTCCCAACCTTGGCAACTTTAAAATGCATGGACTTCAATTCTCAGGATTCCACAGCCAGCCATGCAAGCTGGGGAATTCTGGGAGATGAAGTCCATGCATTTTAAAGTTGCCAAGGCTGGGAAATCCTTTATTAACTGTGTTCAGAATTCAGAATAACAGACCTGGAAAGGGCCTTAGAGGTTTTTCTTGTCCAACCTGCTGTCTTAGTAGCTCAAAAATGCTGTTAGTAGGTCAATACTGGAAGAAGGAATCTTTGCCTACTTTGCAAGAGTGGTTTTTTAAAGTATCTTACTTGGCGGAAATGGCAAAGATTTCGGCTTTCCTAAAAGAGCAAACGCAAGAGAAATTTTTTGCTGTATGGGAAAAATGGGTAAATTTCATACAATTTAAATTGGATATGAAAAAATATCATTTAGCTTTTTCATAATTTGTATAAAAACTCTACTTTTTCTTTTTCTTTTCTTTGTTTTTCTTTTTTAAATACTTTCTCTTTTTAAGGTTTATAATTCTTTTTTCATATATATTTTATTCTTAATTATCTTATAATTTTGTTAATTTTTTTTAATTAAGCCTATATTCTGCTCTGGGAAGCTCCGGGGGGGGGGAGGGGGTGGTTTGGGAGGGGTTGGGGAGGGTTGTATTGTTTGTTTTTTGTTGTTGTTGTTATTGTTTTTTTCTGTCTTTGTAAAAGTTTTTAAAAAATTTTCAATAAAAAAAAAATGCATATCACCCCTTGGATCAGTAGAATACTACACCCACCTGATATATATTCACATTGATGGTCTCTGCTCAGCCTCTGTTGTGCCTGTTTCAAACCTATGCAGTACCCAAATGGAGGACAGGCTAACCAATTCTATATAATCTAAAGCTGCTCATGGATGGAAGAGAAATCAGGAGAAAATACGACTTTAACATCAATACAGCTAAAAATATCAAAGATGTCTTGCTCCTGGTATGGGAACATGAAGATGGCAACACGAAGATGGCAACATCAAAAGGACATGTCTGAAACAAGGTATTCTGGGAGTTGAAGTCCCTTGGTCTAGTATTTTGATCCAAATCTGGCAGAAGAAGTTCTTGCTTCTGTTTAATGGAGGCTGGTCCAAGAACCTAGGAATTTTACTCAACTATAGTTTTCCTGCCTTTCTAAACCACTGCCCTGTTTTCCTTGTTCCAATCGGCCACAATGTTCTCCCAATTGTGCATTATGTCATTCTAACTCCACAGCTTACTTTTTCCAAAAAGTAAGAATACGGCTGACACCTTGTGGCTAATAAACAGTCCTACAAGAAGGCTTGACCTCTTTCCACAATTGGTCAAAATTGCTCTTAATAAAAATGAGTCATTTCCATGAGATCCTTGGCATTTGGAGACACTGCTTTGTATTTAGACTGGCAGTAAAACTGAAATGGGCTGGATTAAGCTAGTTTGGTGAACTCAGACATTATGTGAGTATCATGGCTTGGTGTGGTGGATGAACTTTACCAACAGATATGGTGCTCTAAATCATAATGCATTTGTCATGTACAAATGCACACTATGAATCAGATTGTGGTTTAGACATTTCTTTTTAACCATATAGCAATCTGCAATTATAACTCTTGTTTATTGTTCCTTTATGCAGCCTGATAGTGGGAGTTTTGTGGGCAGTATATAAAAACTGTAGAAAAGCACAACTATAAAAACAATCAAAACAATAACATCTGTATGGAGAAGAGCACTACATGTAAAATAAAAACCAGATTCAGCTGCAGTTATTTTATGGTGTAATTACAGCATAAAATCACAGTACAGGAGCAATAAAATAGTTAAGTTGGAAAAGCCAGAATGGTTCTTAAAATGATAGGAAAATAAAAAGGTCTTTGCCTGAAACTTAAGACACCATAATATCGATGTCAGGCAAAATTATTTGGAGTTGGTGCTGCACAAATGGGACACCATCACTACCAAGGCTCTATCTCATCAGTCACCTACTTTTGTCTTGCAAGGAACAGATACCTGGAAAAGACTTTAAAGTTCATAAAACTGAGCAACATTGCTTTTGAAGATGTGACCCTTAGAACAGGATGAAAACCAATTGACAAATAAACCCACTGCCGAACAGAACCTGTGCCTTTTGTGGATTAAGGTGCTGATTAACTCTCACCCAGTGCATTACTCCAGCCAGCTGTAGATCAGGATGCTGACTTTTTCACGTGTATGTAACTTAAATTGGATACTGTTGCCCACTTATTTCATGAAGAGGCCAGTTTGTCTTAATCTAGTGTGGCTTCCAAACAGGACTAAAAGAGCAGTTAGTCCTCTGGGGGAAAAAAACACCAGATACACAAGGTTATATGTCAAAAAAATTCAAGATAGTGGCCACAATGCCATCAGATAAGGATCATAATTTTTTTAACACAACCCTGTCCTTGTCCAGACATCCAAATAGTTGCAAAACAAACTCTTCTTCAAGAAATAGTTCCTTTCCAACACTATTGGCCTACATCTATAGTTTTGGCTTAAAATAACCAAGAAATATGAAGGAGTCCTCTCCAAGTTGCGCAGATATGAAAGAAACAGAGAGAAGCAAATTACATCCAATCTTGCTTTGCTTGTTTTCTAAGAATGTTGCATCTTTGAAGCAGTGATATGCCAAACTCACCAGATGAGACATGGCACCTCCTCCAAACTGGGAAGGCCTCCATAAGAGAAGCAAAGTTGACCCTTTTCAGAAGAGTCAGTTGAGCAAATGAAACTGAGTCAGGAGACGTGTTGGGTTTTGGAGTGAAAGTCAAGTTCACAGGTTTGGTTAGTGAAAGATTTTGACTATAGCAATCTCCAAGAATCAGATACAATTGAATGGAAGACCAAATTGTTTGGATTAACAGCCCCATATCAACTCTTGGTGCTTTAGTTATAGCCATGAAAAATATTGTTGGTAGTATTATTATGGTTGGTTTTTTTTTTTGAAACACATTTTATTGGTTTTTTTTAAATTCTTACAACAAAGTACTCAGGACACACTGTGGTACTGGGGTAATCAAACAACCTAGAACAAAACATACATAGTACAATCAATACATCAGGTATTCCCTCTCTTTTTCCCTCAAATAGCATAGTATATTTAAAATATCCAGTTCTAGCTTAAATTTATTCCAGCTGAACCTGTTTTAAAGCTTTATAAATTTAGAATACCATAATCAAGTTAGCTTTAAATAAAAACCTTATCAATTCAGGTATTCCTTCCACATATATTCTAGTTCCTTAATTTTATCATGAATTTTATTTATTTCTTCTTCCACTAATCTCCCCTATTTAAAATAAAATATTAATCTATCCTATACCTATCTAATCCATCAATTAGTCAATCTTTTTAAGCTGACAGAATAATATCAAACCTTAGATCATTTCAATCCATTAGACAGAATTCAAATTTCATCCAATTAATTATCGTAACTAATAACATCCATGTCATCAAACAAACACATCATCTTATTAAATTAACTCGATTAGTTAATAATTCAATCCAAATCTAAAACATCTCAATTTTCTTCATTCCATTACATAATAATTTTCATACAAATAAACGTATCGTTCTAAAAAATACATTCTTAATATTCTAGATTACCTTTAATCCATTATATAGAAAATATCTCATTTTAAGCAAAAATATTGATCTATCCTATATATATCTAAATGTACATGTCTATCTATCCTGTACATATCTAATCCATCAATTAATCTCTTTAAGCTGACAGTATAGTATCAAACCTTAATTCATATCAATCCATTAAGCAGAATACAAATTTCATCCAATTAATTATCACAGCTAATAGCATCCATATTATGAAACAAACAAGTCATCTTATTTGATTAACGTTCGATTAATTATTAATTCAATCCAAGTCTAAAACATCTCTTTACTTCTAATTCATAATCTTAATCCTTAAATCAGTCCATAGTTCTAGATTGCCTTTAGTCCAATGCATGAAATTTTAAATTTCATTTTTCAATCTTATTCTAGCTTTCCTCTTATGCCATGCAGGTTTCCATAGCAGAGCTTCCCTTCCAGCTGATAAGTCTCTTTTTGTTGCTTGTAGTGTCCTTTGATTCGATGAAAACCATCTTGGCCTCTGCATTGGCCCTGTTTCTCTTATCCATAAGTCCTCATTGCTTCAAAAGTTCAAAACTCAATCTTTGCTTTTCCTGGTCCTCAAAGCCATAAGTAGACTGTTTATAAGGCAAGATAAATTTCTCTTTATTCTCAGTTAAATCCTCTTCTTGTATAATCTGTTTTGTAGAGTAGTCAGGTGTAATTTGAGAGTCAATTTCGGGGTTTACAGTAGAGATTCTGGCTCTTAATTCTATAGTAAACTCTTTTATTGTAGTGCATATTTCTTCTTTGGCCTCATAGATCTTTTCCAGTATAAGTTTACAGTTTAAATGTGATTGTGGCTTCTCCATTTTAACAATAGTTGAAAAGCAATCCTTTTTTTTCTTTTTTTTTCTCTTTTTTTTGTGTGGAGGCTACAGTTGAAGAGTATCCACCCCCACAAATCTCGCAGCTGGCTCAAATTATCTTGTCTCTTGAAAAATAGTTTGAAGGCCAAAATCATCTCCAAATAGTCAACAATTACAATATTAACTTTTGACCAGTAGATGTCCTCAGTAAGCTAAAAAGTCTGTTTCAAACACCATTTTTTTCCTTTTCTATTTCTTAAAGAAAGAGTGGAAAAAGAAATATTCTCCCAATATAAAATACCGCTCCAAGAAAAAAAAAAAGAATTTTTTTTCTGTACCTCAACGTAGATAGAGATAAAGTATAGTCTTTAAATCAGCGGTTCTCAACCTGTGGGTCGCGACCCTTTTGGGGGTCTCACAAGCCTTTCACAGGGGTCGCCTAAGACCATCGGAAAACACATATTTCCGATGGTCTTAGGCAGGGCTTGTCAACTGCCTTCTCTCCCTCCACCCCTCCGCTCTACCTGTCGCTGACTTGGCCTGCCTACATGAAATACAAGATGAGACATAGGTCTGAACGTCGTGTCAGATTCAGGGCCACCAGAAGGTACGGGAGACCAAGTTTAGGGTCTTGAACAGGCCAAAATGCCCCGCCGCCGGATTGTCGTGACACTGGCTGAGGATGAGTCCCCTGAGCGGGCCTCCAGGAACATAGAGCTGATCACGATAGTGGAAGAGTCCATCCGTGACTGTCCATGGGGAATTAGGCCCCACCTCCTCCTTTCGCTGAGCCACCCACCCATCCTGCTGCTGGGCCTCCCGAATCCAAGCCCGTACATCTATTGGCTCCCGCACCGCAGCAAAAGACTCAATAGGGAGCACTGTCCTGGGGAGAAGCTTGTCTTCTGCTTGGGAATATTCGGGCTTTCTGGACAGAGCATCCGCTCTTTGATTGTGACCTCTGGGTATGTACATCACCTGGAAATTGAACCTTGCAAAGAAGAGAGACCACCAGATCTGGCATTGGTTCAATTTCTGAGTGGTCTGCAGGCTTTCTAAATTCTTATGGTCCGTCCGGACCTTGATTTGATGATGCGCCCCTTCCAGATGATGCCTCTAGGCCTCAAACGCCACTTTAATGGCCAATAGCTCCTTCTCCCAGATGGTATAGTTGTGTTCCGCCGGATTCAATTTCCGTGAATAGTACGCGCAAGGGAAGAGGGCACCGCCGGGCATCATCGCCTGGAGTAACACCGCCCTGATGGCAATGTCGGAGGCATCCGCCTCCACGACAAATGGCCGTTGCGGGTCAGGATGCTTCAGGATGGGCTCCTTCATGAAGGCTTCCTTCAAAGCCTGGAAAGCCCGTTGTTCTGGAGCGTCCCACTGGAACCGAGTCTTTTTCTGCAGGAGCCAAGTAAGGGGGGCTGTCATGGTAGCAAACCCGGGAATGAAAGTCCGATAATAGTTGGCGAACCCAAGAAGTCGCTGGACATCCTTCACATGACGTGGGGGTTGCCAACTCTGCAGAGACTCAACCTTACTCAGCTCCATGGCAATGCCCTCAGGAGAAATGTGGTGACCCAAGAACTCGATAGTCGTCTGGTAGAACTGGCACTTCTCTAGTTTAGCATATAGCCGATGTTCTCAGAGCCGCTGCAGGACCTGACGGAGATGCTGATGGTGCACTTCTTGTGATGGGGAATAGATCAGGATGTCATCCAGGTAGATCACAACAAACTGATCTAACAAGTCCCGGAAAATATCGTTCATAAAGTGCTGGAACACGGCAGGGGCGTTGGTCAAGCCAAATGGCATCACCGTGTACTTGAAGTGCCCGTACCAAACGCCGTTTTCCACTCACCCGACAGAACTCTGACAAGTTTATAAGCTCCACGCAAGTCCAGTTTTGTGAAGATCTTTGCCTCACGGAGCCGGTCCAAGAATTCGGGGATGAGTGGCAGCGGGTATCGGTTGCGCACCGTGATGGCATTTATTTCCTATAATCACAGCAAAGCCGCAATTCACCGGACTTCTTCTTGACAAAGAGTACAGGTGCAGATACTGGCGAGGACGAGGGCCGAATAAAACCCTGAGCAAAATTCTTGTCCAGAAAGTCATGCAACACGGCCAACTCGGGGTCCGACATGGAATACAAATGTCCCACTGGGAGAGGCGCGTCAGGGACTAAGTCAACGGGGCAGTCATAAGGCCTGTGTGGGGGCAATCGATCCGCCTCAGTCTCGCTAAACACATCAGCATAATCTGCCAATTCAGAGGGTAAGGAGACCCCCCATGGGCCCCTCTACCTGACCGGCACAGATGTGGTGGGTGTGGTCCACGCACTGCAAGCTTGGAAAGGTGACCAAGTTCTGTGACCAATAAATCTGTGGGTCATGCGCCCGGAGCCACGCCATTCCCAAGACCACGGGGAAATGCAGGTCTGATGTGATATAAAACTGAATGGCCTCCTCATGTGTACTGATGGCCATACATAGCAGTTGCGTGGCGGCCTTAATTGGCCCAGACAGGAGCACTTGACCATCAATGGTCTCCACTAACATCGGTGGATCCACCGGGCATTGGGGAATCACCCATTTAGCCACAAATGCTGCGTCCATAAAGTTCGTAGTGGCCCCAGAGTCAATCAACGCATGAATGGGAATCCCCTTGGGCAACCTAGGAAGAATCAGGCGCGTCTCCAAGATCAAATGCTTTGGGGGTCCGTGGGCAGGTGTGGCTTGAAGTTGCGAGATGCCTGACCCAAAAGGCCTTTCAGGTTGGGTGTGGGCCGTTTCCCGACAGGGGAGCCGATGGCAGTCTTGGGACCGGCTCCGTCACAAATGCCCCTCGTCACTTCTTGGGGCAGAAAGCGGCCAAATGC
Source organism: Crotalus helleri (assembly GCA_024509115.1). Lineage (NCBI taxonomy): Eukaryota > Metazoa > Chordata > Lepidosauria > Squamata > Viperidae > Crotalus > Crotalus helleri. The sequence continues at coordinate 4,837,852 of JAKSXO010000028.1, forward strand.
CCAGGGTCCCCACAGTAAAAACACAACCTCCCGAACGTCACCTGTTCATCTCTGCCACCGATAGACAAGGTCTGGCAGCACCTAACTCCATTGGCTCCTCCCTCTGGACCGGGGTCGCACTCACAACAGGGGCTGTACGGGTCTCTGGGGTGGCACGGCAACTCCTTCGCTGCTGCAGCCGGGCGTCGATCCATAGACAGAGATGAATGAGCCCATTAAGGTCCGGGGGAACATCAACAAGGGCCAGCTCATCCAACATCTCTGACAATCCATCCTGGAAAGCATCCACGAGCACAGCCTCATTCCAGGCTGAATCCTGGCTAAGCAGCCAAAATTCGCTGATATAGCCCTGCAGGGGGCGTTGGCCTTGTCTCAGAGCTTTCAAACGCCGGGTAGCTCTCTGGGTCTTGATGGGGTCCTCATACATCAACCGCATGTAATCACAAAACCCCACAAAATTGTCCATCAGTGGACTAGGTTGGGCTAGCAAGGGTGTGCCCCAACGAGCTGCAGAACCAGAGAGCAGGCTTATCATAAACCCCACTTTATCCCGGTCCGTGGGGAAATCATCTGCTTTCACACTGATACACAGGTGGCATTGTCTCATGAAAACAGGAAACATGTCCGGGTTGCCATGAAATTTGTCCGGCCTCACCACTTGGCATTTTCTCCTGGGTGGTGGTGGAACAGCAGGAAGCTGCGCAGATAGCTGAGCAACTTGGGCAGATAACAAAGCCAGCTGCTGGGTGAGCTGGGCGTTCTCAGCACGTAGCTGCTCCATGATAGTAGGAGGTGAGGCTGAAGGCAAACTGTTCTATCCCAGCCTATAGCCGTCCTTGTTAAAGGCACAAGGACCAAACCCCTGTTGATAAAATAGGCTGGAGACTTTAAAATAAAACAAACCCCTTTTAATATGGGTGACAAACCTGCGAAATAGTCCAAAACACAAAGAGCAAAACTCAATCCAAATGAAGGAAATAGTCCACAGGAAACACGATGCAAACAGAAGAGTAGTCACAAGCAAGACAAACAGACCAGGATCCCAAGAAGTACTTTGCAAATGGTTGCCTTCAGCAACCAGCACCACCCACACCTCTTTTTATACAGCAGTCCCAAGGCGTTGCCTCTCAGTACCTTCTCCTTTTACCCTGAAGTTGCCGTATTGACTGCTGCTGATTTACTCTCGCTAATTGACGACGTGTGCATGCATCAATTAGCATGTCCATCAGGTGTGAGTCCTCCAAGTCTGACTCATTCTCCTCACACAGCTGAGCTTCATCAGGAACACGACTGGAGGGCCCAGGCTCTGCATCAAACTGTGAGTCCTGTAATTCATCAGAGCCTCCCTCTGCCCCCGATGGCCCTTCAAATGCCTCCTCCACCTCCTCCTCAGATTCCTCAGACTCAGCTGTTGGGAGCACAGGCTGGCACGGAATCACAACAATAGCTGGAGACACAGGGGAAGCTGCCGCCCTCCCCTATCTACCAGCAAGCCTCCTCCTCGGTGGTCGCCCCTCCAGGGCAACCTTCGACCCCCTAGAGCAGCAGTTCTCAACCTGTGGGTTGCGACCCCTTTGGGGGTCAAACGACCCTTTCACAGGGGTCGCCTAAGACCATCGGAAAACACATATTTCCGATGGTCTTAGGAACCGAGACACTAAAATTTAGGCCCTTGAGGAAGGCAATGAAGAGTTGCGCATTGGGTTCACTTGCTCGCTCGCTTGCTTTCGTACGAAGGACTGGGCTCTCCCAAATGAGCAAAAATAACTAGAAAGTGGGCGATCGGTAGCAAGCCGGCTGTGTGCAGTGAGGGAATCCTCTCCACTGACCCCCCTCTTCTCCTGCCGGCGTGTGTATATGTGAGAGAGAGAGGAGAAAGAGCGTGCGTGCGTGCTTGCCGATTCCTGGGCCACCGAGCTCTGCAAAATGGTTTGTGATTCCAAGAGGCAGCGTCATGTTCTCGATTGCGACTTCCATGTGCTATCTGAAGCAAGGCTCGGCAAAAGGCTCTGAAGCCGAGTCGTTCCCCTCCCCAACCCAGTTTCCTTAATTCGAGGCTATGTGGGTGAGCTTTCCTGCTGTGGCTGGTTTATTTTTTTGCTTGTTCAACTCCAGAAAACGCTCTTGTTTTCTAGCCAGGCAAGGCGCAGGGGA